>CM024590.1:2214692-2927471 GCA_014182565.1 Eucalyptus marginata
GCCCACCCATTGAAGCCAATTTTTCATGTAAGTGTTAGCCTAGCTTCTCGTGACCACATATCAATTATTATTTGATCATTTGGGTCATGATTGGTGCTGTCTCTCTTGTACAAAGTCTATCTACAGCAATAATGATTAGCCAACGATTCTCAATCTGAATTGTTTTTAGCCAACGATTCTCAATCTGAATTGTTTTATTCTCATTTGGGTATTTAATCCAGTCCTATTCAATAACTAGCAATCATTGCGTAAGGCGTCACCTCTCAGGCGCATCTTGGTTTGACTTTTGGAGATGTAGCCATTTTCTAAGTGATTTTCAATGAAGGTGTATTTGTGGAAAGCAAATAGCGTTTGGACTTTTGATTTTGATGAATACTTTATAAAACAACTTTGAAGTTCAAATAGGAAAAGGAAAAAGGAAAAAAGAAAAAAGGAGAGGGAGTCAACTCGACGACCACAGGGAGAGAGGGTAGGTAAGCGTTGACCGGTGACCATAGACCGCCGATCAGGCAAACCTCATGCAACGGGGCTCAGGCAAGCAAAGCTCAGCGACCGGCGAAAGAACTCAGCGAGACAAGCGTCGACTAACCAAAACAAAGCTAGACACAGCTCCGCGAAGCCCAACACTCGCAGATCTGCGAAGGTCTTTTGTTTCTATAGAGCTCGGTGAAGCTCGTAGCCCCTAAGCGAGGGCCGTGAGGTCAAGCAAACCCCAGGCAATTATATGCTGGGGTTGCGCGACCTCAGGTGAAGCAACGCTGAGGTCGCGCTACTTTGAGCTTCGCATATCTGGCCTTCCGACGATCGGGCTTCCTAGATTTAGCTTTTCGACACCCATGCAAACCTAGGCAAGTGCTGCCGAGGTCGCACAAGCCAAGCAAAGCAACGCCTGAGGCCATACGATCTCAAGCGAGCCAGATCTCCACTCTGGCATCACGCAAGCGAGGCTATGGGTAGCCGAGGCCACATGACCCAGGCGATGCAACGCCGATGTTGTGCGACCCCTCACTGGCATCCATCCAGCAGCCACTCCGGCATCCGTCCAACTCCCACTCTAGATCTACAGGTTGGAGATGGACGGCGCGAAGGCAAGACTGAAATAATGAAATATAAGTAGGGGCAATTTTGAAAGAAAAGAATTCATTAACCTCAAATTCAGTTTTTCAAAAATGATGAAAATTTAAGGTAGCCTGCCTTGAGTTTTCAGCTCTGCCCGTACTAGTATTTTCCTTAGGTGGTCGAAAAGAAAATTACCGAACACCTCTACTTTTTTCCCATGAGACTATAGAGGTCAAATGTCTATTGGAAAAGCTGAACAAAACTATATGTAATTTCTCATCCAGTCTTATTTTACAACTTATCCAAACAGCCAAATGGCAACTTGAGTTATGACTTACCGCGAGTCTTTGAAATTTGGATTTAATGACATAAGATTAATCAAGTATGATGAGTTCTTATAATTTTTATCTTAACTCACCTAATTTTTCAAATACTAAAAACACGGTTTTGACTCAATTTGTTTAGAGGAAACAAGAACTGACGAAAGTAGAGAGAAAACGACATATTATAGCCAAGAAATCACATAATATCTTTGTAAAATCATTTCCTTTTATCGTTCGCCCCGTAAATAGGATAGGATAGTTCGTGTAAAAATTATCAAAGTTTCAATATCGCAATCGATTGAAATTTTTTTTTTTTTAGAGAGGGGGGTGGGGGCAGAGCATTCACAGTAAAGGAAACTAATATGTATTGCTCAAACGTCGTTGGCCGTGGCAATCCCATCCAGGGAGGCACCCGTCCAAGAGAAATAGAATTTTTACAAGGTTGATTGTCAGTGTATAACAAGATTTGACTTTTATTAAGAATTGTATAGGGTGTGAATCTAGTCAAGATAAACACCGTATATGGTAAGATCTGAAATCCAATAATTTTACTATATCACTATTTGATGAATGACATCAATAAAACTAAATATTTTTAGAACCTATTATGTCTTATTTTATGGCATGAACCACACATCAGTGTAAATGAACATGAAATGTACAAAGGGAGATGATAAAAATCCCTCATAATTTACTGCTAAAGAAACCACATATGCGTGATCGAAATTAACCTTTATCAATCAATTCATGATTATTGTACGATCTAAATTTTAAATAGTATAGGAGTTTACTATAGCATTACAAAACCATGGGTTCACTATGATGGGAAGTGTACACAAGTTACAACAACATCAATGAAATAAACCGGTTAGCAAATGCTTAATTTAGTTAGAGAGAGATAACATGATTATTCATCTTTGTAATTCCAAAAAGTATGATATTTTGACTCTTCAGATGACTTCGTTTTTATTTACTTACTCTCTTTTTTTATTTATTTTATTTATTTCCTTTTTAGCGAAAGGCTCCAATCATTCCCAATTAGAGCTAATTGTCTATGCGTTTGCCAATTAGGTTTCGATTTCAGAGGGCCATGCCGAGCGTATGCGTCACTTCACAAAAAGAACCATTCGCGCTTGCTCAGTAGTTCATCAATTTTCACTCGGGACATCTTATGTCACCGTTTCAATCACAAAACGATGATGAGTAAGCTCCTTCACCATCTAAACCGGCTTAATTAGCAGAATACGTTTTATTTTGTTAACAAATAGGAATGGCATAAAAAGAGAGAATTGGTCCGCATTCCAGGTTACTGGCGCATGCTTACGTCGAGAAGTAAAGTTAATTTTATTAAAATTCCATATCCGACAACGACGTCTATTCCTCCTGGGGTAATGGCGTCGACTCGACTTGCCCATAGCCACTGCGATGGGGCCCTCCGACCTACGAAATCGTCACGGCGGTCATGAACTCAGCGTCGTCTTCGAGAACTGCCATCTTCTCCGGTGACAGGCAGATCTCGAGGTCGATGCTCCCGCCTGCGTTGCGGCCCGGATAGCCCGAGACCTTGCCGTCGAACTTGTTCCCGTGCCCACCCCGCAGAGCCATGGCCTTCCCCAGTCCGAACTCGTTGCCGTACATGTTGAACCGCGGCGAGCTCCACATCATGATGTTGCACGGATCGAACATTCTGCCCATGTGGTACATATGCGGGCTCTTTATCCACTCCTCGTTCCACTTCCGCAGCTTCGCGTCGTTGTGCTTGGCCACTGTTGCATGCAGTTGCCGTGCCGCCCACCCGGGGCCTCTATCCAGCAGCTCCCCCACTGTCGCTGCCTGTTGGAAATATGAAGATACCGATTCCGAGTATCAATCTGAGCATCAGTGATTGACTCGGTTTATTGGTGATTAGCTTGGTAAATTAGTACATAGAATCATTATGTAATCAATGTATATTTCTTTTTTCTTTCTTTCCCATCTTACTTCCTCTCACTAACATTATAAGTGGAGGATCATACATGTACAAGCAATATACAGAAAATACGTAAATCATTTTCCTCTCCACTCCACCTCAGTTTCTGTCATGGTATCAGAGCCTCGGTCCTTAACCTAGCTTCCGCGTTCTCAGAATTGCCCTCGTTTCTTTCTTGAGTTATTGTTGTTGCGATTCTTCAATCTGCAAACCAAACCAAAAAGCCGAGTTGGAATTCAATCTTCTGTACCATGGCAAGAAAAGGGAATACTCAGGATTTACCTTTGGAGGAAATGCCTCAAGATCAAACCTCAGCTTCATCGATTCAGATCAATCTGAATGAACAGGAGGATGCATTCACCCAAAAACCCGAGGATCCTTCGAGCACCACTATTTTTCCTTCTGGTCCCGTTTTTCCTTCTGCTCCTAGTCTGATGCAGTGGCCTGCGTTTCCATGGTACCTTTGTTCAAGGCCAATGGGGCGCGAGGTCCGGGATGGGGTGGGCTCAACATGGTTCGTATGCGCAAGATTCGAGCTCCAACAAAAATGAAACTGACCCAAGTCAGGAACCGGATCGTAGGGATCTGAACCAAGGAAACGGGTCTACGGGTCAAGGATCAAATCCCTACCCGTTTTTTGGACCCGGTTATGTACCGTACCTGTTTCCCAACGGCAGCAGCAATCGACTCGAAGCCGGCGACCCTCTCTTCACTTCATCGACGGATGGACCAGACCTGAAACTCATCCAGCTACAACTCACCGCCCCGACAACTACAAGACTGGCGCGCGATTTCCATCGAGCCCTCATCACCAAAGGCAAAGAGGGTTTTCTCGACGGATCCGTGCCCTACCCAACAGATGAACGGCTTCAACGGCATTGGCGACGGTGTAATCAATTGGTACGTACCTGGATTGGAAATTGCCTTGCGCCGGATGTTGCAGCAGGGCTTCCTTCAACAGAGGACTCGAGAGCCTACTGGGAAAGCATCCGTGAGATGTACGGACGGCTCGATCGGGTGAAGCTATTCACCATAACTCAGTCTCTCTCCGAATTGAAGCAAGGGAACCTCACGGTTACCGCTTGCTTCAATCGTCTCTCGGCTCTTTGGAACGAACTCGAGGCAGCCAAGGAACTACTGGAGGGACCCGAAACAACACTTCGTCAGTATCGGACCATAAAGGAAAGGGAGAAGGTGACGCGATTCTTACTGAGCTTGAATGAGACGTACACTACCTTTAGGTCACAGATCTTGACGATGGAGCCAACGCCTTCGCTCGGACGAATTTATCAGCTAGCCGTTCAAGAAGAAAGCCAGAAATTGGCGACCACCGAGCACGCGCGAGCCACTGATGGAGTCGCTCTTGCTGCTGCGTTCGCCGGAGACTCCATCTTACTCGACCCGAAGCACATCGGCCATGGAGGAAACAACAACTTCGGGAGTTCTGGAGGACTTGCGGCTGCAGCTACAAGAAAAGTAAGTGGGAACCCTAGAAGCCCATGGATGGATGGTCAAGATCAAAGGAAGGGATCCAACGGCTCATATCCAAATGTCAACCTTTTTGGATCCAACGGTGGGCAGCAAAGAAGATCCGACGGTGGATATTCTCCTTTCGGTGCGCCAGAATCCGACGGCCGTAGCTTGGCCACGTCAGCTCAAATGTCTGTGGGATCCAACGGACCACAACATGCCACGTCATCATACAAATCAGGTGGGCAAATTTCAAAAAATAAAGGAAAATTCTGTGAATATTGCAGACGCCCACACCATACTATAGACACTTGCTGGAAATTGCATGGCAAGCCGGGTGATAAAGAAAAAAAGGAGTTTTCTGCTTATCAGGTGTCGGCGCTCAGGAATGATGGGGCACACCAACCAATTACTCAAGATCAATATCAGAATATCATGAGGGCTCTGGACCGTTTAAACACAAGTGACAAGAGCGCAGGCTTTTCAGGTACTTCAATACCAACTGATACATGGATTATAGATTCGGGTGCAAGTGATCATATAATATGCAATGAGAAATTATTTTCCCGTGCTCAGAAAAGTCCATATTTATATACTGTTCGACTTCCGAATGGCAATGTTACTCGTGTCACTAAGGTTGGAACTGTTCACCTTAGCTCGATATTGTCCTGAAAAATGTCCTCCATATTCCGAGTTTGAGTTCAACCTGATATCCGTTTCAAAAGTTTGTAAAGACAATTCTTGTGGTGTCATATTCAATTCCGACAATTGTTTCTTTCAGGACCTTTCAACTGGCAAACCGATGGGCTTGGGTAGTGTTGCACAAGGACTCTATTTTTGGATTAGTTCTTCTGAAGTTTTTGATAAAAGCACTTCTTGTAATGCTATTATCAATAATAAAAATCTTATTTTCCATCAACGCTTGGGTCATAGTGCACGTTTCCCTAATCCGAAATGTCCCATCTATCCCCTAGCTAAACAATCTCGGACGCAATTTCCCACTAGCACATCTCGAGCTAGCATTGCTTTCTCTTTACTACACATTGATATTTGGGGACCCTATCACACACCACATCGTGATGGGTCACGATTCTTTCTTACCATTGTTGATGATTATAGTCGTGCGACTTGGGTTTTCCTCATGCAGTCAAAGAGCCAAACTTTCCCAATTCTATCGAAGTTTCTCACTCTTATTGAAAATCAATTCAAAAAAACTGTTCAAAAAATTCGTACGAACAATGGACGCGAGTTTTATACTAGAGAGTGTGAATCTTTTCTATCATCTAAGGGAATCATCCATGAAAGCTCCTGCACATATACTCCTCAGCAGAATGGGATAGTTGAGCGTAAACATCGGCACCTCCTAGAGGTTGCTCGTGCTCTTAAATACCAAGCTTCGATTCCTGAAGATTTTTGGGGAGACTATGTTGTTACGGCAGCCTATTTGATTAATCGAATGCCGACACGGATTCTCGATGGGCGAACACCTTTTCAATTACTTTATGAAAAGGAAGCAAGAATTGATCACCTCAGAGTATTCGGATGCTTGTGTTATGCCACAGCAGTAGGGCCTCGGAATAAAATGGACCCTCGTGCTATTCCATGCATTTTTATGGGATATCCATCCTTACAAAAGGGCTATAGAGTCATGGAGATCTCTACAAGGCACTTCTTCGTGAGCAGGGATGTGTTTTTTCATGAAGACATATTTCCATTTCGGGAAAGTACCTCCTCATCCTCTATCTCAGCTTCCAATAATCGCCCATTTTTATCAGAAGAAGATTTATGTATGGAACCCCCATATATAATCACTGCACCAGAACAACTTGCACTGGAAACAACAACTCTAGCTCATCATGGAGTTGAATTACCTGTTCTTTCAGATGAGGAAAATCAGCCACCCGGTTCTCCGATCACTTCTTCGCAACAGGAGTTACAATGTTCTCCACAAGACTCCTTACCTACCATTACTGAAGAAGTGAGAGTGGAGGAGCCTCGGCGTTCTGGTCGACATACACGACCGCCTACCTGGACAAAGGATTACATATGCACTACGATAAATTCTCCAGGTACACAATATCCGGTATCTTCATATGTTTCTTTTAGTCGGCTGTCACCAGAACATATATGCTGCATTAGTCGGTGTCGCGACCTATTTTTTTCGGGTGTACCACCTAAAACTAGGTTAATGGACTACTAAGCTTAATGGCTTAGCTCGGGCTCTCCCAAGCCCAAACCAATTCGCGACTTAGGTTTGAGTTCTTAACATGCAATTGATTTTCAATTAGGAGTCGCCACTAATCTATTTTTGGTGGGTCGATTAGAAACCCAAGTAAAGTAATGGGAGAATTACTTCACTTCTACGAACCAGAGAGATTAAATGAGTTCGGGGACTTGGTTACACTAGATTTCTCTAATGCCCTTTCGGTACCATTCTTTTATTTTCAAAAATGTTTTTGCAGGCAGCTTAGATTTATTTTAACCTAGACTTCTAGTATGTCAAAAGGTGATCACACGGGTGCTCAACCATTATTGAATATTCAAATAAGAAAATAAATAAATTGCATCACACAAAGCGAACATTCTTTTTTTGGGTTTTCTTAAGAGTTAAAAAAATGCATTTTTTTTTTAGCTAAATGACATGATTTTACTAACATGTAAATTCAAATTAAATGGGTCTAATATGCAACCTAGTTAACATGCACCTCATGACCTAATTTACTAATGAACATATTCTGATTAAATAATCCTATTATGTAAACTAGTTAATATGCACCTAGTATTTTTGTATTTTTTTTATTGAAATACAAAATTAATAAAAACCCTAATTAAGCTATCTAAAAAAATGATTTTCTAATTCATTTTTAGGATTAATTTTGACTTAAACCCTATTATGTCTTAGAAAACTATTTTTTTTTATTTTTTTTTTGTTATTTTTTATGAGAATATAAAAATATGCCAATTTTATCTAAGACTCTATAAAAAAGGTTGTTTAAGATTGACCCTAACCTATTTTAAAAGATATCTAAAAATGCAATTCTAAAAATATAATCCAAAAAAAAAAAAAACTAAACCTACGTGTCTAATTTATTAAACCTACATGTCCTATATGCTCATGCAAGACTTTGATTTTTGATTTTCTTTTATCTAAACTTATAATAAATTAAAAACTATTATCTAGAATTAAATTACGTGCAATCTTACACTAAAATGCAATGACATTCTACATGAATTATGCATGATGGTTTTTTTGGTTTTTTTATTAATGGCGAAATTAAAATTTAACATGCAAATCAAATAATAATAAAACTAACAATCTAAATGAATGCTTTTTTTTTATTCCTTTTTCATGATTTAAAATAAAATCTCAACCCTAAACATGCAAAATAAGAAAAAGCAAATTTAACTCTAATTTCCCTTCTCTTTTTTTTTTTTAATTTTCAAAATTAACAATCACCTAATAATTAAACACGCAATAAAAAAAAAACTAACAACCTAAGTCACCTGATTTTTTTTAATTTTTTTATTTAAAATAAAACTTCAAGTCTAAACATGCAAACCCTAATTCTAACCTACACTTTTTGATTTTTGATTTTTTTTTAAAGAAAATTAATTTAAATGACATCACAGCAAATCAAGTAATACTAATACCCCAAATTGACGAACCATATCTCGCGCGTGAGATCGGGTTGGCAATTTCACATAAATCACGAATCGGAGCGGGCGGGAGATCGGATCGGCAATTTTTAAGTAATTGCGAGTCGGATTTCGGGCGCGAAAATCGGACCGACAATCACTAGTTTCAAGGCAATTTCCTAACATGTAATCTCAATTTCACATAAAAGGGTAATTAAACTACAAGGGAACAAATAAAGCAATAGAATAACAAAAATAAGGTAGATAAGTAAATAAAAGAAAAAGAAAACTACCTAAATTGACTTTTTTTCTTTTTTTGTTTTTTGTTTTACTCTTCTCTTCCTCCGCACGCTTGTGCTCGTGGGGGGTCAAGGGCAGCCGGTCGTCAGTCCGGTGAGGGGGACTCCGGCGAGGGCGGATGCCGGCGGCGGAGCACGGGCGTTGGGCGTCACGACCGCGGGCTGACAAGCGGCCAAGGCGAGGCGGTCGTCGGGGGCAGGCGTCGGGCAGATCCGGCTAAGGCGAGCTCGGGCTATTTGTTGCGGAGGGTCGTTCGGGGTCCGCGGGCGGCGGACGGAGACGGTGACAGGTGCTCGCGGCGGGTGCAGGCGTCGGGGACGGTGGCGTGAAGGGCAGAGGCGCGGTGGCGGGCTCGGACTTCGCGGACGGAGAGGCGGCGGCGACCGATGGGCTCGGCGTCCAGATCTGGTGCAGGCGACTCGCGGCGTGGCGGAGGCGAGCGGGCGAGACGCGATGGCGGCGGTGGAGGCGCGCGGCGGTGCGGGTGTCGGGTCGCGGCGGGGCCGCGGCGGTGCGGGCTTCGTGCGGCGTCGGGGGTGAGACGAGCGGGCGGCGCGACGGGGCGGCGGCTCGGTGGTTGGATTGCGCGGTGGTGCGAGCGCGGGGACCGCGAGGTGGGCGCTCGTGGCGTCGGGTGTTCGGAGGCAGCGGCTCGGAGGTGATGATGATCGGCGAGGCGCGGTCACGGACGAGAAGAGGAGCGGAGACGGCGACGGCGTTCGGCTCCGGCGTCCGCGGAGACAGCGGCTGCGGTGGCTGGTTCGGATGGAGGCGTCGCGGAGGAGAAGATGAACAGCCCCCTCTTTTTGCTTTTTTTCTTGATTTTTTTATTATTATTTTTTTATCTCTCCCCTCTCCTCTTACGTTGCCTCTCCCTCTCTCACTTCACCTTCTTTTTTTGTTTTTTCACTATTCATCTCGACAAACTCACTATTCATCTCCTTATTTTAATATCCTCCCCCTAACTTCACTTTTCTTTTGTTTCTCTCTAACGAATGTCTCTCCACGGGCTCTTCTTTTTTTAATATTTCTCACAAACCTCTCCCTCTGAAATTTCGCTCCGCCCCCTCACCTCGTGCGGCTTCTTGTGGTCTTATTTATAGGCATTCCATCGCCTCTTGAAGATAGCCGACTTTAGTGTGAAAAGATCCAGCCGCAACTTTTCCAGAATCCAAGCTGAACTTTGCTTTTTTTTCTTTCTTCTCTAGACCTTTCTTTCGGCCAACACTCTGCTATCCATCAAGTAAAATATTATAAAATTGTTAGCCCATCTTCTTGCAGGCGCCGTGTAGAATTTTCACGTCCTCCATTTCATGCGTGCATGTGCATGCATTAATGAGGGGGAGAAAATGGACGTCCAATTCTTCTTTCTTCTTCTTGTTGCCGCAACTTTTGACTTTTCTTGCTTGATACTTGCTTCTTTCTTCAGCAAATTTCTTGTTACTTCACCAAGACCGACAATCCACACTTAATAGAGCATATTTTATAATATATTATGAGCTCTTTTTGCTTCTTCGAGGCTTCCCCTTGTGTCCTCACGTCCGCCGAATTGATGCAGGCATGTGCGTGTATTAATGAGGGTGAGACAATAGACGTGCGAGAACTTCTTCTTTCCTCATTTTTTATATGTGTGTTCAGACCAACAAAAGAGAGACCGTCCTTTTTGTGAATATTATCGACCACGAGCCGCTGCGTCTTATTGTCCTTTTAGTACCGATGCAAAAATGCGACTTCATGAAATGCAATTTTACTTTTTCTTTTCTTTTTGTTTTTGTTTTTTTTTATGCAACTAATTACTAAATGATTAGGCAAAATTTAGGTGTCAACAGCTGCCCCTCTTTGAAGGTGAGCTCGCAGAGGTTGCATTCAAAGACAATATGATACCTAAATTTTGACCATGAACATGCAATGGATGATGCTTTGGCGGGACTGTTTTTTTTTAATAAATGCAATGTCATGAAAATGGTAATGCAAATGTGAGATATTGAAGAGGAGAGCATACCTGTAATTACTTACCAGTCAGAGCATCGTGAAGTACGGGATGAATTTTCATCTGCTCGGCAAGTGTCCAGGTTTCCTGAAGAGTCCACATGAATTTATCCAACAGACGCTCAATGTTAGGTGAGATGCCTTGTTGAATTCATATGACTCGAAATACCTAGATTCATACTAAGGTATAACGAGTAAGATAGACGAGATTTGGGACATCCAGATCCGCACCGAGATGTCATGAAATTGGGGACTTAACCAATAGACACTCAATGTTAGGTGAGATGAATATTGAATTAAGAGGAAAATTGAGGACTTAACCAATAGACACTCAATGTTAGGTGAGATAAATATTGGATTAAGAGGATTCGAAATACCTAGATTCAGACTAAGGTATAACGAGAAAGAGAAAGATCGGAAAGCATTCATATCCGAGAATGAAATGCTTAACTCAAAGAGATGAATATTTTGAGACATGAGGACTTAACCAATAGACACTCAATGTTAGGTGAGATGAAGATGTCAAGACTTTGGGGACTTAACCAATAGACACTCAATGTTAGGTGAGATGAATATTGAATTAAGAGGATTGGGAACTTAACCAATAGACACTCAATGTTAGGTGAGATGAATATTGGATTAAGAGGATTCGAAATACCTAGATCCGAGACTAAGGTACAACGAAAAGCTCGGAAAGCATTCATATCCAGAATGAAATGCTTAACAAAGGGTTTGAGACATCCAGATCCAGACTGAGATGTCAAGAAATTGTGAACTTAACCAATAAACACTCAATGTTAGGTGAGATGAATATTGGATTAAGAGGACTCGAAATACCTAGATCCAAACTAAGGTATGACGAAAAGGATCGGAAAGCATTCATATCCAGAATGAAATGCTTAACGAAGAGTTTTGAGACATGTATCAAGAATTTGGGAATATCTAGGACAAACCTGGGATATTTGTGAAGGTCACTTACCTCTTGGTAGAAAGAAGTTTTGGAATATTGAGGATGTACTTCAAATATTCGTGGAGGTTTCTCACCTCGAGGCTTCTGAAAGGCAACCTAAATGTCAGGAGCTTTTGGGTTTTCAAGGAAACATTACCTGTCAGACATGATTAGAGCAAAAAATACATGCATTTACCAAAGAAGTAAGCAATTCAACATACTCCAAAGTCCACTGAAGTTTTTTTTTTTTTTTTTCAATCAAGATTTGTGCATGATGGTTTTACCATATTTGCACCACCAAATTTCCACTGGGAGAATCATCGCTTAAGACAATTTTCACTCATGACATGGATTTTCAAGAATACCAAATGAGAGACTTTCAGTTAGAAAGGACTTTCACTCACTCTCATTAAAAAGGCTATTTTGTCCCGACCATTAATGTGGGATCACAGGAATCACTCGATCTTACTTTCATCATGTCAACGAGGGTTCGAGTATTCTCGCAAGCGGTACGACCTTGTCAACCTGAGAGGCCTTTGTCAAGACTGTAATGTGGGCTTAGTCAATGGCTCAACAAAGAGGGACTCTTCGAGTTAAGGCTAATGAAAGAACACTATTTTGCAATCATCTTCGGGTTTACAAGTCAAGTAACCTGCGAAATGAGATAGAAATGGTCTTGCTCGCACTTCTTCGAGCAATGCTTATAAACATATGAATTCCTACATTAATTTCAGTGCCCTAATCTGAAGAGACTTGTAAGGGACGTAACGTAGGTCAAGTTCATGGGTTGAGAAATGAATGGATTATTAGGCTCAAAATATGTATAGGGGGATGAGAATTGGTGATCATCTTGGCATTGTCTCCGATCTTCTTCTTCACCATTGGGATTTTCCTCATAGGTACTATAAAAACTTGGCATTTGAGTTCTTTGAGTACCACTCCATTGGGAATACACCCTTTTACAACTGATAATCATTTGTCTTGACTTTTTTTTTTTTCTTTTTTTTTTTTTTTTTTTATGGGCATTGGCCTTGCTTTTACTAGGCACACTGCTTTTCATGCCCCCTTTTTTTTTTAATAACCACGTAATGCTTTAACATTTGGGTTCTTGAGGAGTTTTCATTTTTGTCGGCACTCGGGATTTTGCTGCTTGAACATTTGCCTTTTGCCTTGCCCCAAAGTGTGGGGGATGATCACCAATTGGGTTTAAATGAAATGAATTTACAAGCTCAAGGAGCTACGCAATGGATAAAGTGTGTAGGATAGAGAAAGAACTGCTCTTCATCATGCTAAAGCACTTAAATTACTGTATGAATTCAATGTAATAGCAATACTTGAAGATTGATGCAAGTGAGAGCAAGAATATTCCTATCAATTTCCTCACCTCATGATGTCATCTTACCTCCGGTTCGCCCCAATGTGGGGTGGTTCTTGACAGGGGTAATTTAAAAATTATCCACGTGTGTATGCTCAAAAAGGTTTAAACAATGGACATGTAGTGTTTGGGATAGAGAATAAACTACCTCTCATCATTTCGATTATCGTACCTTTCGCGAGAAAACTCTTTACCTCACGAGACATGGAACTTCCTACACTTATCTCACCGATGTATGAGCAAGGGACTGTGTATAGGATAGAACTTGCCTTTCATCATTCGACATGTCTCATTTAGCATGTTCAATCCATTCCACATCATTCATTAACTTGATCTGCGGTGATAATCTTCAGTGGAATTGGTAATTTAAACAGGTAAAACTATAATGCAAAAATTTCCTTTGAAAGGTCACAATTACTTCATGAACTCACTTTGAACACAAAGAGTTTGCAGCTCAAAAAATAAAGAAAATGATTGAAAAAAAAAAAATTGTTTTTTTTTATGTTTTTTTTTTTTTTGTTTGGAAACTTTGTTGCCATTTCCGGGGATCGAACCCCGGTCGTTCTCGGACCCTTTCATTCCCCATGCCACCGGGCCGAGGCGGCGGTGGTGTTGGGCATTTCTTTTTTTATTTAATTGAACCGACTTTGGGTCAACACGTCGATATACCGAATCAAATGAATTCGATGTGTGTATGGAACATGGCCTACTTTTCATCTCATTCAATCCATTCCCACACAATTCAATGAAGAAATGAGTACCTTCAATTTACAACAAATTCTATCAAGGGTAATATTTCTTCACCGCATCGGAGTTAACAGGATTAGAAAACTCACGACCATCCATTTCTGTAAGGATTAAGGCACCACCAGGGAGTACCCTCTTCACCATATATGGACCTCTATAATTTGGAGCAAATTTGCCTCCAGGATCAGGAAAAATCGGCAACACCTTTCTTAGAACTAGATCATTTACTTTGAAGTGTCTCGGCCGTACTTTCCGATTGAAAGACTTAGCTACTCTTTGTTGATACGCCTGACCATGGCAAAGAGCTTTTAACCTTTTCTCATCAATCGGGTTCAACTGTTCGAACCTTTGTCGTGTCCATTCTCGCCTCGGACAATTCCACTTGGGATAAGACTCTCAAAGAGGGGATTTCTACTTCCACGGGCAAGGCGCCTCCATGCCATAAACTAAGGAGAAAGGGGTCGCCCCGGTAGATGTTCGGATCGATGTCCGATACGCCATTAGAGCAAAGGGTAACCTGTCATGCCAATCTTGATAATTCTCGGCTGTCTTAGCCAAGATCTTCTTGATGTTCTTATTAGCTGCCTCAACAACTCCATTCATTTGTGGGCGGTATGGTGATGAATTCAAATGCTTGATTTTGAATTTTCTTGAACAACTCATCAACAAACTTGTTATTCAGATTTGTCCCATTGTCGGTGACAATTGCTTGAGGGGACACCATAACGGGCGATTATGTCACGCTTAATAAACTTCACAACATTTCGGGCCGTGACATTAGCATATGATGCGGCTTCAATCCACTTTGAAAAATAATCTATTGCCACCAATATGAATCGGTGCCCATTTGAAGCTTTAGGATTTATCGGGCCAATCACATCGATCCCCCACATTGAGAACGGCCATGGCTCGATAGTTGGTGTAACTCCGTTGGAGGAACATTTATTTTATCTCCATGAATTTGGCAACGATGGCAACTTCTAACATGCTGTATGCAGTCACTTTCCAGCGCAAGCCAATAGTAACCCAGTCTCATAATCTTCTTGGCCAACATGTGCCCATTCATGTGTGGGCCACAAACTCCTTCATGCACTTCTTGCATGATTTGGGTAGCTTCGCTTCATCTACGCATCTCAATAAAACCGAATCATAAGATCTCTTGTATAAATTCTTACCACTGACGAAGAATTTTGAGGCCATCTTCATTATGTATTTTCTATCGGCTGGAGTGCTCCCTTCAGGAAATTCCTGTTTTTGAATATAGTTCATGATGTCGTAATACCATGGCTTCTCATCAAGCTCTTCATTCACGACCATACAATAAGAAGGTTTGGCTAGAACCTCAATTTTCAAAGGCTCAACTTCTAAACCATCGGTAACTTGCAACATAGATGACAATGTTGCGAGGGCATCGCGAACCGATTATGAGATCTAGCCAAGTAGTCAAACGAGATTTCATCGAACTCCTTCACCAACTCTTCGAGGTACTTGTGATACGGCAGTAATTTGGCATCCCCTTGGTCTTCCATTCACCTACGATCCGGGAGTATGATCAATGCAGAATCTCCATATACTTTCAATTTGGCCACTCCCATTCCAATTGCGGCTGAAGTCCGAGAATACAAGCTTCATATTCAGCTATATTGTTAGTGCATGGGAATATCAATTTCGCAGCTCTTGGGTGATGTTGTCCGTGCGGGGATATAGCACGCTTGATGCACGAACCGGACAAGTTTACAACTCCATCAAAGAACATGGACCATGCATCTTCATTTACGGCCAAAATACGATCATCCAGGGGATAATCATTATCATTCAAGGTTCTAGGATTCTCGGCCAATATATCAGCAATTACTCGGCCTTTAACCGATTTTTGTGGTATGAACCGCACGTCGAATTCTGAAATCAAGACCTGCCATTTAGCTAACTTACCCACAGAGCTGGTTGATTAAATAAATACTTGATGGGATCGTTCTCGCCACGAAACGTCGGTAATGCAATGTGTGTCGTCGCGAGTCTATGCAATACCCATACTAACGCAGCACAAGTTTTTCAGCATCGAGAATATTTTAGCTCGAGACGGTGAACTTTTTACTTAGGTAGTAAATAGCTCGTTCCCTCGATCCACGGGACTTTTCGAGCTAACATCGCACCCAATGACTCACTATGGATTGTGAGGTACAAAATCAAAGGATGCCCCGATATTGGTGGGACAAGAACGGGTGGACTCATCAAATATTGCTTCAGCTTATCGAACGCCTCTCGACATTCATCATTCCACTCAACTTGTACGTTTTTCTTCAAGAGTTTGAAGAATGGCTTAGCGGTCTCAGAGAGTTGGGAAATGAATCGTGCAATGTAATTCAGTCTCCCTAGGAGACTCCGGACCTCCTTCACTTGTCGATGGAGGTTGTAGCTCACATATTGCCTTGGCTTTAGATGGGTCAATCTCGATCCCTTTACTACTCACAATGAACCCAAGTAATTTACCCGACGCTGCCCCGAACACACACTTGGCGGGTTTAAACGGAGCTTGAATTCACGAAGCCGATCAAATAACTTCCCGAGGGTTTTGACATGACTTCTCCCGGGTTGGGTTTTGCAATCATATCATCGACATATACCTCAATTTCTTCATGCATCATGTCATGGAACAACGTAACCATGGCTCGTTGGTAAGTTGCCCCTGCATTTTTGAGTCCGAAGGGCATGACCTTATAATGAAAGGTTCCCCACGGGGTGATAAATGCTGTCTTCTCTTTATCTTCAACCTTCATTCTTATCTCGGTTGTACCCAGAAAAACCATCCATGAAAGAGAATAATTCAAATCCGCGCAGTACTATCCACGAGAACATCGATATGTGGCAATGGGAAATCGTCTTTTGGGCTGGCCTTGTTCAAATCCCGATAATCAACACACACTCGGACTCGACCGTCTTTCTTCATGACTGGTACTATGTTGGCCACCCATTCAGGGTACTGCGAGACTTCGATGAATCCCACTTTGAGGAGTTTCATTACTTCCTCTTCTATCTTCTTTGAGAGCTCCGGTTTAGTCCTCCGAAGCTTCTGCTTCTTAGGGCGCACGTCGGGATTAGTGGGCAAACAATGTTCCACAATTGACGGATCTAAACCTGGCATATCAGCATACGTCCAGGCAAAGATATCCTGATATTCTTTTAGCAACTGAGTTAGGTGCTCGGCCTCATCTTTGGGAAGATTTGCCCCGATTTTTATCTCTTTGGGATCCTCGGTATCACTTAAGTTGATAGTGATGGTTTGCTCGGGGGTGAGAACTTTGGGTTTTTCATGCTGCTCCCAACTATGATGTACTTCAATGGAGTCAGCATTCGGCTCCTCGGGGTCTTCAATGTCATTGCTCATGGTATTGGACTGAACCACTTTCACCCCCTTGCCTACCATAAGGTTACTCTCTTGTGGGCTAGCACCCATTTCCTCCGATGGTTCTTCGTCAATGACGCCTATAAAGAAATCATCGAATAGGGTCGTGATCCCTTCCATCTCATTATTTGGATCCTCTGTCTTTGAAGTTGTCGGGTCATCCATGCTACTCCATCCATCGGGCGCGATACCTCGGGTGTCGATCACTCCTCCTTCATCATGCATCATTCTAGCAGGGCCGGGAATGTCTTGCGAATATCGAGGAATAATGAGTTTTTCCTCTCTTGTTCATGTCCTCCCCCTCTTCCATGGTACCCTAATCCGGCGAACGAGACCTTCGAGGGGTTTCAATCGGATTCCGGATACCCTGTTCTTTTTACCGAGTCCACGACCAGGAATAAAGCCATTTCCAACCATCACTCTTGCTACCATAAGCTGCTGCATTTGACACATCGGGGATGAGTGGTGTCGATCCTCGAGATGCATGAATAGTGGACACGAGCTCGAACGATTGGTAACTCGACTCCTCCCTAGGTTCCGGCTCGACATAGGGGATGGCCGTCTCATGATAAATCCGATGATCCTCCTCGCCATGAACAATGATTAGCTTTCCTTCGACAACAAATTTCACGCTTTGGTGGAGACTTGATGGCACAGCTCCAGCAAGTATGAATCCAAGGACGACCTAACAGGAAATTGAATCCGTAGGGATGTCCATTACACGGAAAAGGACGTTGAACATCACCGGACCTATTTGCGAGATCAAGGTGGGTCTCCCCTATCACCTCCTTTCTTGTACCATCAAAAGCTCGGACGGAGGTCTTTGCAGCATTTATTTTTGAAGGATCTATTTTAAGGCGGTGAAGAGTTGCCAATGGACAGATATTCAATGCAGACCCATTATCAATGAGTACTCGAGCCACATGGGAAGCCTTGCACTTGACTTGAGATATGTATAATGCCTTAGTATGTCCCCTCCCCTCAAGAGGGAATTCTTCATCGAAAATGCTATTAAATCTTTGAGAAGAATCGACCCTACAAATTCCTCCAACTTTGTTTACCTCGATCGTCTCCGGTACATGAACTTCACTCAAGACCTTCATTAGAGACTTTTGATGCGTAGGAGACGTTTGCAAGAGTTCAAGTAAAGAGATTTGAGCAGGTAATTTTCGCAACTGGTCGACCACGTTATACTCACTCGCTTTGATTATAGCCAGAAATTCTTTAGCCTCTTCATCGCAATGGCGGCTTTGCGGGTTGGGTATTAGCTTGAGCATAGGTCCGACCCAGACCTTGTAATCAGGTCAACATCTAGCTCGTATGACCAGGGGACGGCTTTGTTATTCTTGTACTGATACAACTGGGGCACCTCAATTATTATCTCCTCATCAGTTGAAGGTACTTCCACAATCAGTCCTTCGTGGTCGGAGGCATCCTCAAGTGGGGGCATGTCTTCGATCAACGGATCAGGTTCACTCTTTTCAGCACTTAGCTCAGCAAATTCTTTCTCCCAATCAATGATGACTTGAGAGATAGTTGACACTATTCCAGTTTGATCAGCATACCCGATCATGCCAGCCTTAACCATTTCTTGAACCCTTTCCTTCATGGTAGGCAAGGGAGGATTCTCATCTGTCGGATAGTAACCAACTCTAACTAATCCGCTATAAATATCTTTGATAGACACCTTCAAGTTCATCTTTTTGCCAGCATTGAACTCAAAGATTGCATTCACGTTTCCCTCGTGTTCTGGCAACGGATTCTTCTTGACATTTGGTTGGGTGGTACGGAAAGAAAATGCCTTAGTATCCAATAAATTTTGGATTTTGTGCTTCAAAGTCATACACTCATCAGTCGAATGGCCCACCTCTCCCATATGATACTCACATTTTTGGAGGGATCATAATTGGAGAATTTTTCAGCATTGGGCCGCTTTGGTTCGTGGGAGATCAATCCCTTCTTTTGGAGTATCGGCGGGACCGAGATAGAGGACCGGGAAGAGGAGAGAAGCGCCTTTTGGTGAATTGCCGCGGTGCATGCATTCGACCTCCATCTTGCTGATTCAGGGAACACGAACAATCGAAGGCTTACTAGGGGCTGGTTGCGCATATGCAACATTAACACGTGGCCGGTTCTTTGTCTTTCTTTGCAATAAATCTTTTGCTGCGGGGTTGGTTCATTAAACCATCCATCTCTCGGCCTTGTCTCGATTTGTTCACCCTTGGGATGAGTTGATTGAAGTTTTCAACATATGTGCTGGCCATCCGATTACGAAACTCGAATGGGAGGGTTTTGACAAACAACTTCATCAATTCTTTGTCGTAGGTTCGGGAGTGATTTGGGCGGCCGATTTCGCCACCTTATGGCATATTCTTTAAACGACTCACTCCTCTTTTTCTCCATTCGCTCGAGATCCTCTCGTGAAGGTGCAATGTCCATATTGAACTTGTACGCTTGAGAAATGCATCGGCCACCTCATTCCAAGTGTCGAGGAGGTTTATGTTTTTCATAATATACCAATTCGGTGCGAGGCCCGACCAAACTCATTTGGAATGTTTGGATCATAAGGGGCTCATTTTTGACATGTTGAGCCATCCTTACATGGTACATCTGCGGGTGAGCTTTCGGGCAAGAAGTACCATCATACTTCTCGAACTCCGGCATTTTAAACTTGTTTGGCGTCTTAACCTTCTCATAAACGGACAAGTCAATTGGGAGTGAGTTCGCGATCCCTTGCAATTGTTTCACTTTCTCTTCAAGTTTCGCAAGGCGTTCACCTTGCTCCGTCTTAGGAGTGCCGTCGGACTTAGCTTTCTCGGCGGTGATTGGAAGTATGTCATCTTCCAATTCAGGCATGTCATCATCAACCATCCGGACCTTCCTCGCCTGTTTTGGGATTATTAACTCGGGTAGAGCGGGTGCGGGGAATGGGATTCACCCGGAGGGACTCGATTTGGGCAGTCATAAGTTGCATAGATGTAAGCAATTGCTTGAGCTGATCTTCCACATTGGTAATACGATCACGCATCTCGGTTTGGTCAGCCATTTTAGCTCTTGATCGTGTAATAATGGGCGAACGTGGCGGATCCGTTATCACCTAAATTGTAGAAATGAACAAATATAAGTATCTCATATGAAATACACCGGTCCATGGCAATGGTCTAAAACTTTTATCATTAAGGGAGTTTTTTTTTTTTTGACAATCCTAACAAAATAGAAGCTCGAAATGCCCTAAACAAATAAACTAGGAAAGTAAATGACTCAACTTCCTAAACATTAATCTAGAAATGAAAACAACAAGATTGATTCAAGCACTTCATCTAGCTTGATCAATATACACTCGGGACACCACTCGGCGCAATCGCTTATTCTCCTCTTGAGCTTTTTCAGCAACCCTTTTGAGGCGTTTATTCTCGGCGCGGTTGGTGATCTTTAGTGGCGCCTTTGGTATCTTTGGAAGTAGCTCCTCGGGACCTTGTGTTGTTGAATGTATTTAGTTGAGGCATAGTACTTCTTTTCTTTACCCTTCAGCTCCTCCTCGGGCCATTTGAGTTTTCGTGGCTGGCACATGTCCCACATTGATTTAATTGTGAGAATGGAATCTTCATGGTCTCGGTCTCCATCAACGAAGTTGACCCGGAGTGGATCTGCTTGCAATGCCGGGGGAAGCTCTTGCACAACTTGATACTGCCGGGTCACTCTAGTTGGATAGTACTCCGTTGCTCCAGTGAATCCCAGTAAAGGAATTGGGCCAACAGCTCCACATGAGAGTCTCGCCACACGAACTTGGAACCACTTAGCATGCCATAGGAAACCCTTGGAAGTTGGTTTTTTCATGAAAGCTAACCATCTAGAATAGTGGTGGTCCGGTGCATGTTTTTGCTTGCTTTCAAATCTCAAAATAGGGTGATTAGAGTTATTAACATCATGTATAGTCATTAAACCACCAAACCCTTTTATATGAGAAAGGAACCAAATTTGCAAAAGCTCAGGAGAGGAATGGAAAATTTTATCACCACCTTCTTTAAATCGAGTGAGGGAAAGAAAAGTTTCAGTCAAAACAGTGTTTACAAAATTTTTTTCTTCCAACACTTGTTTAACTAATTGAGCAATCAAAGGGTTAATGGCATTCTTGCAATAAGGAAAAACTATAAACCCAAAGAACGCTAAAAGGAAAACCCTTCGCATTTGAAATGAATTGCCATTTTCAAAACATTCTTTTAGAAAAGATAAATGACATGTATTGCGGTGAGCTTTTAAAACCTTTCTTACATTGTCCTCCTTAATTCTTAAAAAATCGGATAAGGCCACAACGGGGTCTATTCCGATAGGTGGCTAATTAATTCAGCTTTCAAAGATTTTCCCATGGCAATGCTATATTCTTCCAAGGTGGGAGTGAGCTCATGCTTACCGCCAAAGATGAAAGTAGAGGTCTCGGGGCACCAACAATGAGCAAGTGCTTGGATGAGGCCGCCATGGATGTTGATATGCAGTAGTGGAAGTAGTCGACCAATGTGCGATTCTACGAACTGACGGCCAGCTTGGTCTAACTTGTCCCACCAGGTGCTAAGCTCTTCCTTCGGAGGGAGAATAATCCGAATGTCCGGTATCCCCATTGTATATTGATCAAGACTCAGGACAATCCTAATGCGATGGACCGACAAAATGATATAATAAGTAAATTGCAAAGGCAAAAATTTAGAGAACTTACTTTACCGATGAGGGGCAATCGCATAGACATGCGCATGGTAAGTGGCTCGATTTCTAACCTATAAGGCTTATCAAAGTGAAGCCACAAGGATGATCAGACTAGCCGCGGGCGTGCGGACTAAATCGGGTCCTCATGACTTCGGCTTGGTCAAAGAGCCGACCCAGGTCGCGGGCATGTGGACCGAGGTGGGTACTCTTGACACCAAAAGGAAATTTCGGGATCGAGATGGGCGACTCGTACCGCGGGCATACGGTCAGAGTGGTATCCATCTCGGTACCATCCTAGATAATCCTATGCGGCCCAGGTCCGACGGCAGGTTGTGTGTGGTATAGTGTAGTGCTAAATGCAAGGCATGCACAACAGTTTAAATCACACAACACTTCAATAACTTGAATTTAAAACATTCATTTCCAACTCCAACCTGCAAGACAAGGGTTAGCAAAGACTACTCCCCTTATATCTCCCAATCTGCAAAAACATTTAACACCTTAAATGTTAGGGACGTACAGGATCCTTGCTGCCAAACAAAAATATTTTTCAAAAAGAAAATTGGCCTAAGTCCACTAAAGTCTTAAATCAAGTCCCCAACGGAGTCGCCAAGCTGTCGCGACCTAATTTTTCGGGTGTACCACCTAAAACTAGGTTAATGGACTACTAAGCTTAATGGCTTAGCTCGGGCTCTCCCAAGCCCATACCAATTCGCGACTTAGGTTTGAGTTCTTAACATGCAAATGATTTTCAATTAGGAGTCGCCACTAATCTATTTTTGGTGGGTCGATTAGACACCTAAGTAAAATAAAGGGAGATTTATTTTACTTCTACGAACCAGAGACTAAAGGAGTACGGGGACTTGGTTACACTAAATTTTCTAATGCCCTTTCGGTACCATTTCTTTTTTTTTTTTTTTTATTTTTAAAAGTGTTTTTGCAAGCAGCTTAGATTTATTTTAACCTAGACTTCTAGTATGTCAAAAGGTGATCACACGGGTGCTCAACCATTATTGAATATGCAAATAAGAAAATAAATAAATTGCATCACACAAAGCAAACATTTTTTTGGTTTTCTTAAGAGTTAGAAAAATGCATTTTTTTAGCTAAATGACATGATTTTACTAACATGCAAATTCAAATTAAATGGGCCTAATATGCAATCTAGTTAACATGCACCTCATGACCTAATTTACTAATGAACATATTCTAATTAAATAATCCTATTATGTAAACTAGTTAATATGCACCTAGTATTTTTGTATTTTTTTATTGAAATACAAAATTAATAAAAACCCTAATTAAGCTATCTAAAAAAAATAATTTTCTAATTCATTTTTAGGATTAATTTTGACTTAAACCCTATTATGTCTTAGAAAACTATTTTTTATTATTTTTTTTTTTGTTATTTTTTATGAGAATATAAAAATATGCCAATTTTATCTAAGACTCTATAAAAAGGTTGTTTAAGATTGACCCTAACCTATTTTAAAAGATATCTAAAAATGCAATTCTAAAAATATAATCCAAAAAAAAAAAAAAACTAAACCTACGTGTCTAATTTATTAAACCTACATGTCCTATATGCTCATGCAAGACTTTGATTTTTTGATTTTTTTTATCTAAACTTATAATAAATTAAAAACTATTATCTAGAATTAAATTACGTGCAATCTTACACTAAAATGCAATGACATTCTACATGAATTATGCATGATGGTTTTTTTTTTTTTTTTTATTAATGGCGAAATTAAAATTTAACATGCAAATCAAATAATAATAAAACTAACAATCTAAATGAATATGCTTTTTTTTGTTTTCTTTTTCATGATTCAAAATAAAATCTCAACCCTAAACATGCAAAATAAGAAAAGCAAATCTAACTCTAATTTCCCTTTCTTTTTTTTTTTTTTTTTTTTAATTTTCAAAATTAACAATCGCTAATAATTAAACATGCAATAAAAAAAACTAACAACCTAATTCACTTGTTTTTTTTTAATTAATTTTTTTTTAAAATAAAATCTCAATTCTAAACATGCAAGCCCTAATTCTAACCTACATTTTTTTTGATTGACTTTTTTAAAGAAAATTAATTTAAATAACACCACAGCAAATCAAGCAATATTAATACCCTAAATTGACGAACCGTATCTCACACGTGAGATCGGGTTGGCCAATTTCACATAAATCACGAATCGGATCTCGGGCGGGAGATCGGATTGGCAATTTTTTAAGTAATTGCGAGTCGGATTTCGGGCGCGAAAATCGGACTGACAATTACTAGTTTCAAGGCAATTTCATAACATGTAATCTCAATTTCACATAAAAGGATAATTAAACTACAAGAGAACAGATAAAATAAAGCAATAAAATAACAAAAATAAAAAAAAAAAGCAAATAGGTAAATAAGTAAAAAAGAACTACCTAAATTGTTTTTTTTTTTTTTTTTTTTTTTTTTTTTTTTTTTTGCTTTTCTCTTTTTTTGTTTTGTTCCCGCGCACGACTTGGCAGCTCAATCAATTGAGGAGCAACACCGGTCAGAGCTCCGGCAGGGGGAAGACACCGGCGAGGATGGTGTGGCGCGGGTCGCCGGCAAAGCGGGGCCGGCGGTGGCGGACGGAGATGCGGCTAGGAGCAGCAACGCGGAGGCACGGGCCGGTGCGGGGCGGAGCTTCGGCGTCCGGTGGCGAGCGGGCTGAGGCGTAGCTGTTGATGCGAGTGGTGGAGCTCGGGGCTATTTGTTGCGGAGGAGTTGGGCTGCTGCTGCGGCGGTTCTTTGCGGGCGTCGGGGTCGGTGCGGCGAGGAAGGCGAGGCGCGGCGGTAGTGCTGCTGATGCTCGGGAGGAGACGGTGAGTGGGGGTGAACCGGCGGTGGCTTCGCGGGTTGCTGGTGGTCGGACCTAGCTGCAGGGACGGAGGAGGGCGTCGGGCGCTGCAGCGGCTCGATCAGACGGTGTGCTCGGGGCTTCGTTGCAGCTGGTTGCGGTTCAGGCAGAGAACTCGGGGCTCCGGCGAAGGTCCGGCGAGGGGGATCGGCGGCGAGTAGACCGGCGGATAGAGGCGCGGCGTCGGCGGAGGCGGGAGCACGGTCGTCGGACGCGGGCTGTCGGCTTCGGGCGCTGAGCACTGGCTTCGGGCGGATCTGGCTCGGCGGTTTGAGTTCGGCAGCAGGGGGAGGCTCGTGGCTCGGGTGGTTGCGCAGACGAAGGCAGAGGAGGCGTCGGCGGGGGCGGTGGACTCGGGTGCGGGCGTCGCGGATCGGGGCGCGGTGACGGGAGCGGCTCGGAGGTGGGCTCTAACGTCGCGGGTCGGTGGTGGCGGGCGGACGCACGAGCCAACGGGGAGCACGCGGATGCGCGTGGTGAATCGGAGGCGCGGGCGCGACGGCGGGGTGGAACACCGTGGACGGTGGGCGGTGGTGGCGGGGAGGCTCCCGAGGAAGAAGATGAACCAGCTTTTTCTTCCTCTCACGTACACTCTCCTTCTTTCTCTATGCACTTTTCACACTTCCCTTTCTTTTTGGTTTCTGACAGACTCACTATTCATCTCTCTTTTTTTAATATCCTCCCCCTGACTTCACTTTTCTTTTGTTTCTCTCAAACGAACCTCCCCCCCCCCTTTTTTTAATCTCTTCCTTTCTCTCCACTCGTATGTCTCTCCACGGGCTCACTTTTTTTTTTAATATTTCTCACAAACTTCTCCCTCTGAAATTTTGCTCCGCTCCCCCTTTTAAGCCGAGGATCTTGCTTATTTATAGGCAACAACCGACTTTAGTGTGAACAGGTGAACAGGAGGTAGCCGCAATTTTTCTTTGCTTGTTCAAGTTCGGTTCTTTCTTTTTCAAATATGGTGGCCACCGATTTGTTTTTTCAGCAAGGATAGTATTATAAAAATGTTACTCCATCTTCTTGCAGGCAAATTGTAGAATTTTCACATCCCCCATTTTGTACGTGCATGTGCATGCATTTATGAGGGGGAGAAAATGGACGTTCTACTCTTCTTTCTTCAGCAAATTTCTTCACCAAGACTGACAATCCACACTTAATGGAGCATATTTTATAATATATTATGAGCTCTTTTTGCTTCTTCGAGGCTTCCCCTTGTGTCCTCACGTCCGCCGAATTGGTGCAGGCATGTGCATGTATTAATGAGGGTGAGACAATAGACGTGCGAGAACTTCTTCTTTCCTCATTTTTTCATATGCGTGTTCAGACCAACGAAGAGAGAGACCGTCCTTTTGTGAATATTATCGACCACGAGCCGCTGCGTCTTATTGTCCTTTTAGTACCGATGCAAAAATGCGACTTCATGAAATGCAATTTTACGTTTTCTTTTCTTTTTGTTTTTTTTTTTATGCAACTAATTACTAAATGATTAGGCAAAATTTAGGTGTCAACATGACAAGACCCGATATTTGCTATGCAGTACAGATACTCAGTCAGTTCATGCACAAGCCGAAACAATCTCATATGAATGCCGCATTAAAGGTTGTGAAGTACCTGAAGAAATGTCCGGGACTTGGTATTTTCTTATCTCGTGATTGCAATATGAAGATAGCAGCTTTTTGCGATACAGATTATGCCACTTGTCCAATGACAAGGAGATCGGTTACTGGTTTCTGTATTAAACTAGGGAAGTCACTCATCTCATGGAAGACAAAGAAGCAGTCGACCGTGTCATTGTCGTCAGCCGAATCGGAATACCGAGCTATGGCAAAGACTGTCTGTGAGATAGTGTGGATACGTGGGTTACTCTTCGACCTTGGAGTACGGATCGAGGGACCTAGTGAACTATTTTGTGACAATGATGCTGCGCTCAAATTAGCGGCAAATCCAGTTTTTCATGAGAGGACTAAACATATAGAAGTTGATTGTCATTTCACTCGAGACAAGATTCGAGAAGGGATTATCACACAAGAGGAATTGAACCGTAGAGCGACTGCGAGATATCTTTACCAAGCCATTATGTCAAAGACAGCATACATACCTTTTAAGCAAGCTAGGTGTCCTTGACATATACCGGCCACCAGCTTGAGGGGGAGTGTTGGAAATATGAAGATACCGATTCCGAGTATCAATCTGAGCATCAGTGATTGACTCGGTTTATTGGTGATTAGCTTGGTAAATTAGTACATAGAATCATTATGTAATCAGTGTATATTTCTTTTTTCTTTCTTTACCATCTTACTTCCTCTCACTAACATTATAAGTGGAGGATCATACATGTACAAGCAATATACAGAAAATACGTAAATCATTTTCCTCTCCACTCCACCTCAGTTTCTGTCACTGCCGTCCTCAATGGCGTGACCATGTTCCCATAGTATTCCGGTGGGACTGGGGGCTCCAACCTGCCCCGGTTGTTCACGTTCATATAGCAGCTTGAGATCTGGTCAGGCGGGAGGCGGCTCGCACGCGTGATGCACCGCCATACATGGGCAGTCAAGGACCGGGAAGGACGAGATATTGGTGGTGCCGCATTGCCGGTTTGCCTCTCCCCGAGCCCCGCGATGGCATCGGTGGAGAAGTGAAAGAATCGCTCCTTGAGCTCGGGGCGTCGGGGTGGGCGAAGAATGATGATGGGTCGTTCGTGTAAGGCAGGCGCGACAGGGGGGTGGTTCTCACGGGAACCACCGGGTCGGGGATCGGGGACGCGACGGCTGGACGACATCGAGGTGCCTTTCTCTTGCGCTTGGAAGATCTCGGACCACGAGTTGAAGAAGTGCCAGAAGGAGGAGCCGTCGCCAACAACATGGTTCATGGAGAGCCCGATGAAGAGGCCATCAGCGAGCTCAGTGACCTACGCGGACAGCAGAGACAGGTTGTGGCCGTCGTGGTTGACCGCCTGGTCGTGGTCAAAGAAGGATCGGACGACGGCCGGTACGTACTTAGGGGAGAGGATGTCGGCCACGGTCATGTCGAGTGACGCATGGATGAATCGCGCCCCAGGGCTGTTGGTGCAGTCAACGAAGACGGTATAGAACGGGGGTTCAATCCGCTTGAGGGTGGCTAGGCGGCCGGTGAGGGGGTAGAAATGGGCAAGTGTGGAAGAGAGAGATCGCTTGAGTTTGTCCAAGAAGGAATGGATGAAAGTAGGGCGGTCGAAGCCGGGGTCAAGTCGGCGAGGAGGGAGGGGGAAGAGGAGGCCCCTTTGGATGTGGTGGATGGGGAGCATGACGAGGTCCCATGGCGGCAAGTGGAGAGGGTGGTTCGACTGCGAGGGAAGCCGATGTGGCTTGATGAAACAGCCGGAGATGAGCCGGACGGATGGAAGAGGAGGACGAGGAACCATTGCGTGGGTTGCGTGTGTACTGACGATGAATTGGTCTCGGCTCAAAGGCTGTGCACCTTCCCTTTAAAGAGGAGGGGAGAGGATTGTCGGCGGTCGACATTTTAGATTGCGTCCCGCTAAGATAACCCTCATCCGTCAAACGTGGGCTACAAAAAGTTTTCGATGCAACCGGTCGACTCTCATTTTTCATTCAGACCGGCGAAAAAAGTACTGATTTTTAGAGAAGGACGGCCTACTCCCTCTCTCTATCTCCAGCACGTCCCTCCCGCGTCCACGTCCCCTCCGCGTCCGTCGTCGAGTCCAGTGCCCCATCGATGGCTATGAGTCATCAATAAACTCCTCTCACGTCTCTCTCTTGAGGAGCCATAGCGATGTCTACTATGACCGCACCATCTCTATCAGTCTCGGCAACTTGGAGCTCGCCCCTGTCCACGCACTTGAATCGAAGTGGGTGTCCATGCAGTTCTGGTTTAATCCAGCAAAAAAAAAAATTCAACTTTGGCCAAGTTTTTCCTTCTTAGGAGCTTGTTGTTGTTGTGTGAGAATACCCGGAAGCCAAAAACTCAGTCTTTTCCCATGAATTCGCATCACTCGCACATTGTATTCTTCATAACTTAGTTGAAGATATTCTGTATTAATTTATGGGAAAATCTCAAATAAGGCCCTGAAGTGGGTTCATTTTCTCAAAAAAGGACCCAAAGTGGACACTGTATCAAATAAGGACCCAAAGTGGCTAATTTTGTCTCAAATAAGGACCCAAACTTTCAATCTTATTTACAGCTTGGGGTATTTTTGTCCAAGAACATTTTTTCTTTAATTTTTTTTTCTTTCTTCATCTTCCTCACACCTCCTCCTTCGCTCTACATTGCCTCCTTCTTCAACACCATAATCAGGGCCCCTACTAGCGACCTCGTGAGCTCCTAGTGATAAGAAGTCGGATTGGAGTTATTTGCTACTGGCCACCTTCTCGGATGCTAAAATCCTCAGTTCCTCAAGATGCACCAAATCTTGGCTCACTTGTGCTCAGCCTAAAGCTTGGATTGACCTCCATCTGATGATGACAATGTTGGATTTTCTATCAGGGGCAGCGATCGATGAGGTTGAGAGCTCAAATAGGACTTATCAATGGCGGCAATGGGGCAACAAAGTACAACAATTTCTACAATTAATGATGTCAGATATGACTAATGATCAATCTCAAGATGGGGTATCGATTGAGGAGAAAAGCTGTGTCGATGAGAATGGCAAGAGTGTGAGTGGGTGTCTCCAGACTAGGGATTATTGAAAGGAGCCATTGGCATTGCAAAGGGGAAGGGGGATCTTTGAAAGATTGGATTTACGCAAGAGAGGCAAACCCAAATTTGAAATTGATGAGGCAAACTCTTGCTGAGGTTGAAATAGTCGCCAGCTGCAACAAAATTATTCTTTGGCATGAAATTGTTGATCACCAAGTGTTAATTGAATAGAGGCATAAGTTAGTCAAACAAGACGATCTAGCGATGCTTGGATATTGCTACTCTGTTGTTGGCAAGCAGGACCGAAAATAACACAAAAAATTGCAGTTGCTGGGTTAGCGGAAGGCCCGGAATAAGTGAAATTTGATGCACTCTCAAGGTGAGAGAAATACGTCACCAAAGGGATTAGTTGCATAGCTTGGGAGTTGGACAAGAAGTTGAGTCTCGGCAAAAGCAAATTCATATTATGGCTTTGAGATCAGAATTTGCGATGAATGTTGGAATAAAAAGAACTTAATTTTTAAAGCTCATTTCAGCTTCGTGGAACTGTCTACAAACCATTTTGAGGAGCGAAATTTAAATTTTTCAACGAGTTAGACTACGTTGTAATTGCTCGTGTTAAAGAAAACCTAATCTTGGTCATACAATAAGATGACACAAAAAGCAATGGAGGGGCTGATAATGGAGATGATATAGAGAGTGAGAAAGATGAAGAAAGGAAAAATAAGAAAGAGAGAGACAAAAAATAAACAACAATGTTCTTGGACAAAAGTACCCCTGGCTATGAATAAAATTAGAAGTTCATATCCTTAATTGAGAATAAGGTAGCCACTCCGGGTCTTTCTTTGAGACAGTGTCTACTTTAGGTCCTTTTTTGAGAAAATGGCTCCATTTCATGTCTTTATTTGAGATTTTCCCTTAATTTATCGAATGATTCCAGATTTTGTTTTGGCAAAAAAAGGAAAATACCTTATTGGTTATTTTATTCTAGCGTAGAAAAGTTTTTTTCTACCCATATTATGCATTTTTTTAATTATATATTTTTTTATGACTGGTCGTTTTGTAAGTAGGGCGTCCTTCGGATTTTCACTCTTTATTTCAACTTAAATAAAAAAAAAATTGTTTTAGTTTACTTAAGCATTTCTATATCAAAAATAGCATTTGGTTACACCAAATAAAAAACGGTTATTTAAGATAATCTTCGATGAACAACATTTGTCTAGTGTAAATGTTAGTTATACCTTTTGATTTTTACCTCTTGCCCCCATAGTACTTTTCGCTTGTGACTTATATATAAAATGCACTGGTTTTGTTTATAAGCAACAAAAGATGATTTATCTATTATTTATATATATAGATCCTTTTTAGAAAAATAATGTTTGACTGCACCAGATTATAATTTCTTTCTAAAATCTCACTATTACAAATAGTGATATTATTGAATTTTAGTAAGGCAATCAGAAAAGAACACAAGAATTGCGACGTTCAACAATGTGCCTACGTCCTCGGACAAAACTCTCGACTCTCTTATTTTTTATTATAACATTCTTCTGCAATTTGTACACAAGGTTCATCGCAACAAAAAAGGGAAATTTCAAAAATAGGAAAACTATAAATACAGAGATTTGCCCACAATATGTCATTTCCTTGAATAGGAGAGCAAATCTCACCAATATCGCCAATACTCCCCCTCAAGTTGGAGCGAAGACATTGTCAGAGGTCAACTTGTTCACCATATCCTGAAATACTCCAATGGGTAAAGCTTTGGTGAAGACATCAGCAAGTTGATCCCTACTACGAATATATGGTGTCTCTATTGTCTTGTCTTGAACCTTTTCCCTTACAAAGTAACAATCGACCTCTATGTGTTTGGTCCTTTCATGAAAGACCAGATTTGAAGCAATGTGTGTTGCCGCTTGATTATCACAAAATAGCTTCATAGGTTTAGACATGGCATCACAACCCAATTCTTGAAGCAATAGATAAAGCCATACGATCTCACTAGTGGCAATAGCCTTGGCTCGATACTTAGCTTCCGCACTAGATCTAGCCATAACTATTTGCTTCTTGCTTTTCCAAGTAACAATGTTTCCACTAACAAAGGTACAAAAATCAGTGGTAGATTTTCTATCCATGGGGTTCCCAGCCCAATCAATATCAGTAAATCCCACAATCTCTGTATTACCATTATTCTTCAACAATATTCCTCTTCCTAGAGAAGGCTTTAGATATCGAATGAGCTGGTTTAGCAACTCCATATGTCCTTGTGTAGGTTTTTGCATAAATTGGCTCACATAGCTAACAAAATAAGTAATGTCAGGTCTAGTAATGGTTAGGTAAATCAATCTCCCTACCAAACGCTGAAATTGCCCAATATCCTGTAATGGTGTTTCCTTAGACATAATCTTATTGTTGTAATCCATAGGAGTGCTAGCAGGTTTAACACCTAGCTTACCAGTCTCTTTCAATAGATCTAGGATATATTTCCTTTGAGTCAAGAACATACCTTTGTTAGAACTTGCTACCTCTATCCCCAAAAAATACCTCAATTTTCCAAGATCTTTAATGTCAAATTACTTGCTCAACAACTGTTTAAGTTTTGCAATACCTGCTAAGTTACTGCCAGTAATAATAAGATCATCAACATAAATGAAAATAGCGACAATACCTTCACCAGTTACTTTAGTAAACATCGAAGAATCAATTATGCTCCTTTTGAAACCAAATCTAATGAGTGCGGAACTTAGTTTGCCATACCATGCTCTAGGTGATTTTTTGAGACCATATATTGCCTTCTTTAATTTGCAAACCATTCCCTTATTATTCTCTAAGGGATGTCCTGGAGGAAGATCCATATAAACCTCTTCCTCTAAGTCTCCTTGGAGGAAAGCATTCTTCACATCCATCTGAAACAATGGCCAGCTACAGTTAACTGCCACTAATAGAATGACACAAACAATGTTCATTTTCACTACAAGAGCAAATGTGTCCTTGTAGTCTATCCCATATATTTGAGTATACCCTTTTGCGACAAGCCGAGCTTTGTACCTCTCAACCGAACCATCACTATTGTATTTGATATTGTAAATCCACAAATTTAACAAATTCCCAAGTATGGTTGCGGTCCAATACCTGAAGTTCATCTTTCATGGCATTCACCCACACACTACTTTTACATGCTTTCAAGAAGGTATTGGGTTCCTGTTGATTTTCAATGGCAAATAAGAAACTTAAATAATTATGGGAAATTCTATCATACCCAATAAAATCTTGAATAGGATGCCGAGCCGTATGATATGTTAAAAAATCACGGAGTCGTGTTGAAGGCCTTGGAATGCGTGATGACCTGCGAGTTGGGGCTAAGATATTAGGTATCGATCTGCTGGATCTATCTCTGTTGCATTTTCAACATCTACTTCCAAATCAGCCCCATCTGTTGTAATGGCAGCTAAATTAGGAACAACATCGACATTAGGGACAAGCTGACTCCCTTGAACAGCCATTGTTGGAATTTCCTCTTGATCCAACATTGAATCCCCGATAGGTAGGATAGGAAGCAAAAATTCATAATAGTCATCTTGCTCCCCCTGAATTTGATTCCTAGCAAAAACATGTGAGCCTCATCGAAGACAACATCACGAGAAATATAAACACGTCTAGTACTTGGTTCATAGCATTTCTATCCCTTCTTGACATTTGAGTATCCCACAAACACACACTTTCGAGCCCGTGGATCCAGCTTGTCACCAGATTAAGAATGCACATAACACACACATCCGAAAATTCTTAGGTGAGAGATACCAAATTTTCAACCATACAGACTTTCAATTGGAACTTTATACCCCAACACTTTACTAGGCAAACGATTGATTAAGTAGCAGCTAGTAAGAACCGTGTCAGCCCAATATGTCTTGGGTAAATTACCTGACAATAACAATGCTCGAGTAACCTCAAGCAAATGTTTATTTTTTCTTTCAGCAACTCCATTCTGCTGTGATGTTCCAACGCAGGAGGTCTGATGAATGACTCCTAAGCTACGCAGGAACACTTGAAACGCCTGATTGGTATATTTAGTTCCATTGTCTGTACGAAGAATCTTCACCATAGTGTTAAATTGATTTTTCACCATATTGCAAAAATCTTGAAATACAGTCATAACTTCACTCTTGCATTTAAGCAGATAAAGCCATGTAGCTCGAGATTTATCATCAATAAATGTAACAAAATACTTGAACCCCTCCTTAGAGTCAATAAAAGAAGCTCCCCAAACATCCGAGTGAACTAAATCAAAAAGCTGTTCTGATTTATGTGTACTATGTGGAAAAGGTAACCTATGTTGCTTAGCATAATGACAAGGAATCACAGCAATTTGAATCATAACTTAAAGTCATATCAAGAGCATGTAACACCCGATCAGAGGGATGACCCAGACACCAATGCCACAACCAGGAAGTGTCAACAGTCTTCCTTTGTGCCATCAACACTTCGTTGTTGAGGTCCACCGTATACAGTCCATTCTGCAACCACCCTTCACCAATCATCCTCCTGGTGGTTCGATCTTGAAAAAACACCTTTTGAGGAGTAAAAATAACATTGCAATTCCACTTATTAGTATATTTGCTAACTAACATTAAATTTGAGGATAATTCAGGTACCAACAATGCTTCAGAATTATTTGAAAAGGAATTAATTTGTCCAACACCACTAGTTGGAACCTACCCACCATTAGTAATAGTAATAGGTGGATATGACACACCTGAAGTAATATTGGATAGCAAGTTTGGAGAACTACACATGTGGTCTGTAGCCCCTGAGTCAACAATAAACTGAGTTTTGGATAAAGCTGAGTAAGCATGGACATTACCAGACGTCATAGCCAAATTTCTGGTTTCGGTGCTAGAAGCGTTCGTTCCATTGCCATGTGTCTGAAGTAATTGTTGAACTTGTTGAGACAAAGCCTCCAACTTGGATTGAAAATCGTTTGGATTTTCTTGGATTGCCACCTTAGCTTCCGAACCCCTGTCTTTGGAAAGACGCAAATGCGGATGAAGAACCAACACCTCTCTTTGGAGTGGCCATCGCGATTGCAATGATCACAATGGAATCGTGTTGGTTTCTTAAATATTCCTTTGGCAAACCGAGCAGTGGAGTCTCCTTGCTTCGTGTTGATAGCACTGTGGGCCGATTGTTCACCAAGCTCTCCTGATGTAATTGGAACTGAAGGCATGACGCGTCTCCTTGTTTGATCACTTTGGATTATGGCACAAACTTCATTGAAAGTGGGCAATTCAAGACTCATAAGAATTTGACGTTTGGTGTCCTCAAATTCAGGCTTGATGCTTGCTAACAATTGAAAGATTTTATCTTGCTCTTCTCGATTGACATAATCCATCACATTCTGGGTCACAAGTCTATACTGAAGAAGCTCATCCCATTGCTTCTTCATTTTTCCCAAGTGTTCAGTGAAAGATTGTGTTGCGCCTTGCTTAGAAGAAGCAAATCCTTGTTGCAGTTCAAAGATCCAAGATGCATTCCTAGCTTGACCATACATCTCATTTATCGAATCCCAGAATGCCTTGGCTGACTCTGAATATGCAAATATCTCGTAGATCTCTGGTTCCATGGAATTGAATATCCAAGACATCACACTGTGGTCATTCACTTGCCATTCATCAAATTTGGGATTTGTCGAAGGAGGGGCTCTAATTTTCCCGTTGATGTGACCAAGCTTTAATCTACCCCCGAGAGCAACAGTTACAGCTTGTGACCAAGGAAGGTAATTTCTTTCGTTTAGCAACAACGAAGTCGACCGCTGGTTGTTTGTCTCATGCACCTTTGTTGTGTTGGATGCATCTCCTGACTTCTTTGACCCATCCATGACGCGTTGCTAGTAATAACAAGAATATGACAGCAACAAATAAAGGAACAAGCACTGACCGAAGAATGCAGATTGTCGTAGAACAAGAACGGTCTCGAACATAAGCAGATTGAGACAATCGGATGTGTAGAAAACAAACCCAAAAAAAAAAAAAAAAATCACAAGTTGAATCAAATTTGCTCTGATACCATGTTGAATTTTAGTAAGGCAATCAGAAAAGAACACAATAATTACGAGGTTCAGCAATGTGCCTACGTCCTCGGACAGAACTCTCGACTCTCTTATTTTTTTTATTATAACATTCTTCTACAATTTGTACACAAGGTTTACCGCAACAAAAAAGGGAAATTTCAAAAATAGGAAAATTATCAATACAGAGATTTGCCCACAATATGTCCTTTCATTGAATAGGAGAGCAAATCTCGCTAATATCGCCAATAGATATGAATATCTAGTTTGTGTATATGTATATGGATTCCGTCGCGGTGTGATTTGCAGCAAAATACCATCGAGTGGGATTTTTGCTTTCTTAAGGAAACTGGAAAGGGTAGTCATCCGATTTCCTTAGTAAATGAGTGATCCAGACTACACAATTACTTTTGGTGCAATAATGGTGCGGTCAACTTATCATTTTCCTAAGATGTAGTGGTCATATCAAAGCCATAATTACAAGCACTTGTAAAGAACTTAAATTTGACAACAGTATAATGAGACGAGATGATCCTTTAGTCGGACAATAGTATTAACGCATGGCTAGTGGGGTCACAGCTAATTTTGGCCTTAGGCAACGATTCTCGAGAGGCAGTCTCTCACGAACTCATCGGTGCCCGCTCATTCAACCCAAATTTTAACATACAAGCAATTGCCTAACAAACGAATCGTGAATGTGCTAGCCTAGATTTGTTTGACCAAATTCGGACCAAATTTGGGGCATGATCGGTGCTGTCTCTCTAGTAGAAATTCTAGTTGTGGCGAGGATAACTAGCCGACAATTCTCAACTTGAGTTGTTTTACTATCATTTGGATATTCGATAGAGTCCAATTCGATAAATGGCAATTCATTGAATAAGGCCGGATATCAATCTAAGATGCATCCACCCAATATCTGAAAAATGGGATTGAACATACAGAGTGCACGTAATTTCTCATCCAATCTTATTTTACAGTTTATCCGAATAATCGAAAGGCAACCTGAGTTCCGAGTTACAACTTCACCGTGAATCTTGGCAATTTTAGATTTATGATATAAAATCAATCTTTGTATGAAGGTTTTGAGGATCGGTTTATTTGGGCCAAAGAGAAATGTCAAAAGCAGAAAGAAAATCATGAAATTAGAGGCAAGCGATCATAATACTTTACAAAGTCATTTCCTTCCACTGTTCACCCCCATAAATAAGATTTTTTGACTAAAAATGCTCCGAGTTTCAATATGTTAATCACTTGAAAATTTTCTGGAAAAACAAAAGCATTCATCGTAAAGGAAGCTAGTATGGACTACTTATAGGTAGGGGTGAAGCATAATTTAAGGGTAAAACCTGAAACCTGAAAACCGAACCGGTAGGAATGAGTTTTCAAAGTATACAAGGTAAGTTCTAGGTTCCAAAAAATGAGGAACCTATTTCGATAGGTAAGTTCCAAATTCTTAGTTGGAGGAACCTGGAACCTAGAACCTACAACAAGTTTTAATGTTTTTCTTGGTCCATATCTTTGTGCGATTTTCCGATATTCCGTGCCGTTCAATGATGAGTTTATAATCTAGAAACACTACTCCGAGTTTTTATTTTATGACTAAGATTTTTACTTTATCAATGCCTATATTTTTCGTGTGTCTAAATATAAGTTATGATTAGTTAACTGTAATAATTCAAATAAAACTATAGGTGGAACTTGGTAGATCCTAGAATCGACCTTAGAACCTATGACATGGTAAGTTCTGAGTTCTAAAGTATGCAGAGTAAGTTTTAGGTTCCATTCCAATGACTAGGTTTCAGATTCCAGGTAGAACCTATAAGAGACCTGAAACTGGCTCACCCCTACTTATAGGTCTTTTGCACTTCACACTCCCAACCCATTTCTAACACCCTAGGGAGCACACATCCAATAGATACTACATTTTCCTTAGGTAGGGGCTACGAAAGATGAGACTTAGGGCATGTTTGGCAACTTGCCAAATAATGTTTGTTCATGTTCTTTTGTTCTTAGGAGTAAATTTATAATAGAAATATGTTTGGTAAAATTTTTGTTCCCGGAAACAAAACAAATTTCTATTTTTTTGTTCCCGAAAGTAGATTTGGAATAGAATCGAGAATAAAAGAAAAAAAAGTTGATTTTTTGTTTCCAGGAACAATTCTAGAATCAAGTCAACCTATTTTTCTTTTTCCTCTTCTTCCTTCTTGTTCTTCTTCCCTCTCCCTTGTTCTTCAAGTGCTGCCGCCGCCGCAAACCCCCTACCGTCCGCCACCGCAAGTCACCAATGAGCTCGCCGGAGGCTCGACAGGCTAGGGCGAGGTTCAGTGAGGCCTGGCAAGCTCATAAATGGCCAGGCAAGCCTCCCTCAACCACTGGTGAGCCTTACTGGCCGGGCGAGGCCGAGCTCGTCGGGGCACCACGAGGTCGGTGTCGCCCGGCCAATGCGAGGCCGACCTCGAGGTAGCCCAGCGAGGTCAAGGCCTACCGGCGTGGGGCGAGCTCGGCCTCAAGGAGGGCCGACAATGCTCCAATGAGGTCGCTAGCCCTCGTCTGACCGGTCTCCAGTCATCCCAAGGCCGGTGACCGGCCACCTTGAAGAAGAAGAAGAAGAAGAATGGGAGAAAGAAAGGGAAAAAAAAAAAAGAAGAAGAAAATAGAAAGAAAGGAAAAATAAAATAAAATTATTTAAAAAAAATGATTTGAAGTAGGAATTGAAATTTTGCTATATATAGAATCCATATTTAATTTTGTATTTTAATTTATTATTTAGCATTTATATTTATAGTTTATAGTTTATACTATAGTTTATTATTTACTATTTAATAAAAATTGATTAGTTAATATTTTTATTGCTTAGTATAAATATAATTAATCAATAGAATTTCTATGATTTGATAGAATTTTAGAATGGAATAGAATTCTAAATTCGAATTCTTTTGAAATTGAAAATATAATAAATATAATATGATTTATTCACTCATAAGAAGACAATTATATTGGTGAGTGGTCCATGAGAATTCAATATCAAATTTACATTAATCTAGAAAGATAATTGAAAAATAATTGGAATAGGAATTTTATGTAGTTACCAAACGCATGTCTGTTCTTTTTCTATTCCAAAATCAAAAATTTTGTGCAGTTACCAAATGAGTTCTTTTGCTCAAAAATTATTCCCGGGAATAGAATAAAAAATAATCATTTCTGATCAGAAATTGTTCCCGAGAATAAATAGTTACCAGACACGCCCTTAATTGTCAAATTTTTCTAGCTCTACTCAAACATTTGCTTTATAGATCGAGGAAACATTAGGAGTGCGTTTGGTAATAATATATTTTTTTATCAAAAATGATTTTTTCTGATTCTATTTCTCAATACAATTTCTGAGTAAAAGAACACACTTGCTAATTGCACAAAATTTCTATTCTCGAGATAGAAATGTGTTTGGTAGGATTCTTAAATTTTTTATTTCTTTTAATTTTTTTAATACTTTTATTATATTTTTCTCTTTCTTTTTCTTTTTCTTTTTCTCTTCCTCTTCCTTCTTCTTTTGTGGATGGTCGCTAGCAACTGGGTGAGGGTCGGTGAGCTTGTTGGAGGCTTACCTGGCCACCATGAGGCTTGAGCTCGCCTAGGCCGCATGAGGTCTACTTCACTGTGGCTAGGCGAGCTTGAGCTCGCCTAAATCTGGCGAGGCCGAGCTCGCCTAGCAACTAGCAAGGCTCGAGCTGACGAGCCTCACCATGGCTCGACGTCACTGGGGGTCGATAAAGCTCTTGTGAGGTTGCCAACCATGGCAAAGGTTGGTGACCGGCCAAAAGGAAGAAGAAGAAAAGGAAAGAGAAGAAGAGAAAAGAAAAAATTAGACTTGATTTAAGGAATTGTTCTTGGGAACAAGAATCAACTTTTTTTCTATTTTTTGATTTTATTCAAAATCTATTCTAGAGAACAAAAAAATGGATTTTTAATCCGAGGAACAAAAAAATTATCAAACAAATTTATGTTCTTTTCTTGTTCCCAAGAATAAAATAACAAAATCAGTTGTTTTCGAGAGTGTTACCATACAGGCCATAATTTTTTTACGAAAGGCCAGTCGCCTCACTTTTAGACTCTACATATTTTTGGTTTCACGCTCAATCCATAGCGTGACCAAAGAATCGATAGGGACACGCGTATGATTCGATTGAATTTGTAATAGTGAAGTTTTTGTAAGGGCTAGTAAGAACATTTAGAGGGGGGTGAATAGTTATGGAGTAAAATTTTCGCAAAGTTCAGTAGAAGTAATTTGCTTTTAGACAATGATAGACTTCAAACGAATTTCAAACGATGAACAAAATAAAGGAGTTTAGGGAAGAGAATAAGAACACAAAGTTTATAATGGTTCAGCTTAAATCAAGCCTACGTCCACTCTCCACGCTAACAGCCTATTGGCTAGATTTAACTATGCAATCAACAAGAGATTACAACTTTGAGTGCAAACACTTAGTAGTAGATCACACTATCTCACTAAGTCACTCTTTTGATATTTCTCTCACAATCACAAAAGTTTAAGCTCACAAGAGACAAGTGTATGATCGAAGTTGCTTAGACTATGGAAATATAAATTCTACGCTTCGTCTCTTACTTGCTCATCGGTCCTTGATCTCCTTAAATACTCCTCCACTTTCAAACTAGCCGTTGGACAGTATCTAGAGGATCGTTTTCCAATCTACCCATTGGACAAATCTGTAGCCGTTGAGTGATAAAAGTAGAATCTCAAATTGATTATGATCGTCCATATAAACAGAATCTTGGTTTCCATAAGTAGAGTTTATTCGTTTAGAAAGTTTTTTTTTTTTTTTTGGTAACCAGGAACCACCGTACAATGTAAACCCAGGGGGGGCACTAGCGCGGGGACCGACCTCCCACGGCACCCCACTTAAGTCGTGCAACGTGACGAGTTAGGGAATCGAACCCTGGCCAGTGGTGTGGCCAACGTACGCCCGAACCAACTCGCCCATCATGAGGTGGGTTTATTCGTTTAGAAAGTTCTTGTCTTCAAGATCCAATCCAATTGTCAATCAATTAAATTGAGTTAATCAAATCAATCTTGATGTAGAATCCAAATTGATTTTAATAAAGATATCCAATCTTGTAAATATGATTTCCAACCATAAGTCTATATTTAATCCATACGAACTGAATCCTTGAAGAAATAAAGATAATCTCGCATATGGATAAATCTTCATTTTTCAGTAGCATTCAATCCGAAATCTGTCAGTGTGGGCAGACTTTGAACCTAAAGTCTGGTGGTCTTCAGACTTTGACACTTTAGTCTTTGACATAGAAGTCTGGAAATCTTCAGAATAAACTTTGACAATGTCCTTTACATGTTCTATCATCTGCATAGTCTATTATACAACCATTAAACAAGTTAGTAGCCTTTGATTTATTTTGTCATCTTCAAAACATCATAAGGGATTTCCCTAACAATCTCCCCCTTCTTTATGATGACAAAACAATCTTTGAATATGCAGATGTGTAATCACACTTTCTAAAATATTGATCAATCATCAAATTTTAGATTTTCAAAAAAAAAAAATGATTCGAATCAAAAGATAGCATAAAATAGCAAATAGATTGAGCATAACAATATATAAAAAAATAATCGCAACTCAATATTATCAACATATGCATATTTATATTCTCTCCCCATTTTTGTCATAATCAAAAAGCGATAACAATAGAAATAGTATCACGTGGAGAATATAAAACGATAACAAATATGTCTTGCATGAAACATAATTTCCAAAAATCAACTTTTATAAAGTAAATCGAATATTAAAGATATGTAATATAGCTTGGTTTGATCATATATAACAACAAATATCTAATAAAAATCACGGATGCATTATAAAATTCATTTACCCTTGTTGTCATAATAAAATGATAATATCAATAAGAGATTTGTTAATGACAAAATGTAATAAAAGATGCACTAACCGGATTTTGTAGAACTTAATAAGTTCTAACACATTTACATTTTCCTTCCTTCCATAATAATCAAGATCACGATCAATTCAAGAAGATTTTTCCATATTTGATCGAAGCTCCCCCTCAATTTGTTGCCTTTTTGAGGTGATCACGATTCTTTTTCTTTCTCTTGGATTCGCTTTCTCCCCTTGTCATCGTGACAATATTTGCAAATAGCACTAATTGTGGCTTGTGCACATTGAGCATAATATTTTTCCATTATTTCCTTCATAGCAACAATATCCACAACGATCATTTGCATTTTGAAATTCGAGGCAAAAATTTATTTTCTTCAATCAAGCTCTTCTCAAATTCAACCTGCATAAACTTAACGAACTTTTTGCACAAATAAGCTTCGTAAGACATATTAGGGATTTTCTCAACAATTTGCAAAAACGTTGCACAAGGAAGACAATTTTTTAGCCTCCAGAAAATAGTATAGAATCTCCACGATTTTTTAATCGAGCTTTCCAAAATCCATATGGAAGATTCTTTTTTCCACCTGCAAATTCTTCCATAATAGATAACAATCTTTGCAAAAATATCACATAATACCTTCATCTGATTTACGGATCAAACTTGCTAGATATAAGACATCTTCTAAGAAAGTAGTATAGCAAGAGTATCCATAAATATGCAATAATATCTTTCAAGATCAAAGGGATTTCCTTGAGCATAAATCTCAAAAATATATTATTGATGCATTTCGCAAAAAGAAAGTAGATATTGCTATCACGCGCCAAATCAAGTAAAAACTTGCAATGCCTTATATTTATGACAAAAGATATTTGCAATATATAATTCATAGGCAATCATCTAAAATCTTGATAAATGTATGTAGAGATTTGCAAGGCAAGATATATATATATATTCTCTTACCCAAGGTATATGTTTGCAATATATCATTGATTAAAAAAAATCATTACCAATCTTCGCATGAGATACCTTTTTGATTGCACCTACGTAAACTCGCAATCATTCTTCCCTTATAGAATTTCCTGCACTGCACTCATTTCCGTTTTGGTATCCATCAATTTGGATCCTTCTATTTCATTAGAGCAAAATAGAAAATCTTCAAGAATAATCAAATATACTTTCTTAACTCATCATAACATATTATTTAAGGAAAGAACATTATGCACAATAATATCTTGAAAAAGAAATTCTCACTTAGTCAAAGCACAATAAAATCAGAGAGAATAAAATCCTTGAGTATCTAAGAATATCTTGTATTATAAATTAATATCTCATAAAACAGATTTTCACTTTGCAAAATATGACAAAATCTGAGAGTATAAAATCAAATAAACTCAATTGTCTCTAAGCAAGATACAAAAATAATCACACGATTCTTTCTTTAATAAAACAAATCATAGAATACGGTCATAATAAAATCTGAATCAACCGAGGATATGTCGAATGTCAACTATAATGAGAATTATTGCCCAAATCAAATTGAGAATAAAAAATTCCTTACCAAATCCTCTTTCTTCTTCTCCTTTATTTCCTGCAAAAACAACTCATCTTTTCTTTGGTACCCATTTTTCCTGGTCCATGAGAGTTAGTAGGGTATGATGTTTTTACCCAATCTATCTTAACAGGTCTCCAAACTTTATGACATTCTTTCTCAAAGTATCCCGAGTCTCCACAATTTGAACACTTGAGGGCATTTCGACCAACAGGTTTTTTAAATATCCTTTGAAAATGCTTTTTGTATGCAAGTCTAGGAGGTCTTTGTCTAAGTCTCTCCTTTACTTTAGGAAAATCTATTAGAGAATCACTTTCCTTATTGAAACCAAGCCCTAACTTATTATAGTAAGGTACTTGTATGGAAAGAATATGCTCTAATGTTTTTGAACCCTTTGAAAATTTTGTCAAAATATTTGAAAATTCTTTCTTTAAATAATCATTTTCTTTTACAAGTAAATGTCGACTTTCTTTTGTTTGTAGAAAATCTTTTTGCAAAATTTCAAACTTTTCTTTTTGAGAAAGATCCTGTTGCCTAAGTCATGAATTTTCCTTTTTTGTTTGGAGATCCTTTTAAGAGAAGATTTGAGATTTAAACAAAGCTCATTTATATACTTTGAAACTTTGATAGGAATTTTTTAATGGCTTACCTCAATTTCCTCATCAGATTCTGAGTCTGAATATGCCATCAAACATATATTTCATTGCTCGTCATCTTCTTTCATTGTTCTTTTATGCCCATTCTGCTTGTATTGTCTTCTTCCACTGAATTTCCTTCCTTTTCTACTCAGCTTTTTGAATTTATTGATCATAAAAGCAAGTTCTTCGTCGTCCATGTCATTTTCTGAGTCTGTATCATCAGAATCAGCATTAGCTTTTAAAGCGATGGACTTCTTACCTTCGGGAAGAGAATAAAAAAAGGAGTTTAAACGAATTTCAGACGATGAACAAAAAAAAGGAGTTTAGGGAAGAGAATAAGAATACAAAATTTATAGTGGTTCGGTTTAGATCAAGCCTACGTCCACTCTCCACGCTGATAGCCTATTGGCTAGATTTCACTATGCAATCAACAAGAGATTACAACTTTAAGTACAAACACTTAGTATTAGATCACACTATCTCACTAAGTTACTCTTTTGGTATTTCTCTCACGATCACAAACGTTTAAACTCACAAGAGACAAGTGTATGATCGAAGTTGCTCAAACTCTGGAATTATAAATTCTACGCTTCGTTTCTTACTTGCTCATCGATCCTTGATCTCCTTAAATACTCCTCCACTTCTAAACTAGCCGTTGGACAATATCTAGAAGATCGTCTTCCAATCTACCCATTGGACAGATCTGTATCTAGAAGATTTAGTAGCCGTTGAGTGATAGAAGCAGAATTCCAAATTGATTACGATTGCCCATACAAACAGAATCTTGGTTTCCATAAATAGAGTTTCTTCATTTAGAAAGTTCTTGTCTTCAAGATCCAATTGTCAATCAATTAGATTGAGTTAATCAAATCAATCTTGATGTAGAATCCAAATTGATTCCAATAAAGATATACAATCTCGCATATATGATTTCCAACCAAAAGTCTATATATAATTCATACGAACCGAATCCTTGAAGAAATAAAGATAATCTCACATCTGGATAAATCTTCATTTTTCAGTAGCATTCAGAATCTCAATGTGAATCTAGACTTTGAACCTAAAGTCTGGCGGTTTTCAGATTTTGATACTTCAATCTGGAAGTCTTCAGACTTTGACATAGAAGTCTGGAAATCTTCAGAATAAACTTTGACAGTGTCCTTTACATATTCTATCATCTACATAGTCTATTACTCAACCATTAAATACGTTAGTAGCTTTTGATTTATTTTGTCATCTTCAAAACATCATAAGGGATTTCCCTAACAATTTTCATTGCTGCCGGTTAGCAGAACGGGGTTCGGCCAAGGGGCACCTCTTCTCACCACATGGATTTATCTATCCTAGGACTCCAGCAGAAGCATCAGCATAATCTGAAGAACTCAACACTAATAAAGCAGCCCTTCATTGAAGTTCTTTACTCTGGCCGTGACCCAATATGTTCAAAGATCAGTGTTTTATCTTCTGGGGAAAAGTTTGTGTTTTATGTTTTCTTTTTATCTGGGCGGAATCCATCTTTGGTCCTCGTCAGTGGCATGGAGAGAACGCAGCTCTTGGCTCAAGTGGACCCACTGTCTTAAAGCTTCAGACCTTTTCATACGAGACTTGCTTTTGGAAATCGCACACGCTCAGTCCATGCCAAACCGTCGTCGTCGATCACCGTCAAACTCGAGCGATTGATGAAGAAATGACTGCCTTCGAATAAGAAAAGATGAATGGGAGAGTCAGCTGGAGCAAGAGGAAAGAAGAAGAACTGAGAAAAAAAAAAGGAGGAGAAAGCAAGTAAAAGACAACTTTGGATAAAATGCCAGTAACTTGAAAAGCGGCGGCATAAGAAAGGGCCACACTTCAGCTCTTACTTGAAATTTTCCTGGACCAAGCGTACATAGAATGTAAACTCATAATTTGTTGGGTATACATTAAGAGATAAGCATTAAGAGATAAGTCAACTTAAACTTGGTAGTCAAATAACGAATCTTTATTCCTCCAAACTCCTAGTGCGTGTTGACTCGACTTGCGCATGACCGCCGTGTTGACTTTGGCCCTCCCACTACGAATCCGTCACGGCGGCCATGAATTCCGGGTCAGCTTCGAGGAGTGCCATCGTCGTCGGCGGAAGGCAGATCTCGAGGTCGATGCTTCCGCCTCCTTCATGGCCCGGATAGGCTGAGACCTTGCCGTCGAACTTGTTCGCATACCCACTTCGCAGAGCCACGGCCTTCCCCAGCCCGAACTCGTTGCCGTACTTGTCGAACCGTGGCGAGCTCCCCATCATGATGCTGTACTGATCGAATGTCTTGTCCAGGTGGTAGACCTGTGGCCTCTTTATCCAATCCTCGTTCCACTCCCTCAGCTTTGCGCTGCTGTGCTCCGCCACCGCCGTATGCAACAGTCGCGCCGCCCACCCAAGGCCGCTGCCCAGCAGCTCCCCCACCTTAGCCGCCGTCCTCACTGGTGTGATTGAGTTTCCGAAGTACTCCGGCGAGAGCGGAGGGTCAAGCCTTGCCCGGTTGTTCGCAGCCATCCGGCAACCTGTGACCTGGCTGGGCGGGAAGCGGCGGGCGCGCGCGATGCACCGCCATACAAGGGCAGTCAGGGACTGGAAGGATGATGAGATATTGGTGGTGCCGCACTGCCGGTTTGCCTCCGCCTTGAGCCCCGCGATGGCGTCAGCCGAGAAATGGAAGACTCGTTCCCTGAGCTCGGGGGCTTCAAAGCGGGCGAGGAACGACGAGGGATCATCTGTGTAAGGCAGGCTTAAAGTGCGGGGATGGTTTTCCGGGAACCACCTGGTCAGGGCCGGGGGACGCGATAGCGGAACAACATCAACGGCGCCTTTCTCTTGCGCTTGGAAGATCTTGGACCACGAGTTGAAGAAGAGCCAGAAGGAGGTGCCGTCGCCGATGGCGTGGTTCATGGAGAGCCCGATGAAGACCCCATCGGAAAGCTCGGTGACCTGCACGGACAGCAGGGACAGGGTATGGCCATCGTGGTTAATCGCCCGGTCGTGGTCAAAGAAGGACTGGACGACATCCGGGACGTAGGTCGGGAGAGTATGTCGGCCACGGTCATGTCGAGCGCGGCATGGATGAACCGGGCCCCAGGGCTGTTGGCGCAGTCAACGAAGACGGTATAGAACGGGGGGTCGGTCCGCTTGAGGGTGGCAAGGCGGCCGGCGAGCGGGTAGAAGTGGAAGAGGGCGGAAGAGAGAGAGCGCTTGAGCTTCTCCAAGAAGGAATTGATGAAAGCAGGGCGGTCGAAGCCAGGGTCGAGGCAGCGAGGAGGGAGGGGGAAGAGGAGGCCCTTTTGGATGTAGTGGACGGAAAGCATGGCGAGGTCCCACGGCGGCAAGTGGAGAGGACGGTTCCAGCCATCAGGAAGTTGGGGAGGTTTGACGAAGCAGTCGGAGATGAATCGGACGGATCGAGGAGGAGGAGGAGTCATTGCGTGGTTCGTGTTTGTTGAGACTCGGAAGATGATTGCGCTTATGACTCAGCCCTCACCTTGAAGAGGATGGTGGATGGAGAAAATATAATATTTTCTCGGATGTTATTTAATTACATGTGGATGCTGGAGCCGTGCAAATCTGTCTATGACTAGTGCACATGGGTCGTTTCACGTGGGGTAATGACGACTAGGATATGTCTCTTTAGAATTTTCTATTGGGTCAGATTAGAATTTTCTCAACAACTCCCATCGGGTAACCCGAAAATCTGAAAACAGATTGCTCCCACCAACTACCGGACTCTGACGACTGCAGAAGCTGCTCTGCGCTTGACTGGTAGATGAGTCTGACTTTTCATCTTATTGGCAAAAGAAAGAAACTAAGGCCAGCTAATCTTCACATCCCTTGCTCCCCAAGCAATACTCGAGCCTTTTCATTCTCTCTCTCTCTCTCTCTCTCTCTCTCTCTCCCCACGTTCTGATAAAATATTGAAAACGTTTCCTGCTTTGCTTAGACAACCTCGAATTCCACCCACACAACCCGCTTCTCTCGGCTTCCAATTGAACTGCCGCTTGTGCTCTGATCATAGCCAAAATGAGATGACCTTAACGTAGTGCCACAGTTGAAATTTGATGATCTTCTGCCGGGCATCGCATCTGCCTTTTTGCACATTAGATTTGCATGATTTCATATGTTAGGGGAGACACTCACCATGGTACTTGCTTAAAAGGAAAATATATATATATATTCAAAAAGAGTCCTAAAGGGAGGTTGATTTTTGTAAAGAACCCTTGTAGTGATGCTTGTTTTAAAGAAGTCATGACCAGCAGACAACATGTGCGTGTCACGTGCCATTATCCGTGCCATGGATAGGGGCATTTTGCCTCAAATCTTCTAATTTGACACAATAGCATAGGTAACTTACTTGCAATTGAGTCAAAATAAATGGCCAAAGTGACCATAAAAAAGCTCCAAATTCCGCTTTTGATGAAAGATAGGGTTCTTCAAGTCAACATTTGCACGGCCAGAATTATTCACTGCAACCGATTGCAATATTAGAATTTTATTTTTCGAATAAATCATTGTCTAGAACAATACAAAAGATCTCATTTACTTGGATCAAAGCTAGCGATGCATATTCGAGCATGTCCAAAATCGAGGTAGGTCTACTTTGTCGCAAGCTAATTTTGGCTTACACCTGGATTGGTCCTCATTGGTGATGAGAACTCCCGCCGAGCCATCGCTTGCAAAATACAAGATTGATTCAAGCCAACTCAACAAGTAAAAAGAGAGAAGATTCCATTAGGTGTACTGATCATTTTGTGGTTCATACTGTACTACAACTTTTCCCTTGATGAAGTCGTCGCTACTACAGAGCATTGGATATCAATCATAAAGCTATACATCCAATCATCTATTGGAGCATTAGTACTCCCAAATGTGGGGGATCGATGAGACTGATTGCTGGTTGTAGTTCTATTTTGGGACAGTGATAGACTCTTGTACTCATTTATTGGAGCATTAGTGTGTCTCTTCATTTGGACATTTAATTCAGTCCCATTCGTAGTTGGCAACCATTGAATAAAGCGGGACATCCCTCTTAAATGCATCCAATCATCAAATAAAAATATAAGTGCATAAGAAATCTTAAGAAGTACAGGTTTTTTTTTTTTTTGGTCGGTTTAAGAAGTACAGTTAAGTCCTAAAAAATTTTAAATAAGTACAATTAATTTTCAAAACTTATCAAATTGATATAATCAATTTTTTCTCCTATCTTTGTCCAAATTGATGGACGAACAATGATAACTTGGCTTTGTTTATCGATTTCTCTCTCCTATATAACCATTCACTTAACTGAGTCATCCATGGTGGATTAAAACGTCATTATTCCTTCCCCTTTAGCCCTTCAAAATGGTGTCAAATTCATTGAACGATGAGCCCCAAATTGAATGCCTTCAATCGAGTCCTAATCTCATTGTGGAGAGACAATCGACATTTGGAGCGAACAATGGCATTGTACTCCCTAACTTTGGTTGCACAACCCCAAATTGCCAAATCGAAGAATTGCGACCAAAAGAATGAGAGTGCAAATGGTTGAATCAAGTGGCGTAACCGAGGTCTACTCAAAGCTAACCTATTACGATGGTCTTCAGCTGTCAATTCTCATGGCAGAGATAAGAAAAAACACATGAACAAAATTTAATGGTTTTGAGAAGTTCGATGGTCTGGATTGTGATGATTTCTTCATGTGGATTAATATGAAGATACTAGATTGAACAACGAACATGATAGTCAACCTCCTTAAAAGGAATCAAATACTCCATGAATCAAGCCGGGCGAGGCTCAAAGAGATCAACATAAGCTCACTACTAGCTGAAATCATGACTTAGTTGGTGGGAAGGTTTTAAGTCTTCATAATTCCTTATTTGGTTGAGACATTTGAGGATTGAGATTGAGATATCTTTTGAAGGTGTAAGTGAATTAGTGAGTGAATGTAGAGAGCCTTAGGTCTCCACAGTTCTCTGTTTTAATGTGAATATAGGCAATTTTGTTTGATATCAAAACAATGAAACTCTTTTGTTTTAAATAGAGTCTCTACATCAATTAAGGTGCTCCATATTCAAATATATATAGAACCGCTTTGTAAAATCAAAATCATTACAGTGGAAAACGAAAAAAAATACCATCTGCTCTAGTATACAAATGCATTAAATACATCAATCCAAGTCCATGGTCACTGTCTCTAGTGATCCTGTAGGTTTGGCGTTCAATTGATTCGTAAGTCTTGAGTTTTCCTTGTAGCTGGTCTCCTTCCCTTGATTTTCTGCCTAGCAGCTGCAGCATGCTTGGGAAAACTTCTAGCATGAGACGATTGAGGTTGTGATTTGGAATATACAGCAGGATGCTCAAAAGAGATGAGTATCGGAGAGAGTCCGGTATTGATAAACCAAAATTAGTACGATAATCATGGTCCACACATCTTTTGTGGGAACGAGTACAAAAACTATCAATGTTTTCCACCATTGAACTGCTAATTAGTCTAATCCTCAATATAAGCAAATACCTACGACATGAAATCAAAGAAAATGGCACAGCAGAATGTTGTTAACCAGTAAACCTATGAACGGGAAGGAATTGAGTATATTTATTTGTTGAGAGCGAGTCATTTCTAGTCTTTTGTCCGTCTGCATGAACATTAATTTCGAAATTCCAGTGATATTCATGATTCACGCAATGATAGCTCCGAGTGTTAGCAGTGAACTAACAACGCCTCGTTCATGCCATACAATTAATACCCTCTTTGTGATTTTTTTCTATTTTTCTGTACTGATAAGAAAAGGACTCTGTCTGAGTTGTCCATTACTGCATGCGAATTGGAAGTTTAATGTAGAAAGATGGAGCAAACAGGAGCAGAAGTGGAGGGAGAGTGAGTACATATGGAAAAGAGAATTCAAACCACGAGAAAAGTAGAGAAAAGCATCAAGAAAGTCCTAAAAATATTACATTAGTACCAATTTAGTTCAAGATCTTTCAATTGGACCAACTTAGTCTTAAACATTTTCACATTGGTATCAATTCAATCAATCCGGACAATTTTGACTGGCCGGCGCTGGTGTTGCCACATTGCTGGTTTGCCTCTGTCTTGAGACTTGCGATGGTGTCGGCGGAGAAGTGAAAGACTCGCTCCCTGAGATCCGGGACTTGGTAGCGGGGGCGGAACGACGAGGGGTTGTTTGCATAAGGAAGGCTTATCGGGCTGGGGCGGATCTCGGGGAACTAGTGGGTCAGGACCGGGGGATGCGACAGCTAGACGACATCATCGTCGCCTTTCTCTTGCGCTTGGAAGATCTCGGACCACGACTTGAAAAAGAGCCAGAAGTAGGTCCCGTCGTTGATAACGTGGTTCACGAAGAGCTCGATGAAGACGTTGTCGGCGAGCTCGGTGACCTAAGCAGACAGCAGGGACAAGGAGTGGCCGTTGTGATTGACCGCCCGGTTGTGGTCGAAGGACTAGACGATGGACGGGACATACGTCGGGGAAAGAATGTCGGCCATGGTCACGTCAAGTGCTACGGCATGGATGAACCGTGCCCGGGGGCTATCACCGCAATTGACGAAGATAGTGTGGAGAGGGGTTCGATTGAGGGCAGCGAGGCGGCCAATGAGCGGTAGAAGTGGTAGAGGGCGGAGGAGACGGAGCGCCTGAGCTTTTCCAAGAAGGAACGGATGAAAGCGAGGTGGTCAAAGCCGGGGTCAACGAGGTAGGGATGAGGGCGGTGGAAGAGGAGGCCCTTTCGGATGTACTGGGTGGAAAGCATGGCGAGCTCCCACGGCGCCAAGGGCGGAGGGCGGTTCGAATGCAAGGGGGGTCGGTGCGGTTTGATGAGACAAGTCGGAGATGTGTTGAACAGTAGATCGAGGAGGAGGAGGCGGCGGCGAGAGGAGGAGTGATATCTCGGCGGTGACAGAATGATGAACTTGGTCCGTGGCTCAAAGGCCGAGTCCATGCACCTCCTCCGCCTTCTCTTTTCAGCGGACGATTCTTATCTTTCTCAAGGGCAAGATGTTAGACAAAATAATTCATATGCGAAAGCCAGGATCATTTATAAACAAACCTCCAGCCATTGTTCTTGTTCTCGTTTGTCGGAAAATCCTGAAAATCAAAGAAATATTGGGCACACGTTACTAACCCAATTCCCTCATGTATTGATGGTGTATTCCAAATGAGAGGGTTTGAGTTAGACCTTATAATTGCCCGTTAGAATGAACGATCGTTCCTTTATACATCGGCTTCCATCAAGGTGGTTACCAAATAGGCGGTTGTCACGAAAATGTACGAAATGTGGAAAAACTACATGTCGAATAACCGTCACTTTAAAGAGAAAATGTGGGTCCGAAATGTGGGATCACAAAAATAAATAACATTCTCCCACTTGATCCCATCATTTTCATCATACAGATTATCCAACTAATTCCACGAAAACTTTATGCTTAAAGAAAAGAAACAAAACACATGGATCATGGCGACATGTTCTCTAAGAGTGAGTAATATCTTCCATGTATCATAATGCATCTTATTTTTTTAATGTCAGCCTATATGTGACAACACATCTTAATGAATAAACCCTATGTTTATTCCAGAACTAAGGATAAATGTTATTCTCATAAACAACAAAATATGTACACCAAAATTGAGAATCAACATTACAACAGAATAAGAGTTTCATACAACAAAAATCGTCCATATGACGACAAATCACATGATGGGACCTACTCCCATACTAGTCACATGATCCTTATACTTCATCGGTGGCATGCCTTTAGTTAAAGGATCAGCTATCATCAATTTGGTGTTAACGTGTTCTATGACCACTTTGTTCTCCTTAACACATTCCCTTATGGCTAAATACTTAATGTCGATATGCTTACTTCGACTACCACTTTTGGCATTTTTAGCCATAAAAACCGCAGCTGAATTGTCACAATATATTCTTAATGGCCTAGAAATTGAATCAACAATTCTAAGCCCAATAATGAAACTCTTCAACCATACACCATGTGAGGTAGCCTCAAAACAAGAAACGAACTCAGCCTCCATAGTGAAAGTAGTAGTCAAAATCTGCTTGGCACTTCCCCATGACACGGCTCCGCCAACTAACATAAAAATGTATCCAGATGTTGATTTTCGTGAATCAACGCAACCTGCGAAGTCCACATCCGCATAACCGACTGCTTCCAAGTTGTCAGTCCGTCTATACATAAGCATGTAGTCTTTGGTACCTTGAAGGTATCTCATCACTTTCTTGGCAGCTCTCTAGTAGTCTATACCTAGATTGATATATTCCCAACATTCCCACAGCAAAAGCGATGTCAGGTCGAGTGCAAACCTAAGCATATATCAAGCTTTCGACACGAGAAGTATATAGAATGTTGTACATTTGTTCCCTTTCTAGATCGTTCTTCGGGCATTGGTTCAAATTGAACCCGTCACTCTTCACAATGGGTGCTATACTTGGTGAACAATCTTTCATCCGAAATCTCTCTAAGACCTTATTGATATAGGTTTCTTGAGAAAGTCCTAAAATTCCTCGAGGTCTATCTCTATGAATCTTAATGCCAATGACATAAGATGCCTCACCCATATCCTTCATATCAAAACTCTTAAAGAGAAATTATTTCACCTCATGTAGCAACCCCTTATCATTGGTTGCAAGTAGTATATCATCCACATACAGCACAAGGAAACAAATTTTGCTCCCACGACCTTTTGGTATATACATTGATCCATGAAATTCTCTACAAAATCGAATGAAGAGATGACTTCATGGATCCTTAAGTACCATTGGTGGGATGCTTGTTTCAAGCCATATATAGATTTCTTAAGCTTACACACCAAATGCTCACCTTTACTAGAGGAGAATCCTTCAAGTTGTTTCATATAAACCTCTTCCTCTAGTTCTCCATTGAGGAATGCCGTTTTCACATCCATCTGATGTAATTCCATGTCAAAATGGGCAACCAATGCCAAAACAATACGAAGAGAATCTTTCTTAGATACAGGAGAAAAGGTCTCCGTGTAATCGATTCCTTCCTTTTAAGTAAATCCTTTGGCAACAAGTCTAGCTTTATATCTTTCAATGTTACCCAATGAATCTTTATTAGTTTTGAAGACCCATTTACAACCAATGGCCTTCGCATCATCAAGTAACACAACCAAATCTCAGACTTCGTTAAATGCCATAGAACTCATCTCTTCCTTCATGGCATTGTACCACAAATTGGATTTATCACTATCCATGGCTTGTGAAAACGTTTGAGATCATTGTCGGCTCCAATATTGTAGTCGAGACTCTTGTAAATACACAATATAATCACTAGGAATTGCCAATTTCCTTATTCTAACAGATCTTCTCAATGTTGCATCAACATTCTCTTGAGAAGCGTGTTGTTCAACCGGTTGTTCAACAATTTATGGTAATTGCTGAACAACTTGGATCTACTAGATCAATATCGGCAGGTTGTGGAACTTCAACGATTGGTTGTTCAATAACCGGTTGAACTAAAGGGGCATTATGAGTAACAACCAACCTTAAACTTGAAGTGAGAGTTTGAGTGTCTGAATGATCTTTCTTAGGAACAAGGTCCTTCGATCAATCGCTCCCACTAATCAAGTCATTTTCAAGAAATTTAGCATTTCTTGATTCCACAATCCTAGTGGTGTGAGATGGACAATAAAACATGTATCCCTTAGACTTTTCGACATATCCAATGAAATACCCACTTATGGTCCTTGGGTCCAACTTCCTTTCTTGTGGATTGTAAACTCTCACTTCAGACGGGCATCCCCAAACGCGTACATGTTGCAAACTCAGTTTCCAACCTTTAAATAACTCAAAAGGTGTCCTTGGGATAGCCTTGGTCGGAACTCGGTTTAATATGTACACTGTCATCTTAAGTGCTTCAGTCCACAATGACTTAGGAAGTTTGGAGCCGCTAAGCATACTCCACACCATGTCCAATAAAGTTCGGTTTCTTCTTTCCGCTACACCGTTTTGGTCCGGAAAACCAAGCATAGTATTGGCCAACTATCCCATGCTCTTGAAGAAACTTTGCAAATGGACCAGGTGCTTGTCCATCTTTAGTGTATCTACCATTGAATTCTCCACCTCTATCTGATCACACGATCTTAATTTGTTTACCACATTGTTTCTCTACTTATGCCTTAAATACCTTAAAGGCATTTAACGCTTCATGCTTATTATGAAGCAAGTAGAGATACATGTAACGCAAGTAATCATCTATGAAAAAGATGAAGTATTTCTGACCACACGAGTCCATATTCAGACTACATATATCTATGTGTATGATTTCTAATATTTTTGTACTCCTCTTGGCACATTTCTTCGACTTGTTAGTCTGCTTTCCCTTTATGCAATCTATACAAGTATCACAATCAGTAAAATCTAAAGTACTAAGTACTCCATCATTTACTAATCGTTTAATTCTTTCTATGGAGATATGTCCTAATCTCCGGTGCCACAACATAGAGGAATGTTCTTTCACAACACATCATTTCATACCAGCGTTATCATGAACATGCATCGCATCATAATAGGCATTGTCTTGTAAATTAATTCGAAAAAGACCATCAGACAAAGTACCACTCCCAACAATTTCAGATTTAGACGATAAACAGAAATTTGAATCTGAAAAGTTAAAAGAGTAACCCAAAGGTACAAGTCTTGAAACTGAAATTAAGTTTCTAGAGAAACTAGAAGGTCCTTTCCAAATTTAAAACAAAACCACTATTGAGAACTAGTCTACATGTCCCAATAGCTTTCACATGCGAACGCATCTTGTTTCCTGAATAGATGCTTTGTTCACTTCCCACTGGCTTCCTGTGGTTTTGGAAACCCTGCAAGGAATTCGAAATGTGGATTGTAGATCCGGAATCAATCCACCAAGTGTTGTGACTTACATCAGCCATATTAGATTCATAACAAACACAAGATATTGGATTACCTTTCTTCTCAAGCCAGGCCTTAAATCTGACACAATCATTCTTTATATGTCCATTCCTTTTACAGAAGAAACATTTGGATTCTTTCTTAATATCAGCTTGGGGAGGTATTTTACCTTTTCCCTTATACTTGCCATGGCCCTTATTCTTTCCTTGTGTTGCCAAATGAGCACTTTCTCCCAATTCCATAATCAGTCTTTCCTCCTCTTGAACACACATGGTCATGAGTTCATTAATTGACCATTTATTCTTATGTGTGTTGTAAGAGATCTTGAAAGTTGCATACTGTTGTGGGAGAGTGTTCCGAATATAATACACAAGAAAGGATTCAGATATCTCAACCTCAAGGTTCTTCAGCTGAGCCGCAATATCCCTCATTTGCATGATGTGCTCACGCACACCTTTCATACTAAAAAAAAAAAAAAAAAAAAAAAAAACTTTAATGATGAAAACTTCATAATTAGGGTCAGAGCATGCGACTTCTCTGAAGTCTCAAACTGCGCATCAATGGCCTCCAATAAAGCCTTAGCGTTGTTATGCTGAGAAACCGAACCACGAATACTACGAGATATTTTAGCCCTTATAAACATTGCACTAATGCGCTCCCATTGATTATAAAGGGCTATCTCAGCTGCAGTGCTCGAATCAGTAGGAGCAGGTGGTTCGTCTTTCCTTATAGCATAGTCAATATCCATCCACCCCAATTGAAGAAGAACTAATTCCTTCAAAACTTTATAGTTCTCACCATTCGGTATGGGAACATCACATTTAAATTCAGAGAAATTCACAGGTTGCAAAACTGCATATCAAATAATCATGCTTATGTCACAAAATTTGAGGCAAAAGATACATAAATCATGTTTTACCAATGTAAACATGTCACAAATATGAATCATATAACATAAAACTGCTTGTGGGCTAAGTTTTTAATTTAAATGGATTCATAATTACATCATCATGAAGAAACTACTATATTATATACCTTTTCTTAATCCCTGTGGGTAATTAAGAAAAATAATATGATATTTCATCCTGATTAATCATAATACAATGAAAATTCCTGTGGGATAAAATTCATCATATTAATATAATTAATTACAATTAATGTCCATTTCTAAATATGATCCGGAGGCTCTTAATATATAATTTAATTAATTAAAGATGCTGTGGCTACTCTCTATTAATTAAATATATGGATCATTAGACATTTAATTTCATGCATACAATATTCATAAAATGCACGAAATGACAAAATAGTAAATAAATTCACTAAGGGCAGAATAGTAAATAAATAGGCCAATGGTAGAATAGTAAAAACGTGAAAAGCAAGGGCAAAAGGGTAAATTAATGCCGTGGGACGTCTTGGCACGTGCTTGCAACAGCAGCGGGCGTGTGGCCTGCACGTGCGTGTCCAACGCGTAGGCGCGTGCAACGCACGCGCCAGGCAACTGCCGCGCCCGTGGGATCCATGCGCGCAGCGGTTGAGCGCGCGTGAGAGCGCGTGGCGCATGGGTTCCACGCGCTTGCAATTGCAGCGTGCGTGTGGGGCCCATGCGCCTTCTCCTTCACGCACAAAAGCGATTTTCCGCCGATTTTCGCCATTTTCAACCACAATTTCAACGCCATTTCTTCTCTAGCAGCCCATCCCAAACACAAATAAATAATGGGTTTTGAAGAGAATGCCGGCACGACCACATGTAGGGGTGATCGGGTCCAAGATGGGTAGGGTCTAGATCGGACCCATGTACCCGACCCCGTTATAAGGTTCTCTTTTTTTGGACCATGTTCCGACCCTGTTTGCATTGGATCCCGTTCCCGACCCATCCTGTTTTTCCGGTCCGGGAACAAGGTTGACCCCTGTTTATATTGGAACCTGTTTTGCATAAAATTTGGTGTATCTTTATATTAACCTTAGAGAAGCAAGTCGGATGAGTTCTTAAATTCCCTTTGATTATTACTAGGTCAATGTCCATTTCTTAACTTAAGTTCTTTTATATATCCATGATTTCTTAACTTAACTGCTTTCATATATCAATAATTTCTCAACTTAACTAAACTTCCGATACCTGAGCATTTCTCGTACCGTTTCCACTTATTTTGAATTAAATTAGGTTGAAGACTCTCTCCCTCAAACTTTGGCGAAATGGTCTTTTATGAGCATCAAAACGAGATTGAATTTGATATAGCTTGGCTGTGATTTATTCACCACCGATGTATAGTGACTTACTTGTTATACCATACGACAATTCAGTCACACAACCGAAGGAGACAAAGTAAACCGAAGCAGCGTCAACGCTCGGATGGAACCAGGATCGACGGACGGGCGGAGGTCGCGAGCTCGAGGAAGTTTGTGGGTGTGAGAGCCTGAGAGGTAAAGATATAAAGTAAAAACAAATTAGGGTTTTGCGTTTTGGTCTTTTTGGGGTGGCTTACAAACTAGTTCTCAAACCGGTTCCCAAACCGGTCCGGTCGATTCAGTTCCCGGGTGGGTAATCCCTCGGAACCGGTTCCTGGACCGGTTTCAACTAGAACCGGTTCTCGACCCTGTTTTCCGGGTGGGCCGATCCGGGAACCGGGTTGACCCGGTCCGGTTGCACACCCCTAACCACATGGGTTCAAGTTTCGGCGAAAATGACCAAGAAATTGGCCTCAAATCAAACGAAAAACTCCAAAAACGCAAATCCTCAACCACCATGACTTCCGCCGCCCGATTAGCCTCCAGCGAACATGGATATGCCGAAATAACTCATGGCTAATGTTCCTTATGGCGGTGTGACCGTACGGGTCCAAATACAAGAGGTGGGTTGCCGGATTTTGCCCGAAATATGCGAGTTTCTCTCTTGACCTTAAAATTCCGAATTACTGTTCATGTTCAAAAATGCCCAAAAATACACCAAAAATTCGACAAAAACAAGGCAGAGACACTAAACATGCTCTGATACCAAATGTTAGACAAAATAATTCATATGCGGAAGCCAGGATCGTTTATAGACAAACCTCCGGCCATTATTCTTGTTCTCATTTGTCGAAAAATCCTGAAAATAAAAGAAATATTGGGCACGTGCTACTAGCCCAATTCCCTCACATACTGATGGTGTATTCCAAATGAGAGGATTTGAGTTAGACCTTATAATTACCCGTTAGAATGAACGATCATTCCTTTATACACCGTCTTCCATCAAGGCAGTTACTAAATGGGCGATTGTCACAAAAAGGTACGAAATGTGGAAAAACTGTATGTCGAATAACCGCCACTTTAAAGAGAAAATGTGGGTCCGAAAATGTGGGATCACAAAAATAAATAACACGAGACACTCGCCATGGCAAATGGGGCCGGCTCAGCCTCAATAAGTCAACGCCATTCATGAGAGAGAGTGTGTGTGCGTGTCTGTTTTAACGGTTCAAATCGCAAATAGTGAGAAACGATTGCACGATGATATTTAATCTATTATGGGAATAATAGTTTATTCTGGATCATAAAAATTAAATAATAAATAATTATAAATTGTCGTAAAACTTACTCTTTCAAAAATTTGTGACTTACAACAAAATGTTATTTTCACATTATCTCAATGACTATTATACTAACAAAGTCAATCAACGACAATGGCAAAAAAAACATTTTGGATGGACAGCACTAATCACCTCGGAAATGTAATAACCCCTTGCGATTCAAGTTCGATTTAACACGGAATACTGAAAAAGACTTAAGCAAACTTCAAATTCCAATAAGAAACTTTCAAAAAGTAAAAAAATAAAACCGCTTAAAAGTTTAACCAGCGCACCTACCCTTTTATAGTCAATCAAGAAAATCCAATCCCAATTTAGAAAGCCATTTTACATCTTTGAAATCTACATTTCTACTTTCCGCAACTTCTTTCCCTAAATTTTGCGTTTCGGTTACTTATAAAACATCAACAGAGACAAAAAAATAAAAAAAAATAAATAAAGATCGGAGGGAGGGGATTGAGGATAGTTGGCCACAAAGATAGTTAAAGACAGTGCAGGCTTAAATCATTCATTGCCACCGACCAATAATATATAAAGACACTTGAAAGTAGAGACTATATTATATATATATATATATATATATATATATATATATCCTATGGAGATCGCCAAAATTCTTATCTTTGATTGACGAAAGCTATGACGCGAGCTCCGATTTGTGAGTCGGCGAGTTGTGTTTATTTGTTGGGATAATAATTGAGATAAAATAGGATAAAGTGAGATACCAAATCTTCTAGATAGTGAAGGTGGATATATATCTAATGCTATCAAGTGTTAGGTACAATTTGGGTAAGATTAAAAAATAAATATAATATTGAATTAAATTAAAAAATTAAAAATTAGAAATTCAATAAATTAAAAGCTAAGGAAAAACTCTAGATCTAGGAATTGTGGCCATCGCCTCCAAAGTGGCCACGATCGAAACGGTGGCCACTAACATCGCCACGCGGCGACAACGCAAATTAGTAAAATCTCATACCACGACAGAGAGGGTGCGCAGGGGAATTTCAGGCAACTACCAACATTGTCTTTGCGTCGTCTCAAATTGATCGAAGTCCGGGTTGTCAGCGATAACAAAGATTGCAGCCTCTTCTTCCCCATTTTCCCCTTTTCCCTTGAGACGTATAGCATCCTCCGTGGGATTCTAGCATCCTCACAAAACCTGTTTTTTCCACCCACAATATTGATTACTATGTCAATGAAGTGGCGTAGGTAGACCGAGTTCCAGCCGCTAATGTTTGAGGTGGTGTAAGCAATACTTCAATTAGTTCAACATATGCCTATGTGAAACATCAAAGAGCTAGTCTTGGTCATCACATTCATTGAGTCCATGATCCAAAGGAAAGGGCGCCCAATTCTTTGGCGTACGACAAGTGGAGATGGGAGAAGAAGAAGGAGGAAGAAGACAATAAGTAGTGACAATTTCAGCTGGTCTTCCACCAATTGGAACCGAGACAGGAAAAGGAGAAGACAAACAACAAATCGGATTGGTGAAGTCAGAGAGATTCAAAATCTGCGCGCGCCGCTCCCGGGCCCACCACCGACACTCTCTCTCCTCTGCGACGCCCTGCGACACTGTCGACTCCTCTCTCTCTCTCCCGTTCTCCGTTCCGTTCCGTTGCGGGGGAGAACAAAACGAACCTTCGTTCTCGCCCACGCTCTCTCTCTCTCTCTCCCAACACACGACTCCTCTCTCTCTCCCCGCTCTCTCTCTCCTCGTTCTCGCCGACGCTCCTCCGCACGACGCCGACGCCCCTCCGCCGGTTGCCTCCGTCACCCCCGACTCCGACGCCGACGCCGACGCCGACGCCAACGCCAACGCCCGACGTAGCCTCCACCCCGAACCCTAGTCGGGCGTCGGCGCGCAGCCTCCGCCTCCGCCTCCGCCCCCGCCCCGAACCCTAGTCGACGCCGACGCCCCTCCGTCGGTTGCCTCCGTCGCCCCGACTCGACGCCGACGCCGACGCCGACGCCGACGCAGCCTCCGCCCCGAACCCTAGTCGGGCGTCGTCGTCGACGCAGCCTCCGCCTCCGCCTCCGCCCCCGCCCCGAACCCTAGTCGACGCCGACGCCGACGCCCCTCCGCCTCCGCCCCGACGCCGTCGCCGACGCGCCCCTTTCGCCTCCCTCTCGCGACCAGAAGGCTCCGCTCTCTCCCTCTTTCCTCGCGGAGCGCCCCTCTGCTGGCGAACCCGACGCCGACGAACCCCTCGCTCGCGTTTTGGCCTCCCTCTCCGCGAACGAAGGTCGCTCTCTCTCTTTCCTCCGCGAAGCGCCCCTCGCTCGAACGCGGACGCCGCGCAGACGCCGTCGCCTCTCCGCGCCCCCCTCTCCGACGCGGACGCCGCGAGACGCGCCGTCGCCTCTGCGAAGTGCCCCCGCTCTGAACAAAGGTCGCTCTCTTTCCTCCGCGAAGCGCCCCCGCTCCCGAACGCGGACGCCGAGCGCGCCGTCGCCTCTGCGCGCGCCCCCGCTCCGAACAAAGGTCGCTCTCTCTCTCTATCTATCGAGTTCTTTCTCTTCTTAGTTCTCATTTCATGTTTTCTCCCATTTCCCCTCTTGAATCTAATTGAATCATTTGTTTATGCATAGCCAGTTGATCATTGACATTAACAAGAAGCACTCTCATACGAAGGCGTATACTAGTACCGACTCTTGGATGGGGATGGCATACGAGAATCATGACACCAAAAATTTGAAGTTGGTGTCGGTGTTGGGTTAGTAGCATTAGTCACTCTTCTTTTCGGTGCTAAATTTCTACTTTCTGTTTTTCGGTACTTTGATCTTGTGACTGTCGCTCTGTAGAGCATCTTCAACAAGCTGGGCAAGCATTTTCATATTGTCGGTTCAGAAGAAATTACTTTGCGAGAGGCGGACAATTGTTATTATCTATGGTTCGATCGAGAGGTTGATCATAGTTGCATCTATTTTAATAACTAGGAAACAGCTTGCGATTTAAAAATGTACGTTTGACCCTACCAATATGTTGCTTGCTTCTCTTTTGGTTTTGTGGTGTGTTGTCCCTGCGTGTGCCATATATTATAATTGTTTGTTATCAATAAGTAAGAGGTGTCCTCGGGTTTACCTCTACATGTTCTTGAGAGCATTTTCTTTGCAATGAGATGTGGTGCGGGAGGGTGAGGAAGTACTTGTTATGATTGATACCCCTAAATATTTCTAAGATTTTGTATGGATTATATGGCCTTGATTATTTTTAGATAACCACCACTTTGTTTTTCATTTCTAGATGCTGATAGTTGGTTGAAATGTTCAACACGTATTTGGAGTGCTCTTTACCGAGGGTGGGCTAAAACTGGATTGTATTACGAGATTGTGAAAGCAATCTTCAAAGTACTGTTATGATTGATACCCCTAAATATTTCTAAGACTTTGCAGAGGCAGACAATTGTTATTATCTATGGTTCGATCGAGAGGTTGATCATAGTTGCATCTATTTTAATAACTAGGAAACAGCTTGACCGATTTAAAAATGTACCTTTGACTCTAGCAATATGTTGCTTGCTTCTCTTTTGTTTTGTGGTGTGTTGTGCCCTGCGTATGCCATATATTATAATTGTCATAGGAGTACTTTCGCTCGATAGAACGAAACTCTCCCTTAGGATATTAGATTGACGTTTTAAGTATGGAGGTTTCTATGCTTTTCTTTCTATACTTCTATTCTTCAATCATGAGATCATGCAATTTAAGTAGGTCCCCATGCCAGGACTTTTTTTTTTTTTGAATATAAATATGAGGGGGGCCTACTTCTTTCATTTGCATCTGAGTTAGTTTTTTAACATGTAAGCATATTACTCTCTGTCCTATGAATGTACTGAATGGTGCTATCAATTTGCAGGTGGATGACAGCGACGCTAATTGACTTCTACATCAACGTTGTTGCTCTTTCTTTCTGTTTTGTATTTTATTAGAAGGGAACTCCTGAAGAATTATTTCTATTTTGAAGACATCACCTCAGTTAATTTGCACGTGTAAAGTTATCGAATGGCTGAATCAGAGGTAATTCTTTACTCATACAATGTGAAATATATTTTGTTTTCCTTTGATGTTTTTTTTTTATTGATTATTTATTGTTCATTTCATTGCAGCATGAAACTTCCCATCTTGCACATGTAATGCGTGATATGGAAAATGATTTTGAGTTTGCCATCGGGATGGTTTTTCTAATGAAGTTGAAGCATATCATAAGTATGTGGCTTATGCAATTGGCAAAGGATTTGGAGTGAGGAAGGGTCATACGGTTAAAAATAGAAAAGGAGAAATAACCCGACGAACATTTTTGTGCAATTGTGAGGGCCATTCTGTCACCTCATCTCGATCAAGAAAAGAAATTTGAGAGGCTTGAAGTTAGATGTGGGTGTCCTGCTCATATCAAATTTAAGGTTGATAATGGTGTCTATGAGGTTATAGAGTATGTTTCTAACCATAATCATGCATTTGTATCGGAAAATCAAAAGCATTTGATTAGATGTGGAAGGATGATATCCGATACTTGCAAAGGTGTTTTAGGTGACATGGTTAAAGCAGGCATTGGTGGGACTACGGCATATAAGTTCTTAGCAAATGAAGCAGGTGGAAGTAGAAACTTGGGTTTCATTTTACGTGATTGCCAAAATTTTTACAGACAGAAAACAATAAGATTATAGAAGGGGAGATTGTCAAAATCTTTTGAATCATTTCCATCGCATGCAAATGCAAAACCCAATGTTTTTCTACGCTGTACAAGTAGATCAAGATGGTAGATTGACAAATTTATTTTGGAGAGATAGTTTGTCCAAATTCGATTACGATTGTTTTGGTGATGTGCTAGTGTTTGATTCCACGTATCGAACTAATAGATATAGTTTGATTTGTGCACCTTTTGTTGGGGTTAATCACCATTGGAAAAATACTCTGTTTGGTTGTGCATTTATGTTGGACGAGACGGCGGATTCATTCATTTGGTTATTTAATGTGTTTTTGGAGTCTATGGGAAATAAGGCTCCTAAAACCATATTCACCGATCAAGATCAAGCCATGGCAAAAGCCATTAGAATGGTGTTTCCGAATACACAGCATCGTTTATGCACTTGGCACATCATACAAAATGCCATTAAAAACATTCCACAGCTTTATCATAAGCCGGATTTTAGAGATAAGTATTTTTTGAGGCTTATGTATAGATGCAAATCGGAGGACGAATTTGAATCTACTTGGATGGAAATGGAAGAGGAGTGGGATACTCGAACAACAATTGGCTTCGAGAGATTATACGGCCTTAGACATAAATGGAGTTCAGCTTTTGGTCGTGATATTTTTTCATGTGGTATAAGGTCAAGTCAAAGAAGTGAGAGTACTAATAATGTCTTCCACCAATTTTCGAAGAAGACGGCATCCCTTATAGAATTTGTCCACTATTATGAAGAGCAACTGAAGCACATGAGAGAAATTGAAATTCAAGATGATTACTATTCTCGTGGGAAGCCCAAATTGGACGCTTCGTCTAATGTGATTTTGAAACATGCTGCTTCAGTTTATACCCGTACTATTTTTCATAAGTTTAGTAAAGAACTTATGGAATGTCTCTCTGAAGATCTTGCAGGTACTACATTTGATGGATCGGTTTATTCATATACCATAAGGTGTGGACATGAATACCTTGTCAGATTTAACCCTATAGAGTTATCAATTTCTTGTGAATGCAAATTATTTGAATCAAAAGGGTGGTTGTGTCGCCATGCATTGTTCGTGTTGAATTGGAATAAATCGATAGTTAAGAGCATTCCATCTCCCTATATTTTGAAAAGATGGACTAAGGGTGCCAAAGAAGGGATTGTGAATGAAGAATCTTTGCCACCTGGTCCGTCTACGGATTAATCGATTTTCCACATTAATGCGAGAATCTTTTGAGCTGATGAGTTTGGGAGCCAAAGATGCAAACACTATGCAGATAGTGAGGGAGCATATGAAAATAGCGAAGGGTCAAATTTCATCATACAATTCAAGTATGGCCGTCACTTGATGATGCGATGCTGGTGATGATGGCTCCAATGAGGCTTCTTTGTGCGATATCTCGATATTAGACCCCCTTCGAAGGAAAGGAAAGGGAATAAGTTATGGAAGACTAAAAAGTTCAACTGAAAAAAAGAAGAAAAATCTGTCAAAGGAACGCCCCCAATGCAAATAGACAATCGAGGTAACATATTATTTTGGTTAATATGATCAATTAAATTTTCCATTTATGTTGCATGATGCTAATTAACATTTTGTTGCTTTCTAATGTAGAGTTGGTTGTTCAAGCAACACATAGTGAAACTCATTTTCCAAATTATTTGAGTAATCAAAATCAGTTTCAAAGTATCCTTTATCCCAAAGCAACATTGGTGGTCCTTCCAGAAATTTTCATAATCGGTATGTTGCTCTTAGCTTTCCATTTTTATTTACATTTTACTAATTTGGTAAAAAATTTTGTATAGATGCAGCAACCACCATACATCATGCCATCGGGGATTTCATTTTGCCCATTTCCTAATCAGGTATTGAATAGCTATGTATAAAGACTTTAATTGGTGATCAATCAGTTTGTATATTTTTCAAGTTACTATGCCTCTTTATAATGGCAGAAAACGCTTTCTCAAAAGTTACAATCATTATGATAATTTAATTGCATTATGGTAATGGGGTCATTTTTTTTTTTAATGTAGATGCAATCATCATATATCATGCCGCCAAGCAATTTGAGTGGATTTTCTCCATTCACTACTCGGGTATTTATTATGAATCATTTTATTTGTTAGTATCATTTCAACTTTTTGTTACAATTGTAATATTTACTATTAGTAGTTTATTTTTGGATAGATGTTGGAGTACAATAATAGATCTCATGGAACCATTCTGAGTCAGGTACAATTTACTTTTTATTGATATGGGATTATTTGAGACATTTATGTAAGCATATTATTTAGATAAATATTAATATATGTCATTTTCTTGTACAGGGGTCATCAAACTCTTTTCAAAATCTTGGGATGAATGAATCCGGAGGCCCCTGTGAAAGCACAGATAATGCACGGTCGCAACATAAATAGCCTAGATGGTAAAGAAGCACTCCGCACCCCAGTCACGGACAAGAGCAAGCTCGATGCGCACGATGGTAAAGAAGCACTCCGCATTTGTAATTCTATGGTAGCTTAATGACTGGGGTGCTGCTAGCACCAGTGGATCCACAAGGGATTGCATTATTCTGGCGGCCTGTGAAGCACATGAGACCCTCCCTCAGAGTGCTGAATTTCCTGCTGATGTCTTTACATCTTGCCTCACCACACCCATTAAGATGGCTTTAAGATGGTGAAACCTAGTTCCTTAAATATTACTGTTTTGAATTTGATCTCACTCATTTTTGTGCTTTTAACAGTTTATGTCATTAGCCTTCAAATATGTGCTGTGTCTGGGTATTTTCATGTGATGGCGCGCTTCGTTGGTTTATTTTAACCTAGCAGCGAATAGTTGTTTTCAACAATGGCTTGAAATAGGTGGTATATTGCATTTTCTAGAACCCCGGGACATGCTCCAGTTTATATGTGCTGGGTTTTCCATAGGTACTTCAGTAAATAGAATGATCTTTGGGCAAGTGATGCATGTGCATGCTCTGCTCTTCTTTGCTGTGATGTGGAGGTTCTTATGCTTAAGTTTATATGAGTGATATAGCTTTCTCGAAAATAATTTGTAGTTAGAGATGTTCTGCTTAGCTTCCTCTATTATTTAATATGAGAAATATGTAGATGAAGCTTGGCTATATGATCCATCTAAAATTTGTTAATTTGACATTTATTCTGAGAATACTCCTGTTCTCAAATTTTGGCCGTCAGGTTCTGTACTAGATCACTATTACGGGAGTCCCTTGATTATTCTCTGATTGATAAAATTCCTGGTCGACCAAACGATCGCAAGACGCCTCTGGGAGAACTGAATTGGATTTTTACTGCAGTGACCGACACTATTGCTTGGAATGTCCTCCCTCATGGTAGCACACTATTTATTTTTTGTACTTAATTTGTGCAGCTTTTTTAATTTTCTTATTTTAATCAATTGCGTTTTCATCTGTGACTAGTCAATATTTGATTGTTGTGCTGCAGATCTGTTTCAAAGATTGTTCAGACAAGACCTTTTGGTAGCCAGCCTGTTTCGAAATTTTTTACTTGCTGAAAGAATTATGCGTTCAGCAAACTGTTCACCAATATCTCACCCAGCTCTGCCACCGACACATCAGCATCATATGTGGTACTGCAATTTCTTTCATCATCAAGTGGTTTCACGTGAAGATTTATTACTGATTTTCTTCTTGTTGGTATGTAGGGATGCATGGGACATGGCTGCCGAAATCTGTCTATCGCAGCTTCCATCTTTGGTGGACGATTCTGGTGCAGAATTCCAGGTTCAAACTTTTACTTTTTTCCTTTCAAATTGCTTGATCTCACTCATGGTTTGTCCTCAAGTAACACTGTTCGGCATTCTTTCAGCCAAGCCCTTTTTCACCGAACAGCTAACAGCATTTGAGGTATGGCTTGATCATGGGTCTGAAAGTAAAAAACCACCAGAGCAGCTGCCTATTGTTCTTCAGGTATGATATGGCTTGTCATAGTTATCTGTCATCTTTTGACCATGTCGCAGTTATAGTTCTCTTGCTCCACCATTCTTCACTTTTTCTTGTTTACTTTTAAGCAGTTAAAATGGTTAAATATAACACGATGCTTATCAAGTTTAAGCTTGGTTGTTCAAGTTGTGCTGTGAGTCCATCAGTTTGTGTAATTGAGGAATCTATGCATATTCTTAGGTTCTGCTCAGCCAGAGTCATCGATTTCGGGCACTTGTTCTCCTTGGAAGGTTCCTTGACATGGGACCTTGGGCTGTGGATCTGGTAATAATGGTGCTTTTGATTTTGTGTTCTACGTTCGACATACATCCTGCTAATTTAACTGTACTTTTCAAAAAAACTTCCTCATAGGCCTTGTCAGTTGGAATATTTCCATATGTCCTACAGCTGTTGCAGACCACAACTCCAGAACTGCGGCAGATTCTTGTATTTATTTGGACAAAAATTCTTGCCCTTGACAAGGTAATGATGATAGCATATGTTGTTGAACTGCATAACATTAGACATGTTTGGCTGGCATTGCTATAAATTGATCTTGTTGCACGTGTTTAAAGTGTTGGAGTGCACTGCTTGATCCCTCGCATTCTTTTGTGGAGATTGGATGGTATTGGGAGGGTGTTTGGGGCCGCAGCAATGTCCAATTTTTAGATGAATCTCAATTTGACAATTGTGTCTCTGGTTGTCCAGATTCAAAAAGTAGTATTTTTCTCATAGATGTGCATAACTTAATTTATTGAGAATGTTTTCATCCTAAGAGGAAATAATGATGCTTTTTATCTTAGTTCATTATATACATCAATTGAATTGCCATAGTGGAAGTTGAGTGTGATCCGTGAAGTAAATCTTTTGGAACCATGTTTCATTAAGCACTAAATAGTGATGGTACAAAATGTGGACATATGGTCCTTTGGAGAGAGAGATTTTGTTTAGGGGAAAGGGACCATATATGGAGTAAAAGAAAAAAAAAAGAAATTGGTTCTAGTTCATTGACTATTTGAGTATAAGCAAAAGAAGAATATGGGTCTAATTCAATGACTATTTGAGAGTATGTTGCTTTCATTAGGAATTCCTCTATGATTTAGTGGTGTGTTATTCTGAATGGCCTTTATGTTTTTGCTTGTGCAATGATAGTCATGTCAGGTGGATTTAGTAAAAGATGGAGGGCACGCATACTTTATCAGGTTTCTTGACAGTATGGAAGCGTATCCTGAGCAGCGTGCAATGGCTGCCTTTGTTTTGGCTGTCATTGTGGATGGCCATCGAAGGGGTCAGGAAGCATGTATTGAAGCAGGTCTTATCCATGTCTGCTTGAAGCACCTACAGGGTCCAAATCCAAATGACACGCAGACTGATCCGTTGTTCCTTCAGTGGCTCTCTCTTTGTCTGGGAAAGGTTTGGGAGGATTTTACCGAGGCCCAAATGATTGGGTTGGAGGCAAATGCCCCTGCTATATTTGATCCTCTATTGTCTGAGCCCCAACCTGAGGTCTATAATTTAGCTTTATCATTTAAATCTTGTCAAAATAATTCCTGCTTGTTGTATGATGTTAAGGAAATTAGCTTTCTCAATTCTCTATTTTAAACTTCAGGTCAGGGCTTCTGCTGTTTTTGCACTGGGCACCTTGCTTGATGTTGGGTTTGACTCAAATACAGATAGTGTTATTGGAGACGAAGAGTATGATGATGATGAAAAGACTAGGACTGAGATTAGCATTGTCAAAAGCCTCTTGAGTGTTGTTTCAGATGGCAGCCCACTGGTGAGGGCAGAGGTCGCTGTAGGTTTGTGATCTGCCTTTTATGTTTTATGCGGTTTGTTCCTTTCTTTTGTGTTCTAAGATTCTATTTAAGACAGCATAAGATGATACACTGTATTCAACCAATCTCTTGGTACAGTCTGGGATAAGTTGGTCATAGAACTTCTAAATCAATTCATGTTACAATCAGATTGATCATATTCTGCTTCTGAGCTTTAGATATGTGTCTCCTGAGAACTTTCATTTTTACAAAACTCTATTTTTTTCCATAAAGTTTGACAATCTCATGCAAACATATTGTTATACAGTTTCTATTAAACAAACTCATATAAAAAGATATTGTTCCATTATAGTCGGATGTCATTAATAGCTGTTCATATATGCTATCATTTGGGAAAAGTGTTATGCCTCATGCTTGAATTGCTCTTGCTGCTTTCTCTTTCAACACCGTTCTCCTTATGACTTTAGAAGGCACTCTAGCTTTAAGATTCCGTTCGTTTCACGGAAAATGAATGATTTGAAGAGCATCTTTTTAAAATTGATGGATTGTATTGCTTGAAATAATTAGTCAATGAAAATATTTTCATATCGATAATAATTTATGTCTAAATATTTTCGTGAATGATAAAATTATTTATCTATTTATTTATTTTTGTAAACGATACAATCCATCGTTTTTAGGAAAATGTTTTCCAAATTATTCATTTTCTGCGAAATAAATAGAGCCTAGTTCTTCTTGAGTTACCAGTCGTTGTCATTGGCTGCGCCTTTGGTAATATTAAATGTTATGTTTCTTCACGCATGCTTGGTACCATCTTGTTTGATCAGTTGGGAGAAACTATGCTTTAACAAGTGTTTGTTTCTGGTCTTTCAATCGGTCGAACTTTAAGTTGTATGTCATGGGCATTAGTTGGGTATACGTATCCAGGCTATGTTGTTACTGTTGGGAGTGCAACTTTTTAGTCATTATCTTGCTCATGTTAATGCTGAAATGCATGTAATAAGATGCATACTAAAGCATTTGGAAGCATTATGGTGTTTTGCTTATGTGTCAAGTATGATGTAGCATCTATAAGCTTCCTCAAAATCTTCAATTACTTTAACTGATCCATCTGAATTATTCTGTTACCAACTTCTAGTTTATCAAGCTAAAATTATGTCCATTTTGGTTACTTCATGATCTGCTATTACTTTCTATTTGGCAACCTGACAGAAGTTGATGGGAAGACAACTGTTCAAAGTGATCTGCCATGATGCTTTTACCCTAGGACTACCAACTCATGCTCGTGCTCCATTGTTTTCTGGGTTGTAGCTAACAAATGACACGTGTTAAGGAAGTTCAAAGGATATTGTGTTTTATATGTTCCATAAATCATACTTTTCCCTTTTAACCACCCTTTTCTCTTCCAGCTATGCTCGAAATGGGAGGTCTACAGTTTAGATAAAATTGGTTTTAATGGGGACTTTCCTGTATTTCTGTGGATTATATTTCTTTACCGGACTGTATCTGAATTGTTTAATTTTACAGCCCTGGGACGGTTTGCTTTTGGTCACAACAAGCACCTTAAGGCGATTGCTGCCGCGAGCAATGCCGTCGTTTCCCTCCAACAAAAGGTCGATTATCATTGAAGTTTAGCACCTGTTCGACTTTTCCTTTGAAAACAACGTTTTTGGCTCATACTCATGTTCGTTAATTTATCAAATGCATTGTCTGAGCATTACCTCATTGTTATACTCCACAATATATACGAATTACAAAATCTCGTTATATTTTGACACAATAGCAATATTTGATGATCGTCGACTCTGCAATAGTCGATGATTTTTCCTTCTTTTTATTAATGCCAAATAGTTACAGTTTCAATTGTGTGGTTGATCAGATTTTGACTGCTCATCGGAGATGGCAAGCATACAGCGGTGATAGCTCGTGCTCCGACGACCTAATATTCATGGCCAAGAAGTCGTCGCTAATGCGAATTCATGGGACGGAGATAGATGTGTTCCTAGCAGCCAACACCAAAGAAGAAGCTTGCGACTTTAAGGTCAAAGGGAACTGGTTGGAACGATCATGCACCATATACGCCGGAAATGGCACCACAGTCATTGCTCAAGTAAGCTTGGAGTTGAATGGGGTGTTTTCTTTCTCCTCTGTTCTTTTTCAGTTAACAAATTTGTAATGTCGTGTGATGTCCGAAGAATACGCGGCGCTTGCTAACTATTTTTGTGTTTCCGTAGATGCATAAGGATCACAAGGCGCAAAACGTTGCACTCGGAAAGGACATGTTCAGCATAACGGTGTATCCGAATGTAGATTATGCTCTCATTGTTGCCCTTGTGGTGATCCTTGAAGAGATTAATGAAGACACGTTTGCTGGAAAGCACTCCTTTTCTTGTACTCGCCCTTAGCCTTTTTCCATCTTCATTTTATCGACCGGGTGCAATTTGCATTTCCTCAATGATAGAACTCTTTCCACAAGCTTTAAACACTTAGAAGCTATGTTGCAAAGCCAAACACAGCGTCGGTCATGCAAGTGGCGCGTCAAACGCTTTTCTCCTGTGTATTGGTGCATCAACGATATTAGATGCCTGGACGTTCATAAGATATGCAGATATAACAAGACAGACCGAGGGGCAGAAGCTGAACCTTAAGCCAAGAGGAGACTCAATATAGCATGGAGTTGCAACAGCCTAAAACCATCTATTTACCCCACTTACACAAGCGTTGCCATTGCCAGAGTAACTTCAAAATACAAGACTTCCGACCATTTGAAGCAATGGTTTTTTCCTGGATGCCAGCATTTTTTAGCATCACGTCCTAACATCAGTCGCATTTTTGTATTTGTGGTTGAAAACATCAGTCACACATCACACATGCACAAAAAGAACCGGGACGATCAGATAAGTTGAACATGACTTGCCCATCTAACTTACAAGCGCAATTAATACTGATTCATAGAAAAAAATCGGATTCTTATGAATTATATCAAGATGCTAACCAGCAGATGTACACCACCCCATACTAATAGAGAAATCCAAGCCGAAGCAGGAGTAGCAAAAGGTCAAACAGAATAAATTCTTCGATCTTTTACCAGGCGGAGACCGTGTCATCACATATCGAGCTTAGACAATGAGAATGACAAACAGGAGGAAGATGAGCGAGTTAAAGCCCCAAATTGATAGGAGCAAACCACCCATTTCATTTTGCAGCAACTAAATTAGAATCATCACATTTCACTGCTTTTACAGATTAAAGAGAAGAAGATTAATAAGAGGAAAAAATGGACACACAAGGAGGAGAAGATGAAAAAGAAGAGAGGAATATTTACAGGGATTTACTGGTATAACAGATTATTTGCCAAAGCCCCCATCATATGCAGGACGCTGACCATCTTTGACACTCCATGAGGCTAAAGAATACGTAGCATGCGAATCCACACCCGACGAGTCTACGTGAGAACCGAGATAAGTCGGGATTTTCCAAGTGAACCTCCGGGAGACTCTCTGTACAGAGATGTGACTGATCATCAATTCGCACCGAAAGAGCAGCAGCATCAGTGACGCATCCACCAAACTCAAGCACCTGCAGTGCCACGCAAAAGAGAGAATGTGCATTTATCTTCCTTGTGCATTTTCATCGGCATATATTGATACGCAAGCATCAGCAGCTCCAGCAGCAAGTAGCACTTGGTAGGGATGGAAAGTCAGGCAGCTAACTGAACCAATTTTTCTGGGCCATGAAAGTTGGGTAGTAACGAATAGTGCCAAGGGGTTGACCATCAAGGCTAAAGACTTTAATGCGCTGTTCAGCTGAGCCACAGCAATGATTGGAGCATGCCTATGGACAGCTAAGGCAGTAAGACATCCTCTGTGAGCATTTATAGTTAGGTAGGGTTCCACATTGTATCTGACATCAAGGAACTGAATCTCTCCAGCCTGTGAGGCACTGACAATCTGAAAAAAAATTAAATTAGACCATTCATATAGCAATGCTTCTTTTAAATATAGCCACAATCACATGACACACCACCATCCATCCAATCACCAATGGACAAAAGAGAAGGAGAAGAGCATTAAGAGAGCAAAACATCCGAATTCATGCGAGCACGAGTCTTTTCTTATCCGTGCAATCACAGTATGGCTATCCTTCCATTGCTGCAGAAAGACCAAAAATAACCTAAGGGTCTTGAATCGCCTTTATTCTAATATTTAAATAACTCCTCACATTCCAAATAGCAACAACTTATGCTTCAAGAAAGGAAAAGGGTTAAGAGAAGGGGAAAAAGAAAAAAAACACATACATAAGGCTGGCAGAAAGATATTGATGGATAATCCAGTTACCTTCGTTGAGTCAAGTCCCGGTTGAAAGCCAACTCCCACAACCCTTTCTACTTCCTTAGTGTGCGGTCGCATAGCAGAAACGAGCCTAAAAACCAAGCAGATTATGCCGGGTAATCAAAAGCCCCTAAAAATGCATGATACTCAACATCTAAAGAAAGAGGTAGTAAGAAGATGGTAATGCTGGACACAACCAGTTATGAAATGAGGAAAAAACGAATTCCAGAGAGAAAACACAAATATGATAAGACCTGCTTGACATGCTAGCTGTATATGTTGACACAAATTGACACAAATTAAAATTTAGCATGTAGAATCTAATTTAACATATTTTGGACCAACGTGCATTGACAAGAATTACACGCACGATTATGACATGCTAACATGAATTGCCAGCCCTAAAATGAATATGACCACACTAGTCAAAGACAGGTGAGTTTATCAAGTGAAGCACATCAATACACATACATCTTAAGGAAGATTAACACTCAGAAAGCAGTATGGCAAAATTGAGATAAATGTTTGCATTATGCTACAACAATCATACATACATTTCAGGTGCCCGTACATCATAAAGTCTGACTGATCCGTCCACAAATCCTGCAGCATGAAGATCCCCACGCACTTGGGAGGCAGACTATATTTGTAACAGAGTATACATATATCAAGTCAGAGAAAATAAATAAGAAGAGACCATGCAAGCGAAACAATGCACAAAAGGAGGGTAAGACAGGCAGATTCTTATGTAAAAACACAACCATACTAAGTAACAACATCAGCAAAACAAATTTTCAAGGATTAGTAGCTAAGTGTAAAGAACTCGATGCAAAGATGGCATCACAGACAACATGCCCCAATGAATAGGAATGTCAACAATGAGAGACTGCAGACAAGACCATATTACATCTATCCACCTCAAATCTTTCCTCTCTCAATAGCAGAATGTTTCCAATGCATTGAAGAACACAGACTACAACGCAAGGACAGAAAAGCAGTCCACTATCAGTCTTAGTATCCATTGAGAAACCTACAGTGACATATCCATACATAGCCACAAGTTTCAAGAGACAAACATAGAGATTACCAGCACAAACGGTTTTTCAGGAGAGACTAAAGTATGCAGGAACTTCAGATAGCATGCTCAATCAATTGAGAAGAAAATAAAAAGTGAGGCAATAAATTAAAAGCACCATAAGTAACATGTTCGAATTTAACCATTTCCACTCTATTGATGAGTCTCAATGGTGAATGTTTAGTCACATTACTACCAAAACTGAAGAGTACAGTTTCTGAAAGTTGAAGAGAACAGCAAATCTGGCAAGTACATAGATCCAAACATCTTTTACTTCAACAATTTAGACAGATTTTGGACAAGGGAGAACTCACCAGTGCCGAGACACTACATTCTGAAGCAGTTGCAATAGAATTGACAAGCTGCTCCTTATCAAGATCCCAGACCATGATGGAGGATATCTCACCTGAAGCATACTGGTCATACAGACAAAAAATTGTTACAAATAATGTCTAGCATTGGGTAACATAAAATCAGAAAATCCACCAAGAAAATACTACTATGGACATCCTAAGCAAGTACCAGATATCCAGACTGCTGTTGCCGGTCCACCACTGCATTCAAACTCCGAACACCTGGTTTATGTCCTTGAATAGAAGAGAATCTTTGTGACAAGCCTTTGCTTGCCTTTCAAAGCATAATCTCTCCATATTCGAATATTTCCATCACCTACACAAGATGAAATTTTCCTCTCGATTACAATGTAAAATGTAAACTCTTTCCAGCCATCATGACCAACTAAAAAAGAATAATTACATGAAGCGACAAGGAGCAAACTGTCATCGAGCTCATTCAGAAGGCACAGCTTAGATATGCCCTTATCCGGAAGTCGTGATTATCAAAGCTGTTTAGAAGCGCAGCATCCTCATAATTCCATATCCTGGAAAATAAATTATCAGGAAAACGCATTCTTTAGGCATAAATACCTAAACTGTCCACATGAAGCAGAGTTGGCTGACTTTAATGATCATTTTCAGATAGAATATTAAAAATTAAAAATATATGATGCCTAGAATTGCATTTGAAGAGCTCTTAGAGAATCTGCATAGAAATTCCACATCTAACAGAATCTTCAAACGGCTTTTTGAGCTCAAAAAATACTTTGGAAATGGTATAGCTACCGCAAACCCCGATGAGTGAAATCATTATACAGAACATGGTATACCTAATGCGTTCATTCTCATCTGCAGCAATCACAACAGGAGAAAATGGTTGCAACAAGGCTGCTTTCGTCCCCGTCTCAAATCTGGTGTCCCAGCTGGCAATTTGGTTATTGAGCTTACAGACAGCTGAAAGTCGAGAGCAAATGAGAAGACACTAAAAAAGGCAAGGGACTCAAATTTTATGACACAGAAGAATATAAGAAAAATGTTGAAGACTCACAAGAGTGTTGGCATTTAGTGATGTGCTCAAGTGCCAATTTCTCCTCTCCTCCCTTCTAGCTGATATTTCTTCACAATCATCAGCTGCAGTAAGAATTGGCTTGGAGAAGTGGCCACAACTCCAATTATAGATAGTTGATTGCGGAAGGAAACTGCGTTACGGAGCCCCAGTAGTTCCTCCAGAAGCTAAAACAGCATCAGCTAAGCCAGATTCCGGAGAACTCATCAAATATGGCCTGAATTCCAAAGAGTAAACTCTTCGCATTCCTGCTAAATAACTTGGCCGAGGAGGACTAACAGGAGGAGTTCTGAATGTTAATGGCAACTGACCTGCAGATGATAGCTTAATATCAAGGAAGGTATAGCAGATTTAAAGAAAGGAAGATAAACTATCAAATTTGCAACTATAGAAAATAAATGCAGCCACACAACAAAAAGCGGGGTCCATTACAAGTAATCAAAAAAGAACAGGAGCACTTCATTTCTCTTTTGAGACTTGGAGCTAAGTATAAATAACCTGTCGTGTGCATGTCGAACCATGAGGAGGACCGCGCAAGACCAGCAAGACTAGGGGCTCCTGCTATAGTTTCACCAGGCCGCACACTATTGCCGAGAGGGTTTTAAAGATTTTGCTACCACTTGCTCAATACCAATAATAGAAAGCACTCGCATGGAGGTGTAGAAAATCCTAATGCAAATGTGCTCCATCCTTATCCAACTATAAACCTTAACATGAATTCTACTAAGTGGAATCCAAAAAAAAAAAAAAAACAGCGAACCTTGGGACGTACGGGAGTCATCAATGGGGTGCCTATCGGTGGGGCTTGGGAAGGCGACGGCGAGAGGCGACGGCGTCGGCGGCGTCCGGGTTTAGGAGCGGGCGCTTCGCGGAGGAAAAGAGAGAGGGAGAGCGGCGGGCGACCTTCGTTCACGGAGGGAGGCCAAAACGCGAGCAGGGGTTCGTCGGCGTCGGGGTTGCCAGCAAGGGCGCTCCGCAGAGGGAAAGAGGGAGAGAGCGAAGCGAGAGGTCGCGAGAGGGAGGCGAAGGGGCATCGGCGACGGCGGAGCGGAAGAGTCGGGGGCGAGGCGGAGGCGGAGGGGCGTCGGCGTCGGCGTCGCGGGCAGCCGGCGGAGGAGAGAGAGCGTTGGCGTTGGCGTCGGCGTCGCGGGCAACCAGCGAGAGGGAGAGAGAGCAGAGGCGTCGGCGGAGGTGGAAAGGCGTGTGCGTCGGCGTCGCGGGCAACCGGCGGAGGAGAGAGAGCAGAGGCGTCGGCGGAGGTGGAAAGGGCGTCGGCGTCGGCGTCGCAGCAACTAGCGGAGGAGAGAGAGCAGAGGGGGGAAGAGCATTCGGAGAGAAGCACCTGCGACTTTTGTTCTCCCGCAAACGGAACGGAGAACGGGGAGAACGGGGAAAGAGAGAGAGAGGAGAGAGAGGACGAGTCGACAGGTCGCAGAGGAGAGCAGAGGGAGAGAGAGCGTCGAGTGGTGGGCCCCGGGAGCGGCGCGCGCAAATTTTAAACCTCGACGCCGTCGCCTACGTGGAGCCACGTGTCGATCGCTGAATGGTCTTACCCTACGCCTACGTGGAGGGTAAGACCCAGCCAATATTTTCTCGAAGCTGCTCTGCGCTTGACTGGTAGAAGAGTCTGACTTTTCATCTTATTGGCAAAAGAAAGAAACTAAGGCCAGCTAATCTTCACATCCCTTGCTCCCCAAGCAATACTCGAGCCTTTTCATTCTCTTTTCATTCTCTCTCTCTCTCCCCACGTTCTGATAAAATATTGAAAACGTTTTAAGCTCTCTCCCCACGTTCTGATAAAATATTGAAAACGTTTCCTGCTTTGCTTAGACAACCTCGAATTCCACCCACACAACCCGCTTCTCTCGGCTTCCAATTGAACTGCCGCTTGTGCTCTGATCATAGCCAAAATGAGATGACCTTAACGTAGTGCCACAGTTGAAATTTGATGATCTTCTGCCGGGCATCGCATCTGCCTTTTTGCACATTAGATTTGCATGATTTCATATGTTAGGGGAGACACTCACCATGGTACTTGCTTAAAAGGAAAATATATATATATTCAAAAAGAGTCCTAAAGGGAGGTTGATTTTTGTAAAGAACCCTTGTAGTGATGCTTGTTTTAAAGAAGTCATGACCAGCAGACAACATGTGCGTGTCACGTGCCATTATCCGTGCCATGGATAGGGGCATTTTGCCTCAAATCTTCTAATTTGACACAATAGCATAGGTAACTTACTTGCAATTGAGTCAAAATAAATGGCCAAAGTGACCATAAAAAAGCTCCAAATTCCGCTTTTGATGAAAGATAGGGTTCTTCAAGTCAACATTTGCACAGCCAGAATTATTCACTGCAACCGATTGCAATATTAGAATTTTATTTTTCGAATAAATCATTGTCTAGAACAATACAAAAGATCTCATTTACTTGGATCAAAGCTAGCGATGCATATTCGAGCATGTCCAAAATCGAGGTAGGTCTACTTTGTCGCAAGCTAATTTTGGCTTACACCTGGATTGGTCCTCATTGGTGATGAGAACTCCCGCCGAGCCATCGCTTGCAAAATACAAGATTGATTCAAGCCAACTCAACAAGTAAAAAAGAGAAGATTCCATTAGGTGTACTGATCATTTTGTGGTTCATACTGTACTACAACTTTTCCCTTGATGAAGTCGTCGCTACTACAGAGCATTGGATATCAATCATAAAGCTATACATCCAATCATCTATTGGAGCATTAGTACTCCCAAATGTGGGGGATCGATGAGACTGATTGCTGGTTGTAGTTCTATTTTGGGACAGTGATAGACTCTTGTACTCATTTATTGGAGCATTAGTGTGTCTCTTCATTTGGACATTTAATTCAGTCCCATTCGTAGTTGGCAACCATTGAATAAAGCGGGACATCCCTCTTAAATGCATCCAATCATCAAATAAAAATATAAGTGCATAAGAAATCTTAAGAAGTACAGGTTTTTTTTTTTTTTTGGTCGGTTTAAGAAGTACAGTTAAGTCCTAAAAAATTTTAAATAAGTACAATTAATTTTCAAAACTTATCAAATTGATATAATCAATTTTTCTCCTATCTTTGTCCAAATTGATGGACGAACAATGATAACTTGGCTTTGTTTATCGATTTCTCTCTCCTATATAACCATTCACTTAACTGAGTCATCCATGGTGGATTAAAACGTCATTATTCCTTCCCCTTTAGCCCTTCAAAATGGTGTCAAATTCATTGAACGATGAGCCCCAAATTGAATGCCTTCAATCGAGTCCTAATCTCATTGTGGAGAGACAATCGACATTTGGAGCGAACAATGGCATTGTACTCCCTAACTTTGGTTGCACAACCCCAAATTGCCAAATCGAAGAATTGCGACCAAAAGAATGAGAGTGCAAATGTTTGAATCAAGTGGCGTAACCGAGGTCTACTCAAAGCTAACCTATTACGATGGTCTTCAGCTGTCAATTCTCATGGCAGAGATAAGAAAAAAACACATGAACAAAATTTAATGGTTTTGAGAAGTTCGATGGTCTGGATTGTGATGATTTCTTCATGTGGATTAATATGAAGATACTAGATTGAACAAGGAACATGATAGTCAACCTCCTTAAAAGGAATCAAATACTCCATGAATCAAGCCGGGCGAGGCTCAAAGAGATCAACATAAGCTCACTACTAGCTGAAATCATGACTTAGTTGGTGGGAAGGTTTTAAGTCTTCATAATTCCTTATTTGGTTGAGACATTTGAGGATTGAGATTGAGATATCTTTTGAAGGTGTAAGTGAATTAGTGAGTGAATGTAGAGAGCCTTAGGTCTCCACAGTTCTCTGTTTTAATGTGAATATAGGCAATTTTGTTTGATATCAAAACAATGAAACTCTTTTGTTTTAAATAGAGTCTCTACATCAATTAAGGTGCTCCATATTCAAATATATATAGAACCGCTTTGTAAAATCAAAATCATTACAGTGGAAAACGAAAAAAAATACCATCTGCTCTAGTATACAAATGCATTAAATACATCAATCCAAGTCCATGGTCACTGTCTCTAGTGATCCTGTAGGTTTGGCGTTCAATTGATTCGTAAGTCTTGAGTTTTCCTTGTAGCTGGTCTCCTTCCCTTGATTTTCTGCCTAGCAGCTGCAGCATGCTTGGGAAAACTTCTAGCATGAGACGATTGAGGTTGTGATTTGGAATATACAGCAGGATGCTCAAAAGAGATGAGTATCGGAGAGAGTCCGGTATTGATAAACCAAAATTAGTACGATAATCATGGTCCACACATCTTTTGTGGGAACGAGTACAAAAACTATCAATGTTTTCCACCATTGAACTGCTAATTAGTCTAATCCTCAATATAAGCAAATACCTACGACATGAAATCAAAGAAAATGGCACAGCAGAATGTTGTTAACCAGTAAACCTATGAACGGGAAGGAATTGAGTATATTTATTTGTTGAGAGCGAGTCATTTCTAGTCTTTTGTCCGTCTGCATGAACATTAATTTCGAAATTCCAGTGATATTCATGATTCACGCAATGATAGCTCCGAGTGTTAGCAGTGAACTAACAACGCCTCGTTCATGCCATACAATTAATACCCTCTTTGTGATTTTTTTCTATTTTTCTGTACTGATAAGAAAAGGACTCTGTCTGAGTTGTCCATTACTGCATGCGAATTGGAAGTTTAATGTAGAAAGATGGAGCAAACAGGAGCAGAAGTGGAGGGAGAGTGAGTACATATGGAAAAGAGAATTCAAACCACGAGAAAAGTAGAGAAAAGCATCAAGAAAGTCCTAAAAATATTACATTAGTACCAATTTAGTTCAAGATCTTTCAATTGGACCAACTTAGTCTTAAACATTTTCACATTGGTATCAATTCAATCAATCCAGGACAATTTTGACTGGCCGGCGCTGGTGTTGCCACATTGCTGGTTTGCCTCGTCTTGAGACTGCGATGGTGTCGGCGGAGAAGTGAAAGACTCGCTCCCGAGATCCGGGACTTGGTAGCGGGGCGGAACGACGAGGGGTTGTTTGCATAAGGAAGGCTTATCGGGCTGGGGCGGATCTCGGGAACTAGTGGGTCGGGACCGGGGGATGCGACAGCTAGACGACATCATCGTCGCCTTTCTCTTGCGCTTGGAAGATCTCGGACCACGACTTGAAAAAGAGCCGAAGTAGGTCCCGTCGTTGATAACGTGGTTCACGAAGAGCTCGATGAAGACGTTGTCGGCGAGCTCGGTGACCTAAGCAGACAGCAGGGACAAGGAGTGGCCGTTGTGATTGACCGCCCGGTTGTGGTCGAAGGACTAGACGATGGACGGGACATACGTCGGGGAAAGAATGTCGGCCATGGTCACGTCAAGTGCTACGGCATGGATGAACCGTGCCCGGGGGCTATCACCGCAATTGACGAAGATAGTGTGGAGAGGGGTTCGATTGAGGGCAGCGAGGCGGCCAATGAGCAGGTAGAAGTGGTAGAGGGCGGAGGAGACGGAGCGCCTGAGCTTTTCCAAGAAGGAACGGATGAAAGCGAGGTGGTCAAAGCCGGGGTCAACGAGGTAGGGATGAGGGCGGTGGAAGAGGAGGCCCTTTCGGATGTACTGGGTGGAAAGCATGGCGAGCTCCCACGGCGCCAAGGGCGGAGGGCGGTTCGAATGCAAGGGGGGTCGGTGCGGTTTGATGAGACAGTCAGAGATGTGTTGAACAGTAGATCGAGGAGGAGGAGGCAGCGGCAGAGGAGGAGTGATATCTCGGCGGTGACAGAATGATGAACTTGGTCCGTTGGCTCAAAGGCCGAGTCCATGCACCTCCTCCGCCTTCTCTTTTCAGCGGACGATTCTTATCTTTTTCAAGGGCAAGATGTTAGACAAAATAATTCATATGCGAAAGCCAGGATCATTTATAAACAAACCTCCAGCCATTGTTCTTGTTCTCGTTTGTCGGAAAATCCTGAAAATCAAAGAAATATTGGGCACACGTTACTAACCCAATTCCCTCATGTATTGATGGTGTATTCCAAATGAGAGGGTTTGAGTTAGACCTTATAATTGCCCGTTAGAATGAACGATCGTTCCTTTATACATCGGCTTCCATCAAGGTGGTTACCAAATAGGCGGTTGTCACGAAAATGTACGAAATGTGGAAAAACTACATGTCGAATAACCGTCACTTTAAAGAGAAAATGTGGGTCCGAAATGTGGGATCACAAAAATAAATAACATTCTCCCACTTGATCCCATCATTTTCATCATACAGATTATCCAACTAATTCCACGAAAACTTTATGCTTAAAGAAAAGAAACAAAACACATGGATCATGGCGACATGTTCTCTAAGAGTGAGTAATATCTTCCATGTATCATAATGCATCTTATTTTTTAATGTCAGCCTATATGTGACAACACATCTTAATGAATAAACCCTATGTTTATTCAGAACTAAGGATAAATGTTATTCTCATAAACAACAAAATATGTACACCAAAATTGAGAATCAACATTACAACAGAATAAGAGTTTCATACAACAAAAATCGTCCATATGACGACAAATCACATGATGGGACCTACTCCCATACTAGTCACATGATCCTTATACTTCATCGGTGGCATGCCTTTAGTTAAAGGATCAGCTATCATCAATTTGGTGTTAACGTGTTCTATGACCACTTTGTTCTCCTTAACACATTCCCTTATGGCTAAATACTTAATGTCGATATGCTTACTTCGACTACCACTTTTGGCATTTTTAGCCATAAAAACCGCAGCTGAATTGTCACAATATATTCTTAATGGCCTAGAAATTGAATCAACAATTCTAAGCCCAATAATGAAACTCTTCAACCATACACCATGTGAGGTAGCCTCAAAACAAGAAACGAACTCAGCCTCCATAGTGAAAGTAGTAGTCAAAATCTGCTTGGCACTTCCCCATGACACGGCTCCGCCAACTAACATAAAAATGTATCCAGATGTTGATTTTCGTGAATCAACGCAACCTGCGAAGTCCACATCCGCATAACCGACTGCTTCCAAGTTGTCAGTCCGTATATACATAAGCATGTAGTCTTTGGTACCTTGAAGGTATCTCATCACTTTCTTGGCAGCTCTCTAGTAGTCTATACCTAGATTACTATGATATATTCCCAACATTCCCACAGCAAAAGCGATGTCAGGTCGAGTGCAAACCTAAGCATATATCAAGCTTTCGACACGAGAAGCATATAGAATGTTGTACATTTGTTCCCTTTCTAGATCGTTCTTCGGGCATTGGTTCAAATTGAACCCGTCACTCTTCACAATGGGTGCTATACTTGGTGAACAATCTTTCATCCGAAATCTCTCTAAGACCTTATTGATATAGGTTTCTTGAGAAAGTCCTAAAATTCCTCGAGGTCTATCTCTATGAATCTTAATGCCAATGACATAAGATGCCTCACCCATATCCTTCATATCAAAACTCTTAAAGAGAAATTATTTCACCTCATGTAGCAACCCCTTATCATTGGTTGCAAGTAGTATATCATCCACATACAGCACAAGGAAACAAATTTTGCTCCCACTGACCTTTTGGTATATACATTGATCCATGAAATTCTCTACAAAATCGAATGAAGAGATGACTTCATGGATCCTTAAGTACCATTGGTGGGATGCTTGTTTCAAGCCATATATAGATTTCTTAAGCTTACACACCAAATGCTCACCTTTACTAGAGGAGAATCCTTCAAGTTGTTTCATATAAACCTCTTCCTCTAGTTCTCCATTGAGGAATGCCGTTTTCACATCCATCTGATGTAATTCCATGTCAAAATGGGCAACCAATGCCAAAACAATACGAAGAGAATCTTTCTTAGATACAGGAGAAAAGGTCTCCGTGTAATCGATTCCTTCCTTTTAAGTAAATCCTTTGGCAACAAGTCTAGCTTTATATCTTTCAATGTTACCCAATGAATCTTTATTAGTTTTGAAGACCCATTTACAACCAATGGCCTTCGCATCATCAAGTAACACAACCAAATCTCAGACTTCGTTAAATGCCATAGAACTCATCTCTTCCTTCATGGCATTGTACCACAAATTGGATTTATCACTATCCATGGCTTGTGAAAACGTTTCGAGATCATTGTCAGCTCCAATATTGTAGTCAGACTCTTGTAAATACACAATATAATCACTAGGAATTGCCAATTTCCTTATTCTAACAGATCTTCTCAATGTTGCATCAACATTCTCTTGAGAAGCGTGTTGTTCAACTGGTTGTTCAACAATTTATGGTAATTGCTGAACAACTGGATCTACTAGATCAATATCGGCAGGTTGTGGAACTTCAACGATTGGTTGTTCAATAACCGGTTGAACTAAAGGGGCATTATGAGTAACAACCAACCTTAAACTTGAAGTGAGAGTTTGAGTGTCGAATGATCTTTCTTAGGAACAAGGTCCTTCGATCAATCGCTCCCACTAATCAAGTCATTTTCAAGAAATTTAGCATTTCTTGATTCCACAATCCTAGTGGTGTGAGATGGACAATAAAACATGTATCCCTTAGACTTTTCGACATATCCAATGAAATACCCACTTATGGTCCTTGGGTCCAACTTCCTTTCTTGTGGATTGTAAACTCTCACTTCAGACGAGCATCCCCAAATGCGTACATGTTGCAAACTTGATTTCCAACCTTTAAATAACTCAAAAGGTGTCCTTGGGACAGCCTTGGTCGGAACTCGGCTTAATATGTACACTATCGTCTTAAGTGCTTCAGTCCACAAGGACTTAGGAAGTTTGGAGCCGCTAAGCATACTCTGCACCATGTCCAATAAAGTTCGGTTTCTTCTTTCCGCTACACCGTTTTGGTCCGGAAAACCAAGCATAGTATATTGGCCAACTATCCCATGCTCTTGAAGAAACTTTGCAAATGGACCAGGTGCTTGTCCATCTTTAGTGTATCTACCATTGAATTCTCCACCTCTATCTGATCACACGATCTTAATTTGTTTACCACATTGTTTCTCTACTTCTGCCTTAAATACCTTAAAGGCATTTAACGCTTCATGCTTATTATGAAGCAAGTAGAGATACAGGTAACGCAAGTAATCATCTATGAAAAAGATAAAGTATTTCTGACCACACGAGTCCATATTCAGACTACATATATCTATGTGTATGATTTCTAATATTTTTGTACTCCTCTTGGCACATTTCTTCGACTTGTTAGTCTGCTTTCCCTTTATGCAATCTATACAAGTATCACAATCAGTAAAATCTAAAGTACTAAGTACTCCATCATTTACTAATCGTTTAATTCTTTCTATGGAGATATGTCCTAATCTCCGGTGCCACAACATAGAGGAATGTTCTTTCACAACACATCGTTTCATACCATCGTTATCATGAACATGCATCGCATCATAATAGGCATTGTCTTGTAAATTAATTCGAAAAAGACCATCAGACAAAGTACCACTCCCAACAATTTCAGATTTAGACGATAAACAGAAATTTGAATCTGAAAAGTTAAAAGAGTAACCCAAAGGTACAAGTCTTGAAACTGAAATTAAGTTTCTAGAGAAACTAGAAGGTCCTTTCCAAATTTAAAACAAAACCACTATTGAGAACTAGTCTACTTGTCCCAATAGCTTTCACATGCGAACGCATCTTGTTTCCTGAATAGATGCTTTGTTCACTTCCCACTGGCTTCCTGTGGTTTTGGAAACCCTGCAAGGAATTCGAAATGTGGGTTGTAGATCCGGAATCAATCCACCAAGTGTTGTGACTTACATCAGCCATATTAGATTCATAACAAACACAAGATATTGGATTACCTTTCTTCTCAAGCCGGGCCTTAAATCGACACAATCATTCTTTATATGTCCATTCCTTTTACTGAGAAGAAACATTTGGATTCTTTCTTAATATCAGCTTGGGGAGGTATTTTACCTTTTCCCTTATACTTGCCATGGCCCTTATTCTTTCCTTGTGTTGCCAAATGAGCACTTTCTCCCAATTCCATAATCAGTCTTTCCTCCTCTTGAACACACATGGTCATGAGTTCATTAATTGACCATTTATTCTTATGTGTGTTGTAAGAGATCTTGAAAGTTGCATCTTGTTGTGGGAGAGTGTTCCGAATATAATACACAAGAAAGGATTCAGATATCTCAACCTCAAGGTTCTTCGGGCTGAGCCGCAATATCCCTCATTTGCATGATGTGCTCACGCACACCTTTCATACTAAAAAAAAAAAAAAAAAAAAAAAAACTTTAATGATGAAAACTTCATAATTAGGGTCAGAGCATGCGACTTCTCTGAAGTCTCAAACTGCGCATCAATGGCCTCCAATAAAGCCTTAGCGTTGTTATGCTGAGAAACCGAACCACGAATACTACGAGATATTTTAGCCCTTATAAACATTGCACTAATGCGCTCCCATTGATTATAAAGGGCTATCTCGGTTGCGGTGCTCGAATCGGTAGGAGCGGGTGGTTCGTCTTTCCTTATAGCATAGTCAATATCCATCCACCCCAATTGAAGAAGAACTAATTCCTTCCAAACTTTATAGTTCTCACCATTCGGTATGGGAACATCACATTTAAATTCAGAGAAATTCATAGGTTGCAAAACTGCATATCAAATAATCATGCTTATGTCACAAAATTTGAGGCAAAAGATACATAAATCATGTTTTACCAATGTAAACATGTCACAAATATGAATCATATAACATAAAACTGCTTGTGGGCTAAGTTTTTAATTTAAATGGATTCATAATTACATCATCATGAAGAAACTACTATATTATATACATTTTCTTAATCCCTGTGGGTAATTAAGAAAAATAATATGATATTTCATCCTGATTAATCATAATACAATGAAAATTCCTGTGGGATAAAATTCATCATATTAATATAATTAATTACAATTAATGTCCATTTCTAAATATGATCCGGAGGCTCTTAATATATAATTTAATTAATTAAAGATGCTGTGGCTACTCTCTATTAATTAAATATATGGATCATTAGACATTTAATTTCATGCATACAATATTCATAAAATGCACGAAATGACAAAATAGTAAATAAATTCACTAAGGGCAGAATAGTAAATAAATAGGCCAATGGTAGAATAGTAAAAACGTGAAAAGCAAGGGCAAAAGGGTAAATTAATGCCGTGGGACGTCTTGGCACGTGCTTGCAACAGCAGCGGGCGTGTGGCCTGCACGTGCGTGTCCAACGCGTAGGCGCGTGCAACGCACGCGCCAGGCAACTGCCGCGCCCGTGGGATCCACGCGCGCAGCGGTTGAGCGCGCGTGAGAGCGCGTGGCGCATGGGTTCCACGCGCTTGCAATTGCAGCGTGCGTGTGGGGCCCATGCGCCTTCTCCTTCGCGCACAAAAGCGATTTTCCGCCGATTTTCGCCATTTTCAACCACAATTTCAACGCCATTTCTTCTCTAGCAGCCCATCCCAAACACAAATAAATAATGGGTTTTGAAGAGAATGCCGGCACGACCACATGTAGGGGTGATCGGGTCCAAGATGGGTAGGGTCTAGATCTGGACCCTGTACCCGACCCTGTTATAACCGGTTCTCTTTTTTTGGACCATGTTCCCGACCCTGTTTGCATTGGATCCTGTTCCCGACCCATCCTGTTTTTCCGGTCCGGGAACAAGGTTGACCCTGTTTATATTGGAACCTGTTTTGCATAAAATTTGTTGTATCTTTATATTAACCTTAGAGAAGCAAGTCTGGATGAGTTCTTAAATTCCCTTTGATTATTACTAGGTCAATGTCCATTTCTTAACTTAAGTTCTTTTATATATCCATGATTTCTTAACTTAACTGCTTTCATATATCAATAATTTCTCAACTTAACTAAACTTCCGATACCCGAGCATTTTCGTACCGTTTCCACTTATTTTGAATTAAATTAGGTTGAAGACTCTCTCCCTCAAACTTTGGCGAAATGGTCTTTTATGAGCATCAAAACGAGATTGAATTTGATATAGCTTGGCTGTGATTTATTCACCACCGATGTATAGTGACTTACTGTTATACCATACGACAATTCAGTCACACAACCGAAGGAGACAAAGTAAACCGAAGCAGCGTCAACGCTCGGATGGAACCAGGATCGACGGACGGGCGGAGGTCGCGAGCTCGAGGAAGTTTGTGGGTGTGAGAGCCTGAGAGGTAAAGATATAAAGTAAAAACAAATTAGGGTTTTGCGTTTTGGTCTTTTTGGGGTGGCTTACAAACTAGTTCTCAAACCGGTTCCCAAACCGGTCCGGTCGATTCAGTTCCTGGGTGGGTAATCCCTCGGAACCGGTTCCCGGACCGGTTTCAACTAGAACCGGTTCTCGACCCTGTTTTTCGGGTGGGCCGATCCGGGAACCGGGTTGACCCGGTCCGGTTGCACACCCCTAACCACATGGGTTCAAGTTTCGGCGAAAATGACCAAGAAATTGGCCTCAAATCAAACGAAAAACTCCAAAAACGCAAATCCTCAACCACCATGACTTCCGCCGCCCGATTAGCCTCCAGCGAACATGGATATGCCGAAATAACTCATGGCTAATGTTCCTTATGGCAGTGTGACCGTACGGGTCCAAATACAAGAGGTGGGTTGCCGGATTTTGCCCGAAATATGCGAGTTTCTCTCTTGACCTTAAAATTCCGAATTACTGTTCATGTTCAAAAATGCCCAAAAATACACCAAAAATTCGACAAAAACAAGGCAGAGACACTAAACATGCTCTGATACCAAATGTTAGACAAAATAATTCATATGCGGAAGCCAGGATCGTTTATAGACAAACCTCCGGCCATTATTCTTGTTCTCATTTGTCGGAAAATCCTGAAAATAAAAGAAATATTGGGCACGTGCTACTAGCCCAATTCCCTCACATACTGATGGTGTATTCCAAATGAGAGGATTTGAGTTAGACCTTATAATTACCCGTTAGAATGAACGATCATTCCTTTATACACCGTCTTCCATCAAGGCAGTTACTAAATAAGCGATTGTCACAAAAAAGGTACGAAATGTGGAAAAACGTATGTCGAATAACCGCCACTTTAAAAGAGAAAATGTGGGTCCGAAAATGTGGGATCACAAAAATAAATAACACGAGACACTCGCCATGGCAAATGGGGCCGGCTCAGCCTCAATAAGTCAACGCCATTCATGAGAGAGAGTGTGTGTGCGTGTCTGTTTTAACGGTTCAAATCGCAAATAGTGAGAAACGATTGCACGATGATATTTAATCTATTATGGGAATAATAGTTTATTCTGGATCATAAAAATTAAATAATAAATAATTATAAATTGTCGTAAAACTTACTCTTTCAAAAATTTGTGACTTACAACAAAATGTTATTTTCACATTATCTCAATGACTATTATACTAACAAAGTCAATCAACGACAATGGCAAAAAAACATTTTGGATGGACAGCACTAATCACCTCGGAAATGTAATAACCCCTTGCGATTCAAGTTCGATTTAACACGGAATACTGAAAAAGACTTAAGCAAACTTCAAATTCCAATAAGAAACTTTCAAAAAGTAAAAAAATAAAACCGCTTAAAAGTTTAACCAGCGCACCTACCCTTTTATAGTCAATCAAGAAAATCCAATCCCAATTTAGAAAGCCATTTTACATCTTTGAAATCTACATTTCTACTTTCCGCAACTTCTTTCCCTAAATTTTGCGTTTCCGTTACTTATAAAACATCAACAGAGACAAAAAAAAAAAAAAAAAAAAAAAAAATAAATAAAGATCGGAGGGAGGGGATTGAGGATAGTTGGCCACAAAGATAGTTAAAGACAGTGCAGGCTTAAATCATTCATTGCCACCGACCAATAATATATAAAGACACTTGAAAGTAGAGACTATATTATATATATATCCTATGGAGATCGCCAAAATTCTTATCTTTGATTGACGAAAGCTATGACCTGCGAGCTCCGAGCTGTGAGCTGCGAGTTATGTTTAGCTGTTGGGATAATAATTGAGATAAAATAGGATAAAGTGAGATACCAAATCTTCTAGATAGTGAAGGTGGATATATATCTAATGCTATCAAGTGTTAGGTACAATTTGGGTAAGATTAAAAAATAAATATAATATTGAATTAAATTAAAAAATTAAAAATTAGAAATTCAATAAATTAAAAGCTAAGGAAAAACTCTAGATCTAGGAATTGTGGCCATCTGCCTCCAAAGTGGCCACGATCGAAAACGGTGGCCACTAACATCGCCACGCGGCGACAACGCAAATTAGTAAAATCTCATACCACAACAGAGAGGGTGCGCAGGGGAATTTCAGGCAACTACCAACATTGTCTTTGCGTCGTCTCAAATTGATCGAAGTCCGGGTTGTCAGCGATAACAAAGATTTGCAGCCTCTTCTTCCCCATTTTCCCCTTTTCCCTTGAGACGTATAGCATCCTCCGTGGGATTCTAGCATCCTCACAAAACCTGTTTTTTTCACCCACAATATTGATTACTATGTCAATGAAGTGGCGTAGGTAGAGCCAGAGTTCCAGCCGCTAATGTTTGAGGTGGTGTAAGCAATACTTCAATTAGTTCAACATATGCCTATGTGAAACATCAAAGAGCTAGTCTTGGTCATCACATTCATTGAGTCCATGATCCAAAGGAAAGGGCGCCCAATTGCTGGCGTACGACAAGTGGAGATGGGAGAAGAAGAAGGAGGAAGAAGACAATAAGTAGTGACAATTTCAGCTGGTCTTCCACCAATTGGAACCGAGACAGGAAAAGGAGAAGACAAACAACAAATCGGATTGGTGAAGTCAGAGGCTCAGTTGGATCCATTTGATGAAGATGCTTACGATCTTTTTCTTTCTTTTTTTAGTTCTTCTTTTTCTTTGGAAAAATCCTTATCCAATCTAAGTTTATCCCACCCCTCCCCTAGATTTTTTATCCAACGTTTTATCCGATGTATTCAGGTATGTTCGACCACGTCGAGCAGCGGATGAAGCTGAGAGACGAGAAGAAGCAAAGAAGACGAGCAAATGAAAAGTGGCATAAGAAAACACATTCTCCTCCCCGAGGTAGGCAAGTGAAGTATATAGACAAGATCCCTTCGAAATCAGACAGCACAGGCGAAATCATAGGCTCGAAACTCATTCTTGCGACTGACCGAATAAAACCTCAAGACACGTGAAAGTAGAGACTCTATAGAGAGAGAGAGAGAAAGAGAAGAGAGAGAGAGAGAGAGAGAGGACTTGTTTCGCCAAAGGAAAAAGAGCACTTTCTCCATTCCCCCTCGGAAGATCGCCCTGAAAAATCTACTTCTAAATTCGATAGACAGAAGCCCTTTTCTCAAAACCCTACACGCCAATTTCTATCCCATTACTTTGCACTTATGCAAGCGGCCATGTTCTATACAGAACCATGCTAGTCACTCTAATCATGTTGAAATGTTGTCTCGCATGCTTGACAATGAGCCTTATATACTATTTATATTCACATGGTTCTGCCTATCTACTTAAATTTTTAAATTGGACTTTTTAACACGATATTTAATTTAATTTCATCATATCATGTGCATCCACCGCCCATAGTCAAATTCCACATACTGTGGACTTTGTAACAAGCTGCATTATCATGCTCCGACTGATCCACCAATGGGCATAAACTTTTGCCCAGCATCTGAATGATAGATCGAGGAAAACAGAGGTTGCAACTTCAGACTAAAGTTCCGAAGGATGATAAACCTTTTCACTACAAACTAATTCGCCTTACTGTTCTCTGCTCTTCAGGTGTTAAGAATTTACGGGGCTTGGAGGGGCATGGGTTGCGCAACTAAGGACTTCCGCAAAGCCATATGGCCCATGCCATAAGAAACAAAAAACATGCTTCCAGGAACCAGGTGGAATACATGCTTCTTCTTGGGAGCATTCGGTACGTGAAAACTTAACAGGTAATCAATGAACAATTTCAATGATGACCTGTCTTGCAAAACAACAATATCTACATTCACTCTCAACTAATTGGCTGCTGATTTTGTTTCACTAACACTTACTTCCGATCGTCTTTTATTAATCTGTGTGTTGAGTTTGAGCCAGATACGAACACGTATTGAATCGGAGGATGTAGATCTGTACCATATGAACACTTTCCACAACGTGGCATATGATAGAAGGAGTTACACCTAAGATGGTCATAATTTATTGTTGATCGACTCTGTGAAGAAAGGAAAGGGAAATTCCCTCTTGAAGACCACGTGAACCCGTACCCATCCTTTGAGTGACGTTTCACTGTTGAAAGGACTGTTTATGCCTGCGTCTTTTTCCCAAACCGTAGTTTTGCTTTATCTCCTTCGTTTTCTTTCAAGCTACTGGCCAGAATTTTGAACCTTAAAACTAAAGGCACGGTAACGCTTCTCTTCCTGATTCTCTTCCTGAGAATAATTTTTTATCAGAAATAATTTTTTTTATTCTATTTTCGAGAATAATTTCTAAACAAGAGAACGCGTTTGGTAACTTGATAAAAATTTTTATTCTCAAGTAGAATTACATTTGGTATCGTACTCAAAATTTATACTCCAAATTATTTTCTTTTAATTTTTAAATAATTTTATTACTTTTTTTCCTTTTTTTTCTTCTTTTCTTTTTTTCCTTTCTTTCCCTTCTTCTTCTTCTTCAAGTTGCCGCCGCCGGCCTTGGGATGACCGGCGACTGGCCAGACGAGGGCCGGCGACCTCATCGGAGCATCATCGGCCCTCAGCGAGGCCGGCTCTCATTAGGCGAGCGTCACCAATAGTTGGGCGAGGCCGCGGCGAGGTCGCCTCACCAAGAAGGTCAAGCCCCACCAACGGCTGGGCAAGCGGCTCAGTTAAGCCTCGGTGGGGCTAACCTAGGCGAGCCTAGCCCCGCCGAGGCTCGCCCAGCCCCGCCAAGGCTTGGCTTCGCCAGATTTGGTGAGGCCCAATTGGCCACCAGCGAGCTTGCCGAACCTCGCCTTGGCCTGGTGAGCTTACCGGACCGGTTGCCGGCAACCATGGCGGTGAATAAAGAAGAAGAAAAGGGAAGAAGAACAAGAAAAAATATATATAGGCTTGATTCTAGAATTTTTCCCGAGAACAAGAATCAAATTTTTTTTTATTCTTGATTCTATTCCAAATCTACTTCTGGGAACAAAAAAATGTAAATTTATTTCAAGAAACAAAAATTTTACCAAACACGATTATATTCCAAAACTACTTCCAAGAACAAAAGAATAGAAATTTTTACTATTTGACCGGTTACCAAATATGCCTAATTGTTTGGCGGCATTTGATGCTGAAAGAGAGCTTTTAGTTTAGTTTTTTATTTCCTTTCCTTCAACTTGCACAGGTAAAGCTAACATGAACATTATATATACAGAGAAGTTGGAGATGGGATTATAGAACTGTTAAACAGGTGAGTCGGGTCGGGTTTGGGTTGGGTTATAAATTGTCCGACCCAAATCAACTAATTTAACCCGTTTATGACCCATTTATTGTAGTACAAAATTTTTTACCCATACCCGACCCGACCTAATACTCGACCCATACCCGACCTATTTAACAAAACCTAAAAAAGCTTTTGTATATATTTTAAAAATGATATTGCTAAAATGGTTTTATACAACACAAATTTAATAGACAATTTTCATAATTTTTAAAATAATTATTTTTAAAAAATCGAATTTTAATTATTTTTTATAATTATTTTTATTATTTATTTTTAAGAATATAATATTTAATTTTCTTTTTTCTTTTCTCTTTTCTTTTTTTCTTCTTCTTCTTCTTTGGCTAGCCGGGCCAAGACGACAGCGGCGGCCGGCCACAAGCGAGCCTCGAGCCTGCTCGGCTCGCCGACACCGGCAAGCTCAAGGCTCGCTAGATCGGCGAGGCTCAAGCCTCGCCAGATCCGGCGAGCTCGAGGCTCGCCTGGCCGATCGCCGGCCGGCCACCGGAAGAAGAAAAAGAAAAAAGAAAAAGGAAAAATAATTATAATTTCAATTTTTATAAAAAAAAAAAAATTTTTTTTTTTGTAAAGTTAAAGAGGGAATAGGGAGATTGTGTGATTTTAGTTGAAAATTGGTTCTAAATCCAACCCATTTAATATCCACTCAAGACCCACCTAAAATCCACATATCTTAAGTTTTTAATTATTAAACCCATTTAATTAATCTTTTCAAAAAATAAGTGACTCATATATGACCCATTTATAATTTAAATGGGTTATATATGGGTCTATGACCCATTTTGCCATCTCTAATAGGAATAAGGATGTGTTTAATAATCATTCTATTTTTTAAAATAAAATTGATTTTTTTTTTAATTTTGTTCTCAAGATAAATTTCTAAACATAAAAATGCGTTTGGAATTATCTTTAAAAATTTTATTATTGGAATAGAAATTCGCACCGTATGAACACTTTCCGTAGGGTGGCAGGTGATGGAAGAAATTACACCCACGGTGGTCATAATTTCTTTTTGACCAACTCTGTGAAGAAAGAAAAGGGAAATTCCCTCTTGAGGACCACACGTGAACCCTTGCCCGTCCTTTAAGTGATGTTTCACTGTTGAAGGGATCGTTTCTGTCAGCGTCTTTTCCCAAACAGCAGTTTTGCTTTATCTCGTTCGGTCTCTTTCAAGCTACACGCCGGAATTCTGGACCATGGAATTAACTATTTGGCGGCATGTGACACCGACAGAGCTTTTAGTTTAGTATTTTTATTTCCTTCAAGTTGCAATGGTAAAGCTTGACATGGACGGGTAAGGATGTGTTTGGTGACCATCTTTTTTAAAATAGAAATGAATTTTTTTTATTTTATTTCTGAATAAATTTCTGAACATAAAAATGCGTTGATACTATTTTTAAAATTTCTATTTTCAGAATACTAAGCATAAAAATGTGTTGGTACTACCCTTAAAATTTCTAGTCCAGATTATTTTCTTTTAATTATTTAATGAATTTATTACCTTTTTTTCTTTTCTTTTCTTCTTCTCCTTCGTCTTTCCGGTTGCTGGCCTCCATCAAGGCTGAGCCTCTTCGAAGAAGAAGAAGAAGAGAAAAAAAAAATTGCTTGATTCTAAGAATTATTCCAGGAGACAAAAAACCAACTTTTTTTACTTCTTAATTTTGTTCCAAGAATACCTTTGCTCTAAGAAACAAAAAAGTTATTGAATGGATTTATATTCTTTTTTTGTTCCGAAGAGCAAAATAATAGAATAAGGTATTGTTAATAAAACATAAGTAATAAATGGACATCTCTTGAGTTTTTGTTCTGCATCTGATTAGAGTATAAGAGTTTGATGTTGATTAAATTCTTGTGATAAGAATTTATATAATTTCTTTGTGAGATCGAGATATTATTTCGTAAGAAATTATGAGGGTAAAACATCATGTGATATATCGGATGTAATTGGAGATTAGAAAACACTAAGAGCATTTGAATGCTTGAGCGTAATTATCATCTTCATTGTTTTGCTTGTTTTATAGTTGTGCTACTCTTCTCGTGGATATAGGTTACATTGACCGAACCATATAAAATTGGCGTCTATTGTTTTCCACCTTTTGTTTGTTTTATCTATCAATCGCTTCCACTCGTAAAGCTTCGCATGAATGAAGAACCCAAGTGGATTCATCAAAACCTAAATTTCATTTGCATGGGCAGGTTCCTTCCCTGATAAGGGACATCGAGAATTAATCATTTTTTAAATTAGACTTTATGAAAGTTTATTTTCTAAAGAAAATAAGAGAATACTTGAGAATTTAAGATTTAAAAAAGACTTTACGGTTTATAACCGATATAAATTGCAAGAAGACTTAAATGTGTGTTTTTTTTTATGGAATTGGAAAGTACATTTTTGTAATAAAAGAATTTAAATAGAAAGCCATGTGTGTATCTTTCTGTATTACAGTAGCAAGGCAAAAATGCGATAGAATCTTTCAATTTCGATACTCTATACCCGATATTTTGACTCCGGAATTTTTTTAATATTAGATTGGGCCACCATATAAGTTATCATGATGTTTTACTCTACGGTTTCTAACCAATAATAAGATTTTGGCTGAGGATCAATTCAAACACAAAGCATAAAATAAAAAAGAAAAACCCATAATTTATTCACTACAGATTGAGAAATAAATCAACTTAAAATAAAATTACAAGTCAAACAACCAGTATTTTTTCATCCTGATAACTAATGGCTGTCGACTCGACCGGAACATAACCACCGTGTTGTGTTGGCCCCCCCTACCTACAAATCCGTCACGGCAGCCATGAATTCAGCGTCAGCTTCGAGAGACGCCATCGTGGCCGGCGAAAGGCAAATCTCGAGGTCGATGCTTCCGCCTCCCTCGCGGCCCGGATAGCTTGTGACCTTGCCGTCGAACTTGTTGGCACACCCACTTCGCGGAGCCGCGGCCTTCCCCAGCCCGAAGTTGTTGCCATACATGTTGAACCGCGGCGAGCTCGACATGATGATGCTGCACGGATCAAACGTCCGGTCCAGGCGGTACACCTGCGGGCTCTTTATCCACTCCTCGTTCCACTCGAGCACCTTCGCGTTGCCGTGCTCCGCCACCAACGCATGCAGCAGCAGCGCCGCCCACCCAAGGCCGCCGCCTAGCAGCTCCCTCGCCGTCGTCGCCGCCCTCAACATCGTGACCGGGCTCCCGAAGTATTCCGGCGGGAGCGGGGGGTCTAGCCTCGCCCGATTGTTCGAGATCACCCGGCAGCTTGTGACCTGGCTGGGCGGCACGCCGCGAGCGCGCGTGATGCACCGCCATAGCAGGGCAGTCAGGGACTGGAAGGACGAGATCTTGGGGGTGCTGTATTGCCGGTTCGCCTCCGCCTTGAGACTCGCGATGGCGTCGGCGGAGAAGTGAAAGACTCGCTCCCTGAGATCCGGGACTCGGTAGTGGGGGTGGAACGACGAGGGGTCGTCCGCGGAAGGCAGGCTTACCGGGACGGGGTGGTTCTCAGGGAACCAGCGGGTCAGGACCGGGGGACGCGATAGCTGGACGACATCGACGTCGCCTTTCTCTTGCGCTTGGAAGATCTCGGACCACGAGTTGAAAAAGAGCCAGAAGGAGGTGCCGTCGCCGATAGAGTGGTTCATGGAGAGCCCGATGAAGACGCCGTCAGCGAGCTCGGTGACCTGAGCAGACAGCAGGGACAGGGAGTGGCCATCGTGGTTGACCGCCCAGTTGTGGTCGAAGAAGGACTGGACGATGGACGGGACGTACGTCGGGGAGAGAATGTCGGCCACGGTCATGTCAAGGAGTGCAGCGTGGATGAACCGGGCACCAGGGCTGTCGGCGCAGTCGACGAAGACGGTGTGGAGAGGGGGGTCGGCCCGCTTGAGGGTGGCGAGGCGGCAGGCGAGCGGGTAGAAGTGGAAGAGGGCGGAAGAGAGAGAGCGCTTGAGCTTCTCCAAGAAGGAACGGATGAAAGCGGGGCGGTCGAAGCCGGGGTCGAGGCAGCGAGGAGGGAGGGGGAAGAGGAGCCCCTTTTGGATGTAGTGGACGGAGAGCATGGCGAGCTCCGACGGCGCTAAGTGGAGAGGACGGTTCCAGCCATCAGGAAGTTGGGGAGGTTTGACGAAGCAGTCGGAGATGAATCGGACGGATCGAGGGGGAGGAGGAGGAGTCATTGCGTGGGTCGTGTTTGTTGAGACTCGGAAGATGACTGCGCTTATGACTCAGCCCTCACCTTGAAGAGGATGGTTGGTGTTATTTATTTACATGGGGATGCTGGAGCCGTGCAAATCGATCTATGACCTAAGTAATACCGACACTCACACGTGACATGACACAATACGACACGCCGACATATCGTTTCTCAAAAAACAAAGAATTCCGACACATTGGGACACATTATATATTAAATATATATTTATTTTGTGATTATTTCAATCAAATTAATTTTATTCAAATTCACAAATAAATAAATAATTAAAAAAGCCTAGAATGAATTTACACTAAAAGCATTAATTCACCATTTATTAATATCATTCATTGTTTCAATTTGACAAATTCAATTCTATTCCAATAATTCATAGAACTTGGAGAAAAAACAAGCAATCGATGTTCCGGACTCGCATGTTAGATATGTCGGAAGAGGGAAAAAAAATTTAAAGGGTGAATTGTGTATCATGGAAAGTGCAAGTCAAAAGAGAAGAGAAGACTAAGTTTTTCTTCTTTCTCCATTTATTATTTTTATTATGGTGTTTTATTTTTTCACATATATACATTTTGACATCTCATTTATTAAAAAAATTTAAAATTGACCTCGATATCGAAATCACGTATCAAAACTCGTATGTTAGAATTCCAACTCGAGTGTTGGATAGTTCGTGTAAAAATTATCATTCACACGTCCAAGAGAAATTGAATTTTTACAAGGTTGATTGTCAATATATAACAAGATTTGGCTTTTATTAAGAATTTTATAAAGTGTGAATCTAGTCAAGATAAAAACCATATATGATAAGATCTAAAATCCAATAATTTTACTATATCACTATTTGGTGAATCACGTCAATAAAACTGAATATTTTTAGAACATATCATGTCTTATTGTATGGCATGAACCGCCATCAGTATAAATGAATGTGAAATGTACAAAGGGAGATGATAAAAATCCCTTATAATTTATTGCTAAAGATATCACAAATGCGCGATCGAAAATGACCTTCATCAATGAATCCATGATTATTGTACGAGCTAAATTTTAAACAGTATAGGAGTTTACTATAGCATTACGAAACCATGGGTTCACTATGATGAGAAGTACACACAAGTTACAGCAACATTGATGAAATAAACCAGCTAGCAAATGTCTAATTTAGTTAGAGAGAGATAACATGATCATTCATCTTTGTAATTCCAAAAAATATGGTATTTCGGCTCTCCCTATGACTTCGTTTTTATTTACTTACTCTCTTTTTGTATTTATTCTATTGATTTCCTTTTTAGTGAAAGGCTCCAATCATTCTCAATTAGAGTTAATTGTCGATGCATTTGGCAATTATGTTTCGATTTCAGAGAGCTGTGGCGAAAGTATGTGTCACTTCACGAAAAGAACCATTCGCGCTTGCTTAATAGTTCATCAATTTTCCCTCGGGACATCTTATGTCGCCCTCTAAATCACAAAACGATGATGAGTACGAACCTTCACCATCTAAACGGCTTAATTAGCAGAATACGTTTTATTTTGTTAACAAATAGGAATGGCATAAAAAGAGAGAATTGGTCCGCATTTCAGGCTACTGGCGCATGATTACGTCGAGAAGTAAAGTCAATTTTATTAAAATTCCATATCCAACAACGACTTCTATTCCTCCTTGCGTAATGGCGTTGACTCGACTTGCCCATAGCCACCGCGATGGCCCTCCGACCTACGAAACCGTCACGGCGGTCATGAACTCAGCGTCGTCTTCGAGAACTGCCATCTTCTCCGGTGACAGGCAGATCTCGAGGTCGATGCTCCCGCCTCCGTTGCGGCCCGGATAGCCCAAGACCTTGCCGTCAAACTTGTTCCCTTGCCCGCCCCGCAGAGCCACGGCCTTCCCCAGTCCGAACTCGTTGCCGTACATGTTGAACCACGGCGAGCTCCACACCATGATGTTGCACGGATCGACATTCTGCCCAGGTGGTACATATGCGGGCTCTTTATCCACTCCTCGTTCCACTTCCGCAGCTTCGCGTCGTTGTGACCGGCCACTGTTGCATGCAGTTGCCGTGCCGCCCACCCGGGGCCTCTATCCAGCAGCTCCCCCACCGTCGCTGCCGTCCTCAATGGCGTGACCATGTTCCCATAGTACTCCGGTGGGACTGGGGGCTCCAGCCTGCCCCGGTTGTTCGCGGTCATATGGCAGCTTGAGATCTGGTCAGGCGGGAGGCGGCTGGCAATCGTGATGCACCGCCATACATGGGCAGTCAAGGACTGGAAGGACGAGATATTGGTGGTGCCGCATTGCCGGTTTGCCTCTCCCTTGAGCCCTGCGATGGCATCGGTGGAGAAGTGAAAGAATCGCTCCTTGAGCTCAGGGGCGTCGGGGTGGGCGAAGAACGATGATGGGTCGTTCGTGTAAGGCAGGCTGACAGGGCCAGAGTGGTTCTTTGCGAACCACCGGGTCAGGATCGGGGGACGCGACAGCTGGACGACATCAGCGGTGCCTTTCTCTTGCGCTTGGAAGATCTCGGACCACGAGTTGAAAAAGTGCCAGAAGGAGGAGCCGTCGCCAACAACATGGTTAATGGAGAGCCCGATGAAGAGGCCATCGGCGAGCTCAGTGACCTGCGCGGACAGCAGGGACAGGTCGTGGCCGTCGTGGGTGACAGCCTGGTCGTGGTCAAAGAAGGACCGGACGACGGCGGGTACGTACTTAGGGGAGAGGACGTCGGCCACGGTCATGTCGAGTGAGGCATGGATGAATCGCGCCCCAGGGCCGTTGGTGCAGTCAACGAAGACGGTGTAGAACGGGGGTTCAGTCCGCTTGAGGGTGGCGAGGCGGCCGGTGAGGGGTAGAAGTGGGCGAGTGTGGAAGAGAGAGATCGCTTGAGTTTGTCCAAGAAGGAATGGATGAAAGCGGGGCGGTCGAAGCCGGGGTCAAGGCAGCGAGGAGGGAGGGAGAAGAGGAGGCCCCTTTGGATGTAGTGGATGGGGAGCATGACGAGGTCCCATGGTGGCAAGTGGAGAGGGTGGTTCGACTGCGGGGGAAGCCGGTGTGGCTTGATGAAACAGGCGGAGATGAGCCGGACGGATGGAAGAGGAGGACGAGGAACCATTGCGTTGGTTGCGTGTGTACTGACGATGAATTGGTCTCGGCTCAAAGGCTGTGCACCTTCCCTTTAAAGAGGAGGGGAGAGGATTGTCGGCGGTCGACAATTTAGATTGCGTCCCGCTAAGATGGCCCTCCTCCGTAAGAAATGACAGTCAAACGTGGGCTACAAAAAGTTTTCGATGCAACCGGTCGACTTTCATTTTTCATTCAAACCGGCGTACTGATTTCTAGTCGAGAGAAGGACGGCCTACTCCCTCTCTCTATCTCCAGCACGTCCCTCCCGCGTCCACCTCCCCCCAAAACCCCTCCTGGGTGCCCAGTCCCCTCCGCCTCCGCCGTCGAGTCCAGTGCCCCATCGATGACTATGATTCATCAATAAACTCCTCTCACGTCTCTCTCTTGAGGAGCCCTAGCGAAGTCTACTATGACCGCACCATCTCTATCAGTCTCGGCAACTTCGAGCTCGCCCCCGTCCACGCACTTGAATCGAAGTGGGTGTCTATGCAGTTTTGGTTTAATCCAGCAAAAAAGAATTTCAACTTTGGCCAAGTTTTTCCTTCTTAGGAGCTTGTCGTTGTTGTGTAAGAATACCCGAAAGCAAAAAACTCAAGTCTTTTCCCGTGAATTCGCATCACCCGCACATTGTATTCTTCATGACTGAGTTGAAGAAGATATTCTGTATTAATTTATCGAATGATTCCAGATTTTGTTTGGGCAAAAAAAGTAAAATACCCTATTGGTTATTTTATTCTACCGTAGAAAAAAACATTTCTACCCATATTCTGCATTTTTATTATATTTTTTTTTTTGTGACTGGTCGTTTTGTAAGTAGGGCGTCCTTCGGATTTTCACTCTTTATTTTTCTTAAATAAAAAAAAAAAATTACTTAAGCATTTCTATATCAAAAATAGCATTTAGTTACATCAAATCAAAAACGGTTATTTAAGATAATCTTCGATAAACAACATTTGTCAAGTGTAAATGTTAGTTATACCTTTTGATTTTTACCTTCTTGCCCCCATAGTACTTTTCACTTGTGACTTATAATGCACTGATTTTGTTTATAAGCAACAAAAGATCATTTATCTATTATATATATAGATCTCTTTTGGAAAAATAATGTTTGACTGCACCAGATTATAATTTCTTTTTAAAATATCACTATTACAAACAGTGACATGAATTTCTAGTGTGTGTATATATGTATATGGATTCCGTCGCGGTGTGATTTGCAACAAAAGACCATCGAGTGGGATTTTTGCTTTCTTAAGGAAACTGAAAAGGGTAGTCATCCGATTTCCTTAGTAAATGAGTGATGCAGACTACACAATTACTTTTGGTGCAATAATGGTGCGGTCAACTTATCATTTTCCTAAGATGTAGTGGTCATATCAAAGGCATAATTACAAGCACTTGCAAAGAACTTAAATTTGACAACAGTATAATGATACGAGATGATCCTTTAGTCGGACAATAGTATTAATGCGTGGCTAGTGGGGTCACAGCTAATTTTGACCTTAGGCAACAATTCTCGAGAGGCAGTCTCTCACGAACTCATCGATGCTTGCTCATTCAACCCAAATATTAACATACAAGTGGCTGCCTAACAAACGAATTGTGAATGGGGTAGCCTGGATTTGCACGACCAAATTCAGGGCATGATCGGTGCTGTCTCTCTAGTAGAAAATCTAGTCGTGGTGAGGATAACTAGCCGACAATTCTCAACTTGAGTTGTTTTTACTGTCATTTGGATATTCGATAGAGTCCAATTCGATAAATGGCAATTCATTGAATAAGGCCAGATATCAATCTAAGATGCATCCACCCAATTTCTGAAAAATGGGATTGAACATACAGAGTACACGTAATTTCTCATCCAATCTTATTTTATAGTTTATCCGAATAATCGAAAGGCAACCTGAGTTACGAGTTACAACTTCACCATGAATCTTTGCAATTTTAGATTTATGATATAACATCAATCTTTGTATGAAGGTTTTGAGGCTCGGTTTATTTGGGCCAAAGAGAAATGTCAAAAGCAGAAAGAAAATCATGAATTAGAGGCAAGCGATCATAATACTTTACAAAGTCATTTCCTTTCATTGTTCGCCCCCACAAATAAGATTTTTTTACTGAAAATGCTCCAAGTTTCAATATGTTAATCGCTTGAAAATTTTCTGGAAAAACAAAAGCATTCATCGTAAAGGAAGCTAGTATGGATTGCTTATAGGTAGGGGTGAGCATAATTTAAGGGTAGAACCTGAAACCTGAAAACCGAAGCGGTGGGAATGAGGTTTCAAAGTATACAAGGTAAGTTCTAGGTTCCAAAAAATGAGGAACCTATTTTGATAGGTAAGTTCCAAATTCTTAGTTGGAGGAACCTGGAACCTAGAACCCACAACAAGTTTTAATGTTTTTCTTGGTCCATATCTTTATGCGATTTTCCGATATTCTGTGCCGTTCAATGATGAGTTTATAATCTAGAAACACTAGTCCGAGTTTTTATTTTATGACTAAGATTTTTACTTTATCAATGGTTATATTTTTTGTGTGTCTAAATATAAGTTATGATTAGTTAATTGTAATAATTCAAATAAAGATATAGGGGGAACTTGGTAGATCCTAGAATCGGCCTTAGAACTTATGACGGGTAAGTTTCGGATTCTAGAGTATGCAGAGTAAGTTTTAGGTTCCATTCCAATGACTAGGTTTCAAATTCCAAGTAGAACCTATACGAGACCTGAAACTTGCTCACCCCTACTTATAGGTCTTTTGCACCTCACACTCCTAACCCATTTCTAACACCCTAGGGAGCACACATCCAATAGATACTACACTTTCCTTAGGTAGGGGCTACGAAGATGAGACTTAATTGTCAAATTTTTCTAGCTTTGCTCAAACCTTTGCTTTATAGATCCAGGAAACATTAGGAGTGTGTTTGGTAATAATTTTGTTCCCATAAATAATTTTTTATCAGAAATGATTTTTTCTAATTCTATTTCTCGGAACAATTTCTAAGTAAAAGAACGCGTTTGCTAACTGCACAAAATTTCTATTCTCGGGATAGAAATGTGTTTGATAAGATTCTTAAATTATTTTCTTTTAATTTTTAATACTTTTATTATATTTTTCTCTTTTTTTTTTTTCTTTTTTCTCTTTTTCTTCCTCCTTTGTGGCCGATCACTGGCCACCAGGTGAGGGCCGGTGAGCTTGCTAGAGGCTCGTCTGGCCACCATGAGGCTTGAGCTCGTCCAGGCCACGCGAGGTCTGCTTCACCGTGGCAAGGTGAGCTTAAGCTTGCCCAAATCTAGCAAGGCCGAGCTCACCTAGCAATTGGCAAGGCTCGAGCCGACGAGCCTCATTGTGGCTCAGCGTCGCTGGGGGTCGATGACGCTCTTGTGAGGTCACCAACCATGGCCAAGGTTGGTGATCGGCCAAAAGGAAGAAAAAGAAAAGGAAAGAGAAGAAGAAAAAAAAAGAAAGAATTAGAAAGAAAAAAAAATTAAACTTGATTTTAGGAATTATTATTGGAAATAAGAAGCAACTTTTTTTCTACTTTTTATTTTATTCCAAATTTATTCTGGAGAACAAAAAAACGGATTTTTATTTTGAGGATCAAAAATTTACCAAACGGATTTCTATTATTTTCTTGTTCCCGTGAACAAAAGAACGTAATTAATTATTTCCGAGAGTATTACCAAAAGACTCTAAATCTCTTACGAAAGGACAGTCGCCTCACTTTTACACTTTGCATATTTTTGGTTTCACGCTCAATCCATAGAGTGACCAAAGAATCGATAGGGACACGCGCATGATTCAATTGAATTTGTAATAGTGAAGTTTTCATCGCCGCGGGTGAGCAGAACGGGGTCCGGCCAAGGGGCACCTCTTCTCACCACATGGATTTATCTATCCTAGGACTCCAGCAGAAGCATCAGCATAATCTGAAGAACTCAACACTAATAAAGCAGCCCTTCATTGAAGTTCTTTACTATGGCCGTGACCCAATATGTTCAAAGATCAGTGTTTTATCTTCTGAGGAAAAGTTTGTGTTTTATGTTTTCTTTTTATCTGGGCAGAATCCATATTTGGTCCTCGTCAGTGGTATGGAGAGTGACAAGATGAACAGAATAGAAGAAAGATGAAGAACAAACCAGAAGCTTTTGGATTCAATTCTCTCTTTCTCTCTCTCTCTCTCTGTATATTCAAGGTATGAAGGTATACATCTCAATCAATTACCATAGCTTGCTCTGTTCTTCTATTTATATACATGACCTTTTATGAAGAAGAAGAAACAGAACTAACTAAAGAAGGGAAAAACTAACTAGAAAACAAAAGAGAATATTGTTTTTAATCTGTTGAGTAATCTAGAACCGAATAACAGTTTTTGTACAACTCATCAAGGAGACTTCTCGTCATGACTGAACACGTGGGCACCACCTTCATTCTTCTTCCTTTGTTGATTGTTGTTGCTGTGTTTTCTGTGCTCTGCTTGCTGTGCTCTGTTCTTAATATCCCCCCGCAAATTGGGAAGGGGTAAAAAACCCATACCCAATTTGGTTCTAAGATTACAATGAGAGAACCGTGATAGTGATTTGGTAAAAATGTTAGCAAGCTGAAGATGACTAGGGACATATTGAACCCTTAATGAGCCTAAGGAGACTTTTTCACGAACAAAATGAAAGTCAACTTCGATATGTTTAGTACGAGCATGTAGAATCGGATTAGCTGTTAAAGCGATGGCAGACTTATTGTCACAGAACAACAGAGTTGGTGATGGAAGCGATATACCGATGTCGCGTAGGACAAAGCTAATCCAGGTAACATCAGCAGTAGTCGAAGCAAGTACTCTATATTCAGCTTCCGTTGAAGAGCGAGAGACAGTAGGTTGTTTCTTAGCTGACCAAGAAAGAAGATTAGAGCCAAGATAGGTGCAAAAACCAGTAGTAGAACGTCTGGTAGTAGCACAGCCAGCCCAATCAGCATTTGAGAATCCGTATAAAGCCATTGAACTATTAGAGTGAATAAACATCCCAAGATGAGTTGTGCCTTTAACATATCGAAGAACTCTTTTTAATTGATGAAGATCTCCAACTGTTGGCTTCTGCATTTTCTGACATAGAACATTCGTTGCATAAGCAAGATCAGGGCGGGTGATTGTTAGATATTGAAGACCACCCACTAGACTTCGATATTCAAGAGGATTGACCAGCAGAGTATCATCACTTGTCATGACAATGATCGAAGTTGTAGAGGAGTTGAGACAGGTTTACATTCTCATGTCATGTGGGCTCTAGCAAGTAGATCAATAGCATACTTGGTTTGACAGAGAAATAGATCTTTAGAAGTTCGTTTGGCTTCAATTCCTAAGAAGTAGTGTAGATAGCCAAGGTCTTTCATGTGAAAGTGGAGACTCAGTAGATTAATCAGTTTTGCTAGTAGTTGATCTGAGCTGCCAGTTATCACTATGTCATCCACATAGAGCAGCAGCAGCACTATATTTGACCCAGTGTGAAGTACAAAGAGAGAAGGATCAGTTGTACCGCAGAAAAAGCCATTTTCAAGAAGAAAATTACTGAACTTATCAAACCAAGCACGTGGTGCTTGACGAAGACCATATAGAGATTTCTTGAGAAGACATACACTTTGAGGGTGTTGAGGATGTATAAAACCAGGTGGCTGCTCCATGTATACTGTCTCATGTAATGTTCCATGTAGAAAAGCGTTTTTAACATCAAGTTGATGTATTTTCCAATTCTTCATCATTGCCACAGAAAGTATTATGCGAATGGTGGCATGTTTAATAACAGGACTAAAGGTTTCTGTAAAATCAACCCCCTCTTCTTGATGAAACCCCTTAGCAACTAACCGAGCCTTAAGTCTATCAAGACTTCCATCAGATGTTAGTTTGGTTTTAAAAACCCATTTACAGCCTATGACATTCATCTGACTAGTTCTAGGAACTAGTATCCATGTTTTATTTTCATACAGAGCATCCATTTCATCCTGCATGGCTTTGTACCATCCTGCATCAGCTAAAGCTGATTTAACCGATCATGGTTCCATAGGCACTTTGTATTCAGCCAAACATGCATACTTAGGATTTGGCTTTAGAATACCTGATTTCAGTCGAGTTTGCATAGAATGGACAGAAGAAGTACCTTGAGAATGAGGTAAAGAAGTTTGTTGTGCTTGAACAGTGATGACTTCATCTGTTGTTGTAGAAGGAAGAAATGTTTGGTCTTGAGAGTCAGATAACAAATTTTGTTGTTCTTGAACAGGGATGACTTCATCTGCAGTTGTAGAAGGAAGAGATGTTTGGTCTGCAGCAAATAGGTCAATCTGTAGCCGTCGACATCTGTATGGGTGAGTTTTGTGGCACAATTACATGAGATGAGACAGTATTATGATCATCTTCCAAGATATGATGATGCTGAAAGTTTGCTGTGTATCCATTAGAAGAACTCTCCACTGGTGCTGCACATGCAGGATCTAAAAAATGGACTTCTTCTATCCATTGTTTATACAGAACAGTATACTGACTATATTCTGTTGTCAGTTTCTTTGTGAAGGGAAAGAAACTTTCATCAAATTGCACATGTCGACTGATATATATGCGACCATTAGTAGGCACCAGACAGCGATAGCCTTTATAGCGTTCACTATATCCCAAAAACACACAGGTAAGAGATCTGGGATCAAATTTATGTTGTGCATAGGGTCTAAGACAGGGGTAACAAGCACATCCAAAGACTCTTAGATGTTCATAACTGGGCTGCTGCTGATGAATTTTGTTGTAAGGAGTGTACATCTGTAACTTTGGTGTAGGAAGAGTATTAACAATGTAGTTAGTTGTCATGAAGGCATCGACCCAAAATTTTAATGGACCTCTAGAGTGATATAACATAGCTAAGCCTAGTTCAACTATATGTCGATGTTTCCTTTCTGAAATACCATTATGTTCTGGTGTATGTGGACAAGAAATATACTGTCTTATGCCACATTGCTATAAATGATTCTGAAATCTGTTGCTCATGAACTCCCCTCCACCATCACACTGAAAAATTTTAATTTCATGATTGAATTGCTTCTCAACTTTCTTCTGAAATATGACAAAGATATCATGAAATTCTGACTTCTTCTTCATTGGATAGATCCAACTATAGCGAGAGAAATTGTCTACAAAGATGACATAGTACTTAAAGTTCTGAAAAGAACTAACTGGTGAGGGGCCCCAAATGTCACAGTGTATCTTTTCTAGAGGAACAGTAGATGTGGAAACTGATAAAGGAAAATGTAATGCAGTACTTTTTGCTATTTGACAGCTGCTACATATAGTCTGAGTGTTTGCATTACAATGAATCAATTTCTAATCTTGTAGATGCTTTATTGTTCGTGAGTTGGTGTGAGCTAATCTCAGGTGCCACACATCTTCTGCTACAGCTTTGTGTCTTTGAGTGAAAAATGCTGCTGTGGCTTGTGAGTCCACTCGGTAGAGTCCTCTAACCTTCCTTCCGAGCCTCACTATTGTATTGGTGTGATGGTCCTTTATATAAACCCCAGTTTTATCAAAAACAAATGAACAAGGATAGTCATCTGTTAGTTTTGAAACTGAGAGAAGATTTTTGGTGATTTGAGGAACAATCAGGACATCATTTAATGGTAATGAGTTGGCTTCGGTATGTAGCATAGTATTACCAACATAAGCTATAGGAGACAAATACCATTTCCTATCATGACGTATCGGTTCCTCTATATTTAGAAAAGTTATGAAGAATACCCGAATCTGCGCACCGATGTGAGCTGTTGCACCAGTGTCTGGATACCATTCATTTCCTCTTGGATCCTCAAGATGCATTGCAGCCAATGCTGTTGGAATTTCTTCAGCCTGATATGAGTTATGAAATCGATACCAGCAACGAAGTGCATTATGTCTTGGACGTTTACAAATCTGACACTCCAACCGAGCAGGTTCTGTTGTTTTCTCATCCTGCATACGTTTATTAGACATTAGAGTTGAAGATGGATATGATTTGGTGTCTTGATACCTTTGTGAGTAACTTGCATATGGTCGAAACCCCTGTCCAGGACCAGGAAAGTCATTTCTCTGTCTGAATTGCTGATCTACTTGATCTTGTCTGTAGTTTTGATTTCTTCCTGAATAGCCATAACTGCGACCCCTGTTGTTGATTGCACGTCCTTGACCAGAGTAACGTCCTCCTTTGTTACTGCCTCTTTGACCTCCAAAACCAGAATTCTGAGAACTATATTCTCTTTCAGAGATCCCTTTCTGCCTTGTTTCAGAATTTCTTTGTCCAAAATAGGCAAGATTAGGATTGTATTGGTTCATCGAATAGGTCTTTAACCTTGTTTCAAATCTTTCTAGCTGTGCTATCATTTCATCATATTCTGGTTGAGGTTTCAAGCAGTACATAGTGGTTCGAAAGTTTTCATATTCAAATCCTAGTCCTTCAAGGACACCGAACATTTTTGTTATCTCATCTACAGGCTTTCCGATCGCATTTAGCTTATCACAGATGGATTTATATTCTCTAAGATAAACAGAAAGAATTCTATCTCATTTCTGACAAACTTGTAATTTTCCTCTCAGTTCAAATTCTCTAGCAACTGATTTCTGTGTAAAACGATTGAGGAGTGTTTGCCATACCTCATAGGAAGTCTCTAAGCCAATGATCAAGCTCAGAATATTTTCAGATACAGCTCCACTAATCCATGATGACACAAGTTGATCAGTTTTTGTCCAATCTATGTAATCTTGATTAACAACTTCAGTTTCACACCCATCAGTTTCAACCTGTAATGTTCGAGGAGGTGATGGAATATCACCACTAATGAAGCCAAAAAGTTCTTGACTTCGAAGAAATCTATGGAACTGTGCTTGCCATAACAGAAAATTGTCTTCAGCAAGCTTGATTGTAACAAAATTAGAGATGTTAACATGTATTGGAAAGGGATACTTCTGTGTTCTTGTTGCCATTTCAGTGTTCTCAAGACTTTGATAATGATGATAATGGTGTTCTGTGATACCTGTTGAACTTACAGGATGAAGTTCTGTACAAGTCACCAATGATGATCAGATCTTTAACAGAGAAGAGCTGACCGAATGTAAAGCACTTTGAGATCTTCGAATCAACAAACAAAGATGATTAACAGCTACTCTGGTCTGCTGTGATCTGCAAAATCCAGAATCTACTTCGATCTTTTGCTATAGTATCTTCGAACTGCTCAACTTCGAATAGCTCAATCAGACTATCCAATAAGGATGATCGACTGCTCTGATACCATGAGAAGATGAACAGAATAGAAGAAAGATGAAGAACAAACCAGAAGCTTTTGGATTCAAATCTCTCTTTCTCTCTCTCTCTATATTCAAGGTATGAAGGTATACATCTCAATCAGTTTCCATAGCTTGCTCTGTTCTTCTATTTATACAGATGACCTTTTATGAAGAAGAAGAAACAGAACTAACTAAAGAAGGGAAAAACTGATTAGAAAACAAAAGAGAAGATTGTTTTTAATCTGTTGAGCAATCTAGAACCGAATAACAGTTTTTGTACAGCTCAGCAAGGAGACTTCTCGTCATAACTGAACACGTGGGCACCACCTTCATTCTTCTTCCTTTGTTGCTTGCTGTTGCTGTGTTTGCTGTGCTCTGCTTGCTGTGCTCTGTTCTTAATAGAGAGAACGCAGCTCTTGACTCAAGTGGACCCACTGTCTTAAAGCTTCAGACCTTTTCATACGAGACTTGCTCTTCTTTGGGAAATCACACACGCTCAGTCCATGCCAAACCGTCGTCATCGATCACCGTCAAACTCGAGCGATTGATGAAGAAATGAATGGGAGAGTCAGATGGAGCAAGAGGGAAGAAGAAGAAACTGAGAAAAAAAAGGAGGAGAAAGCAAGTAAAAGACAACTTTGGATAAAATGCCAGTTGAAAAGCGGCATAAGAAAAGGGCCACACTTCAGCTCTTACTTGAAATTTTCCTGGACCAAGCGTACATAGAATGTAAACTCATAATTTGTTGGGTATACATTAAGAGATAAGTCAACTTAAAATTCGTATTGACTTTGGCCATCCCACCTACGAATCCGTCACGGCGGCCATGATTTCCGGGTCAGCTTCGAGGAGTGCCATCGTCGTCGGCGGAAGGCAGATCTCGAGGTCGATGCTTCTGCCTCCTTCGTGGCCCGGATAGGCTGAGACCTTGCCGTCGAACTTGTTTGCATACCCACTTCGCAGAGCCACGGCCTTCCCCAGCCCGAACTCGTTGCCGTACTTGTCGAACCGTGGCGAGCTCCCCATCATGATGCTGTACCGATCGAACGTCTTGTCCAGGTGGTAGACCTGTGGCCTCTTTATCCAATCCTCGTTCCACTCCCTCAGCTTTGCGCTGCTGTGCTCCGCCACCGCCGTATGCAGCAGTCGCGCCGCCCACCCAAGGCCGCTGCCCAGCAGCTCCCCAACCTTCGCCGCCGTCCTCAATGGTGTGATTGAGTTTCCGAAGTATTCCGGCGAGAGCGGAGGGTCAAGCCTTGCCCGGTTGTTCGCAGCCATCCGGCAACCTGTGACCTGGCTGGGCGGGAAGCGGCGGGCGCGCGCGATGCACCGCCATACAAGGGCAGTCAGGGACTGGAAGGATGAGATATTGGTGGTGCCACATTGCCGGTTTGCCTCCGCCTTAAGCCCCGCGATGGCATCAGCTGAGAAATGGAAGACTCGTTCCCTGAGCTCGGAGGCTTCATAGCGGGCGAGGAACGATGAGGGATCATCTGTGTAAGGCAGGCTTAATGGGCCGGGATGGTTTTCCGGGAACCACCTGGTCAGGACCGGGGGACGCGATAGCGGAACAACATCAACGGCGCCTTTCTCTTGCGCTTGGAAGATCTTGGACCACGAGTTGAAGAAGAGCCAGAAGGAAGTGCCGTCGCCGATGGCGTGGTTCATGGAGAGACCGATGAAGACCCCATCGGCAAGCTCGGTGACCTGCACGGATAGCAGGGACAGGGTATGGCCATCGTGGTTGATCGCCCGGTCGTGGTCGAAGAAGGACTGGACGACATCCGGGACGTAGGTCGGGGAGAGTACGTCGGCCACGGTCATGTCGACCGCGGCATGGATGAACCGGGCCCCAGGGCTGTTGGCGCAGTCGACGAAGACGGTGTAGAACGGGGGGTCGGTCCGCTTGATGGTGGCGAGGCGGCCGGCGAGCGGGTAGAAGTGGAAGAGGGCGGAAGAGAGAGAGCGCTTGAGCTTCTCCAAGAAGGAACGGATGAAAGCGGAACGGTCGACGCCAGGGTCGAGGCAGCGAGGAGGGAGGGGGAAGAGGAGACCCTTTTGGATGTAGTGGGCGGAGAGCATGGCGAGGTCCCACGGCGGCAAGTGGAGAGGACGGTTCCAGCCATCAGGAAGTTGGGGAGGTTTGACGAAGCAGTCGGAGATGAATCGGACGGATCGAGGAGGAGGAGGAGTCATTGCGAGGGTCGTGTTTGTTGAGACTCCGAAGATGATTGCGCTTATGACTCAGCCCTCACCTTGAAGAGGATGGTTGGTGTTATTTATTTACATGGGGATGCTGGAGCCGTGCAAATCGGTCTATGCCTAGTGCACAAGGAGTCGTTTGACGTGGGGTAATGACGACTAGGATATGTCTCTTTAGAATTTTCTATTGGGTCAGATTAGAATGGAGCAACAACTCCCATCGGGTAACCCGAAAATCTGAAAACAGATTGCTCCCACCAACTACCGGACTCTGACGACTGCAGAAGCTGCTCTGCGCTTGACTGGTAGAAGAGTCTGACTTTTCATCTTATTGGCAAAAGAAAGAAACTAAGGCCAGCTAATCTTCACATCCCTTGCTCCCCAAGCACTACTCGAGCCTTTTCATTCTCTCTCTCTCTCTCTCTCCCCACGTTCTGATAAAATATTGAAAACGTTTCCTGCTTTGCTTAGACAACCTCGAATTCCACCCACACAACCCGCTCCTCTCGGCTTCCAATTGAACTGCCGCTTGTGCTCTGATCATAGCCAAAATGAGATGACAGTAAGGTAGTGCCACAGTTGAAATTTGATGATCTTCTGCCGGGCATCGCATCTGCATTTTTGCACATTAGATTTGCATGATTTCATATGTTAGGGAAAGACACTCACCATGGTACTTGCTTAAAAGGAAAAACAAAATATTCAAAAAGGGTCCTAAAGGGAGGTTGATTTTTGTAAAAGAACCCTTGTAGTGATGCTTGTTTTAAAGAAGTCATGACCAGCAGACAACATGTGCGTGTCACGTGCCATTATCCATGCCATGGTTAGGGGCATTTTGCCTCAAATCTTCTAATTTAACACAATAGCATAGGTCACTTACTTGCAATTGAGTCAAAATAAATCGCCAAAGTGACCATAAAAAAGCTCCAAATTCCGCTTTTGATGAAAGATAGGGTTCTTCGAGTCAACATTAGCACAGCCAGAATTATTCACTTCACTGCAATCGATTGCAATATTAGAATTTTATTTTTCGAATAAATCATTGTCTAGAACAGTACAAAAGATCTCATTTACTTGGATCAAAGCTAGTGATGCATATTCGAGCATGTCCAAAATCGAGGTAGGTCTACTTTGTCGCAAGCTAATTTTGGCTTACACCTGGATTGGTCCTCATTGGTGATGAGAACTCCCGCCGAGCCATCGCTTGCAAAAATACAAGATTGATTCAAGCCAACTCAACAAGTAAAAAGAGAGAAGATTCTATTAGGTGTACTGATCATTTTGTGGTTCATACTGTACTACAACTTTTCCCTTGATGAAGTCGTCGCTACTATAGAGCATTGGATATCAATCATAAAGCTATACATCCAATCATCTATTGGAGCATTAGTACTCCCAAATGTGGGGGATCGATGAGACTGATTGCTGGTTGTAGTTCTATTTTGGGACAGTGATCGACTCTTGTACTCATTTATTGGAGCATTAGTATGTCTCTTCATTTGGACATTTAATTCAGTCCCATTCGTAGTTGGCAACCATTGAATAAAGCGGAACATCCCTCTTAAATGCATCCAATCATCAAATAAAAATATAAGTGCATAAGAAATCTTAAGAAGTACAGTTTTTTTTTTTTTTTGGTCGGTTTAAGAAGTACAGTTAAGTCCTAAAAATTTTAAAATAAGTACAATTAATTTTTAAAACTTATCAAATTGATATAATCAATTTTTTCTACTATCTTTGTCCAAATTGATGGACGAAAAATGATAACTTGGCTTTGTTTATCGATTTCTCTCTCCTATATAACCATTCACTTAACTGAGTCATCCATGGTGGATTAAAACGTCATTATTCCTTCCCCTTTAGCCCTTCAAAATGGTGTCAAATTCATTGAACGATGAGCCCCAAATTGAATGCCTTCAATCGAGTCCTAATCTCATTGTGGAGAGACAATCGACATTTGGAGCGAACAATGGCATTGTACTCCCTAACTTTGGTTGCACAACCCCAAATTGCCAAATCGAAGAATTGTGACCAAAAGAATGAGAGTGCAAATGTCTGAATCAAGTGGCGTAACCGAGGTCTACTCAAAGCTAACCTATTACGATGGTCTTCAGCTGTCAATTCTCATGGCGAGAGATAAGAAAAACACATGAACAAAATTTAATGGTTTTGAGAAGTTCGATGGTCTGGATTGTGATGATTTCTTCATGTAGATTAATATGAAGATACTAGATTGAACAAGGAACATGATAGTCAACCTCCTTAAAAGGAATCAAATACTCCATGAATCAAGCCGGGCGAGGCGCAAAGAGATCAACATAAGCTCACTACTAGCTGAAATCATGACTTAGTTGGTGGGAAGGTTTTAAGTCTTCATAATTCCCTATTTGGTTGAGACATTTGAGGATTGAGATTGAGATATCTTTTGAAGGTGTAAGTGAATTAGTGAGTGAATGTAGAGAGCCTTAGGTCTCCACAGTTCTCTGTTTTAATGTGAATGTAGGCAATTTTGTTTGATATCAAAACAATGAAACTCTTTTGTTTTAAATAGAGTCTCTACATCAATTAAGGTGCTCCATATTCAAATATATATAGAACCGCTTTGTAAAATCAAAATCATTACAGTGGAAAACGAAAAAAATACCATCTGCTCTGGTATACAAATGCATTAAATACATCAATCCAAGTCCATGGTCACTGTCTCTAGTGATCCTGTAGGTTTGGCGTTCAATTGATTCGTAAGTCCTGAGTTTTCCTTGTAGCTGGTCTCCTTCCCTTGATTTTCTGCCTAGCAGCTGTAGCATGCTTGGCAAAACTTCTAGCATGAGACGATTGAGGTTGTGATTTGGAATATACAGCAGGATGCTCAAAAGAGATGAGTATCGGAGAGAGTCCGGTATTGATAAACCAAAATTAGTACGATAATCATGGTCCACACATCTTTTGTGGGAACGAGTACAAAAACTATCAATGTTTTCCACCATTGAACTGCTAATTAGTCTAATCCTCAATATAAGCAAATACCTTCGACATGAATGTTCAAAGAAAACGGCACAGCAGAATGTTGTTAACCAGTAAACCTATGAACGGGAAGGAATTGAGTAAATGTATTTGTTGAGAGCGAGTCATTTCTAGTCTTTTGTCCGTCTGCATGAACATTAATTTCGAAATTCCAGTGATATTCATGATTCACGCAATGACAGCTCCGAGTGTTAGCAGTGAACTAACAACGCCTCGTTCATGCCATACAATTAATTCCCTCTTTGTGATTTTTTTCTATTTTTCTGTACTGATAAGAAAAGGACTCTGTCTGAGTTGTCCATTACTGCATGCGAATTGGAAGTTTAATGTAGAAAGATGGAGCAAACAGGAGCAGGAGGGAGAGTGAGTACATATGGAAAAGAGAATTCAAACCACGAGAAAAGCATCAAGAAAGTCCTAAAAATATTACATTAGTACCAATTTAGTTCAAGATCTTTCAATTGGACCAACTTAGTCTTAAACATTTTCACATTGGTATCAATTCAATCAATCCGGACAATTTTGACTGGCCGGCGCTGGTGTTGCCACATTGCCGGTTTACCTCTGTCTTGAGACCTGCGATGGTGTCGGTGGAGAAGTGAAAGACTCGCTCCCTGAGATCCGGGACTTGGTAGCGGGGGCGGAACAACAAGGGGTTGTTTGCGTAAGGAAGGCTTATCGGGCCAGGGCGGATCTCGGGCAACTAGTGGGTCAGGACCAGGGGATGCGACAGCTAGACAACATCATCGTCGCCTTTCTCTTGCACTTGGAAGATCTCGGACCACGACTTGAAAAAGAGCCAAAAGTAGGTCCCGTCGTCAATAACGTGGTTCACGAAGAGCCCGATGAAGACGTTGGCGAGCTCGGTGACCTGAGCGGACAGCAGGGACAAGGAGTGGCCATTGTGATTGACCGCCCGGTTGTGGTCGAAGGACTGGACGATGGACGGGACATACATCGGGGAAAGAATGTCGGCCATGGTCACATCGAGTGCTATGGCGTGGATGAACCGTGCCCGGGGGCTATCACCGCAATTGACGAAGATAGTGTGGAGAGGGGTTCGATCGAGGGCAACGAGGCGGCCAGCGAGCGGGTAGAAGTGGTAGAGGGCGGAGGAGACGGAGCGCCTGAGCTTTTCCAAGAAGGAACGGATGAAAGCGGGGCGGTCAAAGCCGGGGTCAACGAGGCAGGGATGAGGGCGGTGGAAGAGGAGGCCCTTTTGAATGTACTAGGTGGAAAGCATGGCGAGCTCCCACGACGCCAAGGGCAGAGGGCAGTTCGAATGCAAGGGGGGTCGGTGCGGTTTGATGAGACAGTCAGAGATGTGTTGAACGGCAGATCGAGGAGGAGGAGGCAACGGCAGAGGAGGAGTGATATCTCGGCAGTGACAGAATGATGAACTTGGTCTGTCGGCTCGAAGGCCGAGTCCATGCACCTCCTCCGCCTTCTCTTTTCAGCGGACGATTCTTATCTTTTTCAAGGGCGAGATGTTAGACAAAATAATTCATATGCAGAAGCCAGGATCGTTTATAAACAAACCTCCAACCATTGTTCTTGTTCTCGTTTGTCGGAAAATCCTGAAAATCAAAGAAATATTGGGCACACGTTACTAACCCAATTCCCTCATGTACTGATGGTGTATTCCAAATGAGAGGGTTTGCGTTAGACCTTGTAATTGCCCGTTAGAATGAACGATCGTTCCTTTATACATCGTCTTCCATCAAGGCGGTTACCAAATAGGCGGTTGTCACGAAAATGTATGAAATGTGGAAAAATTGCATGTCGAATAACCGCCACTTTAAAGAGAATTACGTTTATTCTGGAGTAGAATTACGTTTATTCTAAAGTAGAATTACGTTTGGTACCGTACTCAAAATTTATACTCCAAATTATTTTCTTTTAATTTTTAAATAATTTATTACTTTTTTCCTTTTTTTTTCTTCTTTTTTTTTTTCCTTTATTTCCCTTCTTCTTCTTCTTCAAGTCGCCGGTCACTGGCCTTGGGATGACCGGCGACTGGCCAGACGAGGGCCGGCGACCTCATCGGAGCATCGTCGGCCTCGGCGAGGCCGACTCTCATTGGCTAAGCCTCACCAATAGTTGGGCGAGGCCACGGCAGTCGCCTCACCAAGAAGGTCAAGCCCCACCAGCAGTTGGGCGAGCGGCTCAATTGAGCCTCGGCGGGGCTAACCTAGGCGAGCCTCGCCGGTGGCCGGGCGAGGCTCGCCCAACCCCGCCAAGGCTTGGCTTCGCCAGATTTGGTGAGGCCCGATTGGCCACCAACAAGCTTGCCGAACCTCGCCCTGGCTTGGTGAGCTTGCCGAACCGGTTGCCGGCAACCATGGCGGTGAATAAAGAAGAAGAAAAGGGAAGAAGAACAAAAAAATATATATAGGCTTAATTCTAGAATTTTTCCCAGGAACAAGAATCAACTTTTTTTTTATTCTTGATTCTATTCCAAATATACTTCTAGGAACAAAAACAATGTAAATTTATTTCAGGAAACAAAAATTTTACCAAACACGATTATGTTCCAAAACTACTCCAAAAAACAAAAGAATAGAAATTTTTACTATTTAACCGGTTACCAAACATGCCTAACTGTTTAGCGGCATTTGAAGCTGAAAGAGAGCTTTTAGTTTAGTTTTTTATTTCCTTTCCTTCAACTTGCACAGGTAAAGCTAACATGAACATTATATATACGAAGAAGTTGGAGATAGGATTATAGACCTGTTAAATAGGTGGGTAGAGTCGGGTTTGGGTCGGGTTATAAATAGTCCGACCCAAATCGACTCATTTAATCCATTTATGACCTATTTATTGCAGTACAAATTTTTTTACCCATACCCGACCCGACCGTACTCGACCCATACAGACATATTTAACAAAACCTAAAAAAAGCTTTTGTATATATTTTAAAAATGATATTGCTAAAATGGTTTTATACAACACAAATTTAATAGACAATTTTCATAATTTTTAAAATAATTATTTTAAAAAATTGAATTTTAATTATTTTTTTATTTTTTATAATTATTTTTATTTTTATTTTTAAGAATATAATATTTAATTTTCTTTTTCTTTTTTTTTTTTTTTTTTTCTTCTTCTTCTTCTTTGGCCAGCCGCTGGCCACGACGACAGCCGGTGGCCGGCCACGGGCGAGCCTCGAGCTCACTCGGCTCGCCAACACGGCGAGCTCAAGGCTCGCTAGATCGGCGAGGCTCAAGCCTCACCGAGATCCAGCGAGCTCGAGGCTCGCCTGGCCGCTTGCCGGCCGGCCACCGAAAGAAGGAAGAAGAAAAAGAAAAAGGAAAAATAATTATAATTTCAATTTTTATAAAAAATATTTTTGTAAAGTTAAAGAGGGAATAGGAGATTGTGTGATTTTAGTTGAAAATTGGTTCTAAATCCAACCCATTTAATATCCACTTAAGACCCACCTAAGATCCACCTATTTTAAGTCTTTAATTATTAAACCCATTTAATTAGTCTTTTCAAAAAATAAGTGACTCATATATGACCCATTTATAATTTAAATGGGTTATATATGGGTCTATGACCCATTTTGCCATCTCTAGATAGGAATAAGGATATGTTTAATAATCATTCTATTTTTAAAATAAAATTAATTTTTCTAATTTTGTTCTTAGGATAAATTTCTAAACATAAAAATGCGTTTGGAATTATCTTTAAAATTTCCGTAGGGTGGCAGGTGATGGAAGAAATTACACCCACGATGGTCATAATTTCTTTTTGACCAACTCTGTGAAGAAAGAAAAGGGAAATTCCCTCTTGAGGACCACACGTGAACCCTTGCCCGTCCTTTAAGTGATGTTTCACTGTTGAAGGGATCGTTTCTGTCAGCGTCTTTTTCCCAAACAGCAGTTTTGCTTTATCTCGTTCGGTCTCTTTCAAGCTACACGCCGGAATTCTGGACCATGGAATTAACTATTTTGGCGGCATGTGACCCCGACAGAGCTTTTAGTTTAGTATTTTTATTTCCTTCCAGTTGCAATGGTAAAGCTTGACATGGACGGGTAAGGATGTGTTTGGTGACCATCTTTTTAAAATAGAAATGAATTTTTTTATTTTATTTCTGAATAAATTTTGAGCATAAAAATGTGTTGGTACTATTTTTAAAATTTCTATTTTCAGAATAGAAATATGTTTGTACTACCCTTAAAATTTCTAAATTCAAATTATTTTCTTTTAATTATTTAATGAATTTATTTTTTAATTATTTAATAACTTTTTTTCTTTTTTTTTTTTTTTCTTCTCCTTCGTCTTCCGGTTTGCTGGCCGCCATCAGCGCTGGGCCTCTCCGAAGAAGAAGAAAAAAAAAAAAAACAAAAACAAAAAAATTGCTTGATTCTAAGAATTATTCCAGGAAACAAAAACCAACTTTTTTACTTCTTAATTTTGTTCCAAGAATACCTTTGTTCTAAGAAACAAAAAAGTTATTGAATGGATTTATATTCTTTTTTTTTGTTCAAGAAAGAGCAAAATAATAGAATAAGGTATTGTTAATAAAATATAAGTAATAAATGGACATCTCTTGAGTTTTTGTTTTGCATCGATTAGAGTACGAGAGTTTGATGCTGATTAAATTCTTGTGATAAGAATTTATATAATTTCTTTGTGAGATCGAGACATTATTTCGTAAGAAATTATGAGGGTAAAACATCATGTGAGATATCGATGTAATTGGAGATTAGAAAACACTAAGAGCATTTAAATGCTTGAGTGTAATTATCATCTTCATTGTTTTGCTTGTTTTATAGTTGTGCTACTCTTCTCGTGGATATAGGTTACATTGACCGAACCATATAAAATTGGCATCTATTGTTTTCCACCTTTTGTTTGTTTTATCTATCAATCGCTTCCACTCGTAAAGCTTCGCATGAATGAAGAACCCAAGTGGATTCATCGAAACCTAAATTTCATTTGCATGGGCAGGTTCCTTCCCTGATAAGGGACATCGAGAATTAATCATTTTTTAAATTAGACTTTATGAAAGTTTATTTTCTAAAGAAAAGAACAGAATACTTGAGAATTTAAGATTTAAAAAGACTTTACGGTTTATAACCGATATAAATTGCAAGAAGACTTAAATGTGTGTTTTTTTTTTTTTATGGAATTGGAAAGTACAATTTTGTAATAAAAGAATTTAAATAGAAAGCCATGTGTGTATCTTTCTGTATTACAGTAGCAAGGCAAAAATGCGATAGAATCTTTCAATTTCGATACTCTATACCCGATATTTTGACTCCGGAATTTTTTTAATATTAAGATTGGGCCACCATATAAGTTATCATGATGTTTTACTCTACGGTTTCTAACCAATAATAAGATTTTGGCTGAGGATCAATTCAAACACAAAGCATAAAATAAAAAAGAAAAACCCATAATTTATTCACTACAGATTGAGAAATAAATCAACTTAAAATAAAATTACAAGTCAAACAACCAACTAATGGCTGTCGACTCGACCGGCACATAACCACCGTGTTGTGTTGGCCCTCCGACCTACAAATCCGTCACGGCAGCCATGAATTCAGCGTCAGCTTCGAGAGACGCCATCGTGGCCGGCGAAAGGCAAATCTCGAGGTCGATGCTTCCGCCTCCCTCGCGGCCCGGATAGCTTGTGACCTTGCCGTCGAACTTGTTGGCACACCCACTTCGCGGAGCCGCGGCCTTTCCCAGCCCGAAGTTGTTGCCATACATGTTGAACCGCGGCGAGCTCGACATGATGATGCTGCACGGATCAAACGTCCGGTCCAGGCGGAACACCTGCTGGCTCTTTATCCACTCCTCGTTCCACTCGAGCACCTTCGCGTTGCCGTGCTCCGCCACCAACGCATGCAGCAGCAGCGCCGCCCACCCAAGGCCGCCGCCTAGCAGCTCCCCCGCCGTCGTCGCCGCCCTCAACATCGTGACCGGGTTCCCGAAGTATTCCGGCGGGAGCGGGGGGTCTAGCCTCGCCCGATTGTTCGAGATCACCCGGCAGCTTGTGACCTGGCTGGGCGGCACGCCGCGAGCGCGCGTGATGCACCGCCATAGCAGGGCAGTCAGGGACTGGAAGGACGAGATCTTGGGGGTGCCGCATTGCCGGTTCGCCTCCGCCTTGAGACTCGCGATGGCGTCGGCGGAGAAGTGAAAGACTCGCTCCCTGAGATCCGGGACTCGGTAGCGGGGGTGGAACGACGAGGGGTCGTCCGCGGAAGGCAGGCTTACCGGGACGGGGTGGTTCTCAGGGAACCAGCGGGTCAGGACCGGGGGACGCGATAGCTGGACGACATCGACGTCGCCTTTCTCTTGCGCTTGGAAGATCTCGGACCACGAGTTGAAAAAGAGCCAGAAGGAGGTGCCGTCGCCGATAGAGTGGTTCATGGAGAGCCCGATGAAGACGCCGTCAGCGAGCTCGGTGACCTGAGCAGACAGCAGGGACAGGGAGTGGCCATCGTGGTTGACCGCCCAGTTGTGGTCGAAGAAAGACTGGACGATGGACGGGACGTACGTCGGGGAGAGAATGTCGGCCACGGTCATGTCAAGGAGTGCAGCGTGGATGAACCGGGCACCAGGGCTGTCGGCGCAGTCGACGAAGACGGTGTGGAGAGGGGGGTCGGCCCGCTTGAGGGTGGCGAGGCGGCCGGCGAGCGGGTAGAAGTGGAAGAGGGCGGAAGAGAGAGAGCGCTTGAGCTTCTCCAAGAAGGAACGGATGAAAGCGGGGCGGTCGAAGCCGGGGTCGAGGCAGCGAGGAGGGAGGGGGAAGAGGAGCCCCTTTTGGATGTAGTGGACGGAGAGCATGGCGAGCTCCCCCGGCGCCAAGTGGAGAGGACGGTTCCACCCATCAGGAAGTTGGGGAGGTTTGACGAAGCAGTCGGAGATGAATCGGACGGATCGAGGAGGAGGAGTCATTGCGTGGGTCGTGTTTGTTGAGACTCGGAAGATGTATGCGCTTATGACTCAGCCCTCACCTTGAAGAGGATGGTTGGTGTTATTTATTCGCGGTTAGAGGTGTTAAATGGGTTGTGCAACCCATTTATTGACCCATTTATGGTTAAATTGGTCATTAATGGGTCAAGATTTATTTCTTAAAACACTCCTAATAAGTTTTAATTGGTCAAGATAAGATATATGGGTCTTAAATGGGTCACTCTCAACCCATTTAAGACTCATTTATCAACTCATTAAAAATGAACCATTTATTTTAACTCAAAACCTCACCATCTCTCTCAAGTCTCTTCTCTCTTTAACTTTACAAATTTTTTTTTTTTTTATAAAAACCGAAAATATAATTATTTTTTATTTTTATTTTATTTTATTTTTCTTTTTCTTTCTTTTATTTTTCTTTCTTCTTCTTCTGGTCGCCGGTATGGCGATGGCCGACAACCGGCTAGGCGAGGCCCGACTCGCCGACGCCCGACGAGGCCCACCTCGCCGACACCCGGCAAGGCTCGAGCCTCGCCGATCTGGCGAGACTCGAGCTCGCCCGACGCCGGCGAGCTCGCGGCTCGCTAGATCTGGCAAGCTCGAGCTCGCCTGACGCCGACGAGCTCGTGACTCGCCAGATCTGGCGAGGCCTACGCCGATGAGCTCGCGGATCGCCAAATCTAGCAAGGTGGAGGCCTCACCAACATCCGGCGAGGCTCAAGTCTCGCCGATCCGCGAGCTCGCCCGTGTACTGACTATGAATTGGTCTCGGCTCAAAGGCTGTGCACCTTCCCTTTAAAGAGGAGGGGAGAGGATTGTCGGCGGTCGACAATTTAGATTGCGTCCCGCTAAGATGGCCCTCCTCCGTAAGAAATGACAGTCAAACGTGGGCTACAAAAAGTTTTCGATGCAACCGGTCGACTTTCATTTTTCATTCAAACCGGCGTACTGATTTCTAGTCGAGAGAAGGACGGCCTACTCCCTCTCTCTATCTCCAGCACGTCCCTCCCGCGTCCACCTCCCCCCAAAACCCCTCCTGGGTGCCCAGTCCCCTCCGCCTCCGCCGTCGAGTCCAGTGCCCCATCGATGGCTATGATTCATCAATAAACTCCTCTCACGTCTCTCTCTTGAGGAGCCCTAGCGAAGTCTACTATGACCGCACCATCTCTATCAGTCTCGGCAACTTCGAGCTCGCCCCCGTCCACGCACTTGAATCGAAGTGGGTGTCTATGCAGTTTTGGTTTAATCCAGCAAAAAAGAATTTCAACTTTGGCCAAGTTTTTCCTTCTTAGGAGCTTGTCGTTGTTGTGTAAGAATACCCGAAAGCAAAAACTCAAGTCTTTTCCCGTGAATTCGCATCACCCGCACATTGTATTCTTCATGACTGAGTTGAAGAAGATATTCTGTATTAATTTATCGAATGATTCCAGATTTTGTTTGGGCAAAAAAAGTAAAATACCCTATTGGTTATTTTATTCTACCGTAGAAAAAAACATTTCTACCCATATTCTGCATTTTTTATTATATTTTTTTGTGACTGGTCGTTTTGTAAGTAGCGCGTCCTTCGGATTTTCACTCTTTATTTCTTCTTAAAAAAAAAAATTACTTAAGCATTTCTATATCAAAAATAGCATTTAGTTACATCAAATCAAAAACGGTTATTTAAGATAATCTTCGATAAACAACATTTGTCAAGTGTAAATGTTAGTTATACCTTTTGATTTTTACCTTCTTGCCCCCATAGTACTTTTCACTTGTGACTTATAATGCACTGATTTTGTTTATAAGCAACAAAAGATGATTTATCTATTATTTATATATATAGATCTCTTTTGGAAAAATAATGTTTGACTGCACCAGATTATAATTTCTTTTTAAAATATCACTATTACAAACAGTGATATGAATTTCTAGTGTGTGTATATATGTATATGGATTCCGTTGCGGCGTGATTTGCAACAAAAGACCATCAAGTGGGATTTTTGCTTTCTTAAGGAAACTGAAAAGGGTAGTCATCCGATTTCCTTAGTAAATGAATGATGCAGACTACACAATTACTTTTGGTGCAATAATGGTGCGGTCAACTTATCATTTTCCTAAGATGTAGTGGTCATATCAAAGCCATAATTACAAGCACTTGCAAAGAACTTAAATTTGACAGCAGTATAATGATACGAGATGATCCTTTAGTCGGACAATAGTATTAATGCGTGGCTAGTGGGGTCACAGCTAATTTTGACCTTAGGCAACAATTCTCGAGAGGCAGTCTCTCACGAACTCTTCAGTGCCCGCTCATTCAACCCAAATATTAACATACAAGCGGTTGCCTAACAAACGAATTGTGAATGTGCTAGCCTGGATTTGCACGACCAAATTCGGGGCATGATCGGTGCTGTCTCTCTAGTAGAAAGTCTAGTTGTGGCGAGGATAACTAGTCGACAATTCTCAGCTTGAGTTGTTTTTACTGTCATTTGGATATTCGATAGAGTCCAATTCGATAAATGGCAATTCATTGAATAAGGCCAGATATCAATCTAAGATGCATCCACCCAATTTCTGAAAAATGGGATTGAACATACAGAGTACACGTAATTTCTCATCCAATCTTATTTTATAGTTTATCCGAATAATCGAAAGGCAACCTGAGTTACGAGTTACAACTTCACCATGAATCTTTGCAATTTTAGATTTATGATATAACATCAATCTTTGTATGAAGGTTTTGAAGCTCGGTTTATTTGGGCCAAAGAGAAATGTCAAAAGCAGAAAGAAAATCATGAATTAGAGGCAAGCGATCATAATACTTTACAAAGTCATTTCCTTTCTCTGTTCGCCCCCATAAAAAGATTTTTTTACTGAAAATGCTCAAAGTTTCAATATGTTAATCGCTTGAATTTTTTTTGGAAAAACAAAGCATTCATCGTATAGGAAGCTAGTATGGACTACTTATAGGCTATGTAGCACCGACACGCGACACGACACGAGTGTCCGACACGACACGATACGTCGACACGTCATTTCTAAAAATAGAGAATTCCGACACGTTGCGACACGTTGAATATTAAATAAATATTTTTATTTTTAATTAATTCAAAAGATATATTCATAATTAATGCGAAACATATTTTTAATTTTAACAAAAGTTATTGATAAAATTAATAATTAATAAGAAATTAGAATCAATTTATTTAAATAAATTCAAGATTTTTAGAATGATCAAAGTTTATCATTATTCAAAATTCAATACTTTTACTTTTCGAAATTAGTTTTCAATTTCATTTATTTAATTTTTCTATAAAAAAATCCCCAAATCCACTTTTTCTTTTCTTTGTCCATTTCCCACCACCCAAACTTATTTTACATTTTTCCCTCCCAAAACCACTGCAGCTGTCAGCCACCCCCCACAACAAAACTCAAAATACACGCCATCGTCCCCTCTTTTTATTATTTTTTATTCCCTTATCACAAACCCTAGCGACCCTCTTCTTCCTCCTTCTACCGCTCGCGCAAAGAAAGCCCGGACCAAGACAAACACGCAGACAGCAGACCTCGCTCCCCTCTTTCGCACCTCGTATCGTTTCTCAGCTTCCGACGATGGAGCGGACGCGACGCCGAGGAGGAGGAGATACCGTCGCCGCCGCCGCCGCCGCTCGGCGCCCCTCGGGCCCCCGATCCCTTCCTCTTCTCTTCCTCTCTCTGGCCGTCTCTTGCCGTCGCTCGTGACCTCTGCTCCCTCCCCCTCCCTCGCCTCCACCCGGAGTCTTCGGACACGCGTCGACACGCGTGTCGAGAAAAGTTGACCGCGTGTCGGAAAATCCGACACGCGGTCAACGCGTGTCCGACCGTGTCCGAGCGTGTCGACGTGTCTGACACGCTCCGACACGTGTCGGACACGACACGGAAGCACGGGCAACGTGTCCGTGCTTCCTAGCTTATAGGTAGGGGTGAGCATAATTTAAGGGTAGAACCTAGAACCTAAAAACCGGACCGGTGGGAATGAGGTTTCAAAGTATACAAGGTAAGTTCTAGATTCCAAAAAATGAGGAACCTATTTCGGTAGGTAGGTTCCAAATTCTTAATTGAAGGAACTTGGAACCTGGAACAAGTTTTAATGTTTTTCTTGGTTCATATCTTTGTGTGATTTTCCAATATTTTATGTCATTCGATGATGAGTTTATAATTTAGAAATACTAGTCCGAGTTTTCATTTTATGACTAAGATTTTTACTTTATCCATATTTATATTTTTCCTGTGTCTAAATATAAGTTATGGTTAGTTAATTGTAATAATTCAAATAAAAATATAGGTGGAACTTGGTAGATCCTAGAATCGATCTTAAAATTTGTGACAGAGTAAGTTCCGGATTCTAGAGTATGCAGAGTAAGTTTCAAGTTCAATTCCAATGACTAGGTTTCAAATTCCAGATAAAACCTATACATAACTCGAAATTTGCTCACCCCCTACTTATAGGTCTTTTGCACCTCACACTCCCAACCCATTTCTAACACCCTGGGGAGCACACATCCAATAGATACTATACTTTCCTTAGGTAGGGGCTACAAAAGATGAGACCTAATTGTCAAATTTTTCTAGCTCCGCTCAAACGTTTGCTTTACAGATCCAGGAAACATTTGGAGTGCGTTTGGTAATAATTTTATTCCGTAAATAATTTTTTATCAAAAATGATTTTTTTCTAATTCTATTCCTAAAAATAATAAAAATAATTTCTGAGTAAAAGAACGCACTTGCTAATTGCACAAAATTTCTATTTTCGGGATAAAAATGCATTTGGTAGGATTTTTAAATTTTTAAATTTCTTTTAATTTTTTTAATGCTTTTATTATATTTTTTCTCCTTTTTTTTTCTTTTCTTTTTCTCTTCTTCTTCCTCCTTTTTTTTGTGGCCAGTCACTGGCCACCAAGCAAAGGCCAGTTAGCTTGCTGTAGGCTCACTTGGCCACCATGAGGCTCGAGCTCGCCCAGGCCGCGCGAGGTTTGCTTCACCATGGCTAGGGGAGCTTGAGCTCGCCCAAATCTGGCGAGGCCAAGCTCACCTAGCAATTGGCAAGGCTCAGGCCAACGAGCCTCATCGTGGCTCAGCGTCGCTGGGGGTCAATGACGCTCTTGTGAGGTCGCCAACCATGGCCAAGGTTGGTGACTGGCCAAAAGGAAGAAGAAGAAAAGGAAAGAGAAGAGAAAAGAAAAAATTAGACTTAATTCTAAAAATTATTCTTGGCAACAAGAAGCAACTTTTTTTTTTACTTTTTGATTTTATTCTAAATCTATTATGGAGAACAAAAGAACAGATTTTTATTTCAAGGAACAAAAAATTTATCAAATGGATTTCTGTTCTTTTCTTGTTCCCAGAAACAAAAGAACAGAATCAATTGTTTCCGAGAATGTTACCAAATAGGCCCAAAATCTCTTACGAAAGGCCGGTCGCCTCACTTTTAGACTCTACATATTTTTGATTTCACACTCAATCCAAGCGTGACCAAAGAATCGATAGGGACGCGCATGATTTGATTGAATTTGTAATGGTGAAGTTTTCATCGCCGCGGGTGAGCAGAACGGGGTCCGGCCAAGGGGCACCTCTTCTCGCCACATGGATTTATCTATCCTAGGACTTCAGCCGAAGCATCAGCATAATCTGAAGAACTCAACACTAATAAAGCAGCCCTTCATCGAAGTTCTTTACTCTGGCCGTGACCCAATATGTTCAAAGATCAGTGTTTTATCTTCTGAGGAAAAGTTTGTGTTTTATGTTTTCTTTTTATCTGGGCAGAATCCATATTTGGTCCTCGTCAGTGGCATGGAGAGAACGCAGCTCTTGGCTCAAGTGGACCCACTGTCTTAAAGCTTCAGACCTTTTCATACGAGACTTGCTCTTCTTTGGGAAATCACACACGCTCAGTCCATGCCAAACCGTCGTCATCGATCACCGTCAAACTCGAGCGATTGATGAAGAAATGAATGGGAGAGTCAGCTGGAGCAAGAGGGAAGAAGAAGAAACTGAGAAAAAAAAGGAGGAGAAAGCAAGTAAAAGACAACTTTGGATAAAATGCCAGTTGAAAAGCGGCATAAGAAAAGGGCCACACTTCAGCTCTTACTTGAAATTTTCCTGGACCAAGCGTACATAGAATGTAAACTCATAATTTGTTGGGTATACATTAAGAGATAAGTCAACTTGAAATTCGTATTGACTTTGGCCCTCCCACCTACGAATCCATCACGGCGGCCATGAATTCCGGGTCAGCTTCGAGGAGTGCCATCGTCGTCGGCGGAAGGCAGATCTCGAGGTCGATGCTTCCGCCTCCTTCATGTCCCGGATAGGCTGAGACCTTGCCATCGAACTTGTTCGCATACCCACTTCGCAGAGCCACGGCCTTCCCCAGCCCGAACTCGTTGCCGTACTTGTCGAACCGTGGCGAGCTCCCCATCATGATGCTGTACCGATCGAACGTCTTGTCCAGGTGGTAGACCTGTGGCCTCTTTATCCAATCCTCGTTCCACTCCCTCAGCTTTAAGCTGCTGTGCTCCGCCACCGCCGTATGCAACAGTCGCGCCGCCCACCCAAGGCCGCTGCCCAGCAGCTCCCCCACCATAGCCGCCGTCCTCAGTGGTGTCATTGAGTTTCCGAAGTATTCCGGCGAGAGCGGAGGGTCAAGCCTTGCCCGGTTGTTCGCAGCCATCCGGCAACCTGTGACCTGGCTGGGCGGGAAGCGGCGGGCGCGCGCGATGCACCGCCATACAAGGGCAGTCAGGGACTGGAAGGATGAGATATTGGTGGTGCCGCATTGCTGGTTTGCCTCCGCCTTGAGCCCCGCGATGGCGTCAGCTGAGAAATGGAAGACTCGTTCCCTGAGCTCGGGGGCTTCAAAGCGGGCGAGGAACGACGAGGGATCATCTGTGTAAGGCAGGCTTAAAGGGCCGGGATGGTTTTCCGGGAACCACCTGGTCAGGGCCGGGGGACGCGATAGCGGAACAACATCAACGGCGCCTTTCTCTTGCGCTTGGAAGATCTTGGACCACGAGTTGAAGAAGAGCCAGAAGGAGGTGCCGTCGCCGACGGCGTGGTTCATGGAGAGCCCGATGAAGACCCCATCGGCAAGCTCGGTGACCTGCACGGACAGCAGGGACAGGGTATGGCCATCGTGGTTAATCGCCCGGTCGTGGTCAAAGAAGGACTGGACGACATCCGGGACGTAGGTCGGGGAGAGTATGTCGGCCACGGTCATGTCGAGCGCGGCATGGATGAACCGGGCCCCAGGGCTGTTGGCGCAGTCAACGAAGACGGTGTAGAAAGGGGGGTCGGCCCGCTTGAGGGTGGCAAGGCGGCCGGCGAGCGGGTAGAAGTGGAAGAGGGCGGAAGAGAGAGAGCGCTTGAGCTTCTCCAAGAAGGAACGGATGAAAGCGGGGCGGTCGAAGCCAGGGTCGAGGCAGCGAGGAGGGAGGGGGAAGAGGAGGCCCTTTTGGATGTAGTGGAAGGAGAGCATGACGAGGTCCCACGGCGGCAAGTGGAGAGGACGGTTCCAGCCATCAGGAAGTTGGGGAGGTTTGACGAAGCAATCGGAGACGAATCGGACGGATCGAGGAGGAGGAGGAGTCATTGCGAGGGTCGTGTTTGTTGAGACTCGGAAGATGATTGCGCTTATGACTCAACCCTCGCCTTGAAGAGGATGGCTGGTGTTATTTATTTACATGGGGATCCTGGAGCCGTGCAAATCGGTCTATGCCTAGTGCACGTGGAGTCGTTTGACGTGAGGACGTGAGGTAATGACGACTAGGATAGCATGTCTCTTTAGAATTTTTTATTGGGTCAGATTAGAATGGAGCAACAACTCCCGTCGGGTAACCCGAAAATCTGAAAACAGATTGCTCCCACCAAGTACCGGACTCTGACGACTGCAGAAGCTGCTCTGCGCTTGACTAGTAGAAGAGTCTGACTTTTCATCTTATTAGCAAAAGAAAAAAACTACAACCGGTCGTGGCTTTTTTCCGGCATCCCTCTATTCATTATGATCTATTATTTTGAATATGAGTTCTGATGCCGTGTTCTTTTTTGTTCCCTCAATCTTTTTCAATATATTAATTACCTTTCACCAAAAAAAAAAAAAAAAAAAAAACTAAGGCCGGCTAATCTTCACATGGCTTGCTCCCCAAGCAATACTCGAGCCTTTTCACTCTCTCTCTCTCCCCACGTTCTGATAAAATATTGAAAACGTTTCCTGCTTTGCTTAGACAACCTCGAATTCCACCAACACAACCCGCTCCTCTCGTCTTCAAATTGAACTGCCGCTTGTGCTCTGATCATAGCCAAAATGAGATGACAGTAAGGTAGTGCCACAGTTGAAATTTGATGATCTTCCGCCGGGCATCGCATCTGCCATTTTGCACATTAGATTTGCATGATTTCATATGTTAGGGGAAGACACTCACCATGGTACTTGCTTAAAAGGAAAAAAGATATTCAGAAAGGCTCCTAAAGGAAGGTTGATTTTTGTAAAACAACCCTTGTAGTGATGCTTGTTTTAAAGAAGTCATGACCAGCAGACAACATGTGCGTGTCACGTGCCATTATCCGTGCCATGGATAGGGGCATTTTGCCTCAAATCTTCTAATTTGACACAATAGCATAGGTCACTTACTTGCAATTGAGTCAAAATAAATGGCCAAAGTGACCGAAAAAAAAGCTCAAAATTCCGCTTTTGATGAAAGATAGGGTTCTTCAAGTCCACATTAGCACAGCCAGCATTATTCACTGCGATCGATTGCAATAATAGAATTTTATTTTTCGAATAAATCATTGTCTAGAACGGTACAGTCAATCAAGAAAATCCAATCCGAAATTAGAAAGCCATTTTACATCTTTGAAATCTACATTTCTACTTTCTGCAACTTCTTTCCCTAAATTTTGCGTTTCCGTTACTTATAAAAACATCAACAAAGACAAAATAAATAAATAAGTAAATAAAGATCAGAGGGAGGGGATTGAGGATAGTTGGCCGCAAAGATAGTTAAAGACAGTGCAGGCTTAAATCATTCATTGCCACCGACCAATAAATTATAAAGACACTTGAAAGTAGAGACTATATATAGAGAGAGAAGACTTTGTCTCCTATGGAGATCGCCAAAATTCTTATCTTTGATTGACGAAAGCTATGACCTGCGAGCTGTGAGCTGCGTTTAGCTGTTGGGATAATAATCGAGATAAAATAGGATAAAGTGAGATATCAAATCTTTTAGATAGTGAAGGTAGATATATATCTAATGCTATCAAGTGTTAAGTACAATTTGGGTAAGATTAAAAAATAAATATAATATTGAATTAAATTAAAAAATTAAAAATTAGAAATTCAATAAATTAAAAGCTAAGGAAAAACTCTAGATCTAGGAATTGTGGCCATCTACCTCCAAAGTGGCCACAATCGAAAACGGTGGCCACTAACATCGCCACACGGCGACAACGCAGATTAGTAAAATCTCAGACCACGACAAAGAGGGTGGGTAGGGGAATTTCAGGCAACTACTAACATTGTCTTTGCGTCGTCTCGATTGATCGAAGTCTGGGTTGTAAGTGATACCAAAGATTTGCAGCCTCTTCTTCCTTATTTTCCTCTCTTCCCTTGAGACGTATAACATCCTCCATGGGATTCTAGCGTCCTCGCAAAACCTTTTTTTTTTACCCACAATATTGTCGCGACCTAATTTCGGGTGTACCACCTAAAATTATATTAATGGACTACTAAGTCTTTAAGCTTTGCTCGGGCTCTCCCAAGCCCATACCAATTCGCGACTTAAGATTCGAACATGCAAATGATTACTTTCTAGGAGTCGCCACTAATCAGTTTTCGGTAAGTCGATTAGACACCTAAGTAAAATAATAGGAGCATTATTTTACTCCTACGAACTAGAGATTAAGGGTACGAGGACTTGATTACACTAGATTTCTCTAATGCCCTTTCGGTACCATTTCTTTTTCATTTCAAAAATGTTTTTTTGCAGGCAGCTTGATTTGATTTTAATCCACTTTCTTAACGTGTGAGGCGATCATGCGGGTACGCATACCACCAATTTAACACTCAAAAAAGCAATTAAATAATGCAAAACCTTCCTCAAAGAAACGAAAGCATATGCATTGTTAAATCAGAATCCACATCAGCAATCCTAGATATGATTTCTAATTAACAAGCAATCACTCAATTTTTGCTTTCACTTTTTAATGAGAATATAGTCCATATGCAATGCAATGCAATGCAATGCAATGCTTCTAATCTAATATGAAATAATATGACATGGCAAAATGTGATTTCTTAATGAACATGCAATAATTAAGTATGCAATCTAAATTAACTAAAATGACCTAATTCTAATGATGTGCAATGCAATGCAATGACGTACAAAATTATCTCAACTAAAATGACACGCAACATGCAATTTAATATGCGAGCTATATGTCACGCGACATTTATTAAATGACCTAGTCTAATGATGAGCAATTCCTAATTAAATGAACCTAACAACAATCACTAAATGACGTGCATTTCATGAACTTAATTCTATATGACGTGCTTTTCATGAATCTAATTCTATATGACGTGCACATGATTTTTTATTTTTTATTTAATGAAAATTCATAATTAAAATCACTAAAAATGAAAATCAAAATAAAGTGAAATACTATTTATTCTAAATGCTTTCTTAACATGCATTTAAAAAAAATGACCAATCATGCAATTCATCATAAAGATCTATTTAGACCTAAAATTAAACATACAATTTTATCTAATATGCAATGACGTGCAAAGAATGCCCTAATTCTACACGACATATGCATGATATTTTTATTTTTATTTTTTTTATAAAATTCGAAATTTAAAATTGCCACGTAATTAAACATGCAACTTAAATTAAACAAAAACTAACATCCTAAATGAATGCATTTTTTATTTTATATTTTTTTAAATTCGAAATAAAATCCATATTCTAGATATGCAAGATAACAAGAAATATTCCAAAACAAACTGAATCCTAATTCAAATATTTTTTTGGATTTTTTTTTAGTGGTTTTCCAAAACAAGCAATTATCAAATAAACATTGTATTTAAACTAATCAAGACATTCAATCAAATAAAGGATTAAAATAATCGAAAAAAAAACATGTTATCTCACAGGTCAAATTAACGATTACTCTAACCCCGAACATCACGACAAGAAATTCAAAATAATTAAAAATCTTATCCGAAGTCTTACGAATCAAATTAATAATTATATTGATTCAAAAATTAAAATACTATCAACAAACCCCAATAATTAATATAATTAAAAAAATGACCCAACATTTTACGGGTCAAATTAATAATTACAATAATTTTAGGGATAACTCCTGCCGATAATGTCTACAAGATTTTCGAAGTAAAATCGACATCCGATATTGCAATTTAAATAACTTAAAGAATGCTATCAAAATAAATAAATGAAAATAATAATAATAATAATAATAATAAATAAATAAATAAATAAATAAATAAATAAATAAAAACTACCTAATTGGATTTTTTTCTTTTTTTCTTTTGTTGTTTTTCCTTTGCTTCTTCTTCCCAAATGGAGCAGCAACGTGATGTGGGTTTCTGATTCGGCAAGGGGAAGCTCCGGCAAGGGTGATCCGGTCGGATCGGTGGCGAGCGGTCCGGTGCGGCAGCGGGAACCTAACAACAAGTGGGCTCGATTAAGGGCGAAGCCTTGGTGTCCGAAGACAGTGACAGGTCGTCACGGGTGGATCACGGACAGAGAAGTACGACGACCAGCTCGAGCTCGGTTCTGGTCGCGAGTTCGTGCGATCGTCAATGTTAGGGCGTCGGGCAGCACGGCTCGTGGAGCAGCGGGGACTCCTGGCGCAGGCGTCGGGGGTGGAGCGGCGAGGCGTCCCGCAGCTAGATTGGCGCGGCGTCGATGGTGGAGCGGCGAGGCGTCCGGCAGCTAGATCAACACGGCGTCAGGGGTAGCAGACTGGTGTGGTGTCGCGGTGGCTACTGATGTCGCTGCGAGGCGGAGAGGCGAGCTCGTGGGTGCAGAGGCGCGGCGGCGTTGGTTGCTGCAGAGGTGCGGATCGGGCGGCACTCCGACGCAGTGGCAAGCGAGCAGGAGGTCGCTGGTCACAGTGGGCTGTAGCAGAAGGCAGACCGGCTCGGCGGTGCGGCTGATTTGGGGTCGGGTTGTTGAGGCGCGACGCTCGGGCTCCAACGGTGCTGCAGAACGTCGGCGCTGGGTCGCACGACGCTTCTGCTCCAGTGCAGCAACTCGTCACGGGTCGTTGGGTGGCCGGTGCAGGCACGGTGGCGGACGGTGAAGGCCCGCAAAAGCGTTGTGGTGGAGGCGCAACGTGGGCACGAGCGAAATAGCGATCGCCGAAGGGGAGTCCAATGAAGAAGATGACACTATTCCCCCTTTTTTTTCTTTTTTTTTGGTTTTTCTCTCCCTCCCCTCTGCTGCACGTCGCTTCTCACTTTTCTTTTCCCCCAAAAGCCAGACTTCCTTTTGACTTTTTTGTTCTCTTTTCTTCCGCAAAGAGAAGCCCCCCAAAAAAGGAGAAAATATTCAGTGGTATGTGCGCGCCACGTCATCTGCTGACCTGGTGCGCACATACCAATGAAATACCGGCACGTGTCCCCGAGCGGGACCCGCTGAAAAAATTGAATGAAGGCGCTGGTTTTTGGTCTGGTCGGCTCGGCTCGGCTCCACGCAGAAGAAAGGACGTTCAGCGCATTCCTCCCGCTCAAAATTTTTCTCTCTCCTCACTTGAATGCGCGGGTTCTCTCTCCTCATAAAAGAAAAAGAACGCTCATAACGCTCAGAGCCTTCCTCTGTTTCTTCCTCCGCGCATCCCACCTCCTCCGTCTCCGCCTCCGCCTCCGCCTCGGCCTTCGCCTGCCCAAAAGCCCTCTGGTATCTCGGTCTCGTTCCCGAGCGGCACCAGCTCCCCACCGCTGACCAGGCGCTGTCCCTGACGCTGGCCCGCTCGGTCGCGAGGGAGATCTCGGCGGACTTTGGCGGGGTCGACGGCGCGGCGAAGAAGGAGAGGCCTGCTGCATTTTTTCTCTCTTTTTTTTCAACGAAGCGCGTTTTTTCTTCCCGCTTCTGCCTCTCTCTTCCTCAAGCACTCCTCTCCTGTCTGTCCCGAGCCCTCTCACTCACCCTAAGCCCTTCCCTCCTCGTCGCCGTCATCGACTTTCTAGCCGCGGCTCCAGAAATCGCCGGCTGCCGACTGGCCTCTCGAGCTTCTTTGTCTTCTACTCCTTATTCGGTCCCGATTTCGGGCTCGAGTACGTAGCCAAGGATTTTGCTTGAAGCAAAAGAGGTTTGCGAGGCTAGATATACTAGTGGCGGTGCTAAGTTTTGGGGTTTCGGCGACGCCGTGACGGCCGCGAGGGATATTGTGGTGGAGGAGAGAGAGGCGTATGGGTACCGTGAGACCTCTCTTTCTCCTTTTGCCTTTTTTTCTTTTCTATCGCCTCTGTCTCGCCGGAGTAAGAGCGCGGAGCAGAACGTCGAGTGCAACGAGGCGAAGCGGGAGAGAGGCAATGTCTACTTCGCCCGATGCAGATTCAGTCGACGCCCTTCGCTCCCAGATCCATTCTCTCCAGATGACAATCAACGTACTCCTCTCTCTCTAGCGCGCGCCATTGGAAACGCTTGTTCCTCCTTTCTTTTCTATTTAAAATTCGATTGCGATTTCCTTGAAGCTGTAACTCGATCGAGCGGTTCGTACCCGCACGTGTGTGCGGGAGTTTCGATTGCCTGTACGAGCTGTCGCGTGCTAACTCTGTCGGTTTCGCGACTTGGCCCCCATTGCATTTCAGGAGCTGGAGAAGCAGAACGCCGACCTTTCTTCTCGACTCTCTGGATGTTGCTGTCAAAAGGTGAGCCATTTCGATTCTCCCTTTTCACTTTTCGAGAGGATTTCACTGTCTTTACGACTTCTTGAATGAATCTTGATATCTTTGTAGCAGCCCGAAGCCGGTTTTGGTGTTGGGTCGAGCGCACATTTGAGTTGGGCATGCATTGTTTGTCGGTGGTTTGAGTGAATGCATGCATCTTTTGGTTGGCGCTTCTTTGTTATTGGCCATGCATATAGGGGATAAGCGAAATTCAATGTTCCGTGCTGAATGCGATGTACTTGAGCTTATTGCTTCATTTTGTGCAGATGGAAGACAAGATTGGTTGTGTCGTAGAGGGAGGCGGAGTGGTTGATGGGAATGGCAAATCAATGAAACTGGACAAGAAGACTAGAAAGAAAAAGGTGCTACTGGTCAAACTTTTTGAGCTCCAATTGCATGTTTAATCTGAACCACTGAGATCTTGTATGTTTATTGCTCTTCAAGTTCCAGTCGAGGGTTTTTCAGTGACTTGGGAGGTCAGTCTGTTTTCAGGAACGGGAGGAACGGTTTAAGTTCAAAAGTCAAACAATAATTAAGTGGCCTTCTTGCAAATTTTGAGAGGTTACAGGATACTATAGTGCTGAAGTTTCGTGGAGTTGCGTAGCAGGCTGTGTTCGTTGTGACTCCAAACAGTCTAAAGAAAAAACAAGCGACCCTAAGCGCTAAACTAGACATAATCAAAGCATCAATATTGTTGTGTGAATAGTTTTTAATACTAAGTTTTATAGGGTTCAAGTTAGTAATTTCTTACAACCCTGTTTCCATAGAGATGAGCATGCTGTTCGGCTAAAGTTCTTTCAATGTGCAGCCATATTTTAGTGAATGTTGTGATACCTCCTGCTGCAGATTTCAAAACAGGAATTCTCGAACACCATCCAAGGCAATATGTTGCTATAAGATTGATGTATTTTGGACAAAGGTACAGATTGTAGCCATTGTACTGTTTGTCATACAATGCAACTGTTGCATCATAAAACGATTTTAATCTGGTGTAGTATATTATCTTTCCCTTTGTCTTGATTTTGTCTGTTCTTAAGAGGCAGCATGGAATATAAAATACTCTAGAAATTGTGAAAGTTTAGCTGTTATTAATAATTTGAGGATATTTCTGCTATGGAAGCATTCATGTTCTAAAAAAAATTGAAATGCTAGGGCGTCACTGCATAAATCTCTTAAGTTGCAGAATCTGTCACAAGTAAATGTGTAGTGGATGTGATTCGTGAAATATGTGACTAATTTTCTGTCACACCACATGGCAAGTCTGACTAATTTCCTAGACATATGAAATCCTGAATGTGTTGTGCCTTAGGCCATTGAATGTACTGTGGCTTTTCTTTGGCACAATGAAATCGCTTCACTTTTGCTTTATTTTACAGGTTTTATGGTTTTGCCTCTGAAGCACAATTGGATCCAACTGTCGAGGTCCGGTCCTAGATTCCATCTTCTCCCCAAAATTTTCATTCATTTCAGCAGTGGGCCTAATGGAAAATATGTGCTATAAAAGAGGGTTCTACTTCTTCATAAGATTTAAATTTATGTTTTCAGTAAGGACACCTATCTTTCGGTACACTAGTAGATCGGTTTGTACCATGCAAGCAAAGTCACTGAGTTTCTGCTTATTATCAAAGATACATGGAAGAGTTCTTTAATATTGTGCAATGCGAATGTTTAAATCATGGATGCTATCGATTTAAAATCAGCAGATGTTCCATTTTGGCATTTTTGACATTCTTGGCAGACACCTAATTCATTTCGATCCGAATCCCATCATACTGATTTTGATGTCACGCAGTCTGAAATTTTTGAAGCTCTTGAGAAGACTAAGCTTTTAGTTGGTGACAAGAAAAAGTCACAGTACTCAAGATGTGGCAGAACAGACAAAGGAGTTTCATCTTTTGGACAAGCAAGTTCAAAAACTGCTACTCCGCTTCTAAGTTTCTTGATGGATCGGTAGATTGTTATTTTGTTCACAGACGCTAGATTGGGTTTTATCTTTGGCTCACTATTCCGTGCAATCACCATCTCCTTGCAGAGAGAATGTTGGTCTTTGTTTCAACCTGTATTAAATGTTGTGCATTTTCTTGCAAAAACACGTGTCAACTTATATTTAGTAGACGAGCACAATCTCAGTTGTATTTTGCAATTTTTGATTATTTCTTAAACTTGGAAAAACAGATGACAAGGCTACTCAGAAACATGTTTAAGGGCTTCTGGAAAAAGATGGTTAACTGTTGCATGTGTACTACTTAGTACTTTTAACTACTAAAATGCAATTGTGGAAGTATGGGCACAAGGGGCAATTATCAGAGTTTTTCCTTATAACAACCATATATTTCCATCCTCGTGATAGATGTGATTACTGTGAATATTCATGATGATGTTCCTTTCACGAGGGCTTTTGTTGATTATAATCTTACCGTATAAGAATCGGTTAGGAGCAATATGTGAAGCTTGATTTTCTCAAGGAATTTGAGATTGGGTGTTAATTAGATCATAGAATATTGTAATTGGAGTGCAAGTTCTGAAGTGAATGTTTGTTAGAGAAGCAATGATGTGAATTGGAGATGAGAAAGTACCAAAGAGCGAGAGTTCTGATAGCTGGGAGTCTCTTTGCAAGATGATTGAAATGTTGATAGAGATACCACCACAAGATACAAGAAGGTTTTATGACGTGAACAAGTGTCTAGTATCAATTGTCATTTTACCTAGGATAATTATGGTTGCAGTAGGCTCTTTCTTTTATGATTCATGTTGTTGTTCTATTATCTCCTGTTTGCTTCTTTTCTTAGGTGCATCATGAGTAGGCTATGGTTTGCTTTCTGATGCAGGTCATTTCCCTGTTTCTACGATCAAACCTGCGACCTAAGAACACAGATGATGCAAACAATTGGGGACTTTCTATAGATAGAGATGGTATGTTGTCTGAGTGACTGATCTTTAATTGTTTTGAGCTCTATTTTATTGCTATGAGTCTTTAAATTGCTTTTGAATGATGAAGTTTGAACTTCACTGGAAATTTGTGACTCAATTCAATTGCTACAGACCCATTAAAGAGAAAAGATTAATTGTTAAAAATCGGTGTATTTTGTGCAAGGCTGATGTCCAAGCTGGAAATAAACTGCTGGTACGGTAATAAAGCATCCGTTAAATATACATATTCCTATACATACGTGTACACATCACACTGCTTTCCTAATCAAAAGTGGCTTATTTCAGACTAAGTGGTTAGCATTTCCAAGTTAGCAGGGTGTTCTGCAGAAAAGTGCATATTTGTTGGGATTATGCAGTCATTACAGATTCTTACTTTATTTGATTTGCTGCAATGAATTATTTATGATGAAAAATTATCATGTTTGATATGATGCTTACTTTCATTTATATGTCAGTCTTAGACGCGGAAATTGATTATGTGAGAGTGTTGAATCGAGTCTTACCCAAAGATATCCGAGTAACTGGCTGGTGTCCTGTTCCAATTGATTTTAGTGCAAGGTTGTTTTCCTTCTCATGGTGTACTTTATTTTGATTCGATATGATGGGATTCTGTTGATGAAATGCGTTAGAGATGCCTCCAATTTGTTGATTTTATAATGTTAATGATTGCGGAAACGTAGGTGGGGTTTGCCTTTTCACATGATTCTGTCTTCCTCAATATCTTGCAGGTTTAGCTGTATGAGCAGGTAGTACAAATATTTCTTTTGGAGAGATAATTTGGATATTAGGGTAACTCTTCATTTTATAGTTTATGACTATTTCATTTCATAAACTACTTTATGCTGATTTTGAACCAAAAATTTGATATTATGACTTTCATTTCATTTGATAGGAGTCCTTTCTCTGTTTTTATGCTAGGCAATGGAGAGTGCAGGCCAAAAGTTTGTGCGGAATCATGATTTCAGAAATTTTTGTAAGATGGATGCATTTAATGTCCACAACTACAAGCGTCATATAACATCCTTTGAACTCTCTTCTTGTGATAAGAGGTTGGTTCTGGTAGATGTTTTTTTGAGATCTTTATAAGTTAAGAAAAGATGCAAAGATGCATCTATATTTTTTGTTGGTATGACGAAAGAGAAATCAAAAGGCAAAAAAAAGGGCCTTTTCATTTTGGCCAGTTTCTCTCATGTACAAGTTATTATATTAATAAGACCAATCTAGTTTGCAGTGTCTTTTCTGATTTTAATGAACTTCCTTTTATGCAGGTTGGAAAGTAATGAACTGTGGTGTTTCAAAATTAAGGGCAGTGCATTTTTGTGGCACCGAGTTCGTTGCATGGTTGCTGTGATGTTTATGGTTGGCCAAGGTCTTGAATCTCCTGATGTACGTAATATAAGATACTTCGCCATTCTCTGTCTTGATTACCATAAGTTGAACGTAGGAAATGGGTGAGAGATAGTTTGTTTGATATCTATTAGTTAATGCAACAAAATGCACGGGGCTACCAATATTGGACAAGACATTATGGAGAAAAGGCTTTATATGAGATGACACTGCGATCTGCATAACCATATGGTGACACAAACTAATCCTTTTTTAGTGAGTCAGTTGTTTGGCATGTGGAAAATAAAGATGTAATGTTCAAATGCTTTGCTAACACTAATTGGCATGAGCAAGAAACATGCTATTAAAAATTGGAGGCTCTGGAAAAAGGAATGCAAAATGCATCAGAGAAAAATTCTCAATGTTCTGATGGATTCAATAGTCTAGATGGTCAAGCTGCTCTTGGAATTGGTGCTAGTAAAGAGAGAGCTAAGAAGAGAGCTTGTGCAGAAAAATGACATTCAGAAGAAACGCATGACTGACAATGGAAAGCATATTATTGCTACTTCTAAGAGCAGGAATGATGATGGCAAGCAAATTATTGCTGCTTCTAAGAGCAGGAATGATGATGGAATGATGATGGCAAGCAAATTATTGCTACTTTTAAGAGACATGGATCGAAGAAGAAAGCTGCAATACCTGAAATAGGTAATTCACAATTAAGAAAGAGAACAATTGTAAACAAGGGTTCACGGTCTGTCATGGAAGAAAATGGAGCAAAAGAAGGTTCAAATGGTCCAAATAAACAAAAGGTAGATACTTTTACATTGGCCTTTTCATTACTGACATATTACGCATAGACATATATAAGATACTTTTATTGAGGCTTGATGATATATTTAAAATTGATTTTGTGGTGCAGAAGCTTTCTGGAGAGTTGAAATGCCCACCAGTAAAGCCAAAGAAAAGAGACCGTCATGTGAATGATACACCAGTGTGCATAAGCGGCACCGCTAGAGTGAATTTCAGCAGGTAAATCTACTTATGACCAACTTTGTTGTTTGATTCTGGTGATCGATCTTAGAATCCATCTTTAATTCATTTGACCCTTTTCTGCTTTTCAGGTTGATCGGGTTTTGGGCTGTCGTGTTAGAGGTAATGATGCAAGTTCATTGTTTTATGTTTATGTATGTATTGTAGACATCCTTAATTCTGTTAGTTTACTTGTTCTAGAGAAGCAGGACAGACATCGACATAGTACTTCTGGCGAAATGAACTTAGATGCAGGAGACAGGGCTGGACTTGCTGATGACAGACAAGCTGATATAAGCATTGACAGTGATATCAAACTGCACAATCTGAATGTTTTTCAGTGGTTATTCTCTCATCGGCTGGAATTTTAATGGTAATGCTGGAGGAAGAGTCGAAAACTGTAAAACTTGGTTGACAACATTTCATCTTTCTTCTATTGAGGTTGAAAGACGTGATTTGAGCAGGTTCGTCAATGTAGACCTGCTGTGTATAGAGATTACTTACCAGGTTTAGTTCAAATGCTTTACTGTTGTTCCTTTTCAAGTGCTGAACGTATTCTCCTCTGTTTTTATCCTCTAATTTTGCAGGAGGAGCCCCATATCCATTGCAGCAGCTGCTCTCGATGAGAAGTCTCCCCAAGGTTTTAGTTTCTCCAATCCTATTCAATTTGAACAACTAAAGACATATTGGTGCATATGTAAATGGCATTTGAAACAGCGCGTGCATATAAATAACCGAATGTTTGTGCAGATATATCACTTGCTACTAGAGTCACCGAGGGGATGATTAGGAACTCCTCCAAGGATCTGTATCCTCACATTTCGAAGATAAATACCAAGCTGGTATGGCAAGGAAGAGGATCTAAAGAATTTCTGCAGCTTTTGAGTGTGTGTAGATATACAAACAAAATCGACATTAGTTAACTTTCAGTTAGTTTTGGAAATCAGAACAATCTTGAATTTTTAATTCTTGTTATAAAGAATATGGTGGTTCTTAATTCTCACTCTTTGTATTGTTGGAAGATATCTTGAAAACTTTGTTATTCAAACATCGAAATGCTGTGTTCGAGTTCTTTTTGGCCCTCGACTACATAATACTAGTGTCATACAAAATGCACTGCTTCAATTTCGCAAAATAATGTGGGCAAGAAGACGTAGCATTGTTCAACTCTGACGAGATGTTGGTTTAATAAGTTATAAGTCCGTTCACTTTGGTCCTTTAAGCTCTAAATTCATGTGGTTAAATCTCATTAGTAGTCTCCATAACCGTTCCTTCGTTTGATTGGTCATCATAGTAAAACTCAATTTCACCAGGTATGTTTTTGTGCTTGAAGAGATAAAACTCTACACGTTGCAGTCTCAAAGTCCTGATTTTGATTAATATGAATCTATAAGAAATGATGCACAAATAAGGTAAACTATATGTGTGTTTCCCCTTGTCCTCTTGAAAGCTTGGTGGAATTTTGACAATGGCTTTTCATGGTTGCTAGTATTGCTCGTTATGCAAAAAAATTCATCACACTACAACCAGAAAATGAACCCTTATTGACATAGAAAATTTGTGATGTTTTGACGATATAATATATATGATACAAGCTTTTAGTCTCATACAGAAGAACCTTCTAAAAGCTTGGGGAGATAGAACAAGGCAAGAGAAGAAAAGAAAGGTAAATGCACCAGTTGACTTGATCTAAGGGTGATGTATCGGACAGAGCCACTCAGCAACCTCACTGTTAAACGCCTACACTAACTCATCTATATGCTAATCTAGCACCTGCAACATTTGAGTAAGACGAATGTACATCGACTAACATCATAATATCATTTTCTATAACAAAAGCTTTACACAGAGGTATCCTAATTTGGCTAATCGTCCCTATCTTTGCGGTTTCATTGCTCACCGTCACTGGTCAAAGTCTACAAGAAAAGAATTTATGCCACCATCTGCAAAACACTCTTAACGCTTCCAGTCCCATGAAAGAATTCCATATATTGTTTGATGGGCCTTGAATTCCATAATACAGGAAAACACCACCTTTTTAAGTTAAGACTCATCCATTAACAACCTTCTAAGGACACTCGTGGATAGTATGTGCCAATCCAAGGTGCCCAGAGCGCATACTGACTTTATGAAGGTTTACTCGATCCTTTCTATCTTGCCACGGTGATATGAACCAATTCTAGGTAAGATCAGGACAAGAAACCAGAAAAGCCAGATAACACCCTTGGACATATCTAGGACTTGGAAGTGCCGATATTGTAGACGAAACCCATTTGAAACAAAGCCCAACGGTCTGAACATCTTACACTCTTCATTTGGCTTAAGGTACCTCAGCATAGGTAATGAGAAAACAAGCGAGAAATCACAACCAGATAAACTTGCTTGCATAATCTGATTTTATGTGCAGAGCAACATATTCTCTATAGGAAAACAAGAGTATCCAATACTTTAAAGGGAAAATATATCCCATTAGTAGAATGGATGAGGACTAATGGACGAGACAAAGAACTTTTTGAAAAGTCTACTTAACAAAAGCATAACTAAAGAGCCTTAGCAAGTGCCCGGAAATGCTCTGACATTTTCCCTTTATGAAGTCAATACTCCTATGAAGCCTTAGTTGCCAGATTTAGCGATTGTCCATCCACTTCTCTATGAATCACTGGAAAATCCCATCCGCACTGAAGTTGCCGGTGAACTGTGTGATCAATGGGTCTAGGCAGCTCAAAAGAGAGAAGAGCCCAGACGGGAAAAGGCTTTCAATTCTCCACTCAAACACCTTCCCAGACCTGTGATCCGTCTCATCACCTGCTACGGTCATTCCTCTGATCTCTACCCCGTCATCTGCAAAAAGTTCACCATTTAATGCTGCAGCAACTTGATAGCAAGTTTTAGAGGTGCATTAGTGCTTCAACATAATTTATCTTGTGACTCCATACTCCTAATACAAAGAAATAACACCATAAGAAAGAAGATATATCTTGCCGAAATCCTGTTTCTTCCGCGCATTTATTGTCATAACTAATAAAAAAACAATCAGTTCAGATGGGTACAGCACACGGAAGGGAAAATATCCATTTCTTAAGCACCATTAACTGAAACCGATACAAAACTTGCGGACCAAATGGTCAAATGGCAGATATCCCGACTCTTGCACACTAATGACCATATCCAAGCCAAATCAGCAGGTCAAATGAGCCTAATATGGAAGTTTTGCATTACGTTTGGGGTTGCATTGTAGAGCAAGGAGGAAAATAAGCAATCAGCTTCTTACCCCATAACAACCGAGTAAGATCTGGCAAAGAACTGGGACTACTATATAGAGCAAATATTAACTTTGGCCATCAGGAACTTACTATCTCTTCTCACCTAGTGGAAGAGCCTCTGGAACAGGGAAGGGTCAGACTCTGCAATGTCCATGTTAAGGATACTGATGGGTCTTGTCCGTGATGCACTTCTGCCTTGCTCTATATGCTGATTCAGGGACTGCACAGTTCCTAATAGCAAAGTTGTATTTGTTTTATATAGTAGTCGCATGCTTTGCCAGATTTAGCTTGGTCTCGTAGAGAGCAGTTAATTACTAAGTTTCCTCTGTGTTTACAGAGAAATCAGATTCTGTGAGCGTATTGTAGGTGCCACAGATGAAAGCCATTCAAACAAAATCCATAAAGTCCACTGATGCTGTAATCTTTATTTTGGTTATTATCCTTTATTGGTGCATGTACCAAAACGACTTGCATAAATCACAACCAGAAACATTTCTGCAAACAAATCACAAAAAGATGAAATTTCTTTGTGCAATTTGATAGTTTCCCTAACTGGCAATACAAGGAAACAAGAAACAAGTAGAAGCTTTACCAAGTTTGGCTCTGAAACTGTGAAAGGTAGGAGCTGAGTCAACGGTTTATATAGGTAGGCATATGCTTAGGTCAACAAGTGGCACATACTTGAATTTTAATAAGCCAAATCATATGCAGACCTAAATTTTGAATTTTACCCTACGGCATGGTTAGAAATTATTCCATAACCATACCAAGCCACTAAAAACCAAGGGATGCACTCTAAAATTAAAATTACAAAAATGACCGTTTTTCTTGAGTTTTCTTTAGCAGACTCATGCTAAATGATAAATCAAGCACAGAAAGATGAGATTACGAGTACATACAGGATAATACAAACTTCATCGCTTTTAAGAATTCCTGTGGGATCGGCTGTCCCCATTAGATAGTAAGAATCTGGAATAGGAATCCTTCCTCCTTTCAAACTCTTCTTTTCATCGTTCATCAGGATGGACAGACGATTCTGTAGGTATGTTTCGTCCAGAGGAATCCCAGATAAGATCATTCTGGCTGCAGTCAAACCATCCTTCTCACCATGATTCACCGAAACTGTTCATACAGGAAAAGAACAAAAGGAAAACACAAGGGAAAATGTTTACACGTCAAATAGCAATTGAAGGAAATACGCACCTGGGAAGTAAAAGCAGCAAAGATGAATAGAGATGCATTTTTTTACTTATGCATATTTCGAATCAAGAAAAAAAAAAAAAAAGAAGCACATCCAAGTATAGAAAAAAATTGGAGAAAAATCTCTTTTTGGACTGTTTTAAGAATATACATTATTTCAACAGTCCAAATGTTCAGAAGAATACTACCTCTTAGAGTTGCTCGTTTACTAGAGAAGACACTATTTGCATCTCCCAGAGCATTCTCCACCATGTCCAAAAGAAATTCATTAGGGACCCCGCCATAGCTTAAAAGTGCAATCAAAATCTTTGAAAGATATGCAGGCTTTGGTTTATTACTGCATCAATGAGGACCAAGGTCTAATCAGTTCTTCGAAATGGTAAAATTTGATGGCAGAAAAAGCTCCAACCAAAAAGCAATGGGATTTAGTAATTCACAAGAAAAACATGTCCCATGTTCAAATTAAACTGCTGAAAGAACAAGAAAGCTGCTAACTTTTCAGTCTGTTTATGTAAGGGTCTTTTAACCAGCTAACTCCAAAGGAAAATCTTAACACAATGATCAACAAATCAATAGCATAGCCAGGCAACAAACCCACAGATAACACTGTGATCACAGTACTAGGGGTCGAGGTACCATAAGAACCTCAAGAGAATTAATTAAAACAATGATAGCCTGCTGGCAAAATATGTTGGTTGTACCTTGTTTGTACTATTTCAAGTGCATCAACGGTCCTGATATCTGAAAGCTTCGGGTCCTTTTCAACCTTGATCATCGACGGTCGAATATGAATTGTATGAAGAGGGAGCTACAGATTAAAATTCGGCCAAAACAATTAGAATGGAAGATATAAATGAACCGATAGAAAAAATGAAATATATTGCAATATGGAGAATTATTGAAGCTAAAATACTAATAACTAGACTCACACTTACAGCTCAAAGCTGAAATGATACTTAAAAATGCAATGTAGATTTTCCTTTTTTATTTGTCATAATTATTTTTTGGAGATTAGTTTTTCTTGCATAGCAAGAGGAAGATACCACTAAAATGATACCCATATCCACAGGTCACAAACCTTAAAAGCAGAAGCAATCACACCTCTTCCCTTGAAAATATTTCCACGACACTTCAAAGCTATGTCATGCACATTCACATGAAGAATGGGTAATGGTCACAGAAAACAAGTATAAGATACAAGAAAATCACTCCATCACTTGATCATTTACTCATGCCTTGCCACACTATTTTTCTTAGTCTTGTTGAGCCAAAATGCTATCCTACACAACATAGCCAATTTACATAAACACACAACATTTTAGACAAATAAGTTGTAGTTTGGCCCCTCTTCAAAATAGTTATGACTCCAGTTGTGCCATTTGACAACGTGTTTGCTAAAGTCCAAAGTATTACTTATGACTCAGTTTCCTTTAACTAAAAGTGTTGCAATTCTATCGGTTCAAGACTCAAGCCACTCTTAAAAAAGACAGATACTTCGCATACTCGTGACATAATTTTTAATGCATTCCCATATAGCACTAAGAAGAAGAAAAGTGCCTCAATTAGTGTTGATATTGAGGAAAGTTTTGTTGCAATTGTGATTCATGATGACTTTTTAAGGAAATGATGATTGCTCTGCTAAATAATACTGAACTATCGAAGTACACTTTGAACACCCATTTTAAACATCCACTGGTCATAACTTGACACGAACAGTGCTGACTAACTAACATAGTGCTTGAATCCCCAATAATATTGTATCCCCATAACTTTGCAGCATATTTCCACACTGATGTGATACTGAGAGAACACACTTTCACCAAAAGCTATAGTTATGATATAGAAAGCAAACATTAGTACAAAAAGGCAAAGTTCCTGTTTTGTAATCCAGGTGTGATATATGAGTATCACAGTTTCATCTCTGCATGCAACATTCAGCAGTTCGTTCTAATCATTATTAGCAACAAAGCTAAACTTTTTGATAATTCTAATCCAGCAGAATTTAGAAGCATTATGATGCACCAGTGACTAAATTTAGGTTTTGGAGTTATCCTCTACCTTTAGCAGAGATCATCCAAACAAAGGCGTACCACTTTTTCACAAGTTGATGACAATATGAAGAGTGTGTAATCATTGAGAATATTTCTATTTATCTGATATTATATGGAAGAGGATAGAATCTCTTCAGGTGAATCAACCCCATTCATTTACTCACATATCTACTTCCAGGTCATGAACTAGTTTAACTTACAAAGAAATAAATTGTCGAGAAAGCAGCAATCGTCCAATATCTTCCCCAATAAGCATCTGCTACCACAGCTCCAATAAGAGGTGCAAGATAGCAAGTGCCTGCCCAAGTGGTAACGTTTCTTGCAGCAGAGACATTTCCCTCGTGCATTTTGTTGGTCAGATAACTAACAAGATTCGTAGCAATCCCATAGTAGGCCAAACGTTCACAACATTCAGTGCCTGTATTTCGCCATTCCAGCTATTAATACATAATGAATTCGATAAAATAAAGTTCGCGGAAGATTAACATATATCATCTTTCCATTACCTAGGATGAAAGGACAAGCTCTCCAATTTCCAGTATTACTCTTCAAAACCGGGTTTCCGTTGACGTCAACCGAGCCATCTCCAGTGTACAGTCCATTCTGCTTTTTCTGTGACATAATTCCCATGTCAGGAATAAAATAGCATTAGCAGTTCTGATATTCGCATGACCAAAATTTCAAGAGCGTTTACATTTTTTCATATCTTAATAGAAGAGGAGGTAATATGTCCAAAATAAAAAAGAATGAGGTGCAGCAAGCTTGTTGTCATCAGCTACCACTATTAAAGCCTCTCGTTTTTTTACTTTACACTGTAGGGAGGCTGCTCCTTACATTTTACATGCTCTGAGTAAAATAATTCATCATCATGGAACAACCGATACCTCAAAGCAGATAAAAAATGTTGTCTCCTCTCCTTGTCTTGGACAACCCCCTATTCAAGGTGCCTCTTTGATGGAAAGACATGTGAATCATGGTAACGAGTACATTTCAATGATTACATCATCAAGTTAAAAAAAGAATCAAAATCCGCCACTAGATCCACCTCAGAAGATGCTAAGATGTACCAGAATTGGTAACAAAAAAAGTTCTTGTCTCATTGACAAAATCAAGAAAGTCATTAATAGTGAGCAAGAAGAGAAAAACTCAGCAATTCACCCCATTTAAACTGAACTGCAACCATTTTGCAACGACCATACTCCTCCACAGTAAGATAGTATTTTCCTAGACACAGAAAAAGAATATATCGAACGACTACAACTGATGTCTTCTACTTGTCACCAGGTCCTCCCTGCAGGAACATATACAAACCAAAACCTCCTAGTGTCGTCCACAAACTGGTGGTCGATCCAAACCAACGCAAAGCATCCCTCCAAATCACAAAATCTAACAACCGGTGAGTGATCAATCGCTAAAACAACCGCCAAACAAGCAACTCATAACACCCAACCTCTCCAAACATAAAAAAAATTCACATAATTGAGAAACGAACACCGTCCCTCCCATCAAAAACCAACGAACCAAAAAGGGATGAAAAAAAGATGGAAAAACGGCGGCTTTCAGCAATAGACTTCATTGAACGTGAAAAGACACTCTTGGGAAAATTCCACAATGATTCAAACTCATCGTAATCAGACGGACAGACACAACCCGAGAGCCGAGCAACGGTGATCGATCCAAACCAACGCAAAGCATCCCTCCAAATCACAAAATCTAACAACCGGTGAGTGATCAATCGCTAAAACAACCGCCAAACAAGCAACTCATAACACCCAACCTCTCCAAACATAAAAAAATTCACAGAATTGAGAAACGAACACCGTCCCTCCCATCAAAACCAACGAACCAAAAAGGGATGAAAAAAAGATGGAAAAACCGCGGCTTTCCTCTACCTGACGGAAAATGGTACAAGGGAAAGTGGCGGACTTCAAGAGATAAACCTAGAAGCAGAAAAGCAAGGACCCATCTTCTCCTTCTTCTCCTTCATCTCGTTATTGTTCTTCCTCCTTCTCTGCTTCGACGTCGAGCCTGAAATCACCGAGAAAGAGAGAGAAAATGCAGCAGGCCTCTCCTTCTTCGCCGCGCCGTCAACCCTGCCCAAGTCCGCCGAGATCTCCCTCGCGACCGAGCGGGCCAGCGTCAGGACAGCGCCCGGTCAGCGGCGGGGAGCCTAGTGCAGCTCGGGAACGAGACCGAGATGCCAGAGGCAGATGACCAGCGACCGAGGCGGAGGCGGAGGTCCAGAGGCGGAGGCGGAGAGAGGTGGGATGTGCGGAGAAGGAAAGGAACCGAGGCGGAGGCGGAGGTCCGGAGGCGGAGGCGGAGGAGGAGAGAGGGGGGATGCGCGGAGAAGGAAAGGAACCGAGGGGGAGGCGGAGGTTCCGAGGCGGAGGCGGAGGCGGAGAGAGGTGGGAGGCGGAGGTCCAGAGGCGGAGGCGGAGAAGAAAAGGAAGGCTTTGAGCGTTCTTGGTTCTTTTAGAGGAGAGAGAACCCGCCCATTCAAGTGAGGAGAAGAGAAATTTTGAGCGGGAGCTGACTGTCGTTTCTTCTACAGTGGAGCCGAGCCGAGCCGAGCCAGTCGAACTTGTCTCATTTTCGAGGGGGTCCCGCTCGGGGACAGGTGTCGGTATGTGAGTGGTTCGTGCGCGCCAGGTCAGCGGATGACGTGGCACGCACGAACCACTGAATATTTTCTCCCAAAAAGGGCCCCCCTTTTCTCCCTGCGTACATGTTGCTTTTATAGGTAAAAATAAGTGATCTTCGTAGAATATTTGATCTCGCTTTTTCAATATGCACGAAGATAGTTTATAACCTCCCAATCACCAAAAATCCTCTTATTTTCCTTATCTCCTTAATATTCCCAACAATTTTATTACCTAAAGACTAAAGATAAGATTGCAACCCGATTTTCTTAAATTCCAAAAACTACCGCAATATCATATCAAATCTCGATTTAGATAATTTTGGTCATTAAAAAAAATGGGCTCGGGCCAATTTGCTAGTTTCATGGGCAGTCCGACCTGTTAATTTAAAACTCAAAACCACTAATTTGACCCATCCGCCGTCGGTCCAATAAATAAATGCACAAAAATACAAATTAAAAACAAATGCAACTAGATTAATATGTTATGCAATTTATATATATATATATATAGATATATTAGGGGTTAGAAATTAATCCCTTATTTTTTATGCAATAGATAAATAATTGTGTACCAAAATTTAGGTGTCAACAAATATTGATCACTATGTCAATGAAGTGGCGTAAGTAGAGCCAGAGTTCTAGCCGCTGATGTTTGAGGTGGTGTAAGCAATGCTTCAATTAGTTGAACATATGCCTCTGTGAAACATCAAAGAGCCAGTCTTGGTCATCACATTCATCAAGTCCATGATCCAAAGGAAAGGGCGCCCAATTGCTGGCATACAACAAGCGGAGATGGGGGAAGAAGAGGGAGGAAGAAGACAATAAGTAGTGACAATTTCATCTCGTCTTCCACCAATTGGAACCGAGACAGGAAAAGGAGAAGGCAGACAATGAATCGGACTGGCGAAGTCAGAGGCTCAGTTGGATCCATTTGATGTAGATGCTTACGATCTTTTTCTCTCTTTTTCAGTTCTTCTTTTTCTTTGAAAAATTCCTTATCCAATCTAAGTTTATCCCACCCCTCCCCTGGATTTTTTATCCGGCATTTTATCCTGATGTATTCGGGTATGTCCAACCACGTCGAGCAGCGGATGAAGCTGAGAGACGAGGAGAGACGAGGAGAAGCAAAGAAGGCGAGCAAATGAAAAGTGGCATAAGAAAACACATTCTCCTCCCCGAGGCAGGCAAGTGAAGTATATAGACAAGAACACTTCGAAATAAGACAGCGCAGGCGAAATCATAGGCTCGAAACTCATTCTTGCGACTGACCGAATAAAACCTCAAGACACGTGAAAGTAGAGACTCTATATAGAGAGAGAGAGAGAGAGAGGACTTGTTTCGCCAAAGGAAAAAGAACACTTTCTCCATTCCTCCTGGGAAGATCACCCTGAAAAATCTACTTCTAACTTCGATAGACAGAAGCCCTTTTCACAAAACCCTACACGCCAATTTCATCCCATTACTTTGCACTTATGCAAGCGGCCATGTTCTATACAAAACCATGCTAGTCACTCTAATCATGTTGAAATGTCGTCTCGCATGCTTGACAATGAACCTTATATACTATTTATATTCACGTGGTTCTACCTGTCTACTTAAACTTTTGAATTAGACCTTTTAAGACGATATTTAATATAATTTCATCATATCATGTGCATCCACCGCCCACGGTCAAATTCCACATACCGTGGACTTTGTAACAAGCTGCATTATCATGCTCTGACTGATCCACCAATGGGCATAAACTTTCACCCAGCATCTGAATGATAGATCAAGGAAAACAGAGGTTGCAACTTCAGACTAAAGTTCCGAAGGATAATAAACCTTTTCACTGCAAACTAATTCGCCTTACTGTTCTCTGCTCTTCAGATGTTAAGAATTTACAGGCCCTGGAGGGGCATGGGTTGCGCAACTAAGGGCTTCCGCAAAGCCATATCGCCCATGCCGTAAGAAACAGAAAACATGCTTCCAGGAACCAGGCATTGGTACTTCTTTGCAAATTACGACCAGGTGGAATACATGCTTCTTCTTGGGAGCATTCGGTACATGAAAACATAACAGGTAATCAATGAACAATTTCAATGATGACCTGTCTTGCAAAACAACAATGTCTACGTTCACTCTCAACTAATTGGCTGCTGATTTTGTTTCACTAACACTTACTTCCGGTCGTCTTTTATTAATCTGTGTCTTGAGTTTGAGCCCGCATACGAAACACGTACTTCGAAGGATGTAGGTCCGTAGCATATGAACACTTTCCGCAGCGTGGCATATGATAGAAGAAGTTACACCCAAGATGGTCATAATTTCTTTTTGATCAACTCTGTGAAGAAAGAAAAGGGAAATTCCCTCTTGAAGACCACATGAACCCGTACCCATCCTTCGAGGGACGTTTCACTGTTACAAGGACTGTTTATGCCTGCGTCTTTTTCCCAAACCGTAGTTTTGCTTTATCTCTTTCGTTTTCTTTCAAGCTACAGGCCGGAATTCTGGACCTTGAAACTAACTGTTTGGCGGTATTTGATGCTGAAAGAGAGCTTTTAGTTTAGTATTTTATTTCCTTTCCTTCAACTTGCACAGGTAAAGCTAACATGAACGGTATATATACGGAGAAGTTGGAGATAGGAATAAAGGAGAAAATATTCGGTGGTTACTAACACCACGTCATCTGCACGCGTGGCACGCATGATCCATTAAAATGATGACACGTGTCGAGTGAGTTGGAAATTAGAAGAAGAAAAAATGAGAACTTTGCAATGGCTTGTCAGCGCGATGCTCTCTCCTCATTAATCATGTGGCGCTCTCTCTCCTCTTTGCGTTTTTCTCCCCGCTCTCTCTCTCCTCCTTTATTTCAAATTTCATTCGAGACCCCTCCCTCCTCTACCTCTCCTCTCCTCTCTATGTCGAAAAATCCGACGACCACCTCCGGACGACCACCTCTAAACGCTTTCTTTCAGTTGTTGGGAAACGACGGAGGCTTGGTGGCATTGGGTCGGAGGGCTCTTTGGCACGAGCTTCCCTATGAAGAAGTGGTCGTCGGAGAGAAATAGACACGAATGTTGGCGTCTGTGCAGTCGTTACACTAGCCGGCTGACCCAAAAGAGAACAAAGTCGAACTCCCTGTCGATGTCGTCGTCGTCCTCCATACTGGCACGTCGTAACCGCACGCCAATTCCGTCTCTCCTATTCCTCCTATGTGGATGCTGCCTCCATCCATTGAGATGATTAGGTTGAGCATCACCCATCGGTAAGCCCTTTGCTCTTGCCTAGTGCTTAAAATTTGCTGCCCTTACTGTTGGGACAATTTGTTGCCCTTGATTTCGGGCATCCATCAAAGAGAGAAAAATGCTTGAGTAGAAAAAAGCGAACATTCCAGTTTCGGATCTTTTTTCCTCGCCACCGTCGAACATCGCTCGCCTTTGCTAGTTGCCATTAGCCTTCAGGTCTAGGGAGGGTACAAAACCATCCCCGTTCTTCTCTGTTTTGTGTCCGGAAACATTGAAGAGGCAATACCGTGCTTGATTGTTGTTCATAGTTTGGATTAAAACATTGCCTTCGGTTTGAATGTGAGGCCTGTGTTGACGGTGCACATGACCTGTTCGATAAATTGTTCATGAGAGTATTTGCAAAACAATACTTTCTATCGTCAAATCCAAAGGTTAATCGTTGTAGTTTGCATGTTATAAACTGATTAGTGGTTATTTGGGGTAATTTTCATGAAATTTTTGTCACGAGATTCTCTCGTCTTTTTCCCCTTTTTTTGAGAACGGAGAAAACATTGACGCTAGTTTAGCTTTAAGCATTTTCATGAGCATTTTATTTCATCATGTTTTTATGATCATGTGGAAATTCTATAACCTAACAAAAGATTGCAAGAATGGATTAATGCATGCTGATCAGGTTGGAGCACACTCTTATTACTTCTTCTTTTTGTTGTTTCATATCTCTTGCTATGCCTTTTGTCTTTCAATCCTATGTGTTGTACCTTCTTTGCCTATCCTCTATTTTGGGCAAATGGCAACTTGTCTACTAGTGGTAAAATTGCCATAGCCATATCGTGTCTTGTTGTGTTCTCTATGCTACTTTTGGTGGTAATACACATGGTGCATAAGAAGGGGAGGCATGTGTCACGGGCCGATCGATTCACTCTCGATCACACGTAGGCTGACCCGTGCGGCCTTAAGGTTTTACCCCTAAGCAGCCTTTCACACTCGACTCACAAGACTCGTATGTAGAGAGAGAAACTCCTAGAGAGAGAAGCTCTGGTTTTCGTATTGCTTGTGAATGAATTACAAAGAAGGGAGGAGACCCCTTTATATACAAGTACAAGGCAAACCGTATCCGTAGATCTCTCTTAGATCTAACGGTGGAGATTGCACCTCCCAACTACCCATATTTACTCCCAACTACCAACTACTCGCATTTATAACGTATGCGTACAAATACTGTATTTACCCGCCCCAGGAGTATACTTGAGAATACTCTAAGTCTCGGGGATATAGGCCGAGGTTCGGATGTGTCACGCCCGTCCTCAAGAACCCTCGTGGCTTGGCCTTCTCACGGGCCGTGACATTCTCCCCCACCTAATCAGGCGACGCCCTCGTCGCGTCTTCGGCATGAAATGCTTCGATCTCTTTCTTGAATTGCCAAAGACTCTCCTCGGGCTCCCGGCTGGCTTCACTCTCGGAAGACCTTTCCATCGGATCAAATATTCGCGCTTGGCCGCACAATACCTCTTCCGTATGACTCGATCCGCCAAAATGCTTTCGACTTCTCGATCATACGAGGTCTTTGCCCCGAGCGGCGCTCGTTGTGACTCCCCTCGATCCGGGTCTTCCTCATCAACTTGGAAGGGTTTTAGCATACTTACATGGAAAACCGGATGCACCTTTAGCTTTGGTGGTAGTTCCAGCTTGTATGCGACCTTTCCAACCCGTTGTAGCACTCGAAATGGTCCTTCGTAGCGACGGATCAACCCCTTGTGCACGTCCTTGTATCGAAGAACCACGTGTAGCTTGGCCAACACTTGGTCTCCCACTTGGAACTCCACGTGCCGTCGCTTCTTATCCGCCCATTTCTTCATGCGCTTGGACGAGGAGTTCCGACAGAACTACTTTCCCGCCTACGCGGAGGAAGAAGCTCGTGACGAGCTGAAGCGTCTCAAGCAGAAGGGTGGTGTGCGCGACTACATCAAACGGTTTTCGGAGTTGCTACTCCAAATCCCCTCGATGAACGAAGTTGAAGCGTTTCACCAGTTCATGGGTGGTCTCAAACCATGGACAAAGCAAGAGTTGAAGCGGTACAACGTGGGGGATCTCACTACGGCCATGACCGTAGCCGAGTCACTCGTGGAGTACAAGGCCCCGCATTAGCCCGATGAGGATGAGGACCAGCTGGCGATGGTCTACCTCCGGTCGGGCGGTTGTATCTCCCCCGATCTCCCCCACCAGTGGCTTTGTCCCTAGGACGAGTGTCCTGTCGGGATGTGGAAGGCGACGCCTTGTACTCCACGAGTGACTCGGCTACGGTCATGGCCGTAGTGAGATCCCCCACGTTGTACCTCTTCAACTCTTGCTTTGTCCATGGTTTGAGACCACCCATGAACTGGTGAAACGCTTCAACTTCGTTCATCGAGGGGATTTGGAGTAGCAACTCCGAAAACCGTTTGATGTAGTCGCGCACACCACCCTTCTGCTCGAGACGCTTCAGCTCGTCACGAGCTTCTTCCTCCGCGTAGGCGGGAAAGTAATTCCGTCGGAACTCCTCGACAAAACCAACCCAGGTCGTGATAGGATTCCCGCACCTATCATCCGACCGACGACGCCACCACAACAATGCACTATCAGCTAAATACATCGATGCAGTGTTTACCCGTGTTTGGTCGTCGTTGATTCCCATGGCCTGGAAGTACCGCTCCATGTACCACGAAAGTTATCCACATCTTTGGCCACCCGAGAGCCCCGAATTCCTTCGGCTTCGGCGTGTCCACTCGTGGACCTTGCACCGTGATCACTCCGTTCACGCGTGCAGCTTGTGCCCGGCGAGCTTACCCGTAAGCTCCGCTATCTCCACGCGCATGGCCGCCATCGTGGCCTCAAAGGGTTCGTACCGTTGCGCGAGTTCCTCTGTAAGGTCCCCGGCAACTCGTGGCGAAGTTCTCCCATGCCGGTCTTGAGCTCTTGCACATCCGCAAACTTGCTCCTCTCTTCCGGCGTCAACTCCGTCCACGGTCTGGGTCGTCGTCGACCGATCCTTGGACATCGGTGACGAACAACTCTAGTTTCGCCATCCGCTGTGCAAGATCCCCCATCGGATCCCTCGAACTACCACGGGACTTCTTCCCCCTTGCACGACCCTTCTCGGCGTTCCGCTCACGATCAGCGCCATCACCACCCATGGCGAGCGCCTCGTCCGATCGTGGATCAGCCATTGCACTTGCGCTTGGATCACAATCAGCTCTGATACCACTTGTCACGGGCCGATCGATTCACTCTCGATCACACGTAGGCTGACCCGTGCGGCCTTAAGGTTTTACCCCTAAGCAGCCTTTCACACTCGACTCACAAGACTCGTATGTAGAGAGAGAAACTCTTAGAGAGAGAAGCTCTCGGTTTTCGTATTGCTTGTGAATGAATTACAAAGAAGGGAGGAGACCCCTTTATATACAAGTACAAGGCAAACCGTATCCGTAGATCTCTCTTAGATCTAACGGTGGAGATTGCACCTCCCCAACTACCCATATTTACTCCCAACTACCAACTACTCGCATTTATAACGTATGCGTACAAATACTGTATTTACCCGCCCCAGGAGTATACTTGAGAATACTCTAAGTCTCGGGGATATAGGCCGAGGTTCGGATGTGTCACGCCCGTCCTCAAGAACCCTCGTGGCTTGGCCTTCTCACGGGCCGTGACACATGATTGTGACTTTACACTACTGTTATCTCCAAGGGTTGGTTTTAGATAGACTTAGTTTGAAAACTAAAATAACACTGAGATTTTCTCTGAGTAACAAACGTGATTGATCAAGTGATTGTATGACATCTAGGCTCGGCTGAATGGAGCGCTGGAACAAAAGCTAGCACAGTCACCAAAAACTGTTATGACGAGACAATGACGATGAGCCAGAATTGCATATCTAGGCAAATACCTAGAACAGATGAGACCTATAGATGAAGTACTTAAGACATGCATAGTCCATCAATGCCGGCATATCTTCTTGACATAACAATGCTCTCGGCTTTGCGGAAAGACGGACACACTTCTATCTACTATGGCAAACTGAGCCCAAAGTAAAGAGCTTGCCCAGATTGTTATGCTTACTGCAGCCATCGGCGCCTTCCCGACTTGCCTAATACTTGGAACCAACTTTTTTACATGGCTTTGTTTTACTAATTTTTCACTTGTTATAATGTACGCTTACTAGCAATTGTAACAATTTACTTCTCTGCCTCCCCTGACAATTCTATGGGAGAGTGTGAATATGAAAATGTCTCCTTTGTCATGTAAAGACGACTAAAAGCATATTGCTTTTGCTCAGAACTAAGGTGGCTCGTTTCTACTTAGCATTTACCTAGTTTTTCCCCCTTTTTGCCATAGCATCTACCTAGTTAACTAGTTAGGTTATGTTGGATTTTGGCAGATCATCCTTTTTATGATGAAAGAATCATATATTCTATTGCACAATTTCATGGTGTGAGACTTTTGAGCCTGATGATTTTGGTAGGACTGGAATTTACAAGCTGGATTTAGTTTCTTCTCTTAATTTTGCTTAACAATAACCACACGCGCACATATATATAGGAAAAATCATTGAAGTAAAGATTGGAAAGCAAAACTTAAGTGTGAAATCATTATGCAAAACTACGTGTTCAGGAGGGTAAGAACATTGTTGGCTAGGAAGAAAAAATGATTTGGCAAGCTAGTTATCATAAACAGGAGCACATAGTTTATATTGAAGTTCAGATACAAGCTTTGATCATTCCATGACACAAATCTCTCACTGCTTAAAGCAAACTTAATAGGATTTCGAAACTAATGTCAAGAAGCTAGAGAATATAACTCACTGAATTATAATACATCCAGAATTCCAATACATCACATCCAAACTAGAACACAACTATTTACATAATGTTGACATGAGTTGACTAATAAAGCTTGCAAAATGAAGGTGGCATAGTACTGCCATCCATAGTGATGGAAGATATGATTTTGTTATGATTTTGTAATCTGTATTGTTAGGAAATTAAATATACTTTAGAATAGAAAAAGGATAGGCAAATATTGAACTTCCTTTATTATTTCTCCTCTTTGTAATTAAATACAGAAGTACATGTACAGAATTATCAATCAATGAAAACCGAAGGCAATAGCTTCTTCACACTTATTCTGCCTTCAAGTATTTTCTTCTTCCTTTTTCTGACATGGTATCAGAGCCATTCCAGTTCTGAACTGTTTTGCTTCCGCTTCCGATTACCTTCTACATCATCCTCGAGTTTCAGAACCTTGTTGCCAAAGGAATCAGAAACATTGATTACCTGAAGGAACAGTATCTGCAAAAGAGGAAATAGAGGAATCAATTTTTTTTCGATATGTCAACACCACCAGATCTCACCTTTACTCCCATCGATGAATCTGCATCAGACGCTTCGACACGTGCTTTGGAAAACCGAGATCCAGCCGCTATAATCCCTGCACCAGAACAGCAACAACAAATCCAAGGTCCACCTGCGCACGTGCTATGGCAACAACAGGCTCAGGCAATTGTAGGGCAACCATTCGCAGGTCACCCTTACCAATGGATGCCATATCCATGGTATCCTGGGCCCATCCCCAATGCATCATTGCCTGGCTACCACAGCAGCGCGCGGACTAATGCAGGTCCGCCGACCAGTGACGGGGCAAACCCTAGCATCAGCCCGGAGCAGACGGGCGGATCGAATATTCCAGGTCAGGGAACTAATCCCTATTCAGGATCCCAAAATGCGGATTACGGATTCGGGCTCGGGGGTTCGGGTCAGGGAACAAATCCCTACCCGACTCCTACACCGGGTTTCTTCCCGTACCAATTTCTTGCTGCAAGTGGCCGGCCGGAACCCGGCGACCCATTGTATACAACAAACAGCGACGGCCCAGAGTTGAAGATCATAAGTCAGCAATTAACAGGTGCAGACAATTATTCAAGTTTGTCGCGCGAATTCCGGCAGGCACTCATAACAAAAAGCAAAGAAGTTTTCATCGACGGATCGTTTCCGATTCCGACCGACGAGAGAATAGCACGACTACGAGGCGATGCAGCCAAGCGGTAAGAACTGGGTTGGAAGCGCATCGCGCCCGAGGTCGCGGCCGGGCTTCCCCGACGGAGGATCCGAAGAAAATGTGGGAAAACATAAGGGAGATGTATGGAAAACTCTACCAAGTGAGAATTTTTTATCTAACACAGCAAATTTCAGATCTGAAACAGGGGAACATGAGCATCGCGACCATATACAATAAACTTTCGAGTCTGTGGAATGAGATGGAGGCAGCCGAAGAAAATTCGGCGCGGATCACATCCAACAACAATACAAGCGAGATGCGAGAAAGGGAGAAAACAACGAGATTCCTCCTCATCCTCAACGAGGCATACCTCCCATTCCGATCCCACATACTTACCATGGAGCCATTACCAAGTCTCGGGCGGATCTATCAACTCGCCATACAGGAGGAGAGCCAACAGAGATCCACGGACCATGGCAGAGGAGGAGACGGAATTGCTCTGGCTGCGAAGAGCCATTTCCGCTCGTCACAGAGAGGCTCGGGGAGGAGAGAGGCGGATCTAGGGTTTGTTTTCGAAAACGAAAACCCTAGATCGTTCTTAAAGGGGAGCACGGACGGTGGAGATCATTTCCACCATCAATCGGACGGGTCACGTTTTATTCAGGGGGCGACAGGATCGAACGGTTCACGTGGCATCATCTCCGCTGCATCCGACGGCCCACGATCATCCTTTTTAAATCCATCCGATGGCTCCCGAAATAGCTACTTAATGGGATCGAACGGCTCACGCTCGCCCAACAATAATGGGCCCGATGGCTCGCGCGGCCCATTCCTTGGAGGATCCGATGGTTCCTACGGGCCTATTTCGGCCCAAGCTTTTCAATTCAACAATAGGCCCAATTCAAATGCAAAAAATAATGGGCCAAAAGGAAGAGGTAAGATGTACTGTGATTATTGTAAGCGCCCACATCATACAATTGAAAATTGCTGGAAATTGCATGGAAAGCCAGGAGAAAAAGAAAAGGGGAAATTTTCCTCAGTTTTTCAGGTATCAGGTCAGCAATTGGGAAAATCAATTACCCATGAACAATATCATGAGCTGATGGAAACATTGAAGAAATTAGATCCTTCAGATAAAGGAGGCAGTTTCACAAGTACATCCTATTGTTTCATGAACTCAATTTCAAAGGATGCATGGATTATTGATTCAGGTGCTAATGATCACATAGTTTGTGATAGGAATTTACTTTCAGATATTACAAAATTATCTTTTCCTATATCAGTACAACTTCCAAATGGAAATACCACCAAAGTCACAATGGCGGGACCGTAAAGCTTAGTTCTCTTGTTACTATTAAAAACGTGCTTTACGTACCCGATTTCCATTTCAATCGATCTCGTTGCTCGAGCCTGTGAAGAAAATTCATGTCACATTCTTTTCCATTCTATAAATGTTTCTTTCAGGCCCTTTCGACTGGCAAACTGATGGGCTTGGGTAGAGTCAACCATGGATTATATTTTTGGTTGGATTTTCCACATCTTCTTAAATTATCTTCTGTTGAATTCAATAAGTCCCTATGTAATGCTACGCAATGGCATTAATTTTCTTAATCATAAACGTTTGGGCCATAGTGCGTTATTTCCTTATCCTAAATGTCCCATTTGTCCTATGGCTAAACAAACACGTGCTCCATTCCGAGAATAGCACTTCTCGAACAGAAGATATTTTTCTCTTATTCATGCTGATGTTTGGGGGCCTTATCATACTTTAAATCATGATGGCTCTAGGTTCTTTCTCACAATTGTGGATGACTACTCCCGTGCCACATGGATTTTTCTCATGCAATCAAAAAATCAGGTCTTTTCTCATTTAAAAACATTTCTTTCCTTATCCAAGACTCAATTTCAGAAACCCATCCGTAGGATACGTACTGATAATGGAAAAGAATTTTTTAATACTGAATGTACTTCCTTGTTCAATGTAAATGGGATATTGCATGAGAGCTCTTGTGTTTACACACCCCAACAGAATGGAGTTGTCGAGAGAAAACATCGCCATCTTTTAGAAGTGGCACGTGCACTTAAATTCCAAGCCTCTATTCCCGAAGAATTTTGGGGCGATTGCGTGATTACTGCAGCATATCTAATTAATCGCATGCCATCTCGCATTTTAAAAGGAAAGACACCTTTTGAGTTATTATATGGGAGAAAGCCAAGTTTATCTCATCTCAGAATCTTTGGGTGTTTATGCTATGTCACTACAGTGGGCCATAGAGATAAGATGGCACCACGAGCTACTCAGTGCATTTTTATGGGTTATCCGACTTTGCAAAAGGGATATAGGCTTTATGCACCATCTACAGGGACTTTCTTTATCAGCAGGGATGTTGTATTTCATGAAGATGTTTTTCCTTTTTCATTCACATCTTTACCTACAGAAGAGAAGACAAATCGCCAATTCTTATTGGAAAATGATGATTCATCACCTGGAGAAACATTCCTTATTCCTACTCTTCCTAGAGAAGTTGATGTCTTGCCTACAACATCTCTTGCGAATCCTGCTGAAGATTCCATTGAGCAGCCATATATAGAAGGATTGCCATATGCAGAACCAGCACAGTTGGAAGATACTTCAGAAACAACGACTACTGAGGAATTATCCACCACACCACAGGTTCCACAGAGGCATTCTCATCGAACCACTCGGCCACCAACTTGGACGAAGGATTATATATGCGGTTCCTCAAAATCATCAGGTGCTCAATATCCTATCTCATCTTATGTCTCCTTTGATAGATTATCACCAGAACATCTGTGTTGTATAAGCCGTATTTCTGAAGATCAAGAACCTTGTAGTTATAACGAAGCCAAAGATGATCCTCGTTGGCAAAAGGCCATGGAATCTGAATTACATGCATTGATAGACAATCATACTTGGGATGTTGTATCAATGCCTGATCATCGCAAACCCATTGGATGTAAATGGGTATACAAGATCAAGTACAGGGCAGATGGCTCCGTGGAGAGATATAAAGCCCAGTTGGTGGCAAAAGGCTTCACCCAGCGAGAAGGTTTCGACTATCACGAAACATTTTCTCCTCTAGCAAAAGATGTCACGGTTCGTACTTTTTTGTCTATTGCTGCTTTTCGTGACTGGTCATTACACCAAATGGATGTCCATAATGCTTTCTTGCATGGTGATCTGGATAAAGAAATCTATATGGAGCTTCCACCAGAATTACGGAGACAGGGGGAGTCGAAGGTATGTCGTCTCCGTAAATCTCTTTATGGCTTGAAACAAGCTTCTAGACAATGGTATGCTAAATTCAGTGAGTGCACTCTTGGCTCTTGGCTGGCCGGATTCAAGCAATCCAAGTATGACTATGCCTTATTCACTTTTGTACAAAAGGTATGTCATCTATTTACTTGATGATCTATGTTGATGATATTCTTATCATGGGGAATGATGATTACGCTATAAAGAAACTTAAAGAGTATCTGCACTTGACTTTTCATATCAAAGACTTAGGATCACCTAAGTATTTTCTTGGAATTGAAATAGCTCGCTCAGATCAGGGCATCTCATTAAGTCAGCAGAAATTCGTGATGGAAATAATATCAGAAGCAGGATTATCAGGTTGTAGACCATCAGTCATTCCTATTGAGCAGAATTCTAAACTGACTTCTGTCAGCTATGACACTGGCATATCATCTTTGTCGCGACCAATTTTTCGGGTGTGAACCACCTAGGGTTTGGCTAATGGATTGTTAAGCCTAGACTTAACTCGGGCTCTCCCAAACCCATACCAATTCGCGACTTAGGTTCAAGTTTTTTAACATGCAAGTGGATTTTATCTAGGAGTCGCCACTAATCTATTTTTTGGTGGGTCGATTAGAAACCCAAGTAAAGTAACGAGAGTTTTACTTCACTCCTACGAACCAGAGACTATGGGTACGGGGACTTGGTTACACTAGATTTCTCTAATGCCCTTTCGGTACCATTCTTTTATTTTCAAAAATGCTTTTGCATGCAGCTTAAATTGATTTTAAATCTAATTCCCTAACATGTGAGGTGATCATACGGGTGCGCAATCCACCAATTTAACACCCAGATAAAACAATGAATAAATTGCTAAACTTACCTTAAAGCAACGAAAGCATCTGCAATGTTAATTAAAATCCACATCAACAACCCTAGATATGGTTTCTAATTAACACGCAATTTTTGTTTTGTTTTCACTTAATTAATGAAAATCATGCAATATGCAATGCAATATTAATTAAATGACTTAATTCTAATGACATGCAATTTCTAATTAAATGGGCCTAGCAAAAATATTAAATGGCATGCATCTCAATGAATCTAACCCTAATGACGTGCATATGATATTTTTCTTTTTCCTAAAAGAATGCATTCTATCCTAAATGATGAAACTAATTTAGCCTAAGACATTTTTTGTATTTTTTCATGAAATTCGGAATTAGATCAAATGTGAAAATTATCTAATTGGATTAAGATTATATTTAATTTGTATTAGGAATTAGGTTGAACCAAATCCTAATTTAAACTAAAATATTATCTTGACCCAAATAATCCTAAAATGCAATTTGTTTAAGAAAATGCCTAAACTTATAATAAATTAAAAAAATATATTATCTAAAACTAAACTAAGTGCAATTTTACCCTAATATGCCATGACGTACAAAATATACCCTTAATTCTACATGACATATGCATGATGATTTTTTGTCCTTTTTTATTAATTCGAAATTAAAATTAAACATGCAATTCGGATAATAAAAAAAAAAACTAACATCCTAAATGAATGCACTTTTTCTTTTTCTTTTTTCATGATTCAAAATAAAATCCCTATTCTAATAATGCAAGATTAAAAAAAAAAAAAAAAAAACCTAATCTTTTTGGATTTTTCTTTTACAAAAATAAAATCAACTCAAACGATACAACATCACATCCGACAAGATAAAACCGATATCCATAAATTGACGGATCATATCCCGCGCATGGGATCGAATTGGTCAATTTTAAATAAAACCACGAATCGAATCTCGAGCATGAGATCGGATTGGCGATTTTCCATACGATTGCGAGTCGAATTTCGGGCGCGAAAATCGGACTGTCAATCGTATGCACATTGTGAAATTAGGAAAATTTCCCAATTTATAAGGCTACTCGAGTTGCGAATATGACTATATATCATGAACTTGATCATGCGCATCGAGATATTTTAAATAAAGAAACAGAATATTCGGAAATCAAATTAGACAAAATTTTTACCTAATCTGAATATTGGCTTCCAAATTTGGACTTTGCGCAATCGGACTGGGATCGCAATCGAGAATGGCGGTGGGTGATTGGCTCACAGCAGCGGCTACTCATGTTGGTGTGGACTTCTCAGTGGTACGACAATGAATGGCGACAATGATTCACGTAAAGATCGTCACGGCAAGGAGTGAGTTCGGTGGTTGTTGCTTCGTTTCTCTCGCCAACGTGGGATCTGGATTATGGCAACGGACCTGTTCTTGATTTGCGGATGCCATGCAACCGAAATCTCCAATTTCCACTTTCCTTATATTGTCTCTTTCTTTGAAATTCTCTGCCCTAGATCACGTGGCCATGAATTTCAATTGATGCTCCTTATTTTGGCCGACAGGTTGTGATGATGGAACTAAATTCGTCTCTTGGACTCACGTGATGGCTCAATGGTTTCTCGGTCAATGAGGATTCCCGATCAATGGATCAACATCGTAGTGATCGATCAAGGAAAGGCTGCGGTGGTGGCCCTGGTAGTGTGCCCAGAGTGACGGTCGGCTAGGCGAGCTTCTCGGAACAGCAAGAAATCGCGGGGGACCTGGAAAAACAAAGAAAAAAGTTTTATCGTCGTCTACGGGATGGCAACGATCGACATCGGGCAGCAAGGCGTCACAGCTCGCGTTGGCTTGGAACAGCGGTTGAAATCTCTAGTGACATGGACAATACACCTGGCTGCAGAAAATTCGCTGGATCTTCTAGTATGAGGGTCAGGAACCCTTGATTGCAAAAAGGTTGACCAAAAGACCACATGGGTCTACTGACGTAATCGTTGAACCCTTGGACTCCTTGATAATTGCGAAGTCTGCTAGATCACCAAAGTAGAAGAAAGCCGTTAACTCAAATCGGTAAGTGGAAGCTCTTTGCAGGTCACGCCAATGTGGCTATCCGGGGGTATGCGATGGAAGGAACTGCTGCAAGCTGTTCTCGTCGGACCAAACAACAAAAGGAACGGCGTCATGGACGATGAGGGCGTGACTGTGACGGCAGCATCGTGAGGGGTCTCAACAAAAAACTTGGCCTAGAGCACTCTCTCTCTCGCGTATGATCATGTCTCTCAATCAATGGTGGCCGTGTATGGAATTATGTGGCCTCCTCCCCAACCCTAGGCAAAAAAAAAAAAAACCTTTTTATAGACCAAAGATTAGGGTTTTAATTTCCTTTTCAAATCAACATCCACAAAGATTTCTTTTTCGCATGTAATATCACTTTTTTTTATTTTCCAAATTTCTCACCTATTGATAACAATTCAAGATTTCAATAAGATTATTCTTTAATTCCAAATCCTGCGAAGATAAACCGCAATATTCTTTCACACATGTGCCCTATCCAAAAATTCATCATATCTCGGAAAAATTTCGAAATCAATTTTCCCACGAGATAATTTTCGATCATTAAAAATATGGGCTTTGGCCAACTTGCTCGCTTTGTGGGCTTGATCCATCTCATTTAAACTCATCCACCACCGGTCCAATAAATGCAACCTAAATCTATATGATATGCACTTAATAAAATTAACCCCTAATTTTCTATTCAATAAATAAACTAAATCGCCAAATTTTAGGTGTCAACAATCTTCTTCTGATGATCCTCTATTGCAAGATCCCTCAGGATATCAGAGACTAGTAGGAAAACTGATATATCTCACTATGACTAGGCCAGACATTTGTTATGCAGTACAGACTCTTAGTCAATTTATGCACAGTCCGAAGCAGTCTCACTTGAATGCAGCCCTGAAGGTTGTGAAATACTTGAAGACATTTGTCCGGGTTTGGGAATACTTCTTTCCCGACAGTGCAACATGGAAATGACTGACCCTATTGTGATGCGAGATTATGCCACATGCCCTATGAGTAGGAGGTCTATTACCTTTTTTGGTTTCGCATTAAATTTGGGGAATCACTACTCTCGTGGAAGACAAACAAGTCTACGTATCTTTATCATCGGCTGAAACCGAATACCGATCTATGGCCAAGACTGTATGTGAAATAGTTTGGTTAAGGGGTCTACTTCTGGATCTTGGAGCTCCTGTAAAAGGGCCAACTTTACTCTTTTGTACTAAAGCTTGCGGCAAATCTAGTACTACATGAGAGAACGAAGCATATAGAAGTTGATTGTCATTTTACACGGGAGAAGATTCAAGAAGGAATTGTCGAGACAAGAGGAATCAGGACTTCAGAACAGCCTGCTGATATATTTACTAAACCTCTTTGTCAAAGACAACATACATATCTTCTACACAAGCTAGGCGTCTTGGACATATACAGACCACCAGCTTGAGGGGGAGTGTTGGAAGATATGATTTTGTTATGATTTTGTAATCTGTATTGTTAGGAAATTAAATATACTTTAGAATAGAAAAAGGATAGGCAAATATTGAACTTCCTTTATTATTTCTCCTCTTTGTAATTAAATACAGAATTACATGTACAGAATTATCAATCAATGAAAACCGAAGGCAATAGCTTCTTCACACTTATTCTGCCTTCAAGTATTTTCTTCTTCCTTTTCTGACACATAGAAAAGCAAATAATAGTTCTGGAGTCCCGAAGCATTAAATTCCATCATACTCTTTGCATCCCCTCCAATTTCCGAATGCATCATTCCGGCATTACTGGCCGTCACATGCTTGTCAAAAGGTGAAAGGTGAACCCCGACTGCAGCCCTACCAAAAGGATCAACGTTATTCAACCATGTGGCATCCCACTCAATAGCCTTCGCATTGCTGCATGCTATACTCAGCCCTCGGGGAACAAGTCAATCTTGTTGAGTTCTGCATTACCGCCACCACATGCTTCTCTAGAACTGCCAGATTTGTGATTGGGGGCCTTTGAGACACCCCCGTATACAGCATTTAACATAAAATTATCAAGGCAAATACGAGGTGATAATTTCCCATTTGGGGAGTCTTCCAGTTGAAAAAAAGCCTTCTCTTCCCACATCAATTTCATTGTAACCTACTAGGATTTTAGCATATCATGTTTCTACTTCTCTCACCTTAATTAGCATAATTGGAGTACATGATGTACATTCAAGAAAAGTCGATGTACATTCAGGAAAAGTCAGAAAGTGCACATGCTTCAGATGAAGAACAGATAATAGATACAGAGAGGCAAGTGCTTTCAAGCATTTAACAACTTGGAATTTCCAAGAACAGGGAAATTGCATGAAGCCGAAGAATAGTACAAACAGATTCAGCAAGTTTATGGTATTGAATTTCAGCAACTATATGAAGTAATAGGTACATGTAAGATGAGCTAAGATGAACTCAACCTTCTCTCTCAGAAGAAAGGATTGAAAGACGAAAGGCATAGCAAAAGATATGAAACAACGAAAAGAAGAAGCAATAAGAGTGTTCTCCAACCTGGTCAGCATGCATTAATTCCATTCTTACAATCTTTTGTTAGGATATAGAAGTTCCGCATGATCATAAAAACATGATGAAATAAAATGCTCATGAAAATACTTAAAGCTAAACTAGTGTCAATGTTTTCTCCGTTCTCAAAAAGGGGGGAAAAGAGGAGAATCTCATGACAAAAATTTCATGAAAATTACTCCAAATGACCACTAATCAGTTTATAACATGCAAACTACAATGATTAACTTTTGGATTCGATGATAGAAAGCATTGTTTTGCAAATACATCTCATGAACAATTTATCGAACAGGTCATGTGCACCGTCAACACAGGTCTCATATTCAAATCGAAGGCAATGTTTTAATCCAAACTATGAACAACAATCAAGCACGGTATTGCCTCTTCAATGTTTCTGGACACAAAACAGAGAAGAACGGGGATGGTTTTGTACCCTCCCTAGACCCGAAGGCTAATGGCAACCAGCAAAGGCGAGCAACGTTCGACGGCGGCGAGGAAAAAGGATCCGAAACTAGAATGTTCGCTTTTTTCTACTCAAGCATTTTTCTCTCTCTTACGGATGCCCGGAATCAAGGGCAACAAATCGTCCCAACAGTAAGGACAACAAATTTTAAACACTAGGCAAGAATAAAGGGCTTATCGATGGGTGATGCTCAAACTAATCATCTCAATGGACGAAGGCAGCATTCGCATAGGAGGAGGAATGGGAGAGACGAAATTGGCGTGTGGGCAACGAAGAAGATGACAATGCCAGTACGGAGGACGACGATGACGTCGACAGGGAGTTCGACTTCGTTCTCTCTTCTAGGTCGTTCGGCTAGTGTCACGACTGCACGAACGCCAACATTCGTGTCTGTTTCTCTCCGACGACCCCTTCTTCAGAGGGAAGCTCGTGCCATAGAGCCCTCCGACCCAACGCCACCAAGCCTCCGTCGTTTCCCAGCAACTGAAAGAGAGCGTCTAGCGGTGGTCGTCAGATTTTGCTGGACAAAGAGGAGAGGAGATATAGAGGAGGGAGGTATCTAGAACCAAATTTGAAATAAAGGAGGGGAGAGTAGGGGTGTCAATAATACCCTACCCGACCCGACCCGACCCGAACCGAACACGACCCGAACACGAAACAAGTTTGGTACATGTTTCGTGTTCGGGTCGTGTTCGAGTAACAAATATAAAACAAACAAACAAACGTGTTTCGGGTTGGGTCAAGTTCGAACATTGTTCGACCCGAGAAACACGTTAATTCTATATTCTAAACACGCAGAAACACAAACCCTTTTCCCCAAACACAAACACATACCTCGTCGGCTTGACAAAGGAAAGCGACTCGGCTCCGCCTTCTTCTCCGACGAGTGCGCCTTCTTGTGGAGTCTGCTGCCGCCCTCCAATCGACACGCCTCCGCCCCGCCGTCGCCGTCGCCACCCCTCGCCTCCGCCTCGCCGACGCCGGAACCCTAGCCGCCGCGTGCGGCCGACCATCGTCGACGACTCGGGGACTGGGTTCGCTCAAGCGCTCGCTTCTCGCCTCGTTTCCAAGTCCCGGCAGGTGAGGAGCCCCCCCTCCAGATCCACGCGCCTTCCCCCCTCGATTGGAAACATTTTAAGGGGAATTTATTACTTCTTGCCTTGCGTTTTTGTTGTCTGCTGATTTTCCGTTCAGGCGATTGTTGATGATTGTTTGTTGCTCTTCGTTGCGGGGCGATTTGATTCGGCGATTGTGTTTTCTTGAATTTTTAGATTCTTGTATTAAGGAAATTGCTTTTCTGATGCAGCATCTACTGGCGAAGATTGTGCGGAGGAGAGCTGGGAAGCAGCATCTACTGGCGAAGAAGAACACCAAAAGGAAGTTGCGGCTGTCGAAGTTGGTGGGTTCTTTTTTTTTTCTTTTTTCTGTGGATAGGCTTCGCCTGGTGTTCGAGTTGTTGCTATTGCTGGTTTTGTGCTGCTGCTGTTATTAATTTGATATCTTGCTGCTACTTTCTGCCAGAAATGCATGTTTGTTGCAGAATTTGACTGGAACTTGAGCACTTTTCTTGATAATTATTTTCAATAGGGACAGGTTGCATAAAATGATCGCTGAATTTTTCTGAAGATGTCGTAATTATCAGCTTCGCAGCATTGCCAATTTATTGCAATATACAAGTGATCATCTGATTGCCAGGGTTGTGTTCTGTGTGGCAAATTTTTTTTTTTTGTTCATCATTATTATGGTTGTCGATGAAATGAACTGAGTAGGTTGAGACGAGTGCTGGGTTTTCAACTTCATATTACTTAGAGCATGTTCTCGATGAAATGAACTGAATTCCTGGAGAACAATAAACACTAAATGAGAAGAAAACAAAGAATGGAACTCCATCCCAGATTTGTACAAGAAATCACGGGAACAATGACAAGTGTGGAGCTTCAAGCTGTATATAGTTCTTAGAGATGTTCCAGGTCACTCCCTGGTCAGGGACATCATGTTTAACCTGAGAGAAAACTTCTGCAATACTGTCTATTCCCTCAAAGGGACATGGACATAACCCAAGAAAAAAAAATTGATCTGGTCAGGCAGCATCCAAAATAACCAAAAATGGCAAGGTACACACTTTCCATTGTTCCAGTAACAATGAGTTCAGAATCTAAGAATGGGTACACAGAATGCCATTACCAGATAGCATCTAAGCAATCTCCACCTACCTCACGCAAAACCTCCAGGTACAATGAGAGGCTTTCATGATGCCCAATTTTTGGTGAACCATGAGTCCTTCCTGAAACTTTATGGTATCTTTAACTTGAGGTTCTCTAGGAAGGTATGAATTGTTCATTAGTAGAAGAGCTATCACCTTGCAGCTGTAGCCTTCTATTTTTCTCCAGCATCTTACATCTAAACACTTTTCATTCATTGCCCACCATCACCATCATCATCATCATCTAAGATGAGTCTTAAGTTGGGCTCAGGAACATATCCAGCTTCCTTCATATGATATGCTAGTTTTCTGAGCACTTCGTATATGTCTCCTATCTGATAGTGGAATTGTGTCCTTTTGCTAGTGCCTTTGTCACTTGGGATAAGTCAAGCAACTCTACATTGCAGTCGTTGTGTTCAATAGAGATGAGCTCTCTGTCCATCATTTCTCTCTATTCAAATACTTCTTGCATTTATTATTTGGCTATCGTGAACCTCGGCTATAACTCTTCTCTTTACTACCTTGCAGCAATCCGATTGACAATGTTCACAAGTCTGCCTTGTTTCTCCTAGACTGAGACTGGTGGCTGAAGGCATATCGATTTGCATCAGAGTTCAAGTTTTTCTCCAAATAAGTACTCTGATGCTGGATTGAAGTGCACGGGTATGAGATGGAAACTTGTTTCATGAAGAGAAACCCAAGATATCACGTGGCGGCAGTCCTTTTTGTAATTTCAGCTGCAGGATTTGTAAATAATGTAAGACAAATGTAAGACACAGTATAGGAGCAGAGGTTCATACACTTTGTAGGTGGGATGGTTTTCCAATTCATCCCTATTTCTCCGTTGTATACCAATCCCAAAGAAATTTCTCTTTTCACTGTAAATGAAACTTTGCCAGAAAGAATGAATGTAAGGATGCATAAATTCATCATCCCTGTTTCTTGTTCTGATTGTAACACTCTTTTTCATTTGATGACTCGGCCGGTGGCCTTAGATTAAGTATTGCAAAAAACCTTGCATGAAAAGATTGATTGCTAGATTAGTCACCTTGTACAGAGGAATTCTTTTACACAGATGTCCAATATATATCACTCATAAACAACATCTGATCATCATGCTAAACAAACCAGGAAAAGCAAGCTGGTCTCTCTCTCTCTCTCTAATTCCAGGAACTATTTTCAATCAATTAAGGGACAAAGAACTTTCTCAAGCCGAACAAAGTTTTATAACTATACCATAGACATCTTGCCTTTTAATCTGTATAATTTGATTTTCTATGGCATGTCTCTCCCATGCAAAACTTGAAAGGTTGAATTGCTAAAACTCATTTGTAGAAGATACATTCATTTGAGGCCAGCCAAAAAAAAAAAAAAAGAGACAAAAATCAATCCAATGCTAAAAATAAAGAGCCAAGTCAAGGCTTGGAATGTTTCGTAATAACCTATAATAGTTGCGAGAAGTCACGAACAACAATGAAGATGAATGCCCCCGTTCGACTCTCACCTGAACGAAAAAAAAAAAAAAAAAAAAAAAAAAAAGGAAGACCCGGAAACCCGACCCGACCCGACCCGACCCGACCCGCATTTTCTATGCGAGTTTAATGTGTTTCGGGTCGGGTCGGGTCGGGTCACAGTACGTGACCCGTATGTTTCGGGTCGGGTCGGGTAACATCAAGACCCGACCCGACCCGACCCGTTTACACCCCTAGGGGAGAGAGAGCGGGGGAGAAAGACACAAAGAGGAGAGAGAGCGCTGCGTGATTAATGAGAAGAGAGCATCGCGCTGACAAGTCGCCTGCAAAGTTCTCATTTTTTCTTCTTTTCGACATGTGTCACCAATCACGCGTGCCACGCGTGCAGATGACGTGGTGGTGAGCAAAATATCTTCTCGAAATAAAGATGTGTTTGATAATTATTCTATTTTTTAAAATAAAATTGATTTTTTTTAATTTTGTTCTCAAGATAAATTTCTAAACATGAAAATGCGTTTTGAATTATCTTTAAAAATTTTATTATCGGAATAGAAATTCGCACCGTATGAACACTTTCCGTAGGGTGGCAGGCGATGGAAGAAATTACACCCACGATGGTCATAATTTCTTTTGACCAACTCTGTGAAGAAAGAAAAGGAAATTCCCTCTCGAGGACCACACGTGAACCCTTGCCCGTCCTTTAAGTGATGTTTCACTGTTGAAGGGATCGTTTCTGTCAGCGTCTCTTTCCCAAACAGCAGTTTTGCTTTATCTCGTTCGGTCTCTTTCAAGCTACACGCCGGAATTCTGGACCATGGAATTAACTATTTTGGCGGCATGTGACCCCGACAGAGCTTTTAGTTTAGTATTTTTATTTCCTTCAAGTTGCAATGGTAAAGCTTGACATGGACGGGTAAGGATGTGTTTGGTGACCATCTTTTTTAAAATAGAAATGAATTTTTTTTATTTTATTTCTGAATAAAATTCTGAGCATAAAAATGTGTTGGTACTATTTTTAAAATTTCTATTTTCAGAATACTGAGCATAAAAATGTGTTTGTACTGCTCTTAAAATTTCTAGTCCATATTATTTTCTTTTAATTATTTAATGAATTTATTACCTTTTTTCTTTTTTCTTTTTTCTTTTTTCTTTTTTTTTCTTATTCTCCTTCGTCTACCGGTTGCCGGCCTCCATCAAGGCTAAGCCTCGCCAAAGAAGAAGAAGAGGAGGAAAAGAAAAACAAGAAAATTGCTTGATTCTAAGAATTATTCCAGCAAAGAACCAACTTTTTTTACTTCTTAATTTTGTTCCAAGAATACCTTTGTTCTAAGAAACAAAAAAGTTACTAAATGGATTTATATTCTTTTTTTGTTCCGAAGAGCAAAATAATAGAATAAGGTATTGTTTCATACATTACCAAATAAAACATAAGTAATAAACGGACATCTCTTGAATTTTTTTTCTGCATCCGATTAGAGTACGAGTGTTTGAAGCTGATTAAATTCTTGTGGTAAGAATTTATATAATTTTTTTGTGAGATCGAGACATTATTTCCTAAGAATTTATGAGGGTAAAACATCATGTGAGATATCGGATGTAATTGGATATTAGAAAACACTAAGAGTATTTGAGTGCTTGAGCGTAATTATCATCTTCATTGTTTTGCTTGTTTTATAGTTATGCTACTTTTCTCGTGGATATAAGTTACATTGACCGAGCCATATAAATTTGGCATCTATTGTTTTCCACCTTTTGTTTGTTTTATTCAATCAATCGCTTTCACTCGTAAAGCTGCGCATGAATGAAGAACCCAAGTGGATTCATCAAAACCTAAATTTCATTTGCATGGGCAAGTTCCTTCCCTGATAAGGAGACACCGAGAATTAATCCTTTTTTTTTTAAATTAGACTTATGAAAGTTTATTTTCTAAAGAAAAGAAGAGAATACTTGAGAATTTAAGATTTAAAAAGGACTTTACGGTTTATAACCGATATAATTTGCAAGAAGACTTAAAAGTGTGTTTTTTTTTATGGAATTGGAAAGTACATTTTTGTAATAAAATAATTTAAATAGAAAGCAATGTGTGTATCTTTTGGTATTACAGTAGCAAGGTAAAAATGCGATAGAATCTTTCAATTTCGATACTCTATACCCGATATTTCGACTTCGGAATTTTTTAATATTAGATTGGCCCACCATACAAGTTATCGTGATGTTTTACTCTACGGTTTCTAACCAATAATAAGATTTGGCTGAGGATCAATTCAAACACAAAGCATAAAATAAAAAAGAAAAACCCATAATTTATCCACTACAGATTGAGAAATAAATCAACTTAAAATAAAATTACAAGTCAAAAAACCAGTATTTCTTTTCATCCTGGTAACTAATGGCTATCGACTCGATCGGAACATAACCACCGTGTTGTGTTGGCCCCCCGACCTACAAATCCGTCACGGCAGCCATGAATTCAGCGTCAGCTTCGAGAGACGCCATCGTGGCCGGCGAAAGGCAAATCTCGAGGTCGATGCTTCCGCCTCCCTCGCGGCCCGGATAGCTTGTGACCTTGCCGTCGAACTTGTTGCCACACCCACTTCGCGGAGCCACGGCCTTCCCCAGCCCGAAGTCGTTGCCATACATGTTGAATCGCGGCGAGCTCGTCATCATGATGCTGCACGGATCCAACGTCCGGTCCCGGCAGTACACCTGCGGGCTCTTTATCCACTCCTCGTTCCACTCGAGCACCTTCGCGTTGCCATGCTCCGCCACCAACGCATGCAACAGCAGAGCCGCCCACCCAAGGCCGCCGCCTAGCAGCTCCCCGCCGTCGTCGCCGCCCTCAACATCGTGACCGGGTTCCCGAAGTATTCCGGCGGGAGCGGGGGGTCTAGCCTCTCCCGATTGTTCGAGATCACCCGGCAGCTTGTGACCTGGCTGGGCGGAACGCAGCGAGCGCGCGTGATGCACCGCCATAGCAGGGCAGTCAGGGACTGGAAGGACGAGATCTTGGGGGTGCCGCATTGCCGGTTCGCCTCCGCCTTGAGACTCGCGATGGCATCGGCGGAGAAGTGAAAGACTCGCTCCCTGAGATCCGGGACTTGGTAGCGGGGGTGGAACGACGAGGGGTCGTCCGCGGAAGGCAGGCTTACCGGGCCGGGGTGGTTCTCAGGGAACCAGCGGGTCAGGACCGGGGGACGCGATAGCTGGACGACATCGACGTCGCCTATCTCTTGCGCTTGGAAGATCTCGGACCACGAGTTGAAAAAGAGCCAGAAGGAGGTGCCGTCGCCGATAGAGTGGTTCATGGAGAGCCCGATGAAGACGCCGTCGGCGAGCTCGGTGACCTGAGCGGACAGCAGGGACAGGGAGTGGCCGTCGTGGTTGACCGCCCAGTTGTGGTCGAAGAAGGACTGGACGATGGACGGGACGTACGTCGGGGAGAGAATGTCGGCCACGGTCATGTCAAGGAGTGCAGCGTGGATGAACCGGGCACCAGGGCTGTCGGCGCAGTCGACGAAGACGGTGTGGAGAGGGGGTTCGGTCTGCTTGAGGGTGGTGAGGCGGCCGGCGAGCGGGTAGAAGTGGGAGAGGGCGGAGGAGAGGGAGCGCTTGAGCTTCTCCAAGAAGGAATGGATGAAAGCGGGGCGGTCGAAGCCGGGGTCGAGGCAGCGAGGAGGGAGGGGGAAGAGGAGCCCCTTTTGGATGTAGTGGGTGGCAAGCATGGCGAGCTCCCACGGAGCCAAGTGCCGAGGGCGGTTTGAATGTGGGGGAAGCCGGTGTGGTTTTATGAGACAGTCGGAGATGTACCGGACGGTGTTATGAGAAGGAGGAGGAGGAGGAGTCATTTCGGTGGCGGTGACGAATGATGAATTGGTCTCTCGGCTCAAAGGCCGTGGTGTGCACAAAGCCAGCAATGCTCGAGCCATATTTAACCACGGTATTAGGAAAGAAAAGGCAAAACGCGGCCGGCGCAGCCTCAATAATTCAACGTCATTCATGATAGAGAGTGTGTGTTTATCGTTCAAATCACGAATAGTCAAAAGCAGGAGCGAAAACACTTGACTTTCGGCTCCCTCATCCTTGTGAGGATCATGACCCCTTCTCTAAATTTTAGCCCGAATTTTTGATTTATTCAATATAATTCAATGCAATCCAATTGAACCGTATAAAAATGTTCAATATAATCATTCCATTAATTCAAAATCAGAAATTATATTAAATATTTTCATATAGTGTAAGGACATGTACCAAAGGTTCAGACATTATATTGAATAAATTAAAAAATCATAAACTACCTTGCATATTGGACTAAAACTCAATAATCATATTGAAAAAATTAAAAGTTGATGAACCAAATTATACATTAGACCAAAGTTTAACGACTATTTGGGTCATTTTCTCTAATTGTGATACGCCCCTTCAATTTGAGTTCGACTTAATACGGAATATTGGAAGAAAAAAATCCACACATAGTTTTCGTAACCTTTAAAACTTAAACACACTTCAAATCCCAATAAGAAACTTTCAAAAAAATAAAACCGCGTAAAAGTTTAACCAAAACACCTATCCTTTTTTTAGTCAAAAAAGAAATCCAATCCTAGTTTAAAAAGCCATTACATCTTTGAATTTTAGATTTCTACTTTTTGCAACTTCTTTCCGTAAACTTGCATTTCCGTAGATTATAAAAACATCGCGACTAAAAATTTCATGATCGGAAGGAAAGCGCGAATTTCAACCTCTATTAGCACATTTATCCCCCCAAGACGGGCAATCAAACTAAACTAGCCCTGAAGTAACTGGAAATTAGACAGAGCAGGCCAAATCATTCATGCGACCGACAAATAAAATCTAAGGCACTTGTAAGTAGAGACTATATAAATACAGAGAGAAGATTTTGTCTCCTTGTAGTTCACCAAAATTCTATCTTGAATCATATCACAAGTTTCAAACTTTGGTCAATGAAAATCTTATGATGCATTTTATCGTTGGGATAATGATTGGGATAGAATAGAATAAAGTGGAATATCAAATCCTCCGGATAATGAAGGTGGATATATCTAATCATGTTAAGTGTTTGGTACACCTCATGAGAAAACTAGAAAATTATAAAATTCAAGCGACCACCAACATTAATTAAAAGCTAAGGAAAAACCCTAGATCTAGGAATTGTGGCCATCACCTCCACAATGGCCATGATCGAAAACAGTGACCACCAACATCACCGTGCAACGGCAACGCAAATCAATAAATCTCAAACTATGACAGAGAGGATGGGTGGGAGAATTTCAAGCAACCACCAACATTATCTTTGCGTCACCTCAAATTGATCGAGGTTCGGGTTGTCAGTGATACCAAAGATTTACGACCTCTTCATCACCATCTTCCCCTCCCTTGTAAAGAGGGTGTGGTCAATAAATCCGCCGCAAGGGCAAAATGCTTATCCAACATGCACTGCCCCCCTCCTCCTCGGGCGAGCAGCCCAACTACAAAACGCACTCTTTTCTATTCGCAACCACGTCTGCAATCAAAGGTTAGCGCTAACGAGCAAGAAGAGGTCCTTGACTCTTCCAAAGCTCCTTCCTTCAGCTGGTGCGCAAGGTCGCGCACTGATTTGATCACAGGTGAAATCCAATCCCTTCGCTTCGCACCAGGCTTGGAAACCATAAGACAAACCCCCTTCGCCTCTCAAAAGCAAGAGAGCGAGCAGCAAGCTAGTTAATGGATCACTAAAGTGGCAGTGGAAAAAACGACGTAAGCTAAGCCTGCCAGTCGCCAACCAAGCTAATGCGCCATCTTCAGTATCCATCCGGGTTGGGTCAGCTTGAGTGCTCTATCCCCACTTATTAAAACTCTTGCGCTCGTCCTCAACTATTTCGGGGAGTTCAATAACCTTTTCAGAACTTCAAACTAAATCAATCCTTAAAAAGAGGACTTGCATTTTTCAACTGCATCGCTTCTCTCGAGACAATGTCCCCCGTGGGATTCTAGCATCACGGCGGAACTTGTTTTTGTCCACCACGACATCGATCACTGTGTCAATGAAGAGCCGGCGGAGCCAGAGTTCAGCCGCTGATGGTTGAGGCGGTGTAAACAATGCTTCAGTTAGTCCAACAGACGCCTATGAGAAAACCTTTGCCCATTTCGTATCGACGAGCTAGTCTTGGTCATCACATTTATCACGTCCATCACGTCCGTGATCCAAAGGAAGGGACACCCAATTGCTGGCGTACAACAAATGGAAATGGGAAAAGAAGAGGAAGGAAGAAGACAAGTAGTGACAATTTTGTCTCGTCTTCCACCAATTGGAACCAAGACAGGTAAAGGAGAGAGCAGACAACGAATCGGAAAGGCAAAGTCAAAGTCGGAGGCTCAGTTGGATCCATTCTGATGTAAATACTTGCAATCTCTCATCCAATCAGGGTTACCCCACCCCCTCCCCGGATTTTTTATCTGGGATTTATCCAGATGTATCCAGGTTTGTCAATGTACCCGGATTTGTCCAATCCGGTGGAGTTCCCAAACATCGGATAGGATAACAGATTATCCTACCTGGACTCATCCGAACTACCACACGGAGCACAAGTTCTATCCCAATACTTCACACACATGCAGGAAACGCTATTCCATGTTCTTGAAAACCATTACCCACAGTCAACGGCATAGACTGATGTGCAAGATGAGAAAGGAAATGCAGAATAAATCCACAGCAAACATCAACACCAATAGCAACAAAGACACAAAATAATCTCCGATCCCACACCAGGTTTCATAGCTAAACGTGCAAACCAGTCTAAGAAGTAAATACCAAAGTCTAACCAAAACGAGCAAATTTTCAGCAGCCCATCAAAAACGCATGGTGCCTCTCAAAAGACAACATACGTCAAGGCTCCAGCGTCCAACATCTCTCCTTCAAGCCAGACACTTAAGAGACAAGGTTATCGCTCAAGGATAGACCAGCCAGCTGATCCACTGGGCTGTTAGCCTGCTGCTGCTGAGGAGTGCTGCTCCTCAGGACATCCATTGCCTCCTCGACCTTTGCCCTCAGTGCATCCGGTGACTCGAGCAGATGCAAAACCTCAGTCTGGTCCATTTCCAAAAGCATGCCAGTCACTTTGGCTGCATTATCGTGCTCCAGCTGATCCACCAATGGGTATAAACTTTCACCCAGCATCTGAGTGATAGATCAGAGAAAGCAGAGGTCGCAGATTCAGACTCAAGTATCGAGGGACAATAAACCTTTTTGCAAAGCAATTTCATTTTTGACTTACTGTTCTCTGCTGTTCAGGTGAAGAATTTGCAAGCGCTGTAGCCAGCGCTGTGATTGGCAAGGGTTGCGGAACCGAAGGCTCCCGCAAAGCCATGTCACCCATGCCAAAAGGAACAGGAAACATGCCTCCGGAACCTGGCATTGGCACTTCCTGCAAATTGCGACCAGGGTACCGATACATGCGTCCTCTTGGGAGCATCTGGTACATGAAACAGAACAGGTATTTATGAACAGATAATGACATGTCTTATAGAACAAAATGTCTTGAGTTCACTCTCGACCAACCTGCTGCTGCATCAACGGCACAGGCTGCTGATTTTGTTGCACAGGACCTGCTCCCCGTCGTCCTCCAGCACGTTGACCCTGTTGACCCTGTTGGACAAGGGGAACAAAGTAATTGGGCATAGGAGCCCCACCAGGCCTCATCCCAGGAACAAGTTGCTGATGATAACCAAATCCAGCCTAGAGAAGACACAAGATCAATAACATCAAAATTGTATTACATATAACATTATGGTAATGCATTGGCAAATTCATGAACTATACCACAAGCCACGTGGACTCTTACCCAGACATATCTGCTACAATTCCAACAACTATCTCCAACAATGCCCAAAAACTCAAACAGATGACCTTCAATGAAGCTCAGAGGCCAGCATGTGATGGATTGATATTACATCAAGAACTCCAAACACATTCCTTAGCCTTGGACCACAGAGGGAGAAGTTTAAATATAAAGAGCTTGTAAAACAAATTTGCCAAGTTTATTTGATATAGTAGAGAGAAAACAATTATATATGCTTTGACAATGATAAGACGCCATATTAGTTGATGTGTCAATAAAACAAAATGTTTTGAGCTGAATAGGTTTGACTCAATGATACATATGTGCCTTATTCGACGTTTAATAGATCCAGGATGCATGTAACTTGGGCATGGAATTTAATTGGATCACAAGATGCAAAATAAGAATCAACAGATATTGAAGACTACATATGGTAAACGTATAAAAGCACACACCTTTGTGGGCAACTATAAACTCCATCTGACTAGAACATAGACACCTTATTCAACAAATACAAAGGCCAGATGAAAGACCACAGACAGAAAACTATGTAAATGGCACAAAAGGGATAGCAACAATCACTCGAGAAAGAAGATTACGAAAGAAAAGTTACTCAACATTTAACTAATCAGTGGCAAGATGAACGAAGTTTATTCAGAACAAAAGAAAGAAACAAATTAACAAAAAAATCACCACATTGACTTATGCCAAAATTGATACTTACTTGTGGAGGAATTATGGCAGGTGGACCTTGGCCATATAAAAACTGTTGCCCCAAGCCTGGAGCACCAGGAGGATACATAGGCATTCGAGGACCAACAGATGGTGCAATAGCGATGGGTCTCATCTGCGAGAACTGCGCCTGAAGAGAAAGCGACAAAAGAAATCAGAAGAACTTTCTCATGATGGACCAGTTATACTTCAACTAGGGTTGAGAACTGGACCAAACCAGCCTGGACCGACCATTTCAAGGTCAATTCTAGAGAGAACCAGTTCAGTTCCCCGTTCCAAGACCAGAACCATTCTACCCGAAAACAGGTTCAAACCGATTCCAAACAGGTTCAACCGGGTTCTAAACTGATTTTGTAGCCTCTTTTAAGAAAGGAAATTTATTTTTGCAAGCATTGACAATTGAACCATGATCTCAAGATGAACCAATAACATAACCACTTGACCAACTTATATTTTTGTATTGTATAGGTGCTATTTTAATAGTTTTATGATAACACCTAAGTTCCTACAAAACATATAATGAACAGGTTCCCAGGTTGAACCGCAAATCAGATAGGAACTCGCCAATTCAGGAACCGGGAGTCATGTGATCAGTTCCAGAATTTAGGCCTAACCTGACTAACCCTGAGACCGATCACCCCTAGGCTTCAAAAAGACCCAATAGCTAGTAAAATCTCCAGCAATGAAATGCCAAGAGACAATTGAAAAAACCGTAGTAAGTTACATGTTAACTGTTGATTTCAAATGGAAAGATGGAAAATCATGGAACACTCCACATCTTCAATTCATATCCTATTTCGTTTTTCAATTAATGACCTTGACAAAATATTTTTGCAAAATGGTCAGACAAACTACATAAAGCTCCTAATGAATGAAAAACCCAAGTTGATTAAACAAAACCAAAAAATCATTTGCATGTGAAAGCCTAGTCAGATAAAAAGGCACCGAGAATAATATCGGCCAAACTCCAGTCTAAAAGTAATTTTTTGAATTGCAAATTTGAAACTGAACTTGTGAATTGCGAAGCCACCAGTATGACAGATGTATGCAAACAAATTAAGCACGTGAAAAGCAATACGACAGATCATACAGGGAATGAGGAAGGAAAATCAATCAAAGCTATGAAAAACAACCAGGATATTCATTCATCCTGCAATATGCCACCATAGTTATTTACCTGCAATCTTGCTCTTCTCTCTTCTTTCCTTTGGGCAAGCGCAACATACAGAGGTTTGCTGACAACCATCTTATTATTCATCCCAGCAAGCTGCAATACACAAAGACATGATACTTCCCAGATACATATTGTGCAAGTAAACACTCTGTCAACCAGATGCCAACAATTTTAGGACTTACAGCTCGAGCTGCTTCATCAGGAGATGAGAATGCCACAAATCCAGAGCCCCTGCTAATTCCATTAGGATCACGCATAACCTGTTTAACCGCATGAAATAAGATAATTTATGGACTCCCTATTCAAAAGTTAGATCAGGGACAAAGGCATTTTTAAAATTTGTCAATAGACTACTTACTGACCTTACAGGAAGTAATTGTTCCAAACTCTGAGAACAATTCCTTGAGTTTCTCATCATCAATGCTATCATTGAGATTCTTAACATAGAGATTTACACCTTGAAATTTGTCTACTGTTTCCTTCATGCTCTGCTCAAACCGTGCTTTCAGTTCGAGCTCTCTTTCAGACTTTTTCTGGGCTCTTCCAACATACCATTCCTTCTCATCAATCTTTTTACCATTCAAAGAGTCAACTGCCTTGGCAGCATCATCTACATTTTCAAAATTGACAAATCCAAAACATTTTGATTTACCCTCTCCATCTTTCATTACTACAGCACTGGTTATGGGCCCATACTCGCCAAATGTCCTCTTCAAATCCTCATCTGTAGTTGATTCTGATAAGTTTTTTACATACACATTGTTGAATTTTGTCATGTTAAGAGCAGTATCCCTTTCTTGCTTGCGGAGAAAATGTCCAACATAAACTTGTTTATCGTTGATCAGCATTCCATTCAACTTATCTATTGCATTTTGAGCTGATTCTTCATTATCAAATTGAACGAATCCATAACCCTTTGATTGGCCTTGAGCATCATTGGCCACTTTGCAGGAAAGAATGTTGCCAAATGAAGAAAAAGTTTCGTGCAGTGCTTTGTGGTCAATCGTCTTGTCCAGATTCTACACATCCCGGGAAAAATGGAGACATTAATACTTGGGGAAAAAAAGTATAGAAGCAATATTAAATTGAGCCACTAGACAAACTAGACATGTTCTCCATTAAAAATCCATCACCTCATTTAATACTTTTTAGGAGAAAAAAAATACTGAGAGGTCAAGTAATTCAAGGGGGCAAGTTCTCAAATGTGTACTAAAGGAAATAGTAGTACCTTGATAAATATGTTCGCAGTCCCACTCTTGCGGATGCTAGGATCCCTATGGGAATACATAATTCGAATGGGCTTGTTATTCACTTGAGTGAAATTCAGTGCATCCAAGGCCCTTGCCGCTGCATTATTGTGCATTGGGTCAACATAGAAATACACGTGAACTTCCAAAACAAACCACGAGAACGCATGCATGCAAGCATACGCGTTAGCAGGGAGATAGAGCATGGCAAAGAGATCAAAGACTAGGGGATAACAGTAGTGATACAAGCAGAGAAATAATAAAAACTGAAGCCAGCGAAAGCTGCAGAAATAATGCTGTGAAAAAGAAAGCGGCTTAGACAGGAAAAGACTTCGTGACTGGTGAAACAAGAATGTCAAATACAAGCTGACAGCCTAAAAACTGCGCTAATTAACAAGAAACAAGGAGAACTCTTCCTCAGCCGTTCAGATAGAGGCATAATTCAGAACTGAAGGTTTAATAAGATGCCTTCACAAAATCAGTTGCCACAGTTCCTTCTTCTCCAAGGACACAAACTCTCCCATTACAAACTTCCAGGAAAAATTTCAGTGTCTCTTTAAAAGAAGTGACAGATGGAGCATCGCATCGTCACTCACGTGTCACTCTCAATCTCAATCTAGCGTTTGGCAAAGTGATTGGGCATTACCAGGATAAAACTATGTTCTAGAGTTACAAGACAACTCCAAATTGGCCTACTTTACCACACCAGCAAATTCCATCAAACGGCTTCACATTCAGAAATTATAATGTGGCAGATAAAAATAGAAGACCGCAACACGGCAAAAAGAGATGACACCCAACAAAGATCATAAAATGGTTTCATGACCACATAATGCGCATGAAACTCCAAGCTGCCCTGCCAAGGCAGTCCTCGCATCTTTACCCAATCAGAATTTCACCATCAATCTCAATATTTTGTGGACAATCAATCATATTTACAAATCGACGGCTGTAATGACCATATTCTGCCAAATGCAATGCCAAATCCTAACATTTACATTGCTTAATACAAATCAAACAGTGCACGTTAGCAAAATCTCAACCAAAATCGCAGCACTTTACACTCAATCTCATTCAGCGTCCACGCCAAAGCACATAATCGGTTAGGCAAAGAGGATAATTAAACTCGAATATATCCAGCGCAGACAAACTAACCATCCACAGGGTCGCTATAGTTGACGTAGCCATAACCCAGGGACCGGCGGGTGCTCAGGTCCCGGCAAACCCTCACGGAGACGACCTGGCCGACCTGGTTGAACAGATCGTAGAGCTGCGAGTCGTTGACGGTGAAGTCCAGGTCCCCGACGTACAGCGACGTCGAGAGATACGAGCTCGCGCCCCCGGCGCCGGCCGCCGGGACGCCGTTCGGGCCGCCGATCGCCCCCGCGGCGGCGGCGGCGGCCTGATGTTGCACCTGAATCTGCGCCATTACCTAGTCCCGATCGCGGAAAAAAAGAACAGAAAACACGAAAACCCTAACCCCTAATCTCTCGCAAAACTGTTCGCTTTTCCTCTTCCCGATAAGAATTGAAGACCCCCCCTTCTCCTGAACAAAGAATCCCCAAAAAATCTGAAGAACCCTAAACGAATGTAGCCTGACCGTGTACGTTTCCCGTGAAAAAAAAATCTTTTTTTTTTTTTTTTTTTGAGTGCTTTCTTCGAAACGAGGGAGACGACGAGCGGAGACAAAACTGAAGATAGGATCGCCGGGAAAACCAGGCCGAGGCCGGACCGGACGCGGCCGGCGGCGGCGGCGGAGGAGAGGACGGCGAATCGATAGAAGAATAAAATTGCGGAGGTTTTTTTGGTGTTTTTTTTTGGGTGGTGTGAAGGCAGGACCGACTGCACCGCACCGGCTCGGACAGGCCCGCGGCGCTTATATACCGTCGGCGGCCGTTGGAGTGGGGGAGCTCCGCAAACCCTAGCTTTGGGCCTATCGGGGACGGAGATGGATCGTGGGCCGTCGGATCGACCCGCTCCCTGCCGTGCGCGCGGGGCCCCACGTGGCGGTTTCTACGGCTGGCGTAACCGCTAAGACAAAGGGGGTCGGTGCGGTCGGGTCAATCGGACACGTGAGGACACGTGGCGGCCCGGCAGCTCGCCGCGGCGCCGGGCCCCGGAGGTTGTCCACGAGCCGTGCTGACGAGAGCTGGCGTGGAAAAAGTTCGTTGCTTTTCCGTCCAAATAAATATTTACAGAACATTTATCCGCGTTAAAAAGTTGTTAATGCTCAATTCTTTTCTTTATTTTATTTGACAATCGATCCAAAAATTTGCTTAAACAAATTGAAAAGAGCTGGGTTTTTTTAATGGTTCGCTCTCCGACGAAACTACAATGTACGGAGGTAAAATCTGAAGATAAAAAAAGTAATGCTTTTGATATGTATCATGATACCCACTTAAAAATTGCAAAAAGAAACACGTGATATGGAAAGTGGAACTTTCGTAGAGAAAAATCAAAACAAGGAAAGTGGATAAATTAGGATCAACCACTTTAATTTTCAAGTGACGATTAAGGGTAATATTTATTTCCTTTAGTGAATATAGATTGGATTTAGTGATATATAAGGTGAAAATATCCTCACCTAACTTATAACCCTTAATTTTTTCTTATTTGTTGAGTCCTTAACACCTCAAGTTACCCTTAATATATTTCTGCAATTTTCGCACATTTTCCCTTCCTTCTTTGTTGTTATCTAAACAAAGCTAAGCCCGTATTTTGCACTTTTCCTTTTAGGCTACGTTTGGTTCAACTTTACAAATAAGCTTTGGAGAAATGCAAATATCTTTGGCCTAAAGGGTCTTAGGAAAATGCAAATTGCGTTTAGTAAAAAATTCTTTACAAATCTATTTTGATATAGATAGTGTTTGTCAAATCTTTTATTATAAAGGGCTTTTGGATTTTATTTTTATTTTTTATTAAAGAATATTAAACTTTTTGACAACTCCAGTGAATGTAAAGATAATTTCAAAACAATGAGAGGTAAATCGAAAAACTAAAAACTTTATGATAGTAATTTTGAAAAAAAAAGTAGTTTCGTATTTAGGCGAATGCCGAAACCCAAGATTAGTCCCATCAATATTGGGCTTTCGCTTTCTCAATGTCCGCATTTTACCGAAAGCTCTTTGGACAGGCTTGCCAACTACCCCGACATTTCCCCGAAGGGGCTTTGGAAGTTAAAAGCCCATTAGAAAAGCTAAACCAAATGCACCATTATTCTTTTATTTTCTTTATATCTTTCAGATTGAGTTAATATCAAATCAAAATTCCTAGTTAATTTTTGATTTCGATACCTAAAAAATTGATTTGATCGAAATTGTCGCTTTGATTTGAGTCGGTTTGATTTTTCTTAATTGGCATGAGAATTTAATCCAGTTTGGGACTCGTATTTGCCAAAGGGAACATTGACATATACGGTCGTGCCAACATAAATAAACAAAACAATAAAATTGACAGAGAATAGCATCTGCAATCAGAGAAAGCAAGAGGTGGGGAGGGGGAGAGTTGGGGTCGTCGGCAGCGGCACGGCCGCCCCACTCATGGCGTGCCTGCAAGCGAGGGTGGCCAGCCTTCGCCGACGAGCGTCGGCATGCTCACCAGTACGTTGCTTCTGCTGGTTTCCCCCATGGGACGAGGCATTTCAAGACCGAAGGGATTATGCAGTACATGTTGCCTTTGGGCCTTTGGCCCTTCGTTTTACCTTTTGGTATGGATCCATGCGTGACGGGTTTGATTATGCGCGTAATCTGTCACTTGCCTCCGCCGAAAATGAAGCTGCTTGCTTCGTGGATCTGTCAGATTGCCCCAGCCGGAAGCACTATTAATCCCACGTTTGCAACTTGCAATTCAGGTTCCAAACTCTCGGTATTGGTTCGAATTGAGAGGATTAATCGAAACGTCGGATGTAGAAAGGTCGAAAGATCTTACGGACTTCAAAGGATCTTCTACCCTTTTGTGGCGTAGTATTTAAAATAAAATCTATGCCAACACACTGAACACTTCAAAGGGTTTGACTAATCTACATAGAGCTTGGATTTGCTTTTATTAAAAGGTCAATACAACCGACATCTTTTAACACATTGATCTCACATTAATTTTCATCTCACACAATTCAAAATCGATACCTTGACCCAAATATACCCCGTAAACAGTTCTGCAATATCCTGCTAAAATGCTTACGTGACAGATGATTTTAAAACAGATTTGACATGAAAATTCGTGTGCATTCATATGTATGCATTTTAACACAACATTGGATGGAATGCTAGAGAGTGGCAAATTTAAGTCAGAGCGAGGGCATATGTCGCTCTATGACGCGTGGGGGTCTCGGCATAATTGAGTAATTACCCCCACGCCCATATTTATAAGTTTTATTAGTTGCTTGCCTGTGTATTTTAACACATTTTGACCGCACGACAGTCAATCACACGGGCACAACGGATCATACGGTAGCAACAAGGGATGCGCTAAAATAAAAAACGTACTGCACCGGCCTGCCCAAGTTGGCTCAATATATTTTGGGCTGTACTAGGCCCATGTCGGCCCACATGTCCCAAATATGTTTTTTGCTAGTTCAAACTAGTCTGATTGGAGAAACAACATTACCTTTGTTTTCCGGCTCTGATTTGGGGAGGCCCATCCGCGGGGCGGTCTTAGGCGGCGGGAGTGGGGCGGTGGTAAACTTGGACTGAGAATTTGGGTGGATAGGTTGAGTTGAGGTATGGAAAACGCATTTTTAAAACTTCCAAGATGTAGGTGCTCAAGTAAGAGAAAATTCATATACATTTTATACACCAAAAAAAAGAGCATGGAATTGAATTTCCAGCCTCCATCTCCGACCGACCCGGAATGGCCAATCCTATACGCTTCGGGTCATATGGCCTTGCCTCGGTTTAGGCGGAAAAGCCTCTGGCCAAAACGTTTAGGCCGGACCAAAATTTTGATGAAAGCCCGCCCAGCCCAAGCCAACGGTTACCTTTAGGGTTGAGCAAGACGGATTGATCGAATTGGGAATCATTCGAATCGGACTAAATAGGTTTGGTCCCCGAGAATGTCGGTTTGGTTCTCAATTCCTAAAAATAGAACCGGTGTCTAGACAATCCGGCTCCAGATTCCAAAAGGGAAATGAACCGATCTGACTTATTATTATTTATTTATTTATTTTTATTTTTCAAATGTCACATGCATGCTACCTCTCTTCTTTTGATCTTTCTCTTTCGCCCCACGATCGGTTCCATCAGATCGATCGAGAACTAAACCGAACCAGGTCCAATCCTAGGTTCCTCCAATCCGATTTTTGGATTTATGGAGTGGGACCGGATCGGAAACCTATCACCTCCGGTTATCCCCAGCAGCAACCAAGTTGGCGCTTATTAACAATTCCGCAAGTGACAGCATAACGTGGTATCTAAGGAAAATCCACGCTTCGGCCGTGGGGTTCGGATAGATTAGATTGAAAAGGACGGCCTGGTGGGCGGACCCCTGACGGCGAATATAATGCTAATCTGGATTTTTGCTTTGCCTTAACTTGCTATTGCACCAACCTGAGGAAGTTCCTTTAGGGAAAGCGCATCGAACGTTTCGACAAAAAGATTATTAAAAAAATAAGAAATACGAGCGGACCGTCCAATAATGCGAGCATATGTCTGTAGAATATCCCCCTCCACTCCAACCATCGGGCACGTAGCTTTTCATGGCCGCCTCGGTTCTTGGCGTTTCCTCGTGTCGAGCTCCGCTGCCGTAGATGGTGACGTGGCGGCGCACGTGGCCGCGTCTCCGCCGTCCTTCCGGCTCGAGCAAATCGGACGTCGAAAGTGGGATCCCTACGTAAAAGAGCCACCCCCCCAATAATGTTTGGTTCGGTATTTATTCCCGTTAAACATTGCTGTCGCATATGTTTTACTTTGTCTCACACTTCCACTTTAATCGATCTATGTGTGTACGTATATAATTATTTTCACGTGGCACAAAAGACGGTATTTAAATGTCGCCTCCAAAAAAAAATTCACGGCCTACATAATTTACCACCACGACGCCTTCGTGTTCTTCTACCTATTCGTCCAGAGGCTCTTCGCGGCGTTAGGTTCCGACATAAATGGTAAAGTAGGTCAAGAGTTAGGTGGCCTGTGCTTGGAATTATGTTGTTTAATTTTTTTTCTAGGCATTTCTTAGAACATATGTTCTGAGAGGACATACGGCACGAATATTAGTGGAGGCATTTCTGTCCTATTAATCCCACACGCATGCCGAGAATAGTATCTTGATTTTATCTCGACATGTTTAAAAACTTTTTAGGTTGGACTCTTCAAAATAATTTTGTTTTACAGCCAAGCCAACGGGCGACTTTACGATCGAACTTTCTAACTTTGGCTTTTTACTACTGTTTCGATACATCGACTTATGAGCAACCCTAAAGTTACGGGGTTGAGAGATGTCACCTTTCGAATTCTCTTTCCCCTTCCCTTCTCTCTTTTTCTTCCGTTTGCCCCATCTCTTCTCCTCCAAGCAACATGACCACCGCCTGCCGTCGCAGTCGGCTCCTCCAACAGACAGTTTGTCTCCATCAGCGTCGCTCTCTCCCTCCCTCCCTCCCACTCTCTCTCTCTCTCTCTCTCTCTCTCTGTCATGTCCGTGTTTGCTTATGCGAATCGACAGGGTATACCGACGAAGGGAGTCGAAGGAGAGCGAGAGGTGGTGAGGCGCGGGAGTGAGGAGCGAGTGCGATATGCTGCGACGAGGATGTGAGCGATGGAGGAGAAGACAAGACAGGGCGAAGAGAGTTACCATCATAAGGATTATCTTGTGCATGATCACGAGTAAGAAATATCTCCGAATCAAGAATGATCGAGAGCATCGTTCACTGCCCCTAAAACACGGTTTTGTTTATATATCTTTACTATATTACTAGTACTCGCTGTTTCATGGGTCGGCCATATTATACTAACCTTGTAAGTTAGACACAAGTTTATTATATATCTTACTATATTACTACTCGCTATCTCGTGGACCGTCAGCCACGTTGTATTATATTTCGAATGCGACGCTCAACTGAGCAAAATCAAATCTGGGTTGACGAGTAGATAACTTCTCTATTCGCAGGACTTACATGCTTCCTATGATTGACGGATTATACTAGTAAAACTTGGGCGGCCCCGTCTTATAATTATTTTATTCTTTTTAGTAGTGCGCCGACCCAGAATAAAAAAATTACTGGAGAGAGAGAGAGGAGAAGGAAAAAGCAAAGGGCCAAAAAAGCAAAAACACAATGATATTCACCACCCCGCTCCTCCTCCATCCTTTCACCACCCACCTCCCCCGGCAGCAGCAGACGAAGCTTTACGTAATCTCCCACCACCACCACCCTCCTCCTCCTCCTCGCCCTCCATGACGGTGACAACCTCCCTCCTTCTGGACCACTCTCTCTCTCTCTCTCTCTCTCTCTCTCTCTCTCTCTCTCTTTCTAGAGACACTACTGTTCCATTGCTTTTTGGTGGTGTCCACAGGGACACCGTAGGCAAACGGCTCCTGGTGGCTAACTCCTCTACCTTATCTCCTTATCTACTTTGTTTTCTTTAAACGCCAGCTTCTGCAAGAGCTGGCCCAGAAGAACACCAAAGGAGGAAAGAGACAGTGGGTCCGTACTCAGTTCTGTTCTTTCGTCCGCCTCCTCTCTTTACTTATTCGTTCCCCTCGCTCGTTCTTGGACAAAGCCCCCATTTCTTCTCACGTCCAGGCTTCCCCAGAATTCGAATCTCCATCGATCGCACAACCCCCAGAGATATAGAAGCAGACAGATGTGTATGTCTCGAGAAACGAACGAGGAAATTTGATTGGATCTCTCTTTTCCGCTTCTCGATTGCTTCTGTGAATTGTTTTTAAACCTTAAAAAAGAAAAAAAAAACAAAGAGCAACTGCAGACAAAGCCAGAGCCACGATATGATCAGATTGCTTCTATATATTTCCAGCGTCAGAGATGAATTTCATATTTGTTGTCATCTCTCTATCGAAAGAAACGAAAAAACTTCATCAGGGCCATGTCTTTTTCCCCCTTCATATTCAGTAGATCAATCGGCGCGTGGAAACCAAGAAAAGGAGAAGATCAAAACTCGGCTACCCACTACGGACTACAGCAAAACGGGAAAAGAAAAAAAACGAAAAAATTCAGATGAGGCTAAATGATTATATGGATGAACCCCGGCTTTAATTCAGTCTCCGTCCGAGTTCTCCGCTTTTGGGTACTCGTTCAGGTCCGGCTTCTCCGTGGCTACCTGGCTCGAGTTTGGCTCCGGGGCGGGGGGCTGGGCTGCGGAGGCCTGGGCGTCGACCCTGGCCCCGACCTCGGTGGCCTTCTTGCGGATGGAGGCGGCAGACAGGTCCCGGAGCTCGTCGTCCTCCTGGAAGACGAGCTCGGGGAAGTTGAGCCGGGCCGAGGGGCCGCGGAGGTAGAACACCGCGGTGTCGTAGGCGCGGGCCGCTGCGATCGGGGTGGTGTAGGAGCCGAGCCAGATCCGGGACCGCTTGTTCGGCTCGCGGATCTCCGCCACCCACTTCCCCCACTTCCTCATCCGTATCCCCCTGTACGGCTTCTCGCCTTGTTGGTGGTGGTGATGGAGATGATGGTGCTGCTGTCTCTGCTTGCGCTTCTCAGCAGTCGTTCCCGTCGCCGTTGTGGTCGGTGTTGCAGTAAAAAACTCGCCCTCCATGGTCGATGATGGCCCTTCCTTTTCTTCCCTTTTTCCCCCCCACCTTCCTTGCCAAGCTCAGGAACTACGAGAACTCGGAACAGAAGAGCAAAAGACAAACACGTTCGCTCATGGGGGATATTCTCTCACTGGAATGATCCCAGAAAACGCTTGCCGCATGAAAACCCTGGTTTGCGTTCCATATGAGAATATAAATATGAATTTCTAGAGAGAGAGAGGAGGAGAGAGAGAGAGAGAGAGAGAGAGGGAGTTTCCGACTTGGCTGCGAGTCTGTCGTCCGGGGACGGCTGCCACGTTGATCTTGCCCTTTAAGATAATCCAAACCTGGCCGACATAATCCATCGCTCCCATCTCTTCTTCCAATTTTCTTTTTCCTTCCTTTTCCTTCTTTTTATCTTCTCTCGCGCACCCCGCGAGATTCGGTATTTGGTAAATTGGGTAATGATTCGTCGTCTTCTGCGGCACTCACTGCTAATTCGAAAGCTTGATTTGTCGATCCTAAATCGCTAGCGGCCGCTGCGACGGGGTACGCTTACATTCGAATGCTGTGTACGTACCTCTCGCTAGGGCAAATTTTCGTCTTGATGGACGAGTCCAAGAAATGATTACTTTGCCCCACGGACAAGGTTCGAGCCTGCGCGTAGTTTTCAGCGCTTCCGCCGGGGAGAAGCATCGCACATGCAATTATTTCGAGTCTTATTACAAGCGGACAATAATGAGTTCATTATAATAGTGCGTGGAATCCCCGATTGGATAACCAGATAATGAGGTTCGTCCTTACGAAAGTCCGAAAGAACGACCCGCAATTTAAGCAAGATCTTACTTTATAGGGATGTTTGGACTTTATGATGATAATTGATAAAGCTCATTAGCGATAGATTCGACTTCACAAAACAATTTTTTGAAATGTCTGGATCTAATGATTTGAAAATGACGCAGATTTCTTGTATTTTCTATTCCGTTGCCTGCGCGCAAAAGTGATCAGGTCATCGATATGGATATACACGTGATGAAGTGCCAAATACTATCAAACGCGTAACCCATGCTATTGTCGACGACTACAAGGATCGGTATCGATATTAACGCACGTTGGTGATCACTACCAATTAGTTGTCGATATACGGCGATGTATGGTTAGCTACGGTGCACAAAGGTGGTGAAGTTACTAGAAAACAAAGTGATTAAATTTATGTTAACACGTCTTCTTAAAGCAACAACTGTTTGGAGACGAGATTATAATATTGTGAAAATATGTGCACAAAACTTTCAAAGTTGATGGGACATGACTATAATCATAGGAGAACTGCTCAGGGATGGTTATGACACAACCACTATAAATACCGTTGTTCCATTACTAAAGAAACAACCGTTTGGAGACAAGATCATGGTATTCTAAATATATTTGCACAAAACTTTCAAAGATGAAGGGACATGACCACAACCACAGGAGAACTGCTCAGGGATGGTTATGACACAGCCACTATAAATGCCGTCGTTCCACTACTCCGCAAAACACAAGCAAATCTACTATCTTTTAGTCATATTTACTTTCTACTTTTAGTTTTCATACTAGTGTCGTCAATTAAATTCCGACGTAGTTCTTAATTGTAGCTTCCATATCAGTGTCGTTGATTAAATTTCAATGTGTATCTCTATCTCGGATGTTGTATCGTCGATTAAATTCCAGCATAACATCTTTGTATTGTCAAGCTTTGTTGTTGTTTAAATTCTGATGCAGCTTGTTTAAGTTTGATTTCGTGGGAATGGCTATATTCTCCTAATTTTGTTGTCAATTAATTTTTTGCTTGGTTCATATTTGTACAGTTTTGCTAAAGTAAAAAATTTATATTCTCTTGTCTACATGTGCTATTTTCCATCCGGGGTCAATACACAACCTGTCTCTTTTAATAAAAGCCAAATAACTACTTTTGGTGAAAGATATTTTACTGCGGCAGAAATTTCAGTGAAATATCTATCAATTAACTTGATTGAGCTATAGACTATATCTTTTTCCATTCTTGGTTAGAGGACAATTTCCTTCGATCATTCTTTTGATTGGCGTGTTACAAATATGGCCACTGCCCACATTTACATAAAGTTAAGTTTGCATACGAATGATATCTATAGCTTATAACCTACCAATTAGAGGCGTAGTTTGTTCTAAAAGTCCTAAATCTATTGTATGATAGCCAATTTAGTTAAAAACTTTTCAATTTGGCTAATTAAATCCTAAATCTTGTGAAGATTTGTCAATGTATTACTCATGATAATACTATATATATTTTTCGCTGGAATTACTCACGTGATGAAATATCTTTCACTGAAAATCATTTTTCGACTTTTAATTAAAAGAAACTAGGGTTATGCGTTAACTCTAGACATGAAATATCACTAGCAATAAGGCACCAACAACTTTTATTAGAATTGGGTTGTACAGACACAATCCATGTTGGAATTTAATGGACGACAAAGCTTGGAACATACATACTTGGTACAGTGACCGTATGCAAACAAATCATACCAAAATTTAATCGACGACACGACCCAAAAGCATAAAGATATCATGTTGGAATTTAATCGACAATGCGAATCCGAAAGCTACTGCTAGGAAAATAAAGTATTCTGTAGGAAAGTAAAGATATTGAAAAGATAATAAATTTATTCAATTTATATCAGAGGCCTTCATTAAGTACTATTTGAAGCATACAATTGACGGCTATCAACGAAGGTTACCAAGGGAAGTTACAAAGGAAGGTTTTATTTCATAAAATACAAACGGAGGTTACAAACAGTTAATTGACTCCACTGGTTTCCTTCAACTCCATTATCTTAATAGTTGATTCCACTATACTGATGGTTACTTATTTGATGGTTGCATCCAAAATTGTTGACTCGATTTCTTTGAGTTGCCGATTTATCATGTCGTCAATTTTTCAAATTGTCGATAAATTTTCCGTCTATATTATTTTACAGAAATATTTGTACATTTTCGTTCTCCCACAAAGCATGTCGCGTCTAATGAAGTCAAATTCACTTAAATTATGAGCATGGAGATTCTCTCACAGGAGATAATTTAATGACTCATTAATTTTTGACTATTTCTAGGGGGTATACTTATGTTTATGACTATGACATACTGAAATATTCATCTCATAAAGTTGCTATGGAAAAGAAAAAATGGAAAAGTTTCTCTTTACGACATAATTTCTTAGTCAAATCATCTTACTTTTGACACATCACGACATACAATGTAAGTGGTCATATGTAACCTTTCCTTTTGAGAGTATGAAATTGAAAAATTGGAAGGGGCGAGGGTGGCGAGTAGTTGAAGTAGGCGGCGGGAGCGCCGACGTGGACGGTTCCGGCTCGACTACGCAAGGCATGAAGTTCCACGGCCCTCTCGCACGTCGACTGAAAAATTATTAAATGACCCCCATAAAATAAAATTAGGTAAAGTCCCGGATAAAAGGCTGAATTACATCACAAAATGTGGAAAAATCATTAGTTCATATGAATAATGGCGGTTGCGAAATTCACAGCTATCGCATTAGAAGTTTGAAATTTGTGGACACGTCGATAGATGCGCGACGGGACGAGGATCTTCATCCGGGTTTTTAGTGAGCTACTTTTAACGAGCTAAGCATGTTAAAATTGACTCTCAATGGTTTAATGAAAATTGTCAAAAATGGTGAGCTACGCGATATATCCATTTTTCATACTTTTCATAGTCGGTACGTATTTCTTTTGTCATGGAATGAAGTTGTATTTTTACTTTAATTGTAAGAAAATTTGAGATAATTCGAAGGGAAAAAAATTTCGAGTCACGGCAATTTTTCGTAGTTACTGATATTCGAATGATATTTTAAATTTCGATGAAACTTTTTAAAAGGTGTAAGCAAACAATTATTGATTTACAAACCATTTTAAATATAATTTCCCTTGCTTATCTTCGTCTTTTTCGTGGGGGAATACGATATGTTCGGCTTGCGTGAGGTGAATGATTAAGCACGAAGCGGTTCGATGTGGACAAGTGGACGAGTGGAGAGAGGCAGGAGGAGGAAGGGGGCCAATCCTCATATATGTAAAAGAGAAAAAAAAAGTTAATGGGCGGGCGTGGCGAGAGCCCAGAGAAATTAGGTCGGTGGCGGTGGCGGAACGGACGGACGGATCGGCTCCCGGCGTCGCTTTCCGTCCACGCCATCGATCATCCCTGTCAAGTGGATGTATAACAACAGCAAGGGTTGTCAATTCGATGCATACTTTCAAAAACAATGACTGCTATCTGGTGTACCGCATGTGGCCCCTTTTACCTCACGATTTATCATCATGAATGGAAGATTGCGTAACGATGATGTCACAATACAGAAGAGAAATGGATCGGCGAACCCCATAAATTGGTTTCCCGCTACACGTTTGGACTGATCTGTGAGAGGTCGACTTGCGTTCGTCGTGGTCGTACGTGGAGCTCAGCTAGGCATGGCCGAGTCTCAAATCCGATTCGATGCCTGATCCTAGGTCGCCCACCTCCAATCCCATATTGCCACAAAGCTAGATGAGACGTAGAGACGGAGTGCGATGTAGATGGCTCTCCATTTCAATCCATTTGAACATCCTTCTGGTGTCTGGCATCTTTCACTATTGGTCATTTCGTACCTAGAAAAATGATCGCCTATTTGTATGTGGTCTTAATTTTTTTTTTTTCCTTTTATATAGGATGAATCGTTCTATGCATGGATTGCAACACATCATGTGAACTTGTGAGAAATGATTCTGCCTTCACAATTCAAACACAAGACTATATCTCTTTTCTAAGGAACAATCAATTTATAGAAAAAAATGATTGATTTGTCAACATTAGCGATTCGAGTAATGCACAAATAATTTCTCCTCATATGAATGAATAAAATAACAGTCAAATTACACATGACCATTGAACATAGGCCAGTCAAAACATGTGCCAGTACCCGTGCATGAACGAGCTTAGAAAGTCAAATACAACGATTACCATCTTGATTTCCTTTAGTTCGAATTAGTGTGAATGAGCAAAATAACAATACAGAAAGAAACGTGTTTTTAGCACGCAACAATAGAATCATGCCTTAAAGAATTAGGTAAGTCTTGGCAAAAGAATTACAAAGTCAAAACATTCGATTCAAGCTAAGGCCGTATCTATAAGATGACAAAAAGTCGGCGCCCCCGAAACTCGGCCGGCATGTGTGTTGCCGACAGCACTGTTAATGCATTTTCCATCATTGGTGTGATGGGGTTGTAGTGGACACCGATTGCAATAATTTAAGGCATAATCCCGACATGTGCGCATCAGTTGTGGTTGCGTAATGATAGAGGAAAACCTGAAAAAGAGGGAGGCTTTTTAGCCAAATAAAACAGGATTCAAAAGTAAATAAAAACGGCTTTGTTAGCTCTCTGTCTGACCTCTCTTTAGGGCCAGCCGCATGTCATTTCTCATTGATTAATCAAACCTAAAACCTGCAATTAGAACGGAGGGCGTCCCGGTACAGCTACTCTGCGATCCACTTTTTAGCTGTGAAATGGGGCGCCGCCCCTTTTAACACATCAAGAGCCAATGTGCTATTGAAATTACAATCTCTTACAGGAGCTTTAAGGAAGCTGTCTTACCTTGCTTTCAGATGCGGCGGCTATAAAGTATGTACACTAAACATATAACTGGCAAAACTTTTCAGCGTGGCTACAATTCAGCCACAACTATATGTATCAATGTTCGTGGGAACAGGCTTATTGTGGAGTGCGATTTTGACTGGAAAAGATTATAGTTTGGTAGTGAACCTTTGCCTGGTGCATCGGGCTGAGATTGCAACCCAAACACGAGTTAAAAATAAATGGGGGTAGTCAATGGATGAGAGAGAGAGAGACCTCAATATTGAACATAAAATGGAGAGAACGGCGGCAACAGCAAAGCAGCGTCGGCGTCGGCGTCGGCGAAAAGCTAATTACATTAGCTTCTCTTGTGGATTACCCAACAGGAGGCAGGCAACATAGTAACATGGGTTGAGAAGAGGGGAGAGGAGGGAGAGTTGTTGTTTGGGCTTTCTGTGCAGTAGAGCGGTATAAACTAAAACATAATGAACACTTGTTGTAACATAGTAATAGACAACACAAGTAATTGGAGCAGGAGAAAGTGTATCTGTTCATTTCCAATGCGACGAATATATATACATAGGGTTAATACCCTGAAAAACCCCAAACTGATACACCTGTGACAAATTTACCCCAAACTATTTTTTTGACTACCAAAAACCCCAAATTGGTATACCTTTGACAAATTTACCCTAAACTGGTACACTTGTGACAAATTTACCCTCTGTTAGTTTTCGTTAAATTTTACTGTTAAATTATTAAGTTAAATGACATGTGACAATTGACTGGTATATCAATTTGAGATTTTACGCTCCGTTTGTCACAGTTTACAATTTTTGTGTTTTTTTTGTGGTATTGATCCAATTTAGCGGATGGTATATTAATTACAAATTTACCAGTTTTGGGTTTTTTGTTGTCGAATAAATTAGTTTGGGGTAAATTTATTAAAAATGTACAAGTTTAGGGTTTTTTATAGTCAGTCAGGGTAAATTTGTCACAGGTATACCATTTTGGGGTTTTTCATAGTCAAAAAAATAGTTTTGGGTAAATTTGTCACAAATATACCAGTTTGAGGTTTTTTAAGGTATTAACCCATATACATATCAACATCAATGAATCACGCATTGGAATCACTTGAAATTCCCAAAGTCGATCTTTTGCATTGGTTCTCAAATAGCACCGCATTGCGTCTTACATCATTAATTATCTATCATTGGATGACACCAATTAATAAGAAAATGCCAATTAGTTGGCAAATTCTAATCTTTTGACGTTGACAACCGCATATCCCGCATTATTATTATATCTTAGAAATTTGCTTACTCATTTCCACACGCACTTCTTTATGTTGGATAAGAGGAACCAAACACCACCAGTTGAGGCTGAAAGCGACATAGCTGGCCCAGAGGACATGAATTCACATATACAAGTATTTCTTCGAGTTGGAAGAAGCTTAGATTAAGCACCATGATTAAGCTTTGACCCAACTAAGAGCTGCATTTTTCCTATTATTAATCCAAGAATTTGAAGTACACTTGTACTAAAAGTAGTGGAGTACTAATTCAGAGGAGGAAGAGGTTTAACCCCGTCTTGAAAAAAAGAATTTTTTTTAATTATTATTTTCTTGAAAAGAAAAGAAATTTTTTAATTTTATTTTCTGAAAATATCTTATTACCGCTTTTCATGATATTCTACATCATCAACGATTCCTCTTGGAAAAACCCATTCTGGTTCCACCGACTTTAAGGACTTCTCAAATCTAATGACAAAGTTGTGAAATCCAAAGCAACCTGTAAGATCTTGCTTGACATATGTGTAACTTTTTCCGTTTTTACCATGTGGACTTTTTAGTGTTAGGTATGTTTCCACGACAATATATCCTTCTATATCATCTCTTATTTTTGGTACTCAATTTCCTGACTAAACACTCAAGTTATGCACAACAACTGCCGTCAACTGTCAACTTGGAACTATTCTGCTACACTACAATGCCCGCCTTCACCTATGGTCTCTCTTTTCGCAAGAAGATCTAACCAGCTTCTATTTTTGCCAAACAAACCGTGATTGTAAATTTCCATTGGAATTTACTCTGGAGCTTGGCAAAATTAACCATCGACTCTAATATTATTGGTCAGTTTGCATGGTAAAAGCTTGAATCCTTTGTCTAAGGAGATTATGAAGAGAGAGTCTAGGTTCAAGCTCAACATCATATGTAGGTAGAACCATCTTCATTAAAATAAAAAATTAAACCAATCAATTACAGGCAATAAGGAACAAATCTGACTGCTCCATTCTGACACCAAATCTTCGACATGCGACTCGCCCAACACAATTCATTCGTGCACCCCAACAAATCCAGTATGAAATTAAGTGATCTAAAATGCTCCATTAAGCCAATCAGTCACGAGCCAATCAAGAATTGACCGCTTCATACCAGCATCAAATCTTGGACATGGGACTTGCTTAATACAGCCCGTTCGTGCATCACAACAATTCCAATCCGAAATTAAGCGATTAAGCTCGATATCAACTCGATTTCCAGACATCGAACATTTGACATTTGTTCTCGACTACTTTTCTTTTGGTCTTAACTCTTCATAAACGGCCCAAAGAAATAGAGAAAATCAAAACGTCTGTTTTCTCGGTACGAGGCCGAAGAATTGCTGGACCGGGCCCATTCGAGTTTAAGCCCAATCAATGTCTGCAACTTTACGAATTTCAACTTTTTTGTTGTGCGCCGGGAGAGAACCGATTGGAAGGAATTTGCACAACACATTATATTGATCCTTTTTTATGGTATAGATAGAAAGATTACTTCTCCCATGATCATGGCGGAACTGTTTGTTAAGAACAAAACAATTCGATCTACATCAAAATTGAACAAAAGACAAATTGAGAAAAAGTTCTCAAAATGATCGGCTCGCGAGTGCTCTGTTTGGCTGGATCAATTGTTGCGAATTGATTATTTTTCACCATACGATTTTTTTATTCGGTCATGCCAAACCTTTTTGGCTGAAACTACTCTGCCAAACCCCTTAATGCATCCAACACGACAAACCACATCTCAAAGTTGTATGGTAACCTCCACATTATTGTTTCTTAATTGAAGCAGTTAGCACATGATGATGCCCATAATCTAATATTTTTAATGAACCACGCTGACACATGGCACCTCGGATATATTTGGTTCTTTGGTTTAATGATAAATTAGTTAAGGGCATATGAAGCGACTATCACACCTCATATATGATTTCAGATGGTCTTCTATGTCATATCTTTTATATTTTCGAAAAAGACTCAGATTTAAGAAGAAGAAGAAGAAGAAGAAGAAGAAGAAGAAGAAGAAGAAGAAGAAGAGAGACTCAATTAACTTTTTTTTTTTTACCGACCAAAAAAAAATTAACTTTTTCAAAAAAGCCCAGGAACTGATCGCCTTCCATGTATGAGGTATAGAACTTTCCATACTAATTTTTCCACATGATTTCTAAAATATATGAGGCGTTCGATATCAAACAAAACTTAAACTCCAAAAATGCTAAAAATAAAGGGTAAAAACCACAAAATACCCCAAATTATGCTCATCGCGACACATTTAATCTAGACTCTTTTTTTATTTAACATTAAAGATCCCAAACTTATATCACTACAACACATTTACCCTTTGTTAATTAAAACTATTAAAAAATCTGCTTACATAGACACCAGAAAGCAAATATCATTGATATGATGCCCACACGGATTAAGCGGATGTTTTAGTTGAAGAATCATTTGACGGAACCTTAACGGATGGTAAATATATGTCGCAAGAAAAAATTTAGGATAAATATATGACGGTGGGTATAATTTCGAATTTTTTATATGACCAAAAAAAGTTCAAGATAAATGCACAACGGTCGGTGGTCATAATCTAGGGTTTTTTTCGTGGTTCTTTTCCAAAATTAAAAGCGATAGTCAAAAGTTAAAAGTACCGGTTGATCCGAACACGCGCCCGACAAGTAAAGCGTGTAAACTGTAACCGGAATGTGGTTGGGGAAATACATGGAGCAACGAGGAGTCAGTCCCCCTTGCTTTCCCAAACTTTTTTTTGAAACGTCGCTTTTTACTGAGGAACCAAAGAATGGTAGATTTACATCTTTTAGGAGTGGAATTGTCAAAAAAGATGCATGCTTTAGCATCTTTGTGAAAGCCGGGCTAGTGTAGCTAGCCTTTCCCCCAAGTCAAGATTTGGGAAAAAATATGCAAAATGCCAAGTCCTGAATTCCTGATGTTTCTGGATGGAAAAAAAAAAAATCACTTTGGCCTGTTAAAGCTCACGTGTGGCGCGGTTGGCCTTGTGCTCGATCCACTATTGCTAGTCAACCGTACCATCGGGACTATTCACATTCATCACGCGTACGCATGAGAAGTCGATCGAAATATAGAGCCCCAGCCAGTCGGATCTTTATGCTAGCTAGTGCTACTGCATCACGGAAGAAAAAAAAAATTAGAATAGAGACACCGCATGCTTTTATCGACCAGATGACTGAATTTGGCTGTCGACTTGTTGGTGGTGAATTGGATCTCTACGTTGTAACTTACTTGAAAAGAGTAAATGTAGCATATTTCGAGTAGGGTAGACTATGTAACTACATTGCCTTGTTGAAGCCAACCAAAATTAATTTCAAGGTCAATTGGCCTGATCCCACGGGCTTATCAGGTAACCCACTAGATCTACTTCCACGTACATGTATCGACAGCCATTCCATTGAAAAGAAACTTAAATAGACTCATTAAATAGAGTAAATTACTAACAACTAGCCATCATTCCCTCTCGAAAATGGACATGTGTGGAGTTTGATTTTCCAGGAATGGGATGTTTAGTTTCGGATATGAAGTTCAACTCTTATATTTGTATAAAGAGACAAATAAAAATATTAATAGTAAATTGAAAAGTAAGATAATAATAAAAAAAGGGTAAATTATTGTAGATCTTTACGCAATACTTTATGTTCAATTTTTTACTTAGGATCGACCTCAAATTGTCAACAATCACTTATGGAAGAAGCAGTGTGATCCTGAATTACGTGGTGATTATTCTTGCGTAATCTGCAATCAATACATCGAAAATTAAATTACTCTACGGTAATACTTAACAGGCGTTTGGGAGCGCGAAATCATCAGGGGCAGGCCACCGGTGCTCCCCCCCTCGGCATCGCCGCTCGGGGCCCGCCGCCCGGAAATCCACGAACGTCACACGGGGACGGCGAATCAGAGATGGCTTCAACATCGGATAGCGTTCTCCCAAAAGCAATCAAAAAAAAAGAAAAAAAAGGAAAAGAAAAAGGAACTGCGGATTTCTAGAAGCCCCAAATTCTGCGTAATGAGTCGCGTGTGGGCGCACACCGACACATAAAAAAAACTCCCAATCCCCCGTTCTCTTTCTCTCTCCTCTTTCAATATTCAGCAAGCACCAGCAGCAGCAGCAACAACAAACAATAATATCGGCCACCAACAAAACGCGTAGCGTTTTTATCTTTCTCCCTTGTGGCGTCGACGGCGTGTCGGTCTAAAGCGAAATCGTCGGGAATGAGGAGGGGGACCATTTGAATAATAATACCAGCAAAATAAAGGACGGGTTTTTTTTAATGAATTCTTCCGGGACAGCGATCGGGTGCGGGGGCGGTGCTGTACCTCGTCCTGCTCGCATCACGTCTCACGACTCGAGACAGAGAGAGACAAAACCACCACCCCTCCTCCCGTCCCGTCCTGGTCCTTCCGCTAGTTTTAATTAAAACCCGAATTCATCCGTCCGCCCCCCCGTCCATGATGAGACGGGACGGGACGGGACGGGAAAGATTATTAAAATGCGTCCTTTGATGATGCCCATTGACTTTTCCGCATCATGCGATTTGACCGCGGACGCTCGGCTCTTCTTTCCTTCGCCTCCTCCTCCTCCTGATGCCGTCTTCTTTTCTTCCTTTTCCGCATGCCGGTTGCGGATTTGGAGGACGCTTTCCTCGCGATTCGTCTCCGACAACGCCTCTCGCTCGGGAGCCAAAAAGAGCGCGACGACCCATCTTTGTGTTTTTTACGATTTGAGTGGGAGCTTTGCTTGCTGTCGAATTGTCAATCGAAGGGCGAACCCGATTTCACCGTCCGTCCTGTGCGATTAGCGCCACGGGACGAACCGCCCAAAAGAAAAATGAGAAGGCAGAAATACAACAGGACTGACCATCTGTCAGGGAATTGTACTTTTCTTCTCTCCTCGGTGCTGTGCTGAGACTTCTGCCGATCGTTTTCGACCATTTCTCGGTTTTTCTTTTCTCGTTTCTTTGGCTGCTGCTGCCTTTCTTGAACCAGTCTTCAGTCCACGCCTCCCTTCTTCCTCTTCTTGGTTCATTTTCCATTCCGTCTCTCTCCGCCTAAGGACCGCGTTTTATCACACCACCCCCACCTTCCTCTCTCGGAAAAGGGTCTCTCCAGAATCGGAAGAATTCGAAGGAGAAAGGGAGCACAGAGCAGAGGAGCTGATTCTGGTCGTCGTCGTCGTCGTCGTCGTCGTCGTCGGGTGCGGAAGGAGATGCAAGCATGGATCCCGTTGACATTGGCCGCGGCGGCGGCGGTCGTCGTCGTCGTCGTCGCCGTCTTCGCGTGTCGGCGCCGCGGTTCGAAGGAAAGCGGTAGGGAGCAGCTCGTCACGAGAGCGATGACAGCCACGACCGCGAGGGCCAAGACCGCCGAGTCCCTCCACGACGCGATCGCCAAGCTCCACCAGACGAGCCTGCAACACCAGCTGGACCGAGAAGGCAGGAGGTGGCCGGGTTACTACGCGCTCCGCCGCGGCGCCTCCACGAGGCCGCTCTTCAGCTGGGCCGATCAACCGGCGCTCGTCACGGACGCGGTGGAGAGCGGGTGGTCGAGGTTCGCCTTCGCGGGCTACAAGTCGTCCCCGTCGACCCGGTCAATATTGCTGGGCGCCTGCGGGACCGCGGGCGACCACAGGAGCGGAATCCAGCCGGAGATAACCTGGGAAGTCTGCCCGGGCTCCGCGGATTTCATGCAGAAGATAAGACTGAATCCTGGACTGCTGAAGAAGATAAGTTTAAGCAACAACAATCCCATGACAGCTTCATCTGTCATCAAAACTTCCTTGCCCTTGCCGGGCCCTCCATTGGGGAATTCCTCTTTCCCTCAGGAAGCCTATTTCGAGATCACGGTTTTGTACTCCGGGAACGATGTTCGCAATACCCGCAAGTCCCAGGAAGGCGAGAGGACTAAACTCATTCATGACAGTTCCAATTTGAACGCCAACTCGGAGTCCTTGGCGCATGTCACTAGCAACGGTCACGGAAACAACTACAGGGTCGAAGAATTGAAGCTCAGTGTTAAGGACGGCGGGAAGATCGAGCCCGTGGATGTGTCGCTCGGCCTCACGGCCGGAGGTTCGCTTCCCCTGAAACTTCCCGGAAGCTATCCGGGTTCCATCGGGTTCAACTCGGACGGCTCCGTCTTTCTCGACGGTAAAAGCTTCTGATCCTTGCATTATCATCTTCTGTGCACATTTTCATTAGGAAAAAAAAAAAAACCCGTAAAGGTACGACCTTTATTTTCGACAGTTACCGGGCAGCAGGAAAAAGTTCTTGATGGGAATGCCTTTTCCGCTTCCATGATCGCGCTTTGATTTCATAAGGTTTGTTGATCATGAAAAGTGGAAGCCAATGGCTTATGTGTTTGCCACTAATTCTCGTTTTCAGCGCGAGTAAAGAGTCAATCGTAAGTAAAGGCCCCTGCTTTCTTTTGACATTGCCAAGATTTGCTCCACAAGAACAAGCCATCATCATTATGAAATGCCTTTTTCCTGTTCAGATCGACTATACTGTTTGATGCTATCATCGTGTCATTTTCCCTCCTGTAGTCGTCTCGCTTTTATGCAACTTACTATTGGATTCTTTCGCGTAAGTTCCGCCCGTGAGTCGCGATTAACTTGATCGAGTAAAATGAATCTTGCTAATTATTTCTTCACTTTCTGAGCTTGCTGTTAGCAGTTAACTTACCCTTTGGATTCATCTTTCATTCAGGAATCAAACTCGTGTTTGAATCCGAGAAGGCGGAATGGGGAAGGACGGAGAAGGTGATCGGATGCGGGTTCGACCCCATGCAAAAGAAGGTCTTCTTCACAGTGGACTCGGAGCTGATGCACGTGATCCACTGCAAGACAGAGGAGTACGGTGCTCCGCTCTATCCGACGCTCGCCGCGAACAGTGACATCATGGTTCTCGTGAACTTCGGACAAGCTGCCTTCAGATACGGACCTGCGAACACGCAGCGCACGTCGAACCCTTGCTTCATTGGGCCACTCACGAATTCCCCTGCAGCAGCTCTGGGTTATGAAGACAGCAAAGAATTGTTTTCAATGGGAAGGATCGACTCCCAGTGGCTAAACCAGTTCATGAGCAGAGGCAGCCACAACCATGGTAATAACAACAGCAGAGTTCGGGATTTTGATGACGAGTCCGAGGCCGATCTATTCGAGATCGCTCTGGATAGTAGCGGAAGATCCCCCAACACAGTTTTATAGCTATGAGAAACGATATGTCACCATGTCATATATATGAAAGTTGGAGATTTTTTGGCACCAGAAAGCTGATGCACACCGCTTGTGTGAGAGTATGATATAGTATGAAAGGGATTCGTGTCCTTTCATCATAGAAACCAATATCGAGGTCGACAGAGAGATCTCTGCCTTCCGAACGAAATCGGAAGGCATTTGGACGGTATTTCTATTTGTAGGATTCAGGATAGTTTCTGTACATCTGTGATAGCAGTTATTCTTTGATTTTGAAGGTTATTTACTTTTGGTGAGACTTCACTTTGTACATATCCTAATGCAAATGTCCATACACCTCTTAGTCTTGCTCCTTCAGTGTCTGGAATCAGTTAAATGATCTATTAAATTTGGACAAAGATCGCGAAAAACAATGAAGTCGGGCAGAAAGACGGCGTCTGTGCCCAAGTATTTGGGGGTAATATGAAGTATAATTTCCCATTTTAAAAGCAAACCCACCCGACATAGTGCCACAAATTGCGAAAACATATCAGAGAATGAAACTCCTAGGTGAAAAATCACAGGAAGCAGGGCTATGAAGAGTGTGCCAAGCCAATCTCTCAATCACCGTAGTAGGACGCAATAGAGAACCTGGTGATGAATGCTTGCGGAGCAATCAAGTTCGCCATTCCTTTGGTGAAACCACCAGGTGGTTGGCACCAAGAATGATCAGACCAGTTTTGCTTTTATTCCCAAACGAGATCAGGGATAAAGATCTTAACTTTAGAACTAGAGATTATGCAGAGTGGCATGCACATTTTGCTAACCGGTACTAAGTACCAACCACACCGAAAGAAGAACGAGAACGAAATGAGTAGACAGAAGAGCGTGTTGGTTGAGGGGTTTGACATTTGATGTCGTGATCAGAGTTTCGGGGGAAGACCGCAATTCGTCAGGTCTTTGTGTGGCCTATAGGAAGAGGCAGAGGAAAACAGTCGTTGACCTCACAAAAATTTAAAATGGGAAGGAATCAAATATGACAACCAGATGCATTGGTTTAGTTTCACAACCGAAACCATGCACTCCAATAAAATAAATATTGATCGTGGTAGTTAAGGAGGAATTAGCGGACATGTCATATCAAGTCCAACTCCAGAAATTTCAAAACGTGGACCTAAATACTTCGGTGTACACCCATATGCTCCAGATACGATGGAAGTAGTCTGTGCATACTAGAATGTCGCCACCTATAACGCCCTGGCCTAAGCTGAAGGTAAGATTTTCAAGAAATGGTTCTTAATTATAATAGCATGGATGTTGGTCAATGAGATTTTTATTTATTATTATTTTTTTTGGGGGTGTGGTGGAGTCATCGTGTATCACGAGGTTTGAAAAGCAAAAAAGAATGAGCCAATATTCCATACATGTTGCCTATAAGATTGAAATAGATACCTCTTGCAGCAGAGAATAACCTTTGTCCTCAGACTTGGAAGCCTGTGAAATCAGTCTGTCAAAGAATCGAAGCCCTTCAACAAATTCAAAGAGGAGACTGCAGATAAACTAAAGATCAGCACTTCAGCCTTGTTTTGCGATCACCTCAGTTTAACTTAGGCACCCATCTAGCCCAGAGCACAGAGGTCTGCTGATCATAAAGCTTGAAATTATACAACAGGCGGATACTGCTTGGCTTGTTGCCTCACCCTTCTCTGGTACTCAGCTGGATCCTAGTAATCAGGGTCACAAAAGTTGCACCTCAAGCATTAATAGACATAAACAAAAAAAGAAGTCGAGAATTCAAAAATAGATATGATGAGACAACCTTTACAAAAAGTTGGTAGTCATCATATTTTGCTGGACTAGCGGAGTTGGGCTGATGAAGCAAATCCTGAATGCCCACTAAGATTTGCCTCACCGTAATAGAGGGACTCCACCCCTTCAAATCATCATGAAATAAAATGGATTTGGTTATGAATTCAAGTTTTTATTTCAAGCATCACAAATTTTAACTAGCAGTTACACTGAGTAGTTACATCTTCATTGAGGATTGACAGACAGACCATGCCTGAACCATAGACATTGAGGTGGAAAAAATCCTTAGGGAACATGCACTTTGGAGCCTTGCTAGGATAATCCTCCGTAAAGTATAGTGTAAGTGGATAATTGCCACCTTCCCAGTCAGTCTGCATAAGAAAAAATGTCTGGCATGTTCAACGCACTTCACACAATTCATAGGCTTCTCAAAATCCATCCACAATGTTTCTCTAAATTCTCATGACTCCATATCAAACTGAGCATTTAGATGGCACTCAATCAGATTAATGCAAGCTTATTCATGTAATAAGGTCATTAGCTAACAGATGATGCAGGATACGCATCACTTCACTATCTGGTAGAACTACACAGATAAACCTAATAATACTTATCTAGCAAATGACTATCAATTTTAACTTTTTACTTCATTTCGATCTGATATGATATTGTTTTTGACGTTATTTTGACAAGATACAACAAAGAGCTCCTTGTCAAAGAAGTGGTATCCTACATATCCAGACTCCAGCCCAATAGCTTATCATCTCAGTCGCAACTTGTAACTTAAAGAAATAAGCTTTAATGGTTTTCCAAGCAATAAGCTGTCGCCATTGCCTCCCAATGCATCAAATACAAAGCAGCAGATTCTTTTGAATTATGTTCCCCACAATGGTGGCAACTGACTAGTGAATGATCAAAGCCACATCGTCACTGAATGGCAAGTCCACTTTAAAACAAATTATCACCTACACACTCAAATATCAAGCCCTAAAACCACAGCCAAACTCATCTTTCTGAACTAAAACTAGTCCTCAAACCTAATTACCAAGCCATTCTAACTTTTGGGTCAATTGAGACGAAAGGCCACAAACTAACCAACTTGAGGCCAAAAAGCACGAACTTTACTCCCAAAGCAGTCAGTTCTTAATATTTGGGGTCTTCTCAGGATCTGATACGTTTCAAGCAAGTCTCCTCATGAACACGGCAACCAGAATATGTTTGCTTACACAGAACGGCATACTCGGTTGTTTCCAGCGATGCAGATATGCAGCCAAGTGCAAGCAAAAGATTCCACCACAAGTTAAGAGATGCAAATTTCATACGTTGCACATCTTCCTGGTGATTCTATCTTCAAAATTGAAGCCACGGTTCACAACATCTAACACTTCAGATTATACCAATCACTGATCAAGCACATGACCTTGCTGCACTAACTGGGTCATTTTACTCTCTAAGTGGAGACCACACCTCCAATTTCAATGCAAATAAATACCCAAGAGGGAAAAAACGAAAGCAAAGTCATAATATTTATAAGGTTAGGGAAGCGAGGACTAACGCCAGCTTTGCCAGGGATAGTGCAATGCCAAACCATCAAGTTCACTGACCCATCCGGGGCAGTCTCCGGTTTCGCCACGAAACCCTATTATTTCCAGGCCCAGCCGACGAAGAATTTTCACGGGAATTCAAGAAACGTCAGGAAAGCAAGAACAAGAAAATAGAAAAAGGAAGCGGATGCATCGAAAGAGAGAAGAAGGGGAGAAGGGTCGAAAACGGACGTGGGGGTGATTCTTACGCCAGGCTCTTCGCTCCTCCGACAAGCGACCCCGAGCGACGCCGGTGGACATGTCCTCTCTCTCTCGGCCGATCGATCGGTGAATGTTAGCCGGAAGAACAGAAACAAGAACCGACCGAGTTGGGGGTTGTCGTCCCGGCAGTTGGCAATTTGGCAGCGGAAACTTTCGTGTGATTATGATCTGCAAATTATCCCATCGATTGGATTTTCGTTGATATTTTTCGAACGAGAGAGAGTATGTCATTATAATTCTATCCATGGGAATTTCGCCGATATTAATTCAAAAATAAGAAAGTTTGAAATTATTGGAAGATTTTCCCCTTTTCAATGGATGTGTTCTCTCATTTGTGATTTTTTACATAAATATGTATCGACGACCAATTCAAAGCTGAATTTGACTTGATGCCTTTTAATGGCAGCATAGATTTGAAAAATTAACTCGGGCATTGAGTAAGAGTACATAAACTATTTTCAGTAATAGGATAATTACAAAGAAACTAATACCGGGTTAAGTGATAAGTTTCATTTAAAATCCTTATAATAATCTTGCTATAATAAAATTCTCTCAGGTCACGACTGGGATGGCTTCCTACTCAAATGAGGGCAGCGACTGAGGATGTTGAAGGCACTTATCAGTTTCAACTTCCAACGAAATGTACCTGACGCGACAAGGCGAAGTAAGATTAAGAAAAATGAATATAGGACGTCGTCCCGTTGATCTACTGACAAAGTAGATTCTTTCTGGTGCGGCGAAAACTATCCCCAAAAGATTTCACTTTTATACCAAATAACGTAAAAGAGAAGGGAAAATGTCACAACAATCCCTAAACTTTTGTTTAATGTACAATCTCATCCTTAGACTTTTAATTTGTTCAATTTGATCCCGAGTTATCGATAAATGTCCAATCTAGTCCCGGATTATTCAATTTCGTCCATGAGCTTTCGATTTGTTCAATTTGGTCCCTAAATTATTAATAAATGTTCCATCTAGTCATTCCATTTGTTCAAACCGTTAATCGATAACGTTGAGCATTAATTGATAACGTGGAACTAAGTTGGATTACTAGAATTATGAGTCAATATATATTTTAAAAAAGGAAAACAAATTAGGGGTCAGCTAGAGATGAGATCACTAATCACAAAAACAGAGAGAATAAGTGGTTTTGTATCTTTTTTTTGGACGGTGGCCACAATTTGACATGTTTTACCCATGTGGATATTCCACATGTCCTTTTTTATTTTATATTTAAGAGACTAAATTTCGTTAACTTTAACCAACAAAATGACGAAATTGGTCAATTTTCAAATAGTCAGAGACTAGATCGAACATTTATTGATAATTCATGAACCAAATTGAATAAATTAAAATTCTAGGGACGAGATTGCACATTAAATGGTAGTTCATGAACCAAATTGAGCAAATCGAAAGCTCGTGGATGAAATTGAACATTATATGAAAGTTCGGGGACTATTTGTGACATTTTTCCAAAAGAGAAAGGCCTAAAGCTTCGTGCTCAAGCAAGCCTCAGATCACACCGCCCTTTTAGGATCTGGGATAGGCTCATCATCCTCGACAAATGTAGGCATCAAAATAAGGAGTAATGACATTATGGATGCTTCAACTTTTACGCATTTAATGATTGAACACCTAATCTTTTTTTTTTAAAAGTATCGGGCATTTCCAAATTCAGTTTCGATAAATGTCAACGTGGACACTGTATCCTAAATAGCTCTTAACTATCCACATTAACAACCGGTGCGGCCTCTTCAGATAATATCTATAGCTATATCAAAAGACCACATTTGATGGCTATAGTCGACCGAGGCAACATTCTACTTGAGTAAATTTTCAGTGTTTTGATTTCGCCAAATGAGCAGCCATGTCTGCAAAATCCCAAGCCGCGACGAATTATTCAAGGAACGCTATTATTCAAGGAACGCTTCCCGTTGAACCAATTGAAAAGTTTAGATATTCGATCTAAAAGAATAAGCAAATTTCCGTGAGTGTAGAACGGACAAAAATTCATACGGTCGTCATGTCATTGCCCCATTTGAAACCATGTCTCCGCCGAAGGATGTCGAAGGCATTCAATGAAAACTGGCTATGAACAAGTTACATATGAGGTTGTTTTTCTAATAATTTTCTATCTACTATCCTCCTCCTCCCTCCCTCCTATTCAATAAAGACGGTGATCCAGTGCACACAAGGACGCGCAATAACTAAGCTAGCACAGTTCCTTGTGCAGGGTCCAGTTCGCTGTCTTCCAACACGGCCTCTTTAATCTCCTGCAGCATCTTCAGCACCTGCCACATCGTCGGCCTCTGCTCCGGCGACCTCGCCCGGCAGGACATGGCAATCTCCAACAGCATCGCCAGCCGGTCGTCGCCCCCGCCCCCGCCGTCGTCCTCCCTCGTCGACCTCACCCAGCCCATCGCATCGCCGGGCATCAGCTGCGGGTGCTGCGAGGGGGGCCTGCTCGTGAGGAGCTCCAGCAGCAGGGTGCCGTAGGCGTACACGTCAGACTTGTTGGTCGGCTGGTGACTGGGGTCCCTGGACTCAGGTGCCCCGTAGGCAGCCAGGTCAGGGTCGTCGGCATCCGGGGGCATCGCGGGGGCAATCAGCACCGAGAGGCAGTAGTCGACAATGCAGGCCTCGAAGTCGGGGCCGAGAAGGACATTGGAGGACTTGAGGTTGCCGTGGACGAGCCGCCACGCCTGGTGGATGTAGGAGAGGCCCTGCGCGACGTCCTCGGCGATCTTGAGGCACGACGTCCAGTGGAGGGGCTTGGCCCTCGCCGATTTGGATCCTGGAAAGCACGCAAAGCACCACCTCAATGGCAAGGACAAAGCCAAAGACATCATAAAGCCAAGTCGCCATCGTTCAGTATTTTACACAAAAGCGGGTTCAGGCAACGCAACAAAAGCATGCGACGGGGACTTCACGGGTAATCTTTTTCGAGGTTTTACGACCGTCTTTTCGGTGTCGGCCCGATGGTCGTCCCGGGACGTACCCCAGCTGCTGTAACCGGAAGTTGACCACTCGGGAGACAAGCAGAAAAGGAGGAAAAGGCCGAGAAAGAAAAAGATGAGGAAAGCTCCGGGAGTTCTAGTTTTTGAGCTGGCGAGTCTGATTGAGTAGGGCCCCCTTTCCCCGCGCGCGTTAAGCGCTCCCCGATCTGTGGCCCTGCGCTTTGCCGTAATCATTCAAAATTCGAAGCGTGGATTCCAGTTTAAAACCGGGATCGACCCACCTTAATTCGATGATGTCGAGGACAGGGAGGGGAGCTAATCAAGAACAGTAAGCCCCAACAGTAATCACCAATAATTAAAGCATTTGCTTAGACACGGGCTAACGTCAAATCCCATCCTGAAGAAACGTGCTCCCCGCAATTAATTAACGACGCGGCCCCGCGATTCCCAACGCAAGATTCTCCCTGTTAAGAAAAGCTGAAAAGAAGGCTCGTCCGCATACCCCCGAAACGATCGATTACAGCGGGCGGTGTCGGGTCAGGCAACTGGGTCGTTTGATTGAGGGCGTAATTCAAATCTTCGAGCAAACGTGTCGGCATCTCGATGGCGATGTCACGGCATGACGACGACTCGAGACAAGAGCACAAAAGTCCAGGCCGAGTTGACTCGGGCACCGAGGAGGAAGAGTGGTTTTACCGTGAATCAAGGAGAAGAGGCTGCCGTTGGGCTGGTAGTCGTAGATGAGGAGCCGCTCCTCCCTGGCCTGGAAGAAGGCGCGGAGGGGGACGAGGTTGGGGTGGCGCAGCCCGCCCACCGACTCCATGTGCCGCTCGAACGCCTCCTTGCTCGTCCCCGCCATCTTCCCCGCGTCCATCCGCTTCACGGTCACGATCAGGCGGCTGTCCAGCACCGCCTTGTACGTCGTCCCCATCGTCCCCCGCCCCAGCAGCTCCGCCGACGCCCGCATCAGCTGCTCCAGCGAGTACAGCTGCGCCTCCCCCGCGCAGAACAGCAGGCTCCCGCTCTTCGCCGTCACCTGCATCCCTTGCACCCTCTTCACCTGCGAATAATAACCCGCGAAGTGAAAAAAAATAAGCGATGATTGTTCTGTAAATGATAACCACACTCGTTTACTAGTAAAATTAGTCATAACCCACCTTCTCCTCCAGCTCGTTCTGCTCTATCTGCATTACGGCCGCGGCCTCGGCAGCCGCGGCGTCGTCTGATGCCATCATTGGGCTCGCCGCTAGCCGGGATTGTTCCCTCTGTTTCTTAACGGCCACGGCGAAGCACATGAGCGAGCACACGAGCACCGCCACCCCCGACGAGAACCCGAGGATGACCGCGGTCCTCTTGTGCTTCTTCTGACCCGGCTGGGTCTGGTTGACGCCGTGCACCTCCGCGCTCTGCCCCAGCGCCGCCGCCGGGGCAGGCGGCGCCCCGCTCGCCCCCGTGGACGACGCTCCGAAGAACGGCGGCCCGGGGTTGCATTCCTTGTTTATGATCTCCCCGCAGAGGCCCGGGTTCCACGAGTAGGACGAGATCTTGAAGCGAGCTAGGACCGGCGTGACGGGTATGGCGCCGGTGAGGTTGTTGCCGGAGACGTTGAACGTCTGCAGGGAGGACTGGTTGAGCGGAGGGATGCTCCCGTTGAACCGGTTGTCGTCGAGCCGGAGGTAGTACAGCCGGTCGAGCCCGGCCAGCCAGGAAGGCAACGGACCGGTGAAGCCGTTGTGCGACAGGTCGAGGGTCCTGACCCGGTGGAGCGAGAAGATCGACGGAGGGAAAGAGCCGGTGAAGGCGTTGTGGCCGAGGAAGAGGGTTTTGAGGTTGACGAGGCCGGAAAGGTCGGGGATCGGGCCGGCGAGGGAGTTGTTCTGCAGGCTCAGGACTCGGAGCTGGTCGAGGCGAGTCAGCGAGTTGGGAGCGAGCTCGCCGCCGAGGTCGAGCCCTTCCAGGACGAGACGGACGGCTCTGCCTCGGTCGCACAGGACGCCCTCCCACTCGCAAAAGAGGAAGCTCGTGTTGGGAGAGAAGCGAAGGACGTCGTTCAAATCTGCCTTGGACTTGAACGCCAGGAGGGCCGACGCGTCGGGCGGCAACAGGAGGCTCGACGACGGGGGCGACCCAGGAACGGCGAGCGCAAGAACAGGGCAGAGCAGAGCAAGAAACGACAGTGCGGAGCAATGTGGTGGGGTTCTCTCCAGCATTGTCGCTGATGGGAAGGAACCTGAGAGCGCGCTTCTGTTTCTTCTCTGATGTATGGATGCTTTTCTTGGTTCCTGCCGTTTTTCACTTTCACCCGACCTGTCGTCTTCTCTGTTAATAGTGTCCTGAGACTTTTGCAGGTATGGGCATGGAAGGAGGGAAGGAGCAGGAGGAACGTGACAAAGGCATGTAGATTGGAGACTAGAGAGAGAGAGAGAGAGAGAGACAGGGGTCAAGAAAGAAGGAGCTGTCTATCGTCTCGGGACTGAACCGAGCGAGCGAGCCTCAGAATCACGTGAAGGTGGGAGAAAATGGTTTTGCGAAAGAATCTGATGTGTAAAAAGATGAATTGCAGGTACAACTGGCTTTTTCTCTCCCTGCGTCAGAGGGTTGTCTGCTTATGGACCCCCTCCTCGTTCGGGCCGTGACCTACGATAGCCCCACCCTCTCTCCCTCCTCCCTAGCGAGACTTTTCAAATTTCTCCTCCTCTCTTTGCGGTGACATGTGAGCTCACAGTAGCCGCTGGCTGGTGCAAACGAACCTGAAAAAGTGAAGCTTTTTGACAATCTCTCGCGACAGCATCGACCAACGAACTTCGGGCGATCGAGGAAGAAAATTCGTTGGATCGAGGGGAGAGACGAGGCTTTCGGTTGGGTTTTGCCCATGTCGGAAGGCGAGTATTTAAGGAGAGAGTGCGGTTCACGAGCCGACGAGGGGGGAAAATTAGTTTCTTAAGATCGATGACGCGGACGCCTCACTTGATTAGGCGGACGAAAGATTCCAACGACTTCATTGAAGAAACGCATGAACAGAACGCGATCGAGGGCTTTCCACCAAATCGGGGTTTCTTTGATGCTTCAACGAACGTGGGCTTTTCCCGAACGATGAGGGAAGCGAGAGTTCCAACGACTTCCGGCGGAGGCATCTTTTTAGCTTGGGGAGATGGAGATTTTTTGTGGGTTCGGTTCGGTCTGGATGTGCATTTTTTACTGAACCTGACAGTCAATGATGCCCTGCTGCCCTCGTTAAGTTGGAGAGGTGCAATGGACCGTACTGGTCCCCTCTTTCGGCGTGGAGGCTCTCGGCGTCAACGTACATGTATGTACGCGACCGACGTGGTTTTGAGTAAATCTTGCCCTTGTAGACAAAGTAGTGTTTTTTCATAGAGGAAATTGTCCCAAAAGTCTTAAATTTATTATATTTTGGTCAATTAATGCTTAAATATTTCAATTTTACCAATTATGTCATAAACGTTTTGATAATTTATCAATTGAGTTGATAAAAAATTACTAATATGGATACGATTGTCCTACGTAGCACTACCGGTGTTGATGTAGATAATTATTTGTAATTTTTACTTTGTTTTTTCTCTGTGGCGGCAAGGGTTATTGGCGACTCTCACCGATTGCGATGTCGAAGGCTCGCAGCCTTGCCTGCCACAAGCGAGGCCGCAAAGGCCCTTGCCAAATTTGGGCAAAGGCCGTTGCAAGGTTTGGGTGAAGGCCACCTCACCCGCGACAAGCAAGGGCAAGGCCATGCCCAGGTCCTTCATGGCACCATCGACAGCGGCTAAGGTGGCTAGCACCCACAGTCTGGGTGAGGCCAGCGTGGCAACAATCGGCATGGCACCGGAAAAAAGAAAGCAAAGAAAAATACAAATTTAAAAACTTACAAAAATTGTCCATATCAGCACGGGTGATATCATGTAAGATGACTAGTGTACATGTCAACAATATCCTATGCTAACTCAATTAGCAAATTGTCAAAAATTTTATTATATAATTGACAAAATTTAAATGTTTAAGTCTGAATTGATCAAAATGTAACATGCTTAAAATAATTTGGATAATTTTCTAGCTTCCCATTCATATGCCGGTATATTTTGTTGCCAGGACGAGTTAATGCTGGCACTTATTGGAGTACCAAGTAGGAAGAGGAGTTCCATCAATCCACTCTTTGGACTTTTAAGCTTGTTCCCCCGGAAATTTCGGGGGCGCAATAATGGAAGTGAAAGCTATAATTAAATTTGATCTGCACCAAGACACTCAAGAGGCTTCAAGCATTGCCAAAAAAGACCATCGGCTGTGATCTATGCGGAAAGCGCCAGGTAAAATCGGACGCTAAGGCCTTTCAAGTTAAAGCGAACATCTTTCCACGGAAGGTAAAAAACAAAGAGGGCGAGAGTCAAAAAGCCCTATAGTTCCACGTGGCACGGTTTGTATGGTCTCAAATCCATAATTTCTCCCAACGTTTCTTGACAGGCCCTTCCACAATCTTTCGCGGGGTGATCCCTTCGATTGTAAAAGCGTAAAGTGTTGTGAAGTGCAAATTTGAAACAGCTTTGAATGAGCAACTAAAATTTATATTATCTTTACCGTAATCAATTTGTGATGATTGACTCTAAAAATTGTAGGAGCACTAAAAAGTGACCAAAACTCGGGTTGAATGAGCCCGGAGCAAATGTTCTTGATGATGGTTATATTCACAATTTCAATTGTAGTAAGAAAACTTACTGGCTTATCAAAATATGAAAACAATTGTTATATCCTTTATTTTCAAAAATGCATTTTTGCATCCTCACTTTTCTGCTAGCACCATATTCCAATTCTCAACGAATATGTATTTGCCTTTATCATATGGTCATTTCCTTACCCAAAGCACCGGTATCCCTTTTCCATGTGAATATGTTCACCTGAACACCCACTTCCCTATAATTCTAATTATATTTGTCAAATGGGTAGATCGAATGGAGTTTTGGTTAGATCTAAAATGGTCTGATTTAAATTAACCCATTTAATTCGTTTTTGATCCATTATTATATAATGTAAACTTAATGATTCACATTAAATACATATTTGAAGTGAATCATATTATTAAACACAATTATATATTAAATTCAATATAGAAAAGTTCATATCCAAATTGATGTGAGAGCATGGAGTGAGCAAGAGAAAGGTCTAGTGTGGGTGAAAAAAAGTGAAGAGAGAGTTATAGAAGTTGGTTAGGTCTAAGTAGGTTGTGAATATATTCAACACCTATGTTATTTTAGACTTTACTATTTTAAACTCATTTATGATTTATTTATTAAATATAACTAACCCATATAATAACACAACCTATCAATATATGGATTAAAGAAATGAATTTAAGATCAATTTCGACAGATCTAATCCTAATCTAGCAATCCCCACTCCCGTTGCCTCCTAGCATGGCAACCTTGAGGTTGGGATTTATTGGTGATTGGGCGTGCTAGGGTCTCGGGGATTGGGAGATGGGCATCCTTTAAAGAAAGGGTTGTTTTGGTCTTTTACTGTATTCGAAATAGAGCTATTAAACGGGTGGGTCAGGTTGGGTCATTAATGGTCCGACCCAAATTGACCCATTAACTCATTTATGATCCATTTATGTCTAATGTAAATTTTTCGATCCATACCCGACCCAACCCATACCTAACATATACCCAACCCAACCCATATTAATAAAATATTTTCATATTTAACCAAATTTAGAAAAACTTATTCCTATATATTTTTTTAAGATTATATTACTAAAATAGTTTTAACCTTATTTCTTATATATATATATATTATTTTTAAAAATGGTATTGCTAAAATGTAGATTTGAAAAATAGAATATGGAAAAGAACTGAGGATGTTTTTGACATTTCAATTTTCTCGAGAAAATACGGAGGCGAGTTACAGTCTTCTTGAGGGGCCGGAGTTCGCCAAGGTCGACATAAATGTACCAGACTGCAGAATCCAGGAAAAGGGCAGCACGAGCGGGGCACAGACGAACCGACATATGTTAATGAATCTCGGGAAGGAACTAAACGGCAGACTAGGTAGACTCGCCATGTTTGCTATGGTCATCGCCAAATGATGTCTTTTTTTGTCGTTTCGTCCCGGTCGAATCTTGCCAGAGGTCGCGATTTGATTTTTGGTTGCTGGGTATGGCGAGAGTTCAATCGTTCAGGATTTACTTCTGCGTGCAAAGATGAAAAAAAAGGGAGACGAATGAGCTGGAGCTACCGATATCGCGCCTTGCCAGTTGCGCTGGCTTATCGTTTTAGCTTATGTTTGCATGAAAATAGCCTCCTTTAAGAAATAATGTATGCTTCAATTTCCTTAGGAAACCATTACTTTTTTTAGCCTTTCACTTATTAGTCTCATCAGCAATGTTCATAGTCAAAAGCTACAGTATTAAGCATGAAAAACAACAAGGAGTAAAAAACTTAATTACCTTCTTCCGAATATAGATTACCCTAATTAATAATTAGATGGGAAAAGCCGTATCTCATATTTTCATATCAAATCTTGTCATAATTTCATTTAGTTAAATCTGGGTTTAATATAGATTATACGTTTATAAGTCGTGTCGTATTTTTGAAACACAAATCCAAAATAGTGATCAAACAGGTTAACTCACACAATATAATACAATTTTTCAAGATAATATGGAAAATAACACACACGTACATGCATTTATATATATATAAACATGTCCAGACATGGGTAACACATTAACATATTTATTTTTATGTTTAAAGGGACCTCCTTAATTTCATAGGGAATGGTATGGTTTACAATAAAAGCGAGGGAAGGCTATTCACTATGTAGCATCAATATGACGACGGTGGAAGCACATAGATACATCAGGCACGTACCGATGCACCATCATTCACCAGCTCCTCGGGATGAATCCGTGTTGCATGGCACAGCTAAAGATGACGTTCACGATGGTCTCGCTTTTGATAGCGTACTGTATAATACTCTCCACCTCCCCATCTCTGTACTTGGGATTGATACACTTCAACGCCTGCTTTAGCTCTTCCTTGCTGGCGGCACTTGGCTTCTGGACGACGGGAGGCTGCGGGGACGGAGGAGGAGGTACTTCACCGTCATCTTCAGAAGCGTAGGCAAAGAAAGGGATTTTCTCCTTCTTGTAAGTTCGACAAGGACCCATTTTTTGGTGTGTTGACGAGAGACCTGTGGGAAAACGGGGGAGGAAGAAATTTAAGTACGTGAGTGGAAGTTTACTGTAATCTCCACCAACGCGAATAGACACGTAAATGCACCATCTCTTGCTATCGGAATTTATTCATTTATCAGCATAAATCTAGAAGGAGAAGAAAGGAATATGAGGTGGGAGGTCACCATATGCTGACTCCGCCTCTATATTTGGCTTAAAAACTAAGCTTTGAATAAAATAATATGAATTGGTTATCGGTATTGAATTCGAGGTTCGGTCAACGAGTCAGTGTGGAGGGCCTTTCGAGATGCTCCTCTGCAATTCTCGAGAAACCACAGAAGCTTGTCTGAACCTTCCGTCACTTCGAGGGTGAGATTCTTTGCTTGGTTATGAAAACAGGAACGTCTCTAGCTCTTCGATTGACAGGAACATCGAATAGAAGGGAACGTCGATTGACATCACGTAATTGCATTAGAGATATGGTGTAGATCTGATTGATAAGATTTGACATTGGGATTTGTCAGGGCGTATATCGTGGAGATTTGGATGGGATTACTCTCACACTTAAATCATATCATGCTAAGGTTCATCACACATGCTTCTTATAAATGAGATCTGATTGATAAAGTTGAGATTGGGATGTGCTAGGGCATATATTTGGAGATTTGGGTGGGGTTACCTTCACACTTGAATCATATTGTGTTGAGGTTCATCACACATGCTTCTTATAAATGGGACATTTTACGTACGCTCTTCGCTAAAATATCATTTGTCAATTTTCACTTTTATTAGTGTTGAAGCTAGGCGTTATTGGTAAATTGTTTCTTGAATGCACACCCGTGTATGTGTGTATAATTGTGCACTCATGCATGGAGGGAAAGTAAAAATAAAAAATAAAATTTAAACCTATTAGATTGATATCAATTTAGTCTAAACATTTCAATTAAACTAATTTAGAATTAAACATTTTATCAATTTAGTCCCTCCAGCTAATTTTGATTAGAAATAATTAATATTGACACTAATCGTCTTATGTTAATGTGGACAAATTTTAAAATTTTATAAAATTTTCTGAATTTTTTAATACTTTTTTTTTTGGTCAAACTAATGACCTCGCCAGCCACAAGTGAGGACAATGACCCAATGTCTTTGTGTGTGGTTGGAGAGGGCATGGACACCCTCATTCATGACTAGGGAGGGCCACAATGCCCTCGCCTGTGCCCGGCGATGGACCAATGGTTGGGTGAGGTCCTCAGCCGACGATTGGGAAAAAAAAAAGGAAGGAAGGAAGGAAAGAAAGGAAATATTAAGAAAAGAAAAATGGAAAAACAAAATGGGATTTGATTGATAAAGTTGAGATTGGGATGTGCTGGGGCATATGTCTTGGAGATTTGGGTGGGGTTACTTTCACACTTGAATCATATTGTGTTGAGGTTCATCACAGATTATGTACACTCTTCACTAAAAATATCATTTGTCAATTTTCACTTTTATTAGTGTTGAAGCTAGGCGTTATTGGTAAATTGTTTCTTGAATGCAAACCCGTGTATGTGTGTATAATTGTGCACGCGTGCGTGGAGGGAAAGTAAAAATAAAAAATAAAATTTAAACCTATTAGATTGATATCAATTTAGTATAAACCTTTCAATTAAACTAATTTAGAATTAAACATTTTATCAATTTAGTCGCTCCAGCTAATTTTGATTAGAAATAATTAATATGGACACTAACCGTCTTACGTTAATGTGGACAAATTTTAAAATTTTAAATATTTTTCTGAATTTTTTAATACTTTTTTTTTTGCCAAGCCAAGGATCTTGCCAGTCACAGGTGAGGACGAGGGCCCAATGTCATTGTGTGTGGTTGGAGAAGGCGTGGACACCCTCATTCATGACCAGGGGGCCATAATGCCCTCGCCTGTGCTCGGCGATGGTCGGGTGAGGTCCTCGGCCGATGGTTGGGAAAAAAGAGAGGAAGGAAATAAGGGAAATATTAAGAAAATAAAAAGGGAAAAACAAAAAAAGATAAAAAAAATAAAAATTATCCACGTTAACGTTGGTTGTATCAAGTAGGATGACTAGGGTCCATATTAGCGATTTTCGGCCAAAATTAGAATGATAGATTCAATTAACACAAATATAAAATGTTTACAACTAAATTTTGATCCAATCAAAAAATTTAGTATTGAAATGAAACTAATATAAACTGTCTAGGATTTTTTTTTTTCTGGTACTTTTCCCCACGTGTGGCTGAAGGTAATATGCTCCCTACAATCAAATATTGTAATATTTACTTACTAGTCGGTACCCAGGTGTTGTCGCGGAAAAACTACGTCTATGCAATCACAATAGTTAGCGCAAAAGCATGATTAAGTGATTGAGTCTATTCATCATCTTAGAAATTCTATGAAATCTATCTCCAACGGACACCATTCGTGATGACGTGCTTAATTTAATAGGGTGTTTCGGGAAGCGAGACAAAATGCTCTTCTTGATGGGAACTTTCCACGGCCTTGTAGGAATGGTGCAATGGAACGTGTAGAACCCATGCAAGTGTGAAGCTTTTGGACCCGAATTGGACTGGTTTTGGGCCACCACTCGCGTTTCAATTGGAGGCCTGTTTGCTTTGGGGCGGGAGGAGTCGAGGAAATCTCGCCCCGTTGGAGATTTGCATCACAGCGGAGAGGGGATTAGGACTCGTCCAAAATTCCGCTGTGAGATGCCTTGAGCAATCTTAACATTCTAATCGGGAGCATGCTTCTTATTCTTCTTCTTCTTCTTCTTTTCAGATAAACGTAATACAATCATTCTAGGCAGAATGGCTTAGCGATCATCGGGGCATTCTGAGATGGGATTGAGCTGGCCTTAGGCGGTGCTATCCGCTCGCTCGAAGTAAGAACATTTTGATCTTCTGCTTGTTCATGCTGTTAAGAGCAGCAATCAGGAAAAGGAAGAAAGAAAACCGTCACTAAAGCCCGTATTTGATGAATGCCGGAGATGGTGCTGCGTTTGGCATCTTTTGATAATGGCTGTGGGGTTTGGTAGAATAAGTTTGGGGCCACTTTGAATATAGACAGAGAGCCAAGGGTCGGTGAGGCTCACTGATTCACTGAAGGTCACGTGAGTCTGGCCAATAGTTGTCGAGGGTTGCCAAGGCTCACCCATTGAGGGTGTCGCCAATCGAGGGTCACCGACGATAGCACGAGGCTCACCGGCGCTTGCCTGGTCGCTTGGTCGCCGAAGGGGTCAGAGCTTTACAAAATCGCTCACATCTGCCATGAAGCCAACCGGCATGCGGATGGGCTTGCGAGGGTGCGAAGAATGGAACAGAAATTGCCCTGTGCGTTTTGACAATGTTCCGTTGTTCCGAGTTCAATTGCCGATGTTTATAGGTCGGATCATGAAAGGGAGAATGGAGTTCCGAGAATTCCTGGATCTGATGTAGACCGTGTTAACTGCTCAACTATTCCGTTTCCACTTTGTGGTGTCATGACGTCGTTGTTTCTACGGACAAGGGCGCTTGTTTTGCACTTCATTTGTCGTATTTCCCAGAATTAATTGCAAAGCAGGACCATAGCATTGAGGAAGATAGGGCGTGACGAGGCATTTGATGAACACTGAATGTTTTTTCTTTCTCATAACTACCACGAGGACCGATTTAAGGTTTGAGGTTTGTTGGCCTGAGTTCTCACCAAAAGAAGAAGGTTTACCGAATCATACCTAATCTAAGTCGAATCTCCTGAGGCGGAAGAACCCAATAAATGATTTGTAATTATTGCAGTTTTAATGCCCCCGTTGTAGGTCTACTCCGTAAATGACGTATGCAATTCGAAACAATCACTCTCGAGGAAAACACAGTTAAAACACGGTTGGATGGTAAGATCGCATCAAGCAATCTCCATGGCGGAAAACCCGAAACAAATCAAGGCTCCGATCTGACCCGGATCCCAACATTTTCATTGTTTCTGGGTAAAATTTACATCGCAATCACGTCCCCTCTCCGGCCGACGCGGTTCAGATGGCTCGAAGCCGAAGCCCTAATTTGAAGTCGCTTACAGAGACGGGCGTCTCTTTTCTTCCTTCACTCCCCCGTCTCCGCCATCGCTGTCGCTCCATAAAGCATTTTTAAATTCGACCGTGGAAGACGTCAGCCATCACGAGGGGGTCAACCGTCCTATTGCCCCGAACGTTGTAACAAGCGTCAGCATCGTGCACGAGTCCTCCCGGAATTTAATAAGAAAGAGTCCTCCCGACTCAACTCATTGACTCTCCCCCCAACCAAATTATGCTTTCCACCTTAAATGAATAAACAATTCGCAAACTGGGAAGTGGGCATCCTCGCGGAGACCCACCACCCCGCACCATGCCTCCTCCTCTCCTTTAAAAATATTATATTATATCACATCGGAAAAGACAGGCAAAACTCCATTCCATTATATTAATCTAAGGTTTCACTAAAATAATACTTTTTCCCAGATATCAAAACGAAAATCCAACCCACTAGTCGGATGATTCACTCCCCACCAAATCTACAGTCCCATTCTCTCCTTTTCCTTTTACTTTTCTTTTACCCCTTAATCAACAAGGTCTTTCTTTAGTACCAGAAGTCACAAAAGAAATAAATTTAAAAAAAGAAGGGGGGCGAAGCCAAAATAGTAAACAAAAGAACCCGAAGACAAAGGAATCCAATTTCCCCCACCACGCTCCCCTCCTTGAGAACAGAGCCAAGGCATCTTCGCGTTGACAATTTGAGCCCCTCCCTCCCCCTCTCTCTCTCTCCCTCCCCCTAAAGCATTATCAGCCTCGGTGTCGCTTCCTTCACGTTCAATCGACTGCCCAGGGGGGGGGACCGGGAGATCGCCGTGGACCCCGGTCGGATCGAGAGATCGAGAGAGAGAGCGGGCGAGAGGGCGGGCTTAGGAAGATTCCAGGACCAGCGGCGCCTTCACGTCGGCGACGGACTGGGAGTGGTTGTGCTCGCCCTCGTAGGTCACGATGAGCATGCCCGGGTCGTCCAGGGCCCGCTCCACGTGCTTCCTCGCCGGGCATCCTCTTACGCTGCTGCACTTGTAATAACCCCTAAAAGAAACAAAGAGAACGAGGACACCGTCAGTGATTTGATGGAAATCAATCAATCTACTCGAACCGGGGAGGGACTGGTTCTGTATGGTTGACTCGGGAGTCAAGCTCAAGATTCGGCTTTTTTAGAAAACCCCAGTTTGGGATTTGGTAAATGGGTCCGAGGAGATAATCATGGGTGCGTCGCTCCAAGCGAGGAGGGACAGGTGTATCTCTGGAAATGGAGGAGCAACGTGGGTTGCTTTTTTCGGGAACGTGGATGGGTAACGTGTGCTGCGTGCGGGGAAGAGAGAGAGGGAGAGAGAACAGGGGTCAACGGGTCAAATGAGTCAGACCGAGTGAAGGGCCGAGTCACGGTGCCCGAGTTGAGCGTAACCCAAATCGACGACGAGATCAGAGAACAGGACTGGTCGACCATCGGGGGCTGGGGATCGAAGGGGGGGCACGACACGGCTAAGATAACATGATCGATGTATACTTCCGTCAATCGACATGCTTCGTCACTGACATAAGATATGAACCGACACGAACTGAAAACGAAGTAAGACGAACGCGAAGACCGACCTTGGATGAGGGGAGCCTTTGATGGGCTTCTGTCCATACTTCCTCCATGAGAAATCATCTGGTGGGATGTCCGCCATTTTCGAACTGATCGCAGGGACTCTAACCACTCTCTTCAATCTCGATTTCCTGCAAAATCGACCCAAATCTCGTCAATTCATTTGACACAGGCCCATTTCGAAATCACCCAACTGCTGCCAGAACAGAGGCCGCAATCTTCAGCTTACCTCTTCTTCGAGCAATGGCACTTGCCGGAGGACGACGCGCACTTGAGAGCCGCGTCGTCCATGGAACTGCACTTCCTCTTCAGTGAGTACGACAAGGGTGGCTTGTCCGCCGACGAAACCTGCGAGAGATGGTGCGTCATCTGAAACCCCGTAGAGGAGAAGGATCTCTGCACGCTGTCCGTCTCCCCGGTCAGTGAGGACAGGAACGAGGAGTTCGCAGCCGAGATCGGCGGCGAGGTCGAGAAATTTATAGTCGTCGGCGTCGCGGACTCCTTTCTCTCCAACTTCGGAGCCACCGGGATGGGGTTCTGTTGGACCTGGTGGTGGTGGTGGTGGTGGTGGTGGTGGTTGTGGTTGTTGTGGTGGTGGTTGTGAGGAAGCGGAGGCAGCCGCTGGATCGGCGTCGGGCAGTAAACCTTGAAAGCCGAGACCGGCTCGGCGCTCTGCAACCGGGCGCTCCCGACCGGGTTCTCCGCCGGTCGGACCGGAGTAAGCGCTTCCCGGTTCTCAGGGAGGGGGTCGGCGGCGGGGGCTCTCCTGAAGCGGGCGTGGCCGGTCCTCGCCCTGTCGAGCAGCGAGATGACCTTCCTGAACTTGTTGACGGCGGCGTCCGTGGCGGCCTCGATGTCCACGGCGGGGCTCGGGCCCCCGGAAGAGGACGACGACGGCGACGGCGAGTCCTGCCCGGCCCGCCGCCCGCCGCCGCCGCCGCCGGAGGGGGAGGGGGAGGAGGAGGAGGAAGACAGCATCTTGATGAGATTCTCGACGCTCTGTATGCCGGCGGAGGCGGCCTCCCGGAGGGCGGTCTCCTCCTTCTTCACCGCGAAGCCGACGCCGCCGTCGCCGCCGCCGCCGCTGCCGTAACCCATCATCAGCTCCACGGCCATACCTCTCTCCCTGGAGCGGCTAGAGAAGGAACACATGTGAAGGAGAAGAGGAGTGCCGGGGGGGTCTATAAGAAGAAGGAGGAGGAGAAGACGAGAGGAAAGAGGTCGCAGGACATAGGGATAGATAGATCTCTGACGAAGAAAAGGGCGAAAAAGCAAAGCAACAGGGGAGGAGAGAGAAAGGAGAAGGGGAGAAGAAAAGCAGGATTCGAGTCAAACTGACGCCCCCTCGCCTTTCCTCCTCTCGGCATTACAACAAGGCATCTCTCCCTCTCTCTCTGTCTCTCTCTCTGTCTCTCTATGGTCAGTCCGGCCTCCGCCTGTCGCTTCTACGTTAATTTTTGTGGTCAAACGGTCGGGCCTGTAGGAGCGCTCCACGTGGCGGCCCCATGCGGGGGCGATTGACCACGGCTTTTCAATGCGCCGGGGTTGGGGAGGGGATGGATGGGATGAGACCTGTTGGGAGACCGTGTAAGATTTTGAAAATGATGAGAGGGAGAGCGATAAGGTCAAAAGCACCAGAGGCCGGCGATCATGATGATGGTGATGATGGATGGCGATGGTGGAAGGAGAGCCGTTGGATGGGTCCGGTTGGTGCCAGTCGGGAAGAGTTGACCTTTACCTGCTTTTAATGCAAAAGGAAAGGGGGAAGGGAAGCGTCTCCCTCTTTTACCGGGAACCGGAAGCTGCGTCAAAGCCTGTACCCGCAAGTCACATGGGATTCTCTCTCTCCCTTCCCCCTCCCAGCTTTCGCTCTTTCGGTCAATTTGCGGGGCCCGCCCCCCGGCACGAGATGCGTTTCGAGCCGTTTATCCCTCTCTCTCCCCCATTTTTCAACGTCGTCTGAAAACAAAAACCCCTTTTCTCTCTCTCTTCTTTATCCCCTTTAATTTCAAAATTCGTGGGTTCGACCACACTATTTCCCCTCCACTCCACCGGGCAAATGAACTCATAAAAAATTGGTCATATGGGGGGAGGGAGAGTGCGATTGCGAATCTAAATCGAGTGCGATTTGGACTTTTATACTCTCGTCGTTGACGTTTGCATCGTTTTTATGCCTTTTTCTCACTAGGATATTTACGCGGTCCGGATACTAGGATAAACCCTATCGAAAAAAGAAGAAGAAAAAAAAAATGGGCGAATCCCCCGTCGATTCCACCACGAGACACTGAACGGGCCAGCCATTGGTCTCCATCGTCACATCAGCTAACATAATGGGATACTCATGTCAATATATTCCTTCAATGCACAGCGCACCTTCCAGGATTCGGTTTTGAAAAAAGAGGAAAAGAAGAACAGGGGAGAGGGGGCGCTTGGTCCAACGCGAGTTGCTTTTGTTGGGTAAAAGAGTTGAGCGGGCATCGGGGGGGATCTCACAGTGGATCGACGACGGCTAGGGGACAAACGAGGAAGGAGGGTCGAAAGATTGTCCAGGTTTGACATGCGGACATCTCTTTTTCTCGAAGCGTTTGGGGCGTTCACGCAATCTTTGTCTTCGGCTGGGGCCTAATTCCCATGGGAGAGTCAAATCCAAGGACGCTACCGCATTCTGACTTGAAACCTCCTTAAAAGGAAGACTTGCGTGAACGCACACCTTTGGCTTTTTGTCCACGCGTGGAATTCGTGAACGAGAAGGTGAACATGAGCTTGATACGCCTCGGGCCGCATTCACATGTATTGAGTAGGGCCGATCGATTGATATGATTCATACTAACATTGAAAGCAAACAGGTGGTCGTGCCGCATGCAGGGTAAGAGGGTTGGAGAGACTCCCACTTTCAATTCGAGACGGGGGTATAGAATTATCCGAGTAATTGGTCAAATGTCATACTAGATAAATGAAGTTCCGTGATATTATTCATAAATAAGATCCATCTCCAAATGATCATTACTTTATGATTACTTCACTGCTTTTTGAAGTCGTGCAAAATAAGTCAAGTTGTCACATAAATTCCGAATTAGGCATCCAATTTCTAGAAGTTCATAGATGAACCTTTTTCCTTTTTTTTTTTTTTTTTTGGTTTTTTTTGGGATAAAAAGGACAGCCATCTCTCAAAGTCAAGTATAGTTTTCACATTCTTCCGCAAGCAACCGAAACGCAAAAGGACACGAAGCATCAGAACCCAATAAAGGGACGACCAATCCATCCAAGACCTCTCTCCCCCCCCAATCTTAGCCCCTCTTTCATTCCTTGCATCATAAACAAATGTCTTGTTGACCCTCGTCGTCTTTTGTTTTCTATTGCGTTCACGCCGCGTGTGAATCTCGGCTCGTGACGGATTTCCGATCGTATCAGATCGATACGCATGTGAGCCGATCTGCAGCCTCCGATACGGAGGAATAAAAGAATATGTCGAGAGGGGGAGGCGAAAAAGAAATCGGCGAAACCCGCCAAAAACAAAGGTGACGTGCGACCGGAGAACACCTCTTGCCCTCTCTCTCTCTCTCTCTCTAAAACATAAAATAATCCGAGGGGAAAAGCATGAGAAAGTCGACGAAATGATGGGCAGCGCACTATCATTGATTGACATTAGATGTCGAGATCCATCGGCGAATAGGAGTTGCTGCAGCAGCGACGACCCTGGATCGACAAAAGTCGTCTTCCCCTGCTGTACAGTCTGGGTCGTGGACTCATTCGGTCACGGGCCTGTCAGAGCTCGAGCCGAGCTGATGCAATGTGCAGTCCCCGCCCCCCCAGTCATCGCCAGGAATTCCCCCACTTACTTTTTGTTTATCCGAAGTTCAACCCACGATCGAGCTTCCTCTCCATTTTCTATTAAGGAAAATGTCAGAAGGGGTCCCTGTATTATTGTTTAATTTCTTTTGACTTAATGTAATGAGAAATTCTAAATTAATATATATGCGATGAATCTATTCAGGAATTAATTTTTTGATCATCTACAACTCAACATCGATACATATTAATTTTTATTAAATTGATTAATACTACAGACCGGTATAAATGTAACAAACGAAATGTAAAACCCTAAACTAATACTCAGCAATTTAATGGGGGTAAATTTGTTATGAATATACTAATTTAAGATTTTTTTTTGTGATAAAAAATAGTTTATGTAAATTTATCATTATCATATAGAGTTTTTCTTGACATTAATCCATTTCTTTTATCTAATCTATATTTCATATATGTTTTTTTTTAAATTTCACCCCTGAAGTCTTTCAAGCGAGCCTATTTCGGTTCTTTTGTCAAATTTCTTCATCACATTCATTGATGTGGCGGCATAACACCTATTAGCCGATGCTTAGTTCTTTCATTTGTCTTTTTTACCAATCTGCTACGCGTGATCTTTTTCCACGATCGTATGCATGATTTAGCAAGGGGGGAAAATTCTTTTATGTTGCGTGCTAGGGCTGTGTGATGAGAGAGAGAGAGAGAGAGAGAGAGAAGCTCTGCTTGGAAAATAAAAGCATGGGGAAGGTTCGCAGCTTTGCAACGAGACATGAACTTAACAAATCTTGCTGCAATGTTTCGAATCTTCCAAGCTCTTTCGTTGTCCCCTGCCTCTCTATCGAACACGCTTCGATCTCTCTTTTCTTCAAAAGGCTCATGGACAAGTTGACTCGGGTGATGCGAATTGCGGGTTGACTCTTAGTCAACCTAAAAGAACATCCGAAAGAGAAAGGAAAACGAGTAAGTATGAACCCGAGTATGATTGATATGCACGGAAGTTTCGTCTCTTTATTCGTTTCTCTCTTCGTGCTTCTTGCGCAAGTCTACAACTTCTGCTCGTTTTACATATTTAGCATGACATAAATTCACGTATATGCTAATTTCCGTCACGTTACCATCAAATCACAAGACGGGATAGTGGTAGAACTAAGTTGAGATGAGTTGAAACGTTTCGATACTCGAACTTTGACTCGGCCATGTGTGGCTCGATTCTTGACTTCAAGTGCTTGAGCGTGATCGCGATGTTCGATTGTTTGAGTTCTAATAGATAAGAGAATTACCCGACTTAGTCTCCATTCGAGTATAGATTTTCACACTCGAACTCAGATAAAATTTAAGAAATGATACTTTATAAAAATTCAAGTTTTAATTACTCAATCGAACTCATAAGTTTCTCGAGTCGAGTATTTTCAAGCTTTGAACTCGACTGCATTTTAAGTACTCGAGCTATTCAAACGTAATCGACTCTCGTTCTAGCGGTCTACAAGTTGAAAAGGCAAATGGAAATATCTCGTGTTTTTTATGCTATTTCTCCGTCTCTCCACTTGCCAGTTGCCAGTCGCCAATCATGATTTGAAAGAATTTGGGCCTACGGCTTCATATCCAGCACATAGGCAGGCCGGGCTTTCGAGTTTCTGCTATGAAGCTATCTTTGCATGGATCCTGCTGTCGGCAAGTCATTCTGCATCGGCATGGGGTCCGCGTCCTGGAGAAGACAAAGGTGCATAGATTGAAGCCTAATCCATTGCGGATGGTCCCGAAATAGCCCCACTGACAAGACTCGCCTCTGAAACTCCTCCACGATTCCCTCATTTCAAGAGGGCCTTGTACTTGCAGATCTTATCAGATTTAGATTCAGCTGCACATGGAAGAACTTTTAGGAATAGTGTTGAAGCATATCCCCAAATCGGTGGTAACAAAATCTAAATCGATAAATTTTTCTTATGAGCTTATTTAAGTGTACAAAGATTTATTCCAGAAATGTTATAGGGTTTGGTAAATTGTAACTTTAAATAGTATTAGAAAATAACTTTGGCAAAAATGCCATTTGGTAAAACCCAAATTTATAAAGGGCTTTTGTTTCTGTTTTGTTTGTTTATTTTTTTGTTTTTTTTTTTAATTTTTAACTCTGAAAATTAAAAATCCGGTGTAGGTTGGCCGCTAGCCAACCATCGGCGGCTAGATCTGGTCGATGGATAGCCTTGCTTGAGGTCGTGTGACCTTAGGGATCGCCTTGGTTGTGCGACCCAGGCCAGGCGATGTCACTTGGGTTCGCGTGACCGAGGTGGCATCGCTTGAGTCGTGGGTTGCGCCACCCCAGGTGATGGTCGCTAGGGACGTGTGACCCCCAAGCGGCAATGGCGGATTAGGAAATGATGAACAGTTGTGGATTAATGGAAAAGAAAATGAATAGAAATGGATGAACAATGACTTGTATTTCCAAAATTTTGAAAGCCCAAAGTGGGTTCCTACTTGCTTTGGGCTTTCAATATTCATAATGCTAGTATTTGACCAAAAGAGTCTCAAAAATACTTGTCAAACAATTTGTATTATCCCCCAGGGGCCAAAGCCCCTTGCGACAGCAGAACCTAATGGGCTGATGTAGGCACAAAGTGCTGAACCTCTATAAATCGAACTTGCAATGTTGCTAGTTCTCATCACGCGAAGAAGCTGAAACTTTTACTTGGGGTTGGTTCTACGAGAACTGTTTAGTTTTCCTGAAAAACCAATTCACCCTCTTCTGGTCGCTTGATTTGACTAATGGAGAAACATATCAGTATGGAAAAAGAGAAAAGGATGAAGAAAGAGGGGTGTAGACGGTAGTCTTTCTCCATGTGGTTCGGAGGATCGACCCTATCAATTCCTTTGATGTCTCTGTCGTTTTGTCCACTAGGCTGAGCCAGCAAGCAGCAGCAACAACAACAGTACAGAAGTGAGAAGAGCACCGGGTTCGGAGTCCAGTGCTCACTCAACGTGATGCTCGACAATTTTCTCTTCCGATCACATGGAAGCGGATCTCCCTCGTCCGCAAAAAGAGCGAGTCCTATCTCCAATAGAAGAAGTCGTGTGGAGACGGATGAGCGGGGACCCATTTCACTCCCCCAGCGCCCTTCTTTTGGAGCTGGGGAAAAAAGTGGAAGACGCAGGCTCGCGGAATCTTCAGGATCTCTCGACGGGAGCGGGAGATCCATGTGCCCCTGGTTGTTCAGATAATGCTGGTGAATGATTGATCAAACAGGCGAGGGAGGCAGAGATCGATGACTTTGGATCGTTGGCGTTATTACGACTAATGAGGGAGCGGCCACCGTTTGCCCACGCACGTACCGCTCTCTCTCGTGATGTTTTGAATGTTCCCAGCGGGCCCCGGTTCATTTTTTCGTTGACTGCTGCGTTGGTGTTGTGCGACAACGGGCGGGATTTGCTCTTTCTTTACCTGACGATAATGTCATCCGTGTATAACAGTGAAGACGATAGCGTCTTTTGGATATAAATAATGGAGAGTTTGCAGACAAAGAACGATTTGCTGCCCATCTTGATGAATGCAAAAGATAGTTTCTTGAAGGGGAAATACTAAAAATGGTCCTGTTATGTGTATATGGGAGAGCTCCAGGTCGCATTTGAAAAGCAAAAGTTCATTTCGCCATCACATGGCCATGTCCTCGGTTTGGCGATCATGCTTGTAGCTAAACTTGTATGCACATTTGTAGAAATCGGTATCAATGCAGCCATGGTCAATTTTCTACGTAGCTCATTAGTTGATAGGATACCGTCAGCATTTATCCATGACAAATGGATAATGTCATGCATGGACTTGCAGGTCACCATCAGCTTGTCGTACATTGAAAATGATGATAGTTCTTAATCTTTGGAGTAACATGTTTTATGAGAGGAAGGGTATTGTCCCTTCAATCTGTAGACATTTTCGAACTAGGTTGTTATAAGACAAAAACAACATTATGTAAGCTAATATCTACAAATGCGATGTTTTAAACTATGTGTTTCTTGCTTTTTGGGTGGAGTAGGTTCCCCAACATAATATAATATAATTGATTTGACTGATTTGATAAGACATGAATATCAATTTAAAATTTGTGACTAGATACAATAAGGTCATAGAGATCGGCTATATTTTCTTTCCTTTTCCTTAAACTCTTTTGGGTGCAACTACTCTTCTACCTCGGGTGATCTTAAGAGCGTGATCGCGGTCTAGTATATTTAGGATTTTACCTTTCCGACCAGGCTTGAACCAGCTACGACTGCAAGAGGAAAGGTAAATCGCTTGTTATCTCATCCAACACCTTCTGGTCTATATTCAAATGATGCTAAATTATCTTGCACGGTGCATTGAAGTCGGATATCAAGATTTGACTGGTATTTGGCAATCCTCGTAATGAGTTGACCTATCAGATGGGCTCACTACAAATGGGAGATGCTCGTCTCACTTAAAAGTGCTGGTCAATTTTAACATAAAATAATGACATTGCAAGTACACAAACATTTATCCTTTTTACAATATACTCAAACTTTTTTTCTTGTTAAATCAACTAGCTCAATTTTTCAAATGTAGGTCAATATAAAGCCTCCATTAATATCGTTGACAAATAATGTTAACATGGAGAATATACATTAACTGTCTATATTGACGTTAAATGTGACCTCTTAAGGCAATGTCACACCAACAACGGCAGAGACATATTGTATGGCCAAATTTGTTCAACTTTGCGAGCTAGCTCCCATTTATCTCATCTAAGTATATGATATAACAACATCACAATACATACCATGACGAAAACCTTAATTCACATAATTGGTCATCTTACTTATTTGAAAAGCCAATGAGTGCTATCAGGTGTTGGATTTGTGATTGAGCACCAAATAATTAGAGTTTGAGTTAAGGCGAGGTGTACGCTCGTCGCGCAGACGACGATGGATTTGCAATTAGGAGTCTTTCCCCCAAATGGCATGGGATAGCAGATGAACCCAGGAGGGTTTATCGAATACTATCTATTCATGCTAATACCAATGGTATCAACTCATCACTCGGACCAAATTATATATCTCATAACCAAAGAGATAATAACATCTACTTGTCTTTCTTTTTTGACTAGGGCTTTTGCTTAACAAGGAAGATCAAGAATTGCGACATGAGTGGTGCTTGTGCTTAGTCGGGTCTTGCAATTCTCGTCAGTGTCGGAGAGAGTGGTTGTCTTTTTCCCATAGCTAACAATTAAAGATCCATATGGAACCTACTGCATGGTCCAAGAAGCTACATGATTGCAACATCCTTTGTATCTTTAGCACGACAGGCATGGGCACCGTTCGGTGGGAAATTCCGAAAAACCAGAATCCATCTTAGATGTTTGTTGATGTCGCTTTCGAAGCACGATTCTTTCTTACTAGGCGTTTTCAACGCATCACTAGTCACTCGGTCTTACTTAGGCCCGTTTAAGAAAAAATTAAAAAAGTCATAAATTTATTACACTTTATCTAGTCATAAACCTTTTTAATTTTGCTAATTGAGTCCTAAATTATTAACTTTTTATCAATTGAGTCTATTTGATCAATTTTGATTATAAATACTTGACACGGACACCAATTGTGCTATGTAAGACGGTTGATGCTGAAGTGTATAATTTTTAATAATATTAAAATATTTTTTCAAATTTTTATTTTTTTCTTTTCTCTACTATTATTTTATTCTTTTTTTTCCCCCTCGTTTGGCCATTGCTGGACCTCTTCGATGGCCAATGGAGGTCATGAGCATCAGGTGAGGGCTGCCCTCGCCCAGGTGATGGCCACCTCACCTGCAATTCAATCTTGCGAATCCGCTTAGGACAGAAAATGCACACAACAACATCCTTGAAGACTCCTCCAGCAGCAACAACTTGTGCAAGTTCTTGTCGTATGGGTTGTGGAAGAACATATCTAAGTTGGGCAACCCTTGGCCTCATTCGATTTGGCGAGGGCAGCCCACACCTACAGCCGACAACCTTCACTAATTATCAACGAGGCTTGGTGGAGAGAAAAAGAAAGAAGAAAAAAAAAAAAAAAAAAAAAAGGAAAAAAGAGAAAAAAAATTGATATCACAAAGAACCCCAAAGTGGTACACATCTGCCAAATTTATTCAAAACTAATTTTTTTATCACGAAAAATCCCAAATTAGTTTATTTGTGACAAATTTACTATTCGTTAGTTTCTGTTAAATTGGATTAATACAACGAAAAATCACAAAATGATATGCATGTGATAAATAAAGGGTAAAATCCCAAACTAATACATTTATTAATTATTATATGTCATCCAATTCAGTAATTTAATGGTAAAATTTAACAGATTAATGGAGGGTAAATTTGTTACAAATATATCAGTTTGGGATTTTTCATGGTATTAACCCATGAAAAAATGATAAAAAAAATTAAGAAATTATCCATGTTAGGAAGATTGTTCTATATGGCATGACTAGCACCCATATGAATGATTTTTGTTCAAAATTAACTAGTTGGACTAAACTGGCAGAAAGTAAGAACGTTTATAATTCAATAAGCAAAATTGAAAAATCTATGACTGAATTGGTAAAAGTACAATAAGTTTAGAACTTTTTGGACAAATTTTCCCTCCATTTATTTCTTGAAAAAATGAATGATTGGAAATATATTTTTCTAAAAACTATTAATTATATTGCTTACAAAAATAAATAAATAGAAAACATATGGTCCACAAAAATGTTTAGGTATAAATTATTGTTAATAATGAAAAGAAACTTTTTTTTCTGAATTATTAATTTTCCATGAAATCAATAGAGCTAAAAACCATAAATTGATATGCACGTGCTATATTTACCCAAAATTAATTTTTGTGTCTTAAAAACTCCAAAGTAGGTATATTCTTGCCATATTTTCCTTAGACTAGTACACCCGTGCTAGACTTATCTTAACTAATTTTGTGTCATAAAAACCATGAACGGGTACATCCATGCCCAATTAACCCCGAAAAAATCCCATATTTAACACAATTTGAGATAAGTGTGGCATGGGTATACTAGTTTGGGGGTAAGTTATATTGGTTTTGGAATTTTTATGACAAAAAAATTAGTTTGGGGTAAATGTAGCATAAATGTACCATTTTGGGGATTTTTGTGGTATTAGACCTAAAAATGAATTTTGATTATAGTATGCAAAATATGGTCTAAGTGATTTTTAGGGAAAAAGACATCACAGTTACCGTAAATTGTGTAAGGCGCTAGTTTTAATACCAAAAATTTTCAAGTGATCACTTGAGTATCATATTGGAGAAAAATTAATCACTTTGATCTCTCTGGACGACATATTCTAGCAATTTATCTCATGGGATTTTTTCATTGAAAATTTAAGTCCCGAGTGCGTTTTTTTTTTCTCTTAAATTTAAAGTCATATGGACAAATCCTTTGATCAAATTCTCATTGAAAACTACCATACCACTTCATTTCCTTCGCATTGGTCTTCAGCTTTGGCTAACAATTTTACAATTTTTTCCATTTTCTTTTCAATGATTTTTTTCAACCATCATCTATGTCCCAACGCGACCAGCAAAACCAAAACAAAATTGGAAAAGGAAAAAAAGATCTAATTAAATTCACTCTTCCTGAAGTTATGATGCAAGCTTGGTGAATCTGCAATTGGGAGCAATGGAGCTCCAACGAGTCTGATGGATGATCTTTGTAGTCCCTATATTTTCCTTGTTGTGTGGTCCTCATTCCTTAGTCCACGGCGACGATTCGGCTCCATAGGAGCCAGATTGCTACGACATTGAAACTTGCATTCCTAAAAGGAATGAGCGAAAATTTGAAGAGGTAAAGAATGAATCAACAGCAAAATGATTGTTTTCCACTTCTTCATTTGTTTATTGCCCCAAAAATTCAAAAGCTAATGTGCCCCAATTTGAGGAGCTAGGATTTGGTTTCATACTGAATTTTGTCCAAGTTCATTACTTTGGGACAAATAGTTGGCCAAACGATGTCATTTAGGTCTAATAATGCCGACTTTATTTTGCTGGCAAGTCTTGTTAGAGGATTTCACATTCCGGTCACAGAAATCATTGATGACATTGAAATGATAATTTTTTTCCCTCTTATTTACTTATAAAAAGAGTACTATCAAATTTTACAGAAGAGGGGCAAAAAAAAAAGAAAAAAACAAATTTCCTTTGGACAACCATGACTATACAAGGAAAAAGAAAATGAAAGCCTCAAAAGGGTTCAAATTGCCTGACTTCGTTGAGCTCTTGCGGGGTCGCTTAGGGCGCGCATGATAAAATTTATACTTCTTTATTTATTTATTTCTATATTCCCCGGAACAAATTTGGAACAGAAATCCGTTTGATAACGCAATTTGATTTTTTTATTTATGGAACAGATTTCTATTCCAGAAATAGATTTGAAGAAGAAATCATAAGCTAAAATTTTTAACTTCTCAATTTTTGAAATAGAAATTGAGAAATCAATTTCTGACTAGAAATCTTTTTCTATTCCAAAAATTTTGTCATGCACACCCTCAGCTTTCTTACGTTCACTTCCAGCCAATCACACCTCGTATTCACATGCGTCGTGTCAAACCATCATTTGCCAACCTCCATTTTCAATTATTCCTCAAATGCCTCTATCCCCACTAGACTCATTAGAATGGGTCCTCGGCTTGTTTCTTAACCCATACGATGTTAAATGAATAATAAATGGATTAGTTATATTAAGTAAATGGATCATAAATTGTTTGGAACATAATATGAGTCATAAAAGAGTGTATATTTATTTAAACCCAACCCACCTCTATAACTCTCTTTTCATTTTTTATCGTTGTCACGACCTCTCTTTTTCCGTCCGGGGAAAAAGGAAGAAGGTTTAGGGGTATTTGCCTAAAAGGCGGACCAACGGCCCTAGATTAGGTGCGGGCTCTCCCAAGCCCATACCTCGCGCGACGTTGGATTTTGTATTTTAGTTCTTAACAACCTATGTATTTCTAGGAGTCGCCACTAGCCTATTGGGGTCGGCTAGAAACCAATCAAGACACAGGAGTATTGTCTCGAATTCTACGCAACTAGAGATTTATAGGAACGGAGACTTGTTTACGCCAATGTTTCTATTAGCGCCTTTGTGGTACCACTAACTTGTAATGTTGTTTATTTAAAATGGCCACACAATCTTGATTACCAATTATAATTCTTATAAAAACACTAAGCGTCCATGCAAATGTTTTTTTTTTAAGGTTTGTTTTCCTTAATATCTAGACTAATCCTAACATAATTTAAAAGAGAAATTTACATTCAAATTAATGAAAAGCGATGCGTAAGTAAACATCCAAGAAATTGAAATGACTTAAAAATAAATGCGGAAAAGGAAAACCTGATACAAGTCGGGTAAATAATATTATATGGCATTGTTATCATGCCCCGGGACAGGACCCCCATGAGCAAAATGGGAATTTGAATGTGCATGATATTACTCTAAATGCATGAAACTACTCTAAATAATTTTAATCTACCGAAAATAGATTATTTACAAAAATGGTTATAAAATATCAAAATAGCATTAAATTAGAAAAAATGACCTTATAAAACTAATAAAATTTCATAGATGTCATTTTTGCCTTAATTTGATACCATCTATTACTTTCATATTTTTTGAAATTTTTGGATTTTTTTGGATTTTTTATGATTATTATTTTTTAAAAATATTAATAATAATTCTTTAAACCGATCTATGCTAACATGGAATAACACAACACATGAATATCACAATAACCGAGCTCAAATCGATCATTTCAAGATCGAAGATTAGTTTGCGCATTTCGTTGAACACTTGGTGTGCATCAAATCACCCCAAACCAGCTTCCTTGGGCAATGTTTGCGGCCCTCAATCTCAACCTATAAGCAATCTCACGTGAAACTAAAGTATCAAGATTATATTACCACATGCAAGGAGAAAGATTATATAGAAATCATAACTTAAAACACAAAATACCTAAGTTGAAATTAGTCTCAAATATGTGGGTTGAGTTGATTTTGAAATCTAGGTTTGAACCAAGTCAAGCAAACATTTCGCATGCCCATATTCAAGCCTTGACACTCATCACATGTAAGATCTACGGAAAAGATCACTTGGTCAGAGTGAAAGTAGGTAATATGGACTTTCAAATGCAACAAACATCACAGAGAATGATCAATCGAACACGTCAAAATGACTTCTCCAAGAAGCATACATGCAAAGTCCACACTGATTAGCCATGAATCAATGTAGATAGGCTTAGTTTTTGGCCAAAGTTTTAAACGATCTCATAGTTCACACATGGATTTAAAGACCAAACCAAGTTGACCTCAGCATCATTTCTACTCCCATACAATATTCATCAAGCTTTTGAAGACAAGTAATGCACGAAAATAGACATAACAAATCAAACATGCAAGACTCTTGAAGAGATTTCAACACTTAGAAAAATTCTAGCCTCAAAAATCAGATTTCTGGACTGCTGTTCCTCTTGATTTTTCATGGTTGAAACAAGTTGAAAATTGACCAAAAATACATTTAGGATTCTTATCTTACTTCCTAGTTTCTTTTTCAAGTGGCTCTTGGCCAAGGAAGCTGAGAAATTATCCTCGGGGGCCCGTGGAAGTTGGCTTCTTCAACTGGAAAATGAGATCTGCGAAGAAAGAATGGATAACGAAGGTTTTTGTTGGTCCCCAAAACTAGACTCCATGACTTTTGTTGTTGGAAAACTGAATACCAAAAAAAAACTATATGTATTCTAGTTTGGGTTTCAACTTATGGTTTCCCTCATTTGTCTCTCAATTTTCTCAACAACACTCGCTTTCCCTTACCCATGACCAACAGTGCTCAACACTTCGCAAAATTTTCAAACTTTCTTGACCCACCAGGAGGGTAGTTTTTGGGGGGGGCTTTATGAGATCTTTCGAACTCCATTTGGGACGTGCGACCTATGGATGGAAAGATCTTTGAATGAAGTTTCACTCTCTAGTTAAAGGTTTTGGATAATTTTGGCTGCAAGTTTGCAAAAATTTCACTTTTCTCTCTGAAGGTTGATATGGAATTTTGGGTTTACTCTTTCTTAAGTAGCTTCTGGAGGTGTTTTTGGAGGACGACCGTGAGTTCCCTCTTCTCCTTCTCGTCTCTTTTCTCTCATCCCTCCAAAGAGCCTGCTTCTTAGATATTCTCCCTTTAATTCATCAATCTCTTGGTCGACTTTTTGCCCTCCTACCAAGCCTACCAACTGAGCAGTTCACCCACTTTTGACTTAGCCAAATTTTCAAATTTTGCAAATGCTGAGTGTGCGGATTTGGTGCGATTTTCTTGTGCCTTTAGCAGCTTATCCCTAACCAATATTTGTCCACTTGCAGTACCAATAATGGTCTTCCATCACATGCAGAGATCAGACTGGTTGGACAGCTGAGGAGGATATGGTGGGGCCACCAAATTGCTTACTCAGCAACTCCGAATTGAGACCAACTCGTGGACTGAGTTTTGGCTACTGATTTGAGTGCTTTAATCCATCAATTTGGCTATGGTTTTTAATCAATTAGCAAGCTCACATATATTGGTTCATGATCTTGCCCATTTTTCGCAATTGTCTCCACCCAATTTTGCAAGAGAGTCCCTCAAAGTTGGCCATTTTTTTACTCGAAAATGTCTAATTCAATGCAATTTGGTCTTTTTTTGCCCAATTTGATTAATTAGACCTGACCCAAGTTCAATTTCAACTCAAGTGGCAGCTGAGATGATGATTTAAGGGCTCAGGTGAAATTTTGCAAAATTGCAAATTGATCCCTCAACTTTTAGAAATCGCATTTTGGCCCCAATTTACCCTTTTAATTCCAATCTGACCTCCTGGGCTTGGCTAGTCACATTTAGATCATTGGCCCCAACTTTTTTTCTTTTTCTTTATATATATATATTTAAAAAAAAATTTAGGAAGAATGTCTTCCATTTAAAAAAACTATACTTAATCTATATGCAATAATTTGACATGAAATATTTTATTGGAAAAACAAGTTCCCATTTTTTTGGAAATGATTTTTGGGCAAAAATTTACGTGTTAACAATTGCTCTTGATCTCATACTGGCTCAGCACTTTCATTTCAGTTTGGTATGATTTTTCGTAGATTGAGTTAAATATTGAAGTATTTTAATAATATTAGTTGGATCGAGTATAAGTCAAGTCAAGTAGGGGTCACTAGATTTATATTACGTGAAAATGAGTCGAAATAGATTAAACAGATCTATTTGAGTCGATCCATTTCGACCCGACCCAACCGTTTGATAGCTTTAATCTCTTAATTACTCCCTTTGTATTTTTCCTCTTTAATTATATTTCCTCATATTTCATCCCAACAAATATCTTTCTCTCTCTCTTCCGACCATAAAAAGAAAAAAATCTCTCCCTCTTCCAACCAAAAAAGAAAAAAAAAGGAAAAAAATCTCCCCCTCTTCTGACAAAAATGGAAAAAAAAATCTCTCTCTCAATGAAAAAAGAAAAAAATATCTCTCCATTCCTTTATAACCCCATCATAGTGCTCATCACCCGTACTCCACATTCATCCCCTTCATCCCAGAGAAGCCCAGTCTTCAAACGCGAGAGAGAAGATGGGTCTCAGCCAGCGAACCGACGCCGAGGTCATGGCGCTCTTTGAGTCGTGGATTGTGAAGCATGGGAAGGTCTACAACGTCCCGGGCGAAAAGGAGAGGCGTTTTGAGATCTTTAAGGACACACTCCGGCACATTGACCAGCACAACTCCGAGAACCATACCTACACGCTTGGCCTGAACCAATTCTCTGACCTGACCCCAGGGGAGTTCAGCTCTAGGTTGGGGGGCCGCCCACCTAAGTCGCCTCTCGACGAGAGCTAGAGCCGCTGCCGTGACGAGCCGCAGCTTAGGGAGGAGCTGCCGGAGTCCTCCAACTGGAAGAAGGAAGGCGCGGTGGTTGGGGTCAAGGATCAGGGAAGCTCTGCCAATTCTATAATTTTGATAACTGACGAATTCTTGGAAAAAAAAAGTGAGTTTCGGACACCTTGGTTTGACTCAGAGCAAAATTTTAGAGAGAGAGCAATTTTAAGTTGAGTTCTAAGCGAAAATCAGGAAATTGTTTTCATTTTAGAAAATCACGAGAATTTTTAGGTGATTTAAAAAAGGTTAATATTTGTTAATAAAACTTCCGACGCTAATAAGTTTTAAATTGGGAAAGTATGCGAGAAACTGAAAAGAAAAGGAATGCCAACTAAATACCTTTTTTTTTTTCCCTTATTTATCATGTCATGTGGTTGCTGTCTTTTGTTGTTTTTAAAGCTTCGGATGATTTATATTTGTCGGAGTTTCCCATTTCCTTTTGTGTTTGCGCGAGTCATTTCTTCCGTTCAGAGGCTGGGCTTGGTCGGGATGATAATCACGAAGGATTTTGTAGGGCCGGCAGTCTTATACTTATTATGATTTAATAGTTATGATCTGCCACTTTGTTCTTTTCTGTTGTACCCAATGATTTTACATGAATGCCATTTTCGCGCTAATTTCCGGCCAAAATCATATGGATTTTTTACTTTGATTTTTGATGTTGCATATGCAAAGCAAATTGAGGCCCGTTTGGAGTCATGCTTGGGCGGTCGCGACAACTCTCTCCCACCGAACGAGATCAAGAAGCCGTTTCAAGTGACTAATGAAAGCAAATAAATTCGAAAAGCCCATGCGAAGTTCTTTATACTGATCTTTATATTTGCCAAAAGCGAAGTTCTCCGGATCTCCATGAAATGCAGATATGTTGTTCTGCTCAGTTTGGCACATTTGTTTATAACTCAAGGCACGAGCGAATCTTTATTAAAGAATATAACGTAACTCAAGAATGGCCACCTCTTCTGATATGATTTATGATTTCGTAAGATCACCAACAACTCTTTAAGCGTGAATTAACAATTTAACAATCTCCATGGCCAACATTCAAGGACATAATTGTTGATCTCTCGGGCAGGCGGTTCAAAAGCAACTTATTATTAACTAGTGAATTAAAAAGTGTCACAATATTCAAAAGTAGGACCATACAATTATAGCCATTAACCTTCTGATATTATCTGCATGAAGTCTCGGATCATCCTTTTCTTGGTTTGAAGGGTAGCAAGGATGTAGATATGTTACCTCCAAGTGATTAACGAATTGACAGAGGAGACAAAAAAAAAAAAAAAAAGATGGCGCACCTGCAAATAATATTCTTCAATTATGTATTTGGAAAATATACACTACAATATCTATCTAAACTTCTTGACTGTTAAGGACTTGGGGCACTGGAAAAAGTAACAACTCGGTGGAATCATAACAGCCATGAAAGCACTGAAATGCTGAATAAATAGCCCCGTGGTTCGAAAATGTCATTTCTATAGATTCGAAAAACTGTTTCTTGAGTTTCTAAGCAAACCAAAGGACCAATTCTTATTCAAAACACACATAACCTTGGGGGCGGTAGGGAAATTTTTAAGCATGTGCTCCAAGACAGTAGCAGTCCCGCGCATATGCAGATTTATTGTAAGAAAGTGCTTGCTACTCTGTCGATTTAGAGATCATCAGAGAATTTGTTATAAAAAAAAAATTATTTATATTTACCTCAGAAAGAGGTTCCGTTTTCTTTTCTTACACGCGATGGTGCTCACAAGATATGTATCTGATAACATTTCAAATCTATTGAGAAAAATAAAATTTGCATCACACTGACTGCAGATATTGAATCCCAGGCAGGACTAGATCTCTCTTAAGGATACCTTAGAATCACCGAAATTGCACCTGTCTTAAATGAGAGAAGAAAGAAAGTTCCCATTCGTGGTTGTGCCTTCTGCACGACATTAGCAGATGTGTTAAGCAGACGAACCAGTGTAGAAGAAAAGGAAGATCGCAATAACTATGAATCATCCAAGTGGTGCAGCTATTATCGATTGACTATCAGTAAACTTCTACTTTGCGAAACCGACTATGTATAGTGACAAATCATCTGCTCCAGCAAGTTACCAGGTCCCCATGGTCTCTCATTTAAAAAATCTCAAACTTAACAGCAGGAACAAAAACCGAAGTTACCAAGTTAGAAAAATGACATGGACCTATCGACCAGGCATTTTAAAATTATGGAGATAAAGCATGGTCCAGTAGACTCTTCCGATACAAGTGATATTACAGAATCTCAGAAAAACAGAATTGAGAAAGCCCTCCAACAGGTGAACTTAAGAATGTGAATAGGTTCAAACATCTCTTCGATTAAGTAAGTCCTTTCCCTTGACTTTTTCATTGGTTGGTGTCAGGAACTGCATCCAGCCTACACGTTTTTTTAAGATCAACATGGATGACCACAAAATTAAATTCTTAAGTCGCGTCTTTATCAATTATAAAGCAATGATAGCATTATAGTATGAGAAATCAAAATGAGGAAATATTGGTAGCTCTTTTGCAGGCAGGACTTGTCCTATGACCAACTTTTATTATCAACCAATTAGCATAATTAAACAAACTCCTCCATTTTATATATCGAAGGTCTTGACAAGTTGAATTATTCGCTCTTCTTATTTGGCAGTTCTTTGTATGAAAGGCGTGAACCTCATTCACAATGACCCGCATCAAAAGCTATATATAGTGTTTGTTCAATCAAACATTTCTTGTGAAAAAATAAAATTTTAAATTATGACAAACATAGTCATAAGTAGTACAGGCACCTGCAACAACCCCGAAGTCTAATGCTTTTGACTCCCTCTTGGACATGGATACAACCAAGGCACTTGCTGCCAAAAAAACGTTACAGGAAGCTACTATCATTGCATACAAATGTAAAGTGATATAAGTTATAAGCCGAAGGTGAAACGACCATCTTACACATGTCCTAAGAACAAAACTATGATACTATTAGTCAGCAAACATATGTACCTTGTTCATATCTTAGGATATATTAGGAATTATTTTTTTAATTGCTTATTTGGTATTTACCTATACGATGTTTCACAACATTTTCTTGCCAAAGGAAAATGTTTAACATAAAATCAAGAAATGTGGATAATAAAGAACGGCAATTTGTTAGTAACCTGAAGTGCGCTAATCTGACAAGGCCAACAATGGGAAGTTTATAGCCACTGATCTCTTCAGCAATTTCATAAAAGTCGACGTCAGTGTCAGTAAAGATATCACAGCAGCAAATTTAACGTCATGCATTGACAGACCTTGGCAACAAAGCTTGGAAAAGAGGAGGACAAGTGATACAATATGTCTATATAAGATACATGGTTAGATATAATTGCTCCCGGCCTCTCGTTATCCTCAAGCTGCTCTGCGCCAAAATTCTGGCCTATCGGAAGACGAGGAACTTAGGGAGGTAAAAGCAATAAATGTCAACAAGATTCTGTAAAGTCGATTGCCTAAGGAAGAAACTTCATTTAATTAAATCCCTATAGTTTATTAATACAGTGGATGAATGAAATGCGCGAATAGTTCATCAAAAAATACGCCACGTTTTGCTTGGTTGCTTTTATGTTAATTGGACTGTCAGAACTAAAAAACGATATTAGCCACATTACCTTAAAATCAATATTTGCCAAATGCAAACGCCTAATAGACCTTCGTTCATTTCAAAAGAGGGCAAGCCTCTCAAAATGGTATAACAAATGTGACATTTTGAGTCTAGAAACGGTACACGATGATTCTGTCCAAGTACAGCAAAACAACGACAAAAATGACAGCAAAACAAGACATTCCATCTAGCTATCGACAGAAAAATTAAATAAACCCAGGAAGAATTAAATATTCCAATTTAGCCATCGATTTATTTATTTTTTGTGGCTCAATTGAGGTCGAAACTAATAATTTAGATCCGAACGCTCGCAATCCATATCAAAAAGCCAAATACAAAGAGAAGGCTTCGATTGCACTTTGCATTTACAATTTGCTTATGGTTTTTTTTGTGTCATATTTACTGTCGTGAAGTCGTGTGCTCCAATCCGTTCATTGAATTTCCTTGCACCTTCTATGAACAAATCGTCATACTTCATAGGCACCCTAAAAGAGAAAAAGTGCCTAAAACAAGGAAGGAAGGAAAGCGCTCTCCTTTGCTTATTTTAGTAATACTTCTTTCATTGGATTAATTTGAGTTTAGCTAATCTCGACTAAGCTATGCTTTTTAGAAGCAAACAATGCTCGTAATGATCAATGTTGACTCGTGTTTATATAGCCCTAGCCCACACATGATCATGTATGTGTCAGCCAAGAAGCTTCTCTAAGACTCAGGAATAATTAGATATTTCATAAAGCCATTGATGTATATAATTTTTGTGGTCCAATTGAGGTCGAAACTCTACAATTTGCTTATGGTTTATGTTTGAGTCATGTCCTGATGTCATGTGCTCCAATTTGTCCGTTGAATTTCCTCGCACCTTCCATGCACAAATCGTAATACTTCGTAGGCACCATAAAAGAGAAAAAGGGCCTAAAAAAGGAAGGAAGGAAAAACGCTCTCCTTTGCTAATTTTAGTGATACTTCTTTTTTTTTTTCATTGGATTAATTTGAGTTTAGCTAATCTCAACTAAGCTATGCTTTCTAGAAGCAGACAATGCTTGTAATGATCAATGTTGACTTGTGTTTATATAGCCCTAGCCCACACACGATCGTGTGTGTGTCAGCCACGAAGCTTCTCTAAGACCCAAGAATAATTGGATATTCCATAAAGCCATTGATGTATATAATTTTTGTGGTCCAATTAAGGTCAAACTTTGCAATTTGCTTATGATTTCTTTTTGTGTCATATTTTCTATCCTAATGTCATGTGCTCCAATCTGTCGGTTGAATTTCCTCGCACCTTCCATGAGTAAATCATCATACTTCTTAGGCACCCCAGAAGAGAAGAACGGCCTAAAACAGGGAAGGAAGGAAAGTTCTCTCCTTTGCTTATTTTGGTGATACTTCCTTTCTTTCATTGGATTAATTTGAACTTAGGTAATCTATACTGAGCTATGCCTTTTAGAAGCAGACAATGCTGGTAATGATTCATGTTGACTCATGTGCATATAGCCCTGGATTGGACATGATCGTGTGAGTATCCCAAATGGACTTTCGGTTGCCCCTCCTCACTTTGAATGTTTCTCTTAAATATTTCATACCAATAAACATCCCCCTCTCTCTCTTCCGACCAAAACAAAAAATAAAAAAGATCTCTCTCTTCTAACGAGCGAGAGTTGGACAGAGAGGATGGGTCTCCACTCAGGGTGGTTCTTTTTCTTCATTCTCTTGGCATGGTCCTCCGCCTCCGACATGTCAATCGCCACCTTCGATCGCGGCCACGGTAGTGAGCCTAGCTGGCGCACCGATGCCGAGCTCACATCCCTGTATGAGTCCTGGATTGTGCAGCACCGCAAGGTCTACGACACCACGGGCGAGAAGGAGAGACGCTTTCAGATCTTCAAGGAGACGCTCAGGACAACTCAAAGAACCGCTCCTACAAAGTCGGCCTGAATTAGTTCTCCGACCTAACCATGGAGGAGTTCCAATCCATGTACATAGGGGCCCAGCCTGGCACCACGGTGCGTAGCAGCCGCCAGTACAAGCCGCGGCTCGAGGAGAAGCTGCCAGAATCTGTCGACTGGTGGAAGGAAGGTGCCGTGGTCTGCGTCAAGAATTAGGGGGCTTGCTGATCGTTTGCTAGTACATTTGATGGATCACCTATGGCACGCCAACCGCACGCTGATGGCACGCCAACCGCACGCTAATGGCACGCCAATTGCTCATTGGTTACTCGCCAATAGCTGAGGTAAAGTTAGGGCTCTCGTGGACATTTATGGAATTATGAAAGTTGAGTAGGGCAATGTTAGAAAAAAAAAATCTATTTGTATTTTGAAAATGCATTCAAAATTATCTCCAAATCTACTTTAGGTTAAAGGTCTTAAGAGAATTTTAGATATACAATTGCATCTCTCCAAATCACCCCAAAATTTTTGCCAAGTGCACTATTTAGAAAAAAAAAAGAGAGATGGGTCTTTACAGGTCGTCAATATCAATTATAGGGGTGTCTTCTTCCTCATGCTCTGGCCTTGTTGTCCGCCTTAGATATGTGTATCATCATCTATGACCAGGCCTACAACAATGAGCCCAATCAGTGCATCAATGCGAAGGTCATCTCTATGAGTCATGGCTCGTGAAGCATGACAAGGCCTACGACGCCCTAGGCTAGAAGGAGAGGTGGTTTAAGATCTTCAAGGATAACCTTTCGTTCATCAACAAGCACAACTCTAGGAACCGGACCTACACTGGCCGAGCTCATTGCATTTGGCTAGTACATTTGATGGCTAACATAATTGTTTGCTAGTACATTTGATGGCTCGCCTATGGCATGCCAACCGCACGTGGGCATACCAATCGCTTGTCGGTTACTCGCTAGTAGCTAAGGCAAAGTTAGGGCTTTCATGGACAATTTTGGAATTATGAAAGTTGAGTGAGGGCAAAGTTGGAAGAAAAAAATGTATTTGCATTTCAAAAATGCAACATTTAAAAGTATCTCTGAATCTACCTTGGGCTAAAGTTCTTGAGAGAGTTTTAGAGATGCAATTGCATCTTCCCAAATTTTTTTCCAAAAGCAACCTTTAGAAAAAGAGAGAGAAGATGGGTCTTTACGGGTCATCAAGATCAATCAGAGGGGCGTTCTTCTTCTTTGTGCTCTTGGCCATTGTCGTTGGCCTTGGACATGTTCATCATCAGCTACAGCTAGGCCCATGACAACAAGCCCGGTTGACGCACCGACATAAAGGTCATGGTCCTCTATGAATCGTGGTGGCTCGTGAAGTATGGCAAGGCCTATAACGCCTGAGGCAGTTCAAGATCTTCAAGGACAACCTTCGGTTCATCAACAAGTATAACTCTAGGAATCGAACCTACACCGGTCGGGCTCCTTGCATTTGGCTAGTACATGTAATGGCTGACATAGATCATTTGCCAGTACATTTGATGGCTCGCCCGTGGCGTGCTAATGGAATGCCGGTCATTCATCAGTTACTCGCCAAAAGCAGAGGCAAAGTTAGGGTTTTCGTGGACATTTTTACAATTGTAAAAGTTAAGCGAGGGTAAAGTTGGAAAAAAAAATCTATTTGCAATTCGAAAATGCAACATTCAAAAGTATCTCTGAATCTACCTTAGTTTATAGGCCGTGAAAGATTTTTAGAGATGTAATTGCATCTTCCCAAAGCACCTAAAAAATTTCGCCAAACGCACCCTTCAAGGAGAGAGAGTAGATGGGTCTTTATGGGCCGTCAATATCAATTATGGGGGTGTTCTTCTTCTTCATGCTCTTAGCCTTGTGTCGGCCTCAAACATGTACATCATCATCAGCTACAACTAGGCCTACAGCAACGAGCCTGGCCGGTGCACTAACACGGAGTTCATGGCCCTCTACGAGTCGTGGCTCGTGAAGCACGGCAAGGCCTACAATGCCCAAGGTGAGAAAGAGAGGCGGTTGAAGATCTTCGAGGAAAATCTCCATAACATCAACATCCCCTTCTCCTTTTTCACGTTCATCCTCATTGCCATCATAACCTTTCTGGCTCCGGCTCCAAAGAGCATTGACGGCCTCTCAAACTCTTCTTCGTCTCCTACTCCTAGTTCGGTCCCGACTTCCAACTCGGGTGAGCCAATGATTTTGAAGCGAAAAAAGGCCTAGAGTCTGGATATTCCGATGGCAATGGTGAGTTTTGGGGTTCGACGATGGCCGCGAGAGATATTTGCAGTGGAGGAGAGAGATATTTGAGCTTTATAACCCCATCATCGTCACTCATCACCCACACTCCAAATTCCACCACGGAAAAGCTCCATCTTCAAATGCACGCGTGCGAGAGAAGATGGGTCTTCACGGGCCATCAATATCAGTTATGAGGGCGTTTTTCTTCTTCATGCCCTTGGCCTTGTCATTGGCCTTGAACATGTCCATCCACAGCTACGGCCAGGCCTACGGGAGCTAGCCTGACCAGCACATTGATGCAGAGGTCATGGCCCTCCAAGAGTCGTGGCTCGTGAAGCACGGCAAGGCCTACAATGCCTTAAGCGAGAAGAAGAGGCTGTTCGAGATCTGCATGATTTTTTGAATCTTGATCGATTTTATTCAAATAAACAATAGTTATCAGTTAGTTAGAACTTCCTAATTCTGATTTGTTTTTTTTTGTTTTCCGAACGTTCCCATGCAAATTAATATATACGGCTCTATCTTGATGTAATTCAACCTTAATTTTTATTTTAGAAATAAAGAAAAAAGAGTTTTCTCTGAGTGGGCATTGTTTGCACCCCAGTGCGGACGTTGCGAGTTTACTCACGTTTATCCCGTTGTGTCATCAAGAAAATTACACAAGGTAAAAAGATTTGAAGAAAAAAATTAAGTATACCACATGAGAAAAAATCTCGTTTCGAGAATATATTCAATGAGCTTTCCACGGGAGTGCGTGAACTTTAATGCTGTCTTTATTTCGAAACAATTACAAAAGTTAGCACTATGCATGTGTGTCACGAGATGCCGATGCCGCATAAGTTTGAGTGAACAACTTCCATATAAAAGCCACTCCCATTTGAACTTTCCTGAAAGGGTCATTCTTCTGTTACGTGTCATCTTAACATAAAAGGTTTTATTTTAATGTTTTGAATTGAAATCTGTTTGACTTAGCTATCATCTACCAAATGATGTCTTAAATATGGGATTATATCAACACCACCACATGAACGAGAGAGAGAGAGAGAGATGGATTTTAGGGGCAATTCCATGAGAATGACGATGGCACTTTTCGTGCCAGTGTCACTGTTACTCCTTGAGGCACTAACCATCATAGAGGCCGGATCTCTCAAGGGTTCACTCTTCTGCAGATTGGTTTATTCAGTGGCTCGTGATCCACCCAGTAGCTAGAACGAAACGAGCTGATTTCACTAGTAATTAGCAGCGCAAATAACAATTGACTAGTGCAGTTGCCTTCACTCAATAGATCACACTATCTAGATACAAGAACATTATACATCAACATTAGATTGCTTGCTTGGCTACAAGAAGCTCATCGTTTTTACTTGAACAACATGATACTCAAATGCAGCCTACATTGTTAATGGCAAAACCTCATGAAAGTTAAATGAGGAAAGACTAATCCTTGGTGGGTAAATTTCAAAATTGTCGATGCCCTCTTCAGTGTATGGGCTTAGTTAAACACAACTTCATATGAGTTTCTGCATAATCCTAGTGTATCGAAGAAAAATTGATCACTTTAATGCTTTTGACGACATATTCTAGCAATTCGTCATACAGGACTTTTTCATAGCCCAACATGGACAAAGCCTTCGGTCAGATCATCATTGAAAACTGCCATACACCTTCATCTTCTTTGTATTCATCTTTATCTTTGGTTAACAATTTTACATTTTTTCCATCTTTTTTCCAATCATTTTTTCAACAACCATCTATGTCCCAAGGCGACCGGCAATATCAAAAGTCAAACCACATGCTTCGCCTTGTCTCTTCTTGTAGAGATCTTCAATTTTCTCACCTAAATATGTGATATAATATCATCACGACACATATCATGACAAAAACCTTAATTCAAGCAATTGATCATCTTACTTGGTTGAAAAAGCCAATGAGCACTATCATGCATTGGATTTGTGATTGTGCACCTTATAATTGGAATTTGAGTTGAGGTGAAACGTGTACTACGATGAATTTGCAATTAGGAAATCTTACACCCGAATGGCATGAGATAGTGGATGAAGGATTTATCGAACATTTGATATCTATATTAATACCAATCGCATTGACTCGTCACTCAGACCAAATTAAATATCTCACAACCAAAGAGATACTAACATCTACTTGTCTTTTTTTTCTGACAAGCGCGTTTGCTTGACAAGGAAAATCAAGAATGGCGACATGTAATGTATGGTGCTTGTGCTTAGTCGGATCTTGCAATTCTCGTCGATATCAAAATATCAAAGCACCATGCTATCAAAATTCAAAGGGACCGGTTGTCTTTTATCCCATAAAGAACAATCAAAGATCCGTAAGGAATCTATTGCATGGCCCACGCAGCTACATAATTGCAACGTCCTTTGTCCCTCTAGCCCGACAGGGACGGACACCATTCGGTAGGGAAATCCTCAAAAAATCAGGACCCATCTTAGATATTTGTCATTTGTTAATTGATGTCTCTTTTGAAGCAAAGATTCGTGAACAATATATTATTTAGAAAATATTTTCATAAAATCGATTCTTTCGCTTAAAAAAATAAATAGATAAAAAATATATCGTTTATGAAAATATTTAAATATAAATTGTTGTTGATAATGAAAAGAAAATGTTCTCCAAATCATTAATTTTCAGGAAATAAATGGAACCTTATAATTTTTATACTGATTACAAATTTATAGTTAATTGTGAACATCTAAGGGCAGAAATTAAACTATACTTAATTGGAGATATATGGATTTTCAAGATGTTGTTTATTTAAATCACTCTCGTTTGCTTACAAGGGTGTGGATACTTGGAATTTACTTGAAAGATGACAAATCCATTCGTTTAAATGGGATTGTTTGAGCTTAGTTGATAGCACAGAATATGCTTGTCTCGTAAAAGAGGAAAATTTGATTTTAAAGGGTTTTGATAAAAGGTAAAATTGGAACCCTTAGTTTAAAGTACCCGTCATTACTTAGAAATTTAACACTATAATTGGTAGAGTTGATTAGAAACGATAAAAAGAATGCATATAATTATGGAGGAAAAGAAGAGAAAGGAATATAGTGTACCAAATATATTTTAAGTTTTCTTTTTAGGGGAAATGACTTCAAAATTATCATAACTTGCGCAAGGCGCTCTCACTTCACTATAGAAACTTTTCGAGTGATTCCCTAAGTATCATATCGAATAAAAATTGATCACTTCAATGCTTCTGGCGACATATTCTAACAATTCGTCCTATGTGTATTATTTATTTGCTTTTTAAGTTTGACGCAACATTTTTAAAATATAATATTTTGAAGTCCAACGTGATTTATAAGTCAAGTCAATTATAGTAATTGAATCTTTTACTGGTTATAGTTATGTCAAACATGTTCTATTTTTTGTAATTCAAAGCATAGTAGGCTTTAGCACTTACGACGAACTTATCAAAGAGGCCCTAATCGTTTGTTTGGTACAACTTTTCTTCCAACAGTTCCACATTTAAAAAGAGGCGTCGTGGCTTCTATAAGGTGTTTTGCAAGCATAGTGTAACCACAGCACCATCCCCATCAACGAGGGAATCTAATCACTTTGAAGAAGCTATCCTATCCAATTTTTAAGTGCTGCAACATTAAAACACGTATTCTTAAATACACAAAAAATTCAATCACGGTAACGTCAAATGGATTCTTAGCTGCAATGATATTTTTCAGTGATGAACTTTAATTTCTTGACATGGTCTCAAGAATAAGGAGGATTCCTGTGTTCGAATCTCGAGACAACCCAAAACTAAGATGATCCTTCAAGTTCCAATTATTTCAAATTAATCTATGTTTGGCTCAATTGCTTTTTCCCCCAATTCATAAGACTTAAACAAATAGTATTTATGTACCATCAAGGCGATTAGGTCAATACTAAAAGAATTACATGTTTTTTTTATGATATTATAAATTCAATTCACATCACGAGCGAATCTTCAAACGGTTCATGATGTGTGGCCCAATACTAATATAATTTGTTAGTATTGTGAGGACTCCGTTAACAGATTTGCCAATCTTAAACTTTTGAATGTGGCCATTTTGAGGGAGCCTAGCGCCGGTTTCTCCTCTTCTTTTACTTGTCAAATGGGTACTACCGATTTTTACAGAGTTTTTCTCACCAAAAGAAGAGAGCCGAAAAGAAAAACAATTTTCCCCCGGGTTTAAAGAAAAGGTGAAAAGAACCAAAAAATGAAAAATGAAAGTCTCAAAAAGGTTCAAATTGCCGTGGGTGGGGCTGCCCTTAGCTTTTTATGTCCACTTCTAGCCGATCACACCTCATCCACATGCGTCGCACGTGGCAGACCATCACTCGCCAGCCTCCGTTCACCAATTATGGCTGAAATGCCTGTATCGCCCCTAATTACTCCCTTTGTATTTTTCCTCATAAATTACATTCCCTCATACTTCATCCCTAATAAATCTCTCTTCTTTATAACCCCACCATCGTCACTCATCACCGGTATTCCACATTCATCTCTCTCGCTCCAGAAAAGCCCCCATCTGCAAACGCGAGAGAGAGAGAGAAAAGATGGGTCTTCACGGGCCATCAAGGTCCTTCATGGGGATGTTCTTCTTCCTCATGCTCTTGGCCCTGTCGTCGGCCGCAGACATGTCGATTATCAGCTACGACCGGGCCCACGGCGGCGAGCCCGGCCAGCGCACCGACGCCGAGGTCATGGCCCTCTACGAGTCGTGGCTCGTGAAGCACGGCAAGGCTTACAACGCCCTGGGCGAGAAGGAGAGGCGGTTCGATATCTTCAAGGACAATCTCCGGTTCATCGACGAGCACAACTCCGGGAATCGGACCTATACGCTCGGCTTGAACCGCTTCGCCGACCTGACCAACGAGGAGTACCGGTCCACGTATCTTGGGACCCGCCCCGACGCCAGGAGGCGGCTCGCCAAGAGCCGGAGCAGCCGCCGATACGAGACGCGCCTCGGGGAGCAGCTGCCGGAGTCTGTCGACTGGAGGAAGGAAGGCGCGGTGGTCGGCGTCAAGGATCAGGGCAGCTGCGGTGAGTTTCTCTGCGATTCTCTACTTTTGATAACTCACGATTTCTTGGAAAAAAAAAGGGACCTTCGGACAACTTGGTTTGACTCCGAGGAAAAAAGAAAAAAAACAAACAAAGAGAGAGAGAGTAATTTGTAGTTGAGCTCTGCATGAAAATCGGAAAATTATTTTCATTTTAGAAAATCACGAGAATTTTCAGGTGATTGAAAAAGGTTGATATTTATTAAATAAAGCTTCCGATAATAATAAATTTTAAATTGGGAAAATAAGTAAGAAGCTGAAAACAAGAGGAATGCCAACTAAAATGCGCATTTTTTTCCTTATTTATCACGGGGTTGGCTGTCTTTTGTTTGTTTTTATATCTTCGGGTTATTTATCTGTCTTCGTCGGAGTTTCCCATTTGCTTTTGTCCTCGCACGAATCATTTCTTGCGTTCAGAGGGGTCCGGAAGACGACAATTTGTTAGGAATGCTTCTTGGGTTGGTCGGGATGATAATTACGAAGGATTGCGAAGGGCGGTCTTGTCATTATGTTAAAGCCAGAAGAGTGTCGTGTTCCAGTTGTGCACTGCTTCGTCAGGAAGGAAGAGTTCATGGGGGGTTAGGTTGAATTTGACTTTTCTTAGAACGTGACGCCTAAGTCATTACGCGAACTTTTTGAATGCTGCTCGAGTGGTCTCGGAAAAGAAGAAGAAAAGTCGTTTTGGGGTCTATTAACACGAGATTTTTGTGGTAATTAGACTGCTTAATCATGGGATTTGCTGGGCAGGAATTTATCTGTTCTGGTGTGAGGTGGTTTGGTTTTTGGAATACTCAGTCAGGAGCAGAAGTGAAGGAAAAAAAGAACAATAAAAAAACTAATCGGGAACGTGAGATTAGAGACGTGAACATGTGAGAGAGTGTCCATGAAGCTGCTTGTGCCGAACTTCTTTTGAAAATGATCGTTCGGCTCTTACGCAGCAGAGAGGTTTTACGTAACTGACCTACTTGAACCAGCTCATGGAAATAAATTGAGTTTGAATCAAGACACTAGAGTATGGTACTCGTTTCGTGGTAGATCAGATGATAAGATGTGTTGGGAAAATATTTTTCTTTCGTGGCGATCAGTAAATCTCATCATCTATCTGATTAATCTTCTGCCGAAATAATGGAATTATCTTAGATCATATTACAGTAAAAAAAAGATCAGAATATACCTTTGGTACGTGTAAAATACTGTTATTAGACACAATGAACCAGCGAAAGCAAGAGCATGAGGAACGTGATTAGTATGGTATTGCTTCTTCCATTACATGACTAACAAGTGTGACAAGTATCCCCGCGCCTGCTTCACACTTGTTTATTGGCCTGGTGACCCATTAGGCTCGAAGCGTAAATGAACAGAGATCAAAAGATGCATGCGAAAATGGCGTCGTCAACATGGCTTAAGAGGGACGAGAAACATTTCAATGATGAGACCTCCTGAAGTCTCAATCTGATCAGAACTTTTAGGGTCTTCATGTCAACCGAAGCTGTGGAACTCACTTCAGGATTGCCATATACTTAAAATCGCATTTGTTTAACGAGTTTTTGGGGTCGTTGAAGTCTTAATATTGACCACTAATACTTCATGTTCGAAGATATGTGATTGTGTTTGAATTGAATCTGATAAAATCAGGGAGTTGCTGGGCCTTCTCCACCATTGCTGCCGTGGAGGGGATAAACAAACTTGTGACTGGCGATCTGATCTCGCTGTCGGAGCAGGAGCTGGTGGACTGCGATACTACTTATAATGAAGGTTGCAATGGAGGTCTCATGGACTATGCTTTTGCGTTCATCATCAACAATGGTGGCATTGACTCTGAGGAAGATTATCCGTATAAAGCTGTCGATGGCACATGTGACCAGTATCGAGTCAGTTTTGATCCATCTGTCTTTCGGTGGTTAGAGAGAAGCATTTTGATAAGGATTGTCTCATGTTTTTTCCTATTCTGTTCTGCAGAAGAATGCCAGGGTTGTTACGATAGATGATTACGAAGATGTTCCAGCAAACGACGAGAAAGCATTGCAAAAGGCAGTGGCTAATCAACCAGTGAGTGTGGCCATTGAAGCCGGTGGTCGGGAATTTCAGTTGTACCAGTCGGTAAGATCCTCTCCTGAGCATGACAACTTTTGTGTCTCTTTCCAAGAGAGAGATTAACGAACATGAAGTAAGCTGTGAATCTGCAGCTTATACAACTTTAAAAAACCCTTTTCATGAATAAGTTCCACCTGGGTGAACTCATGCATTTCTCAAGCCTTCTTCCTAAATGAATTGAGAAAGCTGGTTTGCTCTTTTAGTTACACCAACAGAACATCATCAACCGTCATCTTTCCGGAAGCATTCTTGAATTGTAACATGCTTCCCTCAGAAGACTAAGAATTGAGCTTAAAAGTTCTGTGCCACTTGCATCAGCAACTGATTTTCTTAACTGTAATTTTTGCAGGGTGTTTTCAGTGGACGATGTGGTACTGCATTGGACCACGGAGTGACTGCCGTAGGATATGGCACAGAAAAAGGCATGAATTACTGGATCATAAAGAACTCTTGGGGCAAAAGCTGGGGAGAGCAGGGTTATATCAGAATGGAGCGTAGCTTGACCAATACTGTAACTGGCAAGTGTGGGATAGCAATGGAAGCATCTTACCCCATCAAAAATGGCCCGAATCCCCCAAACCCAGGGCCGTCTCCCCCGTCTCCAATAAAACCACCAACCACTTGCGATCGTTATTACTCTTGTCCTGAGAGCACGACTTGCTGCTGCATCTATCAGTATGCCAACTATTGCTTCGCCTGGGGATGCTGCCCGCTTGAGGCCGCCACATGCTGTGAGGACCATGAAAGCTGCTGCCCTCATGACTACCCTATCTGCAACGTAAATGAAGGAACCTGCTTGATGGTAATAAACTAAAAGCTCTTGCTTTGATCAGTTAACATTTCGATATTGGCCTCATTACCATCTGAGGGTATTTCCTTCTATATGTTTGGATTGGATTTTGCTGATATTGATTTTTCCCGCAGAGCAAGAACAACCCTCTTAGTGTTAAGGCATTGAAGCGTACCCCAGCACAGTTTCACTGGGCCTTTGGGAGTGGTGGCAAGAAGAGCAGCGCATAATGAGAAGGTTTGCCTTTTAAGTATTAGGATGAACAGCTTTGCCAAAGTGAAGCAATTGCAGCAAGTCACTTCGATTACACCTACTTCATTTCACTATAGTAAGGGGATTACAGCTGAGTCCCCTATCAGTATTACCAAACAGTTGGAAAGTTTAATTGATGTTAATCAGACGAAGAATATGTATATAGTGCTATATTTATTGTTCATGTTTTATTTGTCAACAGACCGATTGTTCCTGGCTTCCAGCATGTTTGTTTATGGATCCAGTTAAATTTACTTAAGAGGGAGTATGCTCAGTCCTTTGAATACTTTCTGTTGCTTAATGCTGCATATGCTTTTGTGCCCCCTTGTTAGTCTTCATTATGAGAATGTGGAGGGATCAGAGAACATCTCCTTTTTGAAAATCCTCATTGACAATCATGAATGTTGAGTACGGTTTCGGGCATATTTGCCGTTTGGAATATGCCCATGCTGTTAAAGCACTAACCTCAGCTCTGCCACCATATCATACCATGTCACATTCAAAGAAGAACAGCGCATTGGAGAAGAGGTTTCGGGCATATTTGTCGTTTGGAATATGGACATGCTGTTAAAGCACTAACCTCAGCTCCGCCACCATATCATACCATGTCACATTCAAAGAAGAACAGCGCATTGGAGAAGACGCGCAACTCGCCATTTGGGCAAAAATGTTGTACTTCTGCAACAGGTTTATTGGGTTTTTGCGAAGTCATAATATAGTGACTCGATGGATTAATGAAAGTAGATGCCTCCTTGCAGATTGCATGAGATGGTTGAGACAGTGAGCTAGATAGAGATTTTTCACCTGAACTTAACAAGAATTAAAGGTCCAAAAGTCCATCACCAAGAAAGCTTTTAGACGGAAAATACACAGTATCATCAGAGACATGAAAAACTTGTCTGGAAAAGGGTATCCATGGTTAGCTTCAATTTTACCTCAAGGATTTGCAAAAGTGATGCTCATACATTGGTCCAATGGGCATCTTTAAATTAGTACTTCCTTTGTATCCACTGCTCTCCTAGGAAATGCTAGATACTCGTTCTACCACGCTAACACAGCCACACGCATTTTGGAAGTTTTTGTCTTGGTCTTATGTGCCCAAGGAATGCTCGTGAGTGTACTGCATCAGCTCACCAACAGAAGTATTTCTTGAAATTTGATCGTTGCATGGTACTGAACAAGCGAGCTTCTATGTGCTGATACAGATAAGGTGATCACTGTACATATAAAGAAAAGATCACTCTTTGTTATTGGACTATGAGTCACTGATTTTGCTTGGCAATCATCAAAGGGACAAAAAAGGAGTTTGTGATGTCTCAAGACAACCAATCAGCTTCTCGCCATTGTTCACGCAGTCTTTTCTTTGTGGGCTATAGATGTGTGCTGAAGAAGCCCTTGTTAGGGACCAATGATTCCCTGTTTTCTTTTGGTACTGTCCACTTTGACCCTCCTCTGCATTCTTTAAATAGTTCGAGAATAGGAATGACTAAACCAATGCCCAATGGCTTTCTGATTGCATCATGAACCCATTTGCTCGAGTAAGCAAATAGAAAGAGAAAAACAACTTCATTTGTTCATTCGTTTGCACTCGGGCAGCAGCAACCATCATTTGCAGCGTTGTCCATCCCTATATCCCGTCCCCACCACTTTCCATACAGTTCAGCAACGAATCTGGCAACCTCTGGCTCCTTTGAATAGGCTCAACCGGCATATCGGCCTTCAACTTAGGGCTCAAGTTATCGCCCATCAGGTAAACTCGATTCGCCATCTTTAGTCTTTTAGGAAATCTTCATGGTGGAGTTACATAGCAACATCGTGCATGCGTGTCAATGGGGCAAAGTTCCTTTTAGCATGTCTAGTTACAACTTACATTGTTGGCCGATATTGTTTCTGGTTATGATAAGAAAAACCTCATCCGTAGTTTTCCCTAATCGTATTAAAGCTTGAACACGTCATACTTTAGCTAATGGCCTTGTGTTTTTCTGAAGTCCCATTGATAGTTCACGGTCATACCTACGCCCATAAAAGAAGGCGATTTAGCAAGAGAGTAGCATTGAACTTGAAACTAAAACACCTTCATTCTCGTATGCTCTTTTCTTCTTTATTCAGTCGTGACATTGTACTAAATTGAAGGTGGAGCGAGCAAGCATAATCCAGCTCGTTAGATTCAACGGGTCGGTCCGTCTTCAAAAATTAAATTTTTTATGGAATCAAACAAAATCAAGATCAATCGAAACCAAATTTTAAATTCATTATTAACGAAAACGAAGAAGATCGCACAAACATAAATCTAAAGCAATCTGAAAAAAAATAAATTAAATTAGAGCTCAGTTTCTCTTTCTGAAAAAATTTCGTATGAGGTTTTGTATGAGTTCTCATCAATAATCAACAAACAAGTTTACAATCTTTTACTACCCTAATTCTTCTCTTAATGTATGTAACTAATATTCATTATTGAGTAAATTTAGCAATTGCTTCACCAACACACGTTAACATGGCCTACTGAAACAATAGAGACAATTTCGCGATCAAATAACAAGTCAAGAAATTCGGGTCGAGTCTTTTATTTATGATGAGAATTTGAGGTCACAGATATTTTAACAACCTTAAAAAACAAAAACAAAAATTATCTACGAAAAGGACAAAGGCAAATACAGCATCGGAAGCCCATGAATATCAAGAAAATTGACAAAGACTCCTCCGAACACGACACGACAAGTGCAACTTCGGACCCGCACAAACACACCCCAAGCCCTTGGATTTTCAGATCCGTACTACCGAGTCCTGAAATTGCCACTTTTTCTCCAGGCGCTCTTGGATCGACAGAAAGGGTGAGATGGAGATTTTCGGGATCGATTTCAGCTGCGCTTTCGGATCTCTTCGCGATGGGAAGATCCCAGAAAAAGACTGTCTCCTCCCGCTGCTGTCCAAGCTCCTCGGCTATGCCATCGTTGCTGCTTCCACCACCGTCAAACTGCCTCAGGTTCTTCTTCTTCTTCTTGATGCCCAGACCATAACCCTTTCTGTACCATGGTCAATTGGTATTCCCCTGCTACTCGCGGAGCGCCTGCGAGACAGAGCCCAATTCTTGATTTCTTCTCTTAGAAAAGAATGCGAGATTTTGATGCAAGGCTCGACCCGTTTCTGCGAAATTGGATAGCTTGTGTAATCGGGTTCGAATTGTTCGTCTCGGAAAGCAAATTTAGAGGTTGATTTGGGGGTAAAGTTTGCATCTTCCCGCAGGAGACGCTACTTAAAGAACAAGCTGCTGCAGGGCTCTTCAATTGTATTCATATCGTTGTCTGATTCTGTGGTTTTGGGCGTATATTCTTGTAGATAATGAAGATTTTGAAGCATAGGAGTATTAGGGGCCTTAGTATGGTGGCTTTTGAGCTCGAACTAGTGGGTTACACTATTGCTCTGGCATACTGTCTACACAAAGGGCTCCCCTTTTCGGCTTATGGTGAATTGGCGTTTCTTCTTATCCAAGGTTTGTCTTAATCTGCATCCATGTATAGGCGATGTTGGAAATATCTGTGTTGTAATGTTGTGCTTCCTATGGGTCAAACACAGTTTATTAAACTCTGAAACTTAAAATGTGTAACGCATTTGCACTTCATGTACAAGCATCAATTGACTGGGCTGGGGGATAGTGGAACCAGAGGGGAACCAAAGTGGATGGTAATTTTTTATTTATTTATTCTTTTTTTACATGGACCAATTGTGCAAATCTAATGTAGTTAGGATAAGGGAAAAAGGATGGGGAAAAAACAATCTGTCTGAGCAAATTTAAGAAGTGACAGCTTGTGTGAGGTCTTCTTTATGGTTATTGTTACAAAGTTAAGACATCTAAAAATTCCCAAAAGACACATTCGTCTAGTCATCCTTATCATTATTGGAAGCACATGCATCTTTTACCAAATAGCAACGGCTGTATGATAATGAAAATTCCATCACTGGAAACTATATCTTGCTACTAACCTATTTGATGTAAGCTATAGAGCTATATTTTCCTCCATTCCTGATTGGAGGAAATTTCCTCCAACCATGTCTTTGATTAGTTGATTACAAGACATGACACGCATGCAAAATTCAGTTGGGCAATATCCTTAGTTGTAACCCCCTAATCAAAAGCATGGTTAGAGAAATTTTCTGCCTCTAACCAGAGACGGAAGAAAATGTGGCCCTTTGATGAAAATGGTGATGGTAAGTGACCAGCACCTTTTGTCATCTCAGTGAAATCAATCTTTGAGGAATCTCTCTCTCTCTCTCTCTCTCTCTCTCTCTCTCTCTCTCTGTAAATAAACTCCATGAAGATTCTGTTAATTGAACAATGGCTTCTTTTCTTTTTCTTTATTTAGTGACAATTTCTGTATATTTCCATCATACCATGGAATGCACTTGAATTTTTTTGTGGTGGCCATAGTCGATATTGAATTACGCCTTCATTTGAATTTCCTTAGAATTATGATGTTGCAAGTTCTGGTATCCAAGAACAACGCCAACTTGAGCTAAGTTTGGGCAGTTTCTTGGCCATGAACCCAAGAGAGATATATTTAGGTTTTAAAAATTTTAAAAATTCTGGGAGATCTATTTCTGTATGAAACAGAAAAAACCTTTCCTTAGGATTGTGATCTTGGATGTATCTAGCAAATGTGACTAGGCACCATCAGAGTATATTATTCAATCAGTATGTTTGTCAAACTACAAATGTCATTGGCATATCTTTTTCCATCTTGTGTTTTAGATAAGCGCATGTACTTCTATGTTTTATTCTATTCCAAGAAACTCTATCCTACAGGATCTAATTCTCTCACTTGGCTGCTTTTCAGCTATAATTTTAGTTGCTATCATGTATTACTTCTCGCAACCAATGGGAATCAAGATGTGGATCAGGCCTCTAATGTATCCTTCTTCTGTTTTTGCTGGTTCACCTTTAGTTTGTCTTATAATTTAGAGTCTATATGATAGTCTGAGCTGCTCTCCTTAACTGGGTTTCTCAGATACTGTGCAGTAGCACCGACGATTTTAGCTGGTCAAATTGATCCTGTTCTTTTTGAAGCATTATATGTGAGTACCATGTAACAAGTGTCTTTCTTCTCCAAGTACCATCCCTCTGTGCCTTTAGAAGCTTTCTTAAAATTGAGATTCTGTCCTGCAGGCATCTCAGCATGCGATATTTTCTTCGCAAGAGTTCCACAGATATGGGAAAACTTCCGAGTAAGTGGAGGCCAAAAAACTTTCATGCAAGAAATTGTGGTGCATTCACTGTTATAACACTAAGTTGTCTAGTTATAGTAGGTACTCTCAAAGCTATCTCAGAACCTGAGGGTCCCATCTGATTTTGATAGAAATTATTGGAGGAGAGGAATTGTACTTTTATATTTTATGATATGGTCCTTATCCTACTTAATTTTTATGTAAACTTTAAAAGAACGATACTTGAACTTGCCAGTTGTGGATAGAGAAGGTTGTAGTACCTTAGAATTTGCATAAATTGGTTCTTTGAGAATTGGGAATTAGTTCATGTCCGCCCTGGTATAAGATCATGGATATATGGTGTTGCTTTATTAGGTCTGTGAATGTTGCAAGAGACTTGCTTCTGGCTTGTTTTGGTCATGCCGCACCACTGGATGTGCTCCTCGTTGGCAACTCTTTTAACTTCTATCTTATGCAAGTGCATTCGAATGCATTATATTCCATTCCTTGCAAGAAGTTTGAAAATCCTTTCAAGGGCATTGGAATTTATAAGCAATCTATCTCCCTTTCCAATTTGAATTCTGTTTGGCTCCTTGGTCAATCACTGTATGTGTGTCTTTAGTTGCCTCTGTCATGAAAACGATTGCAATCTCTTGTTGCAGAACAAAAGCACAGGGGAACTCAGCTTCTTGACATCATTGATGAATTCTGCTGGTTCCATGGGTGAGTCAAATTGCCTTTCAGTAACCAACCTGGCATTTCAAGGATGACTTATGCAATTGGTTTACATATTTTGGTTTGATATCTTTTGCAGTTAGAGTTTTCACGAGCATCCAGGAAAAAGCACCTACAACTGGTATCCTTAACTGTTTCTTCCTTTATACCCCGCATTGAGAGCACCTACCATTGAAGACTAGTTATTTTTGTGTGCTTTGCATGGACTGGTACTCGGTACTCATGTCATTTAATATTGATTAGAGACTATCAGTAAATCAAAGAGTAAATAAAAAATGAGTAGTTATTCTATTTTGACTTCTTGAAAACCCGAGAAATTATTATAGGAAAAGAAATCTATTAAATTATGTTGTAATTCCATTAATACTAAAACCATTGGCCAAAAAAAAAAAACACAATGTTCAAGCTGTTTCCAGTAACGACTACCTCTCCTATTTGCTGTGCTGCTGTACATGCATAGTTTTATATGTTGAATCTTGAAATTGATTGTGGAATAGCCACGCTTTCTTATTCCCTTTCCTCTTACTTTGTTTGCCTGCAAACAAAAGCAATTTTGACTTCTTTTTTATAATTGTTATCATTTCTTCTGTGATGTGAGTTGTTCTTGAAGGTCTCCTGTCTCCACAAGAATTTTGTTTTGAACTTGCAATCGTTCTTTCCATATTTACTAGTTGAGCAGCGAACCAACCATTGGTTCAGACCATTTGTACCTCTATTTTCAAGATGGAAGCTTAGGCACTGTAGATTGATTGTTTCCTTAGATTCTTTCCCTCTGTAATAGGAGCCCTTCATACCACTTGTTCAATTATGAAGCATTTGGTGTCCTTAACCAGTTTTTCAGTTGTTTTGGGCTCAGTCATTGGTATTGTGACGAATGGAACAATCTTGAGTCAGATCATTTTGTACAGCAAGCCACAAGCAGCAAAAGAGAAGAAAAAGAAGTAGAGAGATTTTTGTATGCTGCCTTCCTGGTGCCATGGACGACGCATTTGCAAAGGAAGTGTGCATTCTTGAAGATTTCTTTCTTTTCTTCATCTTCGTTATTTCGAAGTATAATTTAATTAGATGCTCAACAGGTGAAGTAACTGGATGAAATGTGATGCAGATGCATATGCAACACCATCTATAATTCTCTTGCTAGGAACTTTTGTTTTCCAGTTTGAGTGGTAGGAATATCTGGAAAGCACTTTTTGAGTGTTCTCCGGCAAAAATCTGACATACCATGATACTATACATGTTGTGTGCACCTTAGATAATGCAATTCCCATCTCATAATTTTAATTACATTCTAATACAATATCCGTCATCTTTTGTATCATGTAGCTGCTGTTGAGGCAACAGTGATTGCTCATTGGTATGGTAACGTGCAAGTCCGAAACCTTATGAAGTTTGTTCTGCTCTTTCCCTTTGCTGCTTCTCTTTTCCTAGTGTGCCTTTGAAACTTGCTAAAGAATCATGACAGTCAGATCCTTCTTTACGGTCACCTGATGGATCTCTTTCCATGCAAACGGAATTTTTTGCTCCAGCAGCTTAAATGAATGGGGATATGGAGAAATCAAATTCCCATGTTTGTGCTTACAAACCAGCGTTTCTAGTGCATTGTTGTGCTAATCATTTAACTGCCCTTTTATTTATAGGTAGAAATGCTATTTTGGTTGATTTGCCTGCTTGAATTTGAACCCGGGAACTTCTATGTTCTGTGTCGTCGCTTGTTAGTGGAGATGCCGAGGTTTCTTCGAATGAAAAGATGCCGTCGAGGGTTCTGGAGTTTTTCAGCGATATGATACTGATGCTAATAACCAGTTGAGCGAGGTCATTACTGTTATTTCCGAGTTTCTGAAGTCCCGAGTCAGAATATTTTTATACAAGGTAGCGGTGGCTGGAGAGTTGGTCGCTCGGAATGGTAAATTTCTGTCACTTGTATTTGGTAGTAGTTTGTTCTGTGTACTGGTTGTGCAGAACTTGACCAAAGTAAAAGGGCAGGCGCTTAGACATTTTCTTATGTTCCGGAAAACTAATTCAAAAACTAGATCTTAATTAGGGTGCGTTTATTTTACAAAAAACTCAAAATTTTGGATTTTTTCAAGAAATAATCACTAATATCATTTATAAAAATGAAGTAATAAAACTTATATTGTATCCCTCATGAAAATAGTTAGACATAAATTGTGCTGGATAATGAAAACATTTTGCATTAACTAATCCTTTTACGTAAGATAATCAATCATTTTTCAAAAAATAATTTTTAAATTTTGAATTTTCAACGAAATAAATGCACAATTAGACCAAAGTCGCTTTTCATTAATGAATGTGGGTCAAGATATTCCATCAATTGCCCTTGTCTTGAAGATTGACTAGACAAAGGAGGAGGTCATTTAATCTGCACGTCAACAACGTTTGAACCCACCATCTCATTGCTCTCTCATGCGACACCAGAAGTCGAGAACCCACATCTTCATGACTAAAGCCATGTCACGAGTAATTCACATCACATGATATCCACCTTCAAAGTTTAAGGCAAATGACCAGTGCAGGCGGTGCAAAACCTTTACGTGCTTTTCCATGCCTCTCTACACGGGATGCGACCCGGTTGGGGCCAGCCTAATTTGGGTCGAGATATTCCTTCAATGGCCCTTGGCTTTAAGATTGACAAGACAGGAGCAGGTCCTTTAACTTGCATGAGCCTGACATCTGAACTCACAAATCTCATTTCTATCTTTAACAACACTAGAAGTCTATATAACCCATGTCTTCATGACTAAGTCATGTTATGATCACATGATATCCGCCTTCAAAGTAAATGACTTTTGAGGGTGCTGCATAACCTTCATGTGCTTTTCCGTGCTTTTCTACACGGAATGACCTGGTTGAGGCCAGCCAATGCGACTTTCGGGCTAAAGCCATCATTTCAATTACTAATTTAGCATTGGAAGAAAGACCCAAAAAAGCACTACCGAACACATGTAAAACGGGGGACCTGAGCCATCGACCACTTTTTCTTTTTCTTTCATTTTTTTTTTTGGTGGGGGTCGAAAGCCATCGACCACTTACACATGCACAAGCCCTATTAGCTTACCAAAGTTCCAAGTCATTTATTTACAATCACATTGCGAAAAGAGATCGGAAACAAAACCATAATCAAAGCATGTTTACATCGCCCTATGCCCCCGATTCACATAATGGTATGAATCAAGAGTCGTCAAAATATACCCAAACTTGTAAATGGAGACACCAGCCGAAAAGGAATTGGGCATGCGTTGATAAGACAGGTATTGTCCCCCTAGTACCTCTTGAACGGACACTACAATGGTTACAAATAAAAACAATGATATGTGGACCTGCCTACTTGTTTCGCGAAATCTGGCATCTTTCTGCTCAAAAGAAAGTTAAACTAAGTCACTTCCTCCCGCCAGTCTGGATAAAGGCAGAAGAACTGCAAGCTCGGGTGATATAAATCTTCACTACAAGCGGCAAGGCATGTATATGCACAAAAATATGGCTCCTTGAGAAGCGCATCGCTTACCACACACCCGCAATTTTAGTTATATTTTAAACATCCTATTTGATGTTGGAATTTTGACAGAGCAAAGTGAAAATTAACTTCATCATACTCTGCTCTGCACGGATTGATCAACTGATCACTACCTTAGCAGGGTGTCGGCTGATAAAACCACCGCCAACCAAAGTGTAACCGAACTCTCAACTGTTAATGTATGTTGACTTCTGCACACGTTCGGCATAGAATGGAGATCGAGAAAATGAAAGGATGAAGGAAATGATACACAACTGTAAGGTGTAAAGAACTTCATGGATTGGGCTATCTGCCATCACTTCAAGAACTTACCTATTAGAGAGATGGGCATAACAAAAGCTCTATCCTTGCATCATGAGCGACCACGAAACGGGATGTGGAAAATACATGCAGATTTCAGGTACAAATTTCTTAGGCCAGATATCCCAATAGTACAAGTGAGCCTATTTTCTTACAGCTCTGTTTGACAAGTTTTGATATTGTACTGTACATCATCTCGATGATGATGGAAGAAAAGGAAATAATTTCTATGAAATAGAATATAACAGGAAAGTGTTCAGATAACCTTCCTGTCGGACATAAGGAAATGGCAAGGCAGTAACATTTACACCTACTTTTTTTGGGTCGGAACATCTACACCTACTTAAAATGAGAGAATATATAAAACTATCCTCTAAAGATTTGCCATGTTCATAATCTTTAATCAAATGTTTCTTCATCCTCCAAAACATTACCATAACCATACTGGCAACATAATTTATTTCGCTCTATTTTCGGCATCATAAGTTCACTTTGACAATAACAACAATAAGAATTGGATAAATACGTTCAAATATGGATGTGGGCAAACATGAACCAAACCTTTTAAAGTTAAAGATGGGATTTCAATTAAGTAACCAGAAACCAACATTACATGATGACATTCAAACAGAATTGATAAAAAGATACAAAATCAATGTGAACCGATAAAGGTGATGATACCAATTTCCTTTTTGCAAATTGCAGAAGTCTATTTACTTCATGAAAGGTTACTGCCATTTGAAAACCTTCTAAAAGTACAAGCGACAAAATTCTTTCCACTCAGCATCCCAAACCTAGATTTGAATGATGAAGATCGAGTAGGACCATTACTCGATGAAGCAATATTAGCAGCAGCCAGTTGGCTGACTACCGGTGGAAATTCAACCCCATTGTCTTGCACTCCGCCGTCACTTGTACTGACATCAGCATTTTCATGTTCACCGCTGTCTAAGCTAACTGCAAGAGTCCCCCTGCTCGTTCTCAACCACTCAGCAAATTCACAGGTCACTCCTCTACACTTCTTAACCTTCACTTTTACCAAATTAGGGAACCCATTAGCTAATGCTTCCATACCATCATTCGAGACAGGGCAGCTCTTAATACAAAGTTTCTTCAAGGCTATACATTTTTCTGCAATGCACGAAATCTCTACATCACCAACAGTATCGCTACCACACAATGCCAAGCGCTCCAAGTTTTGGCAATTTGACGCCAACAAACCTAAACTTGATTTGGTGGGATTGACACCGATAAGAACAAGTTCTTGCAGATTAGCACAATGCTTAGCTACAGCAATTAAGCCCTCATCGCCAATGCGATTTGCCTTATATCCATCAATGTGAAGCTTTCTTAACAGCTTGCAACGTTCAGCCACCGACATGAGCCCCATATTCGTACACTCTACTGTCTTTACAAGATGCAAAATCTCTAGATCAGGGCAATTAGAGATGGCGGAAAGACCGATATCGCTTACCTGGAGTCTCTCAAGATGGATCTCAACCACACCATTTGCTTGGTCCGCCATCAGTTGGAGCAGCTTATCCCACTCACCTGAGCACCTAAACAGTCTCAGAATCCTTAAATTCCTGGAACCTATGATCAACGGACCAAAACACTGTCCATTGTATAGCTCCTTCAGGCAAATCGTTTTGAGTGAAGCTGCAGCTACGCCAGGCCCTATGGGCTCGGCCGCAGCTCCATCGCCGGCTAGGCCACGGAGCCGCTTCACCGATAACTCTTCCAGGGATGCGCAACTATCGAGCACCGCGTTCATGCCCCTCGCTCCGAAGGCGCAGGATCCACACGAGAGCTTCTTCAAGCCCCTGCAGTTCTTAGCGAACCTCGCCATGCCGGCGTCGGTCAGATCGCGGCACGCGCGGAGCTTGAGGCGCGTCAGGTTCCGGCACCGCAGCGAGATGAGGACCAGCGCCTCGTCGCCGATGCTGGCCGATCTGCGGTCGCATTTCAAGGCGAGCTTGGTGACGGAATCGAACCGCGAGAACAGGGACGTGACCAGGGGGAGGAGATCCGCCCGCGCGTTGAGCGAGAGCCGGTGGCGGCTCTGCCCCTCGACGGCGAGCCACCGCCGGCAGACGAGGGAGCACCGCTTCCGGTCGCCGGTGCCGAGGCACTGGAACACGCAGGCCAGGCACTCGTCGGGCAGGTAGGAGATGTAGTCGGACGCGTCGGCCGCGTCGGCCGCGTCGGTTCCGTCGGCGAGCATCGGCGAGAGGAGGGGCGACGCCTTGGACCCCGAGCAGCGGCCGTGGCTGGGGCTGTGGCCGGGGCTAGTGGAGTCGCGGCGGATCTGGAGTGAGGCCGTCGAAGCTGACTGGCCCATCCACGCGGCGGCCCGGGAGGGAGGACGGCGGCAGGGGTCAAAAGGGCCGGTTCCGGCGGCCGCGGCGGCTTCCTTCTTCTCCTCCTCCGTCTTCTTCGCTTCCAGTGGGTCGTAGTTTGGTCAGTGATGGGCGGACTCGAAATGCGGATTTCAATTGGTCGGGATAGTTGAAGTCGCTGGGGGCGGTAGGGATCCGGCGCGAGCGCCCCCACGGAACTTCCCGTGAGCTCGAACGGGAAGCCGCCGCGGGCCCTAGGATGTCGCTTCCGTCTGACGTGGCGCGGGATCTGACGGAGAGCGCGGCTGCCGTGGGGGAGGGGTCCGTGGGCTCCTCATCGAATGGTGCGCCGCAGGTGATTAGATCTCGAACGACGACCTCGGATGTTGATCGAAAAATCAATTTTTTTTTTCCATAACTTTTTATTTCCTTACTGGTTACGAGTATGTCGCCATGCGTTGTGTCCGCTCAAAAGATGGGCAAAAGGCCGCCTTACCATTAACGAAACTTTGAATTCTCCGACCCAAAAAGAAAACTTTGAATCATTCAAATAACGGATTAATGAAAATACACGGCACGAAAATATTGCACGATCCATTTTGGAAAAGAAATTCGAGATATTTTTCGTGTAGGGTTGTTTTTATAAATCATTTTTTTTGTCAGAGTTGTTTTGTATTTAAAAAAGATTTTGTTGTGAGAAGGGTGTTTGAGAAAGGAAAGAAAAATGTATTAAAATCCCTTAAAGGCAGGAGAATCTCGTTTTGACCGAGGAAAAATGCTTTTATCCTATTTTCGACGGGACGCTCGTGGCGATTGCATTGGCAACGGCGACACCCTAAGGATTGGGGATTTCAAAGCCTACCATTTCACTTAGGAGGGGGAATTAGGTTGCATCTAATCTTTAGAAAATAAGATCGGATAAGATCGGAAAGGATTTTTATATAGTATAGGACGGTGCATATCTATCACTTGTTTTGAAATTGATTAGACACGAGCTTGATATGAGTTTATACTATATTATCGTTCGTTGTTTTTCTTTGCATGTGATAAAGATTGAATTCGATATTAATATAGTGAAAAAAAGAAAAATTACATTATTTTTTGCCCAAAAATGTTGATTTTTTTCCATGTTGGTAAATTTCAATAAGTGCCAATAGGTGTCAAAGCTATTAGTGGAAAAGGTAGTGACTTCTTTTTTACTCAAACTAACAATATTGGTAACTTCCTAACACCATCATGAAATTACTATTTTTGTTTTTGATATGACCCTTTTTACCAATGTTACTGGGTAAACTAATAGGAGAAAAACCAATAAGTTACGCTACTAAAATTTGGTAAGTTTGCATGATAATTAATAAGTTGAACGTATTTGTTAAAAACTCAAGTGTTGAAAATGACATATGAGATGACCCAATATTTTATGTTGGAGCCATGTCGAAGATTTGATGCCTCAATTCCACTGACGATGAGCTCCAAGCCAAATATGAAGATTCTTTGTTGATGAGTGGTCCAATCAAAACAATTATACCGTTGTTGTTTGAAAGAAGTCAAGAAAATGCACTAAACTCCTATCTTTTTTGGTCCTAATGAAAATACCACATTTTCATACACGTCGCTAACTTGATTTGATACGACAATATTGAACAGTAATTTTCTAAGATTTGTGAATTTAAGAGGAAGGATGGAGATTAAAGGTTGGTTCAAATCATTGGACTCACTTCAGTTCGAAAAACAAAAACATTGAGATTCAGTACTTGTCACGAACTCAATTAATTAATCTTAAACTTTTCAAGTTCGATTTCTTAACATCGAGCTGAACTAAATGCAGCAGCATTAAGCTTGGTTTGGCTTGATTATCAAGATAAATTGCAGTTTAAGCGAGATTGGTTCGAAAGTCGCTCAGGTCTAAGAGCTTTACCAAACCAAAAAACCAAACTCGGACCGAGCTTGAAGCTCAAGCTACACGGAACTCCCGAACTTTTAGTTGAGCTCGACTGGTCGATGAGCCAGTCTGCCTGATGTAAGTGGGCGAGCGACTCCACCTGTTCTGGAATCCTAGGTGCAGTTGTTCTGAAGTTGTCTCTCGGAAAAATAGTTCTTTAGGGTGTACCATTCTGTCTCTGTGATGTGAGTTCTAAAGAACCTGTCAACGTTCTATCTTTATTATAGACCCCACAAAGAGCGCACGCAATGAAATTTCCCAAATGAAGCTTCCACTTTTCTTAAGTCTTAAGTCTTAAGTCTTTCTTTTGTACTTCATTTAATCTGAGTTTCACCTTTGGTCACCATCCTCCAGTAAATCAACGTTGACACTGTAGCTATTTGGCAACCACGACCAGTACGACCACCTCTTTCCGGTGCTGTCGGCAGTAGTTCTGTCACTAAACACTCGTCATTTCCCCACCTTTGGCATGTTGATTGTTGTTTTCAGTTTTCATGATTGGGATTATGACTGTTGATCGCGTTACCTGTGCCTACTTCCGTATCTTTCTTCCCTTATGCTCCCTCATCTGGGTTTTCACCGTCTGGCCTAGTTTATTCATGTGGCCTCGATGGGAACGATTGAGCGGGCCTGCTCTTGTCCGGTGCTTGTTCCTCATGGCCCGCGTGGTTCGGAGATTTAACCTGGGCCTTTCTAGTGTGCTTTTTGCAATTCCAAACATTTCTAGGACTGTGAATGTAATTAGGTACTCCACCCGGAATAGCTCCATCTGTCATGATTCATGATCGTCCCTGAAATGGTGTGTTCGGCTAACAACCATGCAAAAGTTGAAAGGCATTGAATGTTTGAAGTTGTCATGATCGATGGCTGATGCCAGTTGCCAGTGAAGTCCTTGAACAGAACGAGAATTGTACACATTCCTAAGTCTGTCATTCCTCAGATCTGCATAATGAAAGATTGTGGAGTCTGTCGGTATCAAGCTCGCGTAAAGCAGTCATGGACTCGCATAGGTTGGGCCTCATTTAAATGTATACTCGCATGTCGGGTCAGGCTGGGAGAATTGCTGATGAGCAGTGTCGTAGGAGTTCTTGAATTCCACTCATCAGGCTTCCTTATAGCATAGTCCAAGCCCTAGTTTGGAATAGATATTTCCGAGTCCTAGATCTTGAGTAAGTGACATGATCAACCTTGGCAAGGCCCATCTGGACATGGGACTTGAGCCAACCTATTTCAGCGAACTTCTCTCTTCGTGATATGAGATTTCAGGGGTGCTGCTGCTGTATCAGATTATTTGCCAATTGAAGGTGATGGGTGGTACGGAGTAGGGAGATTATATCATTTTCGAAATCCACTTTTGGACTAAGGTTTACTATCATCAATCAGTTTGTCCAACTCACCGCGATGCATTTCCATAAAATGGGTCATTATCCGTGGTCATGTTAACGCCATGGAAGCAACGTTCTTATCTAGAGTCAGGACACCATGACCAATTTTGATGTTGTGATGAAAAGTACTTCTAATCGAGAATCATAATTAATTTGCAGAATTTGCACAGCTACGCATTTGGGCAGATTTTCAAGTTAGGATACTGGATTTTAATTTCGGTTTTGCACCTAGGCAAACTATTCAAACGGTTATCCTCACCGATAATACCATAGATCTAGAGCAACCCTTCTCGAAAGAATTCCACATTAGTAATGTTATGATTTTGTAATTCATCCACCTCTATTTTACGGTCCAAAAGGTCTTCAATTTACGATAGACCGAGGATAATTCAAGAAGACCAGGCAAGCCTTGAAGTTCCAAAAGAGTTTCTCAAGTACTCTAGAATATTCCTAAAGCAATTAGGCTACGTTTGGTCGTCCGGATTTCTAATTGGGATAGGACTGGATATGATAGGATATGAAATCCTGGGATTTTTTTATATCACGTCCATTGTTTGGTGAATCGCAATATTAAAGTCGGATATATTTACATCATATCATGTACATTTTTTTTATATATAAACGGCATATCATTATAAATGAACTAAATGTTCATAAACGAATATGGTGAAAATCTCTCATAACACTATTCCTTAATTTATTTATTTTTATTTTTATATTATTTTCATTATTATTTCTTTTTTTCCTCTTTCATCATTCTTTAATAAAATTTCATCAAATAGTAAACTGTACTAACATACCTAAAATACAAAAATACCTATAATAAATAATAAATATAAATATTTAATTTATATATTGAATGTTTATTATAAGATATAATTAAAGTTGAATATATAAATTAAAATAAAATTAATTAAAAATATTTTTATTTTTAATGATTTAAATTAGAATTCAAATATTATTTATATTGAAATATAATTTCCATTTTGTTAATTTAATAAGTTTGTTATTCAAGAAAAATAACTTTCCTATTATGGACATTAGAAATCATATCCACCTTTAACCCACCTCCCCCATGGGATAATTTTATCCTGTCTATATCCCCCTTATATCCTACTTTATCCTGTCCTGAGCAAGCACCAAATGTATGATAGGATAAATCATATCCTATCCCGAATTTTATCCTGATTGCCAAACGCAACCTTACTGTGTACTATAGATTGTTCTTGTAATGAATGCAACTAGTTGGTATATATGAATAGAGTTTCCATTATTAGATTAAGGGGAGATTTACGGTTGTAATTAGAAGAATATTTGTATACATAAGGTCCCCTCCCTCATTTGTATTATCTCAAAAGTAATACAAATATAAAATTTCTCTCTATTCCTAAAGCCACACGAGAAAGGAACGCTAAAACAATTGGCCTTGACACCTGCATCTGGTTGTGAGTTGACATAGTTTGGCGAGAGATGAAGCTATCATATAAATTAGTTATTTTTCTTTTGCAAGAACGGACGAAAGAATCAATCCGATCCATTGCAAGGTTGTAAAGTTAGCTTCTACTGGGTTGGTTCTCATTTTTCCCCCTCAACCGGTCAACCCGATACCACCTCATATACGGCCAAGCAATGAGTGATGACCAGAATGAGACGTCGCTTTATAGCAAAGAAGGGTCTGATTCTTCTTCCTTGACTTTTGGCTTTGTGCCTTTGAATATGTTCTCGGCACAGGAAAGCACTGTGCAGCTGCATATGCGATCCCCATCGAGCATCATTCTTTTCGGGGTTGAACGTCGTAGACTTGGAGAAAGAGAGAGAGAGAGAGAGAGAGAGAGAGAGAGAGAGAGGGAGGCGTAAATAGGTAGCCATCTCACCAGCTTTTGCTGGTTATTTTCGGCTCTTCACATGCCACTTTTGTTGGGACATCTGAGGAGTACATGGCCCACACGAGCAAGAATTGTGGATTTATAGGCAACGCATTTTGACTGTTGCTCTCTCAGGCATGGACTCTCTGCCTCTCTTTCTCTCTCTCTCTCTTCTTTGGTCTTTCTTGCTTTGCGGTTCTTTCTTAGTGCCTTACAGTATGGCGCTCTAAAGGCAGATGATATGGACAGAGGAGAGAGCCTTTCTAGCTTTTTTCTCCCTTGCGACTATGATTAGCCCCGGTTCTTTTTGTTAGCTAAGGTCATTGAGACAGGTTTATCGTTCCTCCGGCATCATTCTCTCTTTGCATGCGCTTTCGATCTATACCTTACTCTTTATTCAAGCCTTGCATCGTAGGGCGCTTCGTCCAATGCAGAATGGTTCGCCAACAGTATCGGTTCTAGACAGCCAGCTTTTGACGTTTGTCGATTATCATCCTCCAGAAGACTGATTTTTCTTCGAGGGCAGTTGCTAAATGTCACAGCGTGGTGTGGCCCATTTGATTTTTCCTTTGGTACGGTTAGGTATCAATCGGTCGATTCGCGCGTCAATTTTGCTTATTTTTGGAGGCAAGAAAATGGCCGGATCATGAAATGCGCTTCGTTGACCACGCTGTTTCTGTGTCTTTGGCTGTCCCTTTGCGAGATCAAGATCAACCTAAACCGACGTTGAAGAAAACCAGCGAATTCGAACTAGGCAGTGAGATCAGTAACGCCGTTGCGTGTACTGATGCATCTTCATGAATGGAGAAAATGGAGAGAGGAGCCGTCTCTATGCACCATGACAGCAAGAACTCACTGGTGTTTTGTCAGTCAGACGTCATGTGTTGATCTCAAGCGGGCTAGAGAAATAAAGAAACGTCCAAGTTGATGTTATCCTTTTCCCCTTTCGGATGTAACCTTAACATCATTTTTAGTCAAAATCCAACCACGTTCTAGATCGAGGAACAACTTTATAGCCTACCTGTTTCAGTCGGCTTGCCTTGGGTCACCAAACATTGCGAAAGAAACGCACAAGGGTCGTGGGCGAGCTAAACTACCCTAACATGCATACTTTTAGTCCATCGTAGCCATAAGCACAGAGCAACGCATCAAAAATCACATTGCCCTTACGTATCCAATACAATCACACCAGCAAATATACACAACTTGTCTCCAAATTGTGACGTGCGCTGGTAATGATTTTTCTTTCATTTCAATGTAGTTCTAAATCTGGAAAAGACTGAAGCAATGCATGTTCGAACGCATAATTACATGCCAAACATCAGCTTCCCGTGTCCTTATAAGGGCACAATGATAGTCCAAGCAATTACAATCTAGATTGGTTCTAGAAGTAGAAGGTATCGAGCTAGCTAGTCATCGACCAGCTCACCCCACATGTCATTATAGACTTTCATTCCACTCACGACCAATTCAATCCTGACCAGTCACGACTATCATTATTATCCCAGGGAGGCTCAACAAGGACACTTCGAGGTAAACCCCAATCCTCCTGGTCCGAATTGGGGGGGTGTCAGCCTCTGCCTCTCGTGCTCTTAGATTGGTCCAAGGTCTGCTCAGTAGCTAGATTTGGAGAGGGGATGGGATGGGAGGCGATGTGGTGAGGAAAGATGGAATTGATGAGTTCCAATGAAGTGCTTTTTGCTTTCTGTTCTTGCGATTATAGTAAGTTGGCCACGCTTTTTCTCTGATTCTGAGTAGCAGAAGGTTCAACTCCCTCTAACTTTGACCACCATGATGAAACAGCTGTGACCCAAAAATTTGAAAGGGAAAAAGGGAGGGCATAGTGGACTTTTGATAGGGTAGGTCATAGGTGTATAATATCTAAGAAAAACCAAAAAAGAAAATTCACTAAACATAACCTTAAAATAACCATAAGATGGTTATGGAATGATTTTCGGACGGATTAAACGCACAATATGAATTAATCACTGATAATTTTAAATTTGAGCCGCTTTCCCTCGTGTCTTATTTAATTAAGGGTATTAGCAAGACCTAAATTTGGGATTTGCTTATGCAAGATGGGATTCATCGTCATAGAGACTAGATATCCTTTGAGCAGTTAACAAATAGTCATATTAAAAAAATTACAGAATTAAGGAAACTTTATAGAAAAATTCATAAATTTTTATCCCAATCCCACTTTGCATTCTCAATTTTCAGAAATACATCTTTGCACTGTCATTGTTGTATTTAGGTAACATACTTCACCTCACAACAAATAACCTTGCGAATTTCTTACCAAATTATCAGTTTTTTTTTCCTAAAATATCTTGATCTCGAGTCGGCAGATTTCAGTTGGTACTGCTTTGGGGGAACTGAAAGTCCGGGGCTAATGTGAATTTACGAGATAGAATTTTTAAAGGAAGACGATTTGATTTTTTGAAGTGATGAAGTTTATCCAATAATGTGAAGATGTTATTTTTCTCTTCCGAATCAATTCATTAACCCAACAGGACATAGGAAAAAAGGAAGAAAAAGAAAACAGTGCCTAAAAATCTGTTCTCATCAGTCATCACTGATGGAGATTAAGGCTAGGACGATGGAATTCGGTGCAGCATTCTGCTGAGACAAATCAGGAGGCAATTTTCTTTTGCCGACCACCACGCCATCATCTACTATCATTGCCTTGACTCCAGTCGTTTCTCAAATTGCCCGATGCACCAGCCATCCTCCTCTCTTCTGTGATCTGTCTCCTCTCTCGACCCCAAATCCCCTCCCTTTTTCCTCGGAGTTCGAGCTCGAAAAAGAAGGAAGAGAGAAAAAGGGAGAAAATTCAAAGAAGGGAAGACAGGGACATCACGTTGCAGTCGGGACGGTGAAACAACACTGCATCCTCGTCCGTCCACTGCAAATTTCTCAAATCTTTGCGATTGCCCCTTTCTCGTTAGGCAGTAGGAACACCACCTCTGAACAACCAGAGAGACGACGTGTAAGGACCATGAGAAATTTCGCTCCTCTATCGTGGAAAGAAAGGGAAATTATGAACTATCATCTACTATTCTTGTCAAAATTTTAAAACGCGTAGTCCTACGCTCAAATATTAGAGAAATTTTCACTTTATGCTCCCTCATCTGTCACCCACTTTAGTGTTGGATCCTAAATCTCACATTCACCGATTTACCTCCTTAAACGCTCGCATTCTTGCATGACATATACCGAAAGTTCAATAGGGGTAATGTATACTTGTTAAATTTTAGTTTCTTTGACCGGTGGAGGTTCAATAATTTCAATTATATGAAATGTGCAAAAGGGTGAGAGTTGTGGAGGGTAAAATGTGAGAATTTAAATTTGAGGGTTTAATGGTGTAAGAGAGTGAGAGCTTAGGCGTAACGCAAAAGGATTTATAATTCTACGGTTTAATGTGTAAGAGAGTGAAAGTTTGAGGATGTACGGTCAAATTTTCCCTGAATATTCTTTTAACTCCTCTATGGTGTTTGTTTGTGTTCTTTATTTCGTTTATGAATAGATTTTCTGTTTTTTTGTTCCCGGGAACAAAAAAGAATAGAAACGCGTTGTTTGCGTTTTTATTCCAAATCGTTCTTTTGTTCTAACAAAAAAAAAGAAGTAAACAATAAACAAAAAAGTTATTTCTTGTTTCTAACAAAAACAAAGAACAATTTTTCTCTCTCTTTTCTTTTCTTTTCTTTTCTTTTCTTTCTTCTTTTCTTCTTCTTCTTGCTTTGGTCGGTCGCCGCCTCGACCATGGCCGGGCGACCGCCCGACGAGGGCTGGCGGCCTCGCCCGGCCACCGACGAGGCTCGCCGACCCCGAGCGAGGCCGAGCCTCTCCCGGCCAAGGCAAGGCCGCCGGCCCTCGTCGGTCGGTCGCCGGCCATGGCCGAGGCCGGCGACCGGCCAAAGCAAGAAAAAAAGAAAATGAAAAAGAAAAAAAAAATGAAAAATAAAAAAACATTAAAAAATTAAAAGAAACAAAAAAGAACATAAATTTACCAAACACGTTCTTTTTTTATTTCAAAAAACAAGTTTACCAAACGCGCTTTTTTGTTCAAAATTTCCCCGAATGTAAATAGTTTTTTCTATAAAAAAAAAAAAAAGAACTAAACACAAACAAACTTGGTATGCTACTGCATTAGTATTGTTTGACTTGGCATGGAATGGAACAAGCAATTCCATGACGTCCGTTCTTGAAAAAACAGATCATCACATTAACGTAAATTATAAACGCAAAGGTAAGAATTACTCCCGAATCAAGAGGAACGGAGAGGTCGAATGAGTTATCTAACAATTCATAGAAGGAAATAGTTATTTACACCGTATCTGCATATGCAGACGTCCTACAAAGGGCCAAGATAGCTCATCGCCATTTCAATTTATAGAACCGGGGAGACAAAAGTGAAGCTAGCTCGAGATTGATTCTTTTCTTTTCGGCTGCTGGTTCATCTTTAGAATTATGGAGCTGGAGCTAGATCCTCATGTCGCCTTCAAAATATACACGTATAATTCGAAAATAATGGAGTCTAGGGGGAGGGACAAGAGCCACCAGGCATCGCTCATCAACAGCGTCGGACCTTTTATAGCGCGACATAATCATGCTCCCCGAAGCTTAACGACGCAAGGGTTTCACCTCCCGACCGATACCGTTCAACAGGATCGATGCATTGAATTCGATTCCATAATCGTGGCCACATTGCCGCCGAAAGACCGCTCGCTCACGCCTCCAAATTTCGCCCTCGTAGAGCTTGGAATCTTGCAGCACATGCAAGAGCTGCACTTTTTCCTCAAACCCTAGTTATGTGAGTTCATGCATGTAAGTTTTCCACGCATGAAAGGGTCACGAATGGTAGTTCACATATTCCTTTTTGTTCGCTTGACCATGTGCGTTGATTCGCATGATTCGAATTGGCATTTCGAGATATGGTCACCAATGGCGTATATGTTTCGGTAACTTTGATGTGCTTATTCCCATTGAAAAACCCTCTTCTTTTTGTTCAATAGTCTGGTGGTCTTCAGGCCGACCGAAAAGGCCTTATTCACCACTATTTCATCTCGAGTTAATTTTTTACCGACAAGACTATTCGCTAATTTCTTAAAAACCACCTCTTCAATCAATTTACCTTTCCGTTCTTTCCATTTTAGGGTTAGATCTTATTGAAACGTATGTAAATTTATGCTTTAGATTTAATCCCCCATTCTTGTGACGATCCATAACTTTTTGGTTTTTTGTGATGATTTCACGAAATTCCAAATTATTATTTCTCTTGCCCCCATGGCGATGAATTATGATGACCCATAATTGTAAGAAAAGTCCGAAGATGTGGTCTCTCCGGAATAAGGAAAATTTGGAAGCTGGTAGTCTGCTTTTCTTTTCTCTTTTCAGCTAACCGGTGGGGTTCACCTTTTCTTGTAAACGGACATTATTGGGCACTCTAGGTAATGTTCATGATCAAATGCGGTGAAACAATGAGATTAGGATGTTACGTACTAGGGTAATTATTAAAAAAAATAAAAAGTGGTTGCGCGACAATATCAATATGAGGTAAACTTATCATAATTTCCCATAATAATAGCAAATATATTTATTTTTTTATTCTAGATAATGTTGGGTATCCATGTTTTTCAGATGTAAATGTTTGTATCCTGCTTTCATGACATTGATTCAAGGGCAATAAATTGTTTTGCCATAATTCCATCAAAGAGGAATTTATCTCGTTATGAAACTCATGGTAGTGGCATGCACACTTTAAAACTTCTACGCAATCAAGACCGGGGAGACCGAGGATATGGATTAGTGTGTCGTAATAGGGATTGTATTAATTATCAATTCGTGTTAAAAATCTCATAGTTTTGGTTCTATTAGCCAGATAAATGACTTCGGACAAAAATGTATCCGCTCGTGTACATCTAAGTGTTAAGTGCATATGGTGGCCTATTGTGTTTGGATTTTCTTTTTATAATGTGTAGTCAGGTTTGTGTCATATTTATATTGTGTAAAGGGGTCGTATCTAATATTGCCTCCATGCTAAGGAACCATTTGATTCCACTTTCAATGGGTACATTTCACCGGTGGTTACTAAATTTTAGTGGATTTTTCAATCAAATCACCGATAATTTGTTTTCCTTTATTAACTTTCCTTGTCTTCTTAACCATGGTGGTAGTTTTGACCGATATTCAATCAGGTTAACAAATAGAGTTGTGACCTGACAATTATGTCATACTTATGTTGTGTTAAGAAAATTAGCCACATATCCGCGTGTTAACAATTGTGCACGAAAAATATGTTAGATTTCAATGAAAGTGACCATCGATGAAACAAAACGAAAAGCTCAATGCAACGATACATGGGGTGAAAGTGACATTATTATTAGTGACCTAATTGAAAATCAACAAAATTTGTATGAATTTTCCCAATTATGACTTTTAATTCATTTAGAAAAGAAAAACGAGAGAGATGAAAATGCATTTCAATCCAAAACATTTTAATTGACAAATAGAAAAGTTTAGTTCATGCCATCAAAATAGGTGAGCTGAGTTCATTTCAATCATCAAATTGAGTAGATTTCATATATGGTCTAAAAATTTTAACGATAAAAATGAAGCGGGCTCACATCACCGCGTGTTGCTAATGCATGCGAGGATTCTACTGAGGCCTTTGCATTGATAACGTAATGCTATGATGATGTCGCACAAACGCCACGTTGGCCTTTCATCATCCGTTTTAGGGAGGGAGGAAGACCGACCAAGCGGGGAGGCGGGGGAGGGGGGGAGGATTTACAAATTCAAAGCTCGACATCGAGAGGACAATCCGCTGGCAGGGAACACACATGGCCATACACACTTTGGTTCGTCGGATCGGAAGGAAGGGAGGAAGATATCAGATCATTCAAACGAGATGACAATGTGATTAAAAAGCTCGAACTTCCCCCCCGCGCGCCCTTCGAAACAAATGGTAAAAAAGTACTACTCCTAGATAAGCAAATTTCGGTGAGAGAGAGGGGTCTCGTGAATCGTGATCGTGCTGGGGGTCCACTCTGGAGACTCCCCCCGAAGGGATCGAGTATCGCAGTACCGTCACGTGTCCAGTTAATGTGGCGAATGGCCTGGCATGGAGTGGACCGAGGGTCGCTCTCACATACTTATAATACAGTCTCTCTCTCTCTCTCTCCATCCCTCGCTCGCTCTCACTCGCTCCTCTGCACTCTCCCAATAAAAATTTTGCTGGAATCCACCCACATAAAGACAGATCCTTTGCGCCACTGAGCACCGGGCAGTGGTCGCTCCCTAGCTCGCTCGCTCAGATTCAGTCCACAGAGAGAGAGAGAGAGAGAGAGAGAGAGAGGAGATGGGTCGAGTGGAGCGGTGAAGTGTGCGGTTCGACGTTTGTCTGTGTAATGAGAGTGGCCCCGGACCTCTTCTTCTCCAGAGGAAGACGATGATGGCTCGCCTAGAAACGACCCAGCAAAGCCCCGCTTCCTTCTTCGATTCCCTCTACTGCTCGGAGGAGCCCTGGGATGCCCAGGACCCAGAACTGGACGACGAGGATGACGACCGCACGGCGTTCCTGGCGGACCAAGATCTGTCCTGGGAGGACGAAGAGCTGGCCCGCCTCGCCTCCAGAGAGGAACCGAACCCTCTGCGCCGGGATCTCGAGGCCGACCCCCGCCTCGCCGGCGCCCGGCGGGAGGCCATGGGTTGGATGATGAAGGCGCACGCGCGCTACGGCTTCTCCGCCCTCACCGCCGTGCTCGCCGTCGACTACCTGGACAGGTTCTTGTCCGGGTGCGGCCTGCCGGCGGAGAAGCCGTGGGCGACCCAGCTCACCGCCGTGGCCTGCCTCTCTCTGGCCGCCAAGGTGGAGGAGACCCAGGTGCCCCTTCTCTTGGACCTCCAGGTGCGTGCCATCGAGAGGGTCTCTCGTTCCGCGAACGTCGGTTCTTTTCGAGCTCTTCGCTGACGGTGTGGGGTGCCGTTTCTTTCAGGGGGAGGAGAGCAATTACATGTTCGAGGCTAAAACGATTCAGAGGATGGAGCTGCTGGTGCTGTCCACGCTCGAGTGGAAGATGAACCCAGTGACCCCGATTTCTTTCCTCGATTATTTCGCGAGGAGGCTCGGGTTGAAGGGCCATCTGTGCTGGGAGTTCCTGAGGAGGTGCGAAGACGTCCTCCTCGCTTCTCTCTCAGGTAAGAACTTGCCCCACTTGAAATGGGAAAAGACAAGGAAAGTAATTCTTTGCGAATTCCCGTTTTGGTCGCATCTGCTGATGCCATTGTTGTTTCCTTGCCCGAACAGATTGCAGGTCAACGAGCTATCTTGCTTCCGTAATGGCTACTGCTGTGATACTCCATGTGATTAATGATCTAGACCCTTGTTTGGGACTGCAATGCCAGGACCAGCTCTTGCCCATTCTAGGAATCGAATCGGTTAGCTCTATGCCCTTCCTCGAATCCCAAATGAATTCGTTTTTTCCCCCATTTTCGGGTTGAATTATGAACCGACAAGACCCTAAAAATCTCACGTCATTCCATTTTTTTGGTTTTTACAGGACACGGTGGATGAGTGCACTAAGCTAGTCTCGGAGCTGGCATCGGCGATTCGCGGGCACCGATCGAGCAAGCGCAAGTTCGGATCGGTGCCCGGGAGCCCGGACGGAGTGGTGGACGCTTACTTCAGCTCCGACAGCTCGAGTGACTCGTGGGCTCTTGCGGAATCGATCTCATCTTCTCCCGAGCATCTGTTGAAGAAGAGCAGGGCTGAGGATCGACTTAGGCCGAACTCTGCTAATGTTAATTCGGAAATTCTCCTCTTTCCTCACTAGTTTACTCTTTCCTAATTTTCCCAATTATAACGTATTTAACTCATAATAAAAACACACTCCTTTCTCGCCACTCTTTTATTCATGCGCAAAAGTTATATTGCCTGACGATCAAATCCTGTACATTGAGCTGGAATTCGCGATTCGGGTTTCGAACAAATTCAGAGATCGGCATTTTACCCGGATGTCAAATCTGCTCAATCAGTAAGGAATATACTTAAAAACCCCGAACCGCCAAGGCCTCAACCGTGGCTCCTCCATCCTTGTATGAACACGGTTCGTCGTGTCATTGACATTAAACCGGACATCAAAATGCGTCCTCTTTATTAAAGGAAAGGCCTTTTTCTTCCCCTTGGCGTGAAACGGAAGTAAACTCGAACCCATCTTTTCCACGTTTGCGAAAGTGAACGGAATCAAGGAATCCCATTTTTCAGAGGAGTTTTCATTAAAGAAAATCTCCGGGGAGCTCGATTAAACAACCCATATAATATGCTCAGATCTCTCTCCTTAATTTACACGAATATCTTAATAATGGAGCCAGGCATTGGTAAACGCGACCTTGTCTGAGTTTGCAAGCGAGTTTTTCTCCTTCGATTTGACAACAGCAAAGACCAGACCGGACCAGACTTTTCTCAGGCCAGAGAGAGGCAGGAGATCGCTCGATGGGAATACGGTAAACATTGCACGCACGCACGCCTTTCCATGGAGCAAGAGTACAAGGGCAAATGGCATAGTAAGAAATGTTTGAAAGCTGGAGAGAGGGAAAAAAAAATGGAAGAAAGGGAGGGAATTTTTTTTTTTGTTTTGAGTTTTCTGGTCGGCCACTGGGAATTTAGGGAGGTGCTCGAACTCCGTAGGTTTGACCTCGTTTGAAGAGCTCGGAGGCACGGAGAGAGAGAGAGGGGGGGGCGTCTCGCGTACGACTTTGTTGGCAGAGGGACGGAAAATGACCGAGACAGGAGGGGCGAATTGGACCTGGCCTGACCCGACCAGCTGTTTGACACTGTCCCTGTTCGATTTTGAATGCGCTTATGAGCAGTATAACATCCGTCCAGGTTTCACGTAAAATTTGAAACATAACCGTGAGAATAAGCCTTTTACTTTTTGTAACTTAAAATTTATCCTATCACATATTCTAGAATTCATCCAAATTTCTTATGTATTATAATTATAGTGAATTATAATCTTTAATGATTACTATTTTCTACAATTAACTGATCAGAATTAATATTTAGACATGAAATATATGAAACATTAATAAAGTCTCAGTCATGAATATAATCGGAAAAAAGCTTATATTAATAATTTTATATTATACACTCGTCATTGGATGCTATGAAATGCTGCATAATCATGCAAAGACATAGTATAAGAAGAATACAAAAATTGATGTCAGATTTTAAGTCCTAAGTTTCAGATCGGAATAAGTTCCCTAATTTTTGGTACTAAAACCTATCCTACTCACCAGTTCGTTTCTTAGATTTCCAATTCTACTGTGAAACCATACTTATCCCTATAATGCACTCTTTCAAGGGATGTATAATGCTCTCCTACTTTAAAAGCTTTTGCTGCTGAGGCATTTCTAAGAATTCTTGAAAAGATGGATCCTTGTTATTCTTTAATATAAGTACATTTCATTTGTGTATTGTGAAATATTCAAATTTTGTGTGTTTTCCTATATTGAATATGAGATATGCAACCCACTGGTGGGCAACTGAGTTAGTTAGGCTTTAGGCACTTCACTGCAGAAGTCTCAGGATCGAAACTTCGCAAGTGCTAATACGTTTTAAGTGGGGAGCCATGGTGGTGGGGTCCTGTGCTAGCGACAAAAAGAAGAAGAAGAAGGAGATATGCAGAAAATTGAAGGAGCTATAGTCCGAGGCATCATCCTTGATGGACTATTCGCACTTCAGACTGCGTTTCACTGCTCATCTATGCAAAATAAAGCTTGAAGATCTGTCCACCGGAGAATGTGGCTCTAGGTCAATCGACATTTCCTATTTGAACTTTAGACATCACATTTTGTGGTTAGGATAATAGGCGTTTCTTGAGACATCAAAAAATATCAATATTTCCTCTTATAGTTAACAAAACTATTTTTCTCGAACAGTGAAACTATTCAGGACATGTGATAACGAAGCAAGCTCAATCTTCTAATTAAAACACAAAATCTGTCAGGATTCATGCGAGGCAACCGCTATAATTGGAAGGATCGAGAAAAAAAAAGCAACCACTCCTATAAATTTTTTAGCAGCATCTCTTGGAAGTCAAGTCTAATCTCACCCCCCAAAAGCTAATCACGCGATGCAAATGCATCCAAAATCGGTTTGCAGAAACCGATGTGGAGCGCATGACCAAAAGACAAAAGCAAGTTCGGTTTGCGATAAGACTAGATTTAACCAAACGCCCATTAACAAATCGGGGGCGGTTCTTGTTTATTACATCTTTGGCTAAGTTACCTTCCTTTTATAATGTTTCTCGGACACATTCCTAGATTTGCCTCCGGAATTTGTTTGACGGTCCGCGCAAAGGGACACCCGCCAAAAGCCCCGCCCTTGCATGTGTCCATCTAACCCACCTTTGGACTTAAAAAGAAGAGGGGAGGGGAGGGGAGGGGAGGGGGGAAAACATCATCATGACCACCCCGGGGATTCTCCATTTAAAATTCGCACCTCCCTTAAGGTTTCGCGACGAATGCTCGATCCAATTCTCGAGCTTTGATTGCTAAGAAAGATTAAAAAGAGAGAATGGGTCGCCGCGAATGGCGGGGCAGCTGCTGCCATCTCGTCTGGTGGGAGTCAAAAGCTGCTGGCTTTTTGACTGTTTCGACGACGGCAACTCGGCACAGAAGTGGGAATCGCAATTGTATAGAGAGTTTTTCCGCTTCATTAATGTCCGTGTCGTCGTCGACATTTTATTTTATTTTTCTTTACCTTCCTCCTGCTCCATGTCTTCGAGATCGACTGTTGACCCACCCCTTTGGCGCTTTCCATTACGTTGGACTTTTCCAATTTGGAAAAATATGATGAGGGAAATAGGAAAAAATTGCACTTCTTATATCTTGAGATTTAACCTCTTCTATTTTACTTTGCAAGGTCTATATTTCCTATGCCAATTTAATATTGAAAGGTCAAGACATCATCGGACCTATTAGCGAGTTGGAGGGTTCTCATGGCTTCATATACAAATGGAGATTTAGCCCTTAAATGGGTGCACGAATCAGATCGAGTTCTCACAAAGCGATCTACATTAAAGTGCCACTGAGAATGCAAAACTTAGAATCCAAAAAGCACGAGCAAGAACTTCTTTCCATTGGTTAAGAGGAATCTGCTACATTTTAGGTTTCATCGTTTCAATTAACCGAAATTCATTGAAAACTATACATGCGTGCAAAATTTGGGGTTAAAATTTAACGTAACTTGTGCAAGGACATCATCATGGGGGGCCTCAATGAATTCACTAATATCAGTGGATGTAGTCTTAGACTAAAAGATCGGTTGGTTTTCACAAGTTTTGATACGACTCAACACCTTCATGAAATTAAATATTTAAAATCTGAAAGTGACGTGAATTTCTGGGAATTAAAAATATATTTATTTTGACGTGTTTAATTAAAAACTTTATTGTTTTGTAATGACATGATGTGAGGCAATCCAAATTTTGTAAAAAGACAATAATAAACAAAATAAATCAGAATCGATTCATTTGTTCCTTTTGTCGGTAATTCATTTGTTAACTAGAAAATGCTTTAGGAATTCCTTTAGGTCCCCAAAAAAAAAAAAAAAAAAGCAAAAGAAAAAGAAGAGGGAAAGACCCAGAAAAAAGAAAGTAAAACCTAAATCGCCTCATAAAGGCCGCCACATAATTTAAAATATGAATCGTCAGATAATTAATAAACTATGTAATTAATAAAAAAAATACAGCGGTGAAAACGGATGAAAATCTCTTTTTCAAACTTTTTCCATTGAGTTGTCCTTGTTGCGTGCTTCTTTGTGCTCTGTGCTTTTAGTTTTTGGTAGCGTATTTCAACGTAAAAAGCGAAAGTAAAGATTTCCTGATAAGGTGCGGAATGTCATCATCGATCAAACGGAAAAGAGAGAGTAATTTCGGTGGATGTAAGTACTGTATGCTATCCTTTTATAAAAAAAACACAAAAATCTTAAACTACATCCACCACAACATCAATATCCAAATTCATTTATCACCAAGACCTCCAAGTTTATATTAATGTGATAAAAATACCATCAATTTACTATAAAAAGTACCCCAACTTTATACTGGTACGACGAAAATAATTTTTGGTGCTAGAGGATTTTGGTATCACAATTGATATAATTTAGAATTTTTGAAGACACAACATTGGCAACACAACATAAAATGGGTAGAGTTTAGGATTTTTGACGGTATTAACTCATACTTTTATTAAATGAAAAAAATAAAGCATGGACGGCTTAATGTGAAAAAGAGGTTTTTCAAGAGTTTAACAAGATGATAGAGTGTGAAGAAAAATTCATATCAACTTCTATCTTCTCTTGATTCGAGGATTATAATTATTAGTAAATATCTCTGAAGTTTACCCTAAATTCTATTATCTTGAAACTCTTCAAAAGGCTCTCTCGTTTGACCTTATAGTGTTTCGAGTTTCCATTGTGTCCAAGGGTGATGTCGAAATGTTGACTTAACGAACTACCTAACAGACCAAGAAAATGGAAAATTCAAATGATGGGCCCTCCCCCCCAACATTAGTAAAAGCCTTACCTACTTACTGGCCTTGTTTAAGGTCGGAGGTTCTCAGTCTTGATTCCTTTTTTGGGGATAATTAAATGAAGGTTGAAGTCACGGTACGATGCTCCAAAGCCCATTTGTCAGACTAAGATGGTCCGGTTTCCCTTTTCAACTCATCGGATCAAGTCAATGCATATGCTGAAAGAACTACCGACTTGACTAACTGATTCGCGCCCTTAAAATTCAACTATCCAACTAATTTAGCCTTCAAAGACATTTTCTTGGAAAAGGACCGACCAGCTCGAATCGAAGCTCCGTTTCTTCTGGTTTGCAGAATAGATAACTCTAGGCATTGACATGAAATGGAAGCTGAATCTTGAAAAAGTTACGCTGATAAAGTAAGAAAACAAGGGCTAATAATGACAAGTTAGAACGCTGTTGAGTTATGACATAGTACGAAATGAAATGGGGAGGAGGTCCACTCTGCTGGGGGGGAGATGTAATGCTGGGTTTGGGAACCACATTCTGTCCGATCGACCTGCCAGGGGGGCGCACACTCCACGCGTGAGTACTATAATGGTGAAACAACACGACCCACGGCTCTCTCTCTCTCTCTCTGTCTCTCTGGCATTCGATTTAAGAAACATCATATCGACGATCCGAAACAAGACTTGTCAGATTCTCTTCCCTTCCCCCGTTCGGATCGTGGACCACCTCGGAGCAGGATGTCGTCTCTTCGATCCGGGCATTTGATGGGGGGCCTCGCTGGGCCTAGGCTCATCCTCCTCCTCTCTGAACTGAAAACCCTTGCGCAGTCCCCATCTCAGATAAATGCCAAATGCGCAATTCCTCCTCCCTCCCTCCCTTTTTACAGCAATTATTGCGAAAGCCTGCTGCGTCGATCTCCTTTGTTTGCTGCTCTTTGCAGGGGGCGTTATGAATGTGTTTGTTTCTGCAGCGGGAGGGGCAAAAGGGGTTTCACTCGCGGTCGGGTCGCGTTGCTCGCCATGCTATGGGTAATATATTAAGGTGGTGGTCCTCTTCGGAATGATTGCAAGAGGCCAAGGTCCCAACAACATTCCGGTCTCGCAATTCATGTAGTGGTGTACTATGTAAGCGTATGCACCACCCCCCTGTCGAGCTTCTGGCATTTTGCCTGCAGGGTTTTTATGGCGAGTTGGCCGGTTTGCGAGAGATGGGGGGTCGGATATTTTCAGGGTTTCTTTTTGTTTTTGTTTTGCGCGCGGACGTCCTTGTTCTTGGAAGAGTTTTCCACCGCGGAAAGAAATATGATAATGTACTTTCGTCTTAACACTTGAGATTCCTTTCCAAGGGTCGGAATGAACTGAACAGAAACATGCTTTGCTCGGTCGTGTTTCGGCGTGTCTTGATCTGTCTGCACGCAGCTTTTGAGGTTGCTTCTTGGCGATTTAAGCCCTGTATTCTTTTCCTTCCGAGTCCACCGCAAAGCATGCGTATTTGACTAATGCTCTCTAGATTGTAAGTCTAAGATAAAGTGATGGTATGAACGCGCGGGAACATGAAACCCGTTTCAACAGCATCTAAACATCAAAACACGAATGAATCCGACCTGGCTCGATTTTTTCCACGACGATGTAAATATCAACTTAGAGTTGACAGACCGGGACCATGAATCTTCTCTAAAAGAAAGTCGACTAACATGCTCCAACTTACTGGGCCTCGTGTCCCTACTACTGAGGCCCATTATGTTGGCAACGCCTGACCCGTTTAGAAGTCAGGGTGGAGAGGACGGATGCTGGCCCATTGTCTCTTCCGTGATTCCTCGATCCTTAGCTTGCAAACGGGGAAACGATTCGTGTTGTTGTTTTGAGCGCTATTATGTCCCAGCAACAAGTGACAAGCCGATGGACGTGGCTCGACTATTTCGGGCGAGTTCGAACTTGAGCGTCGTACACAATTATTAAATTGAGTTTAGACCATTGCGTTTTGTTTCGGAAATTTGAGAACATGAGAGGATTGAAAAGCCGGAAGATTTTAAAATTTGTTGTTAGTATAATAACCAGAAAATTTCAAAATCGGGTGTGTTTTTCCTCTCAATTATAGGACTGAAGATGGCGCCATGCAGTCCCACGAGAGCTCAGGCAATGTGATTTGGCTCGCTTGAAGGCCCCAGTCACCGTGTCGTAGTCGCCTAAGAGAGGCAACCCCCGCGAGGTGGTCGCAGCTTCTGTAGTAGGGGGCCACCGATGGTGTCGTTGCTTCAGCTTCCGAATTTTTTTTTTTTTTTTATTCTTTCTCTAAAAGAGCTTATTTATCTGAGTTGAGTTGAATGATGTATCTTTCATGCCCCTGGACTCTCGATAAGTTACTGTCCATCACTCTTTTTCAAATTTATCCGGGTTTTTTTCTATTTGACATGCACTATCAAATATAGAATATATGATTATTTTTATCCTATGGACCCTTTCATTTGGGTGATCAAATGTGTCCTCATTGCCCATCATTCGCTTTTGATAAGCGAAGTGAGATGAAATGGGAATAGAATTGGCAATCGTGTTCCTCAAGCGCTATAACGGCAGGTTTTCCTAGTTGCATTCTCTCTTGCTACGCCATGCTAATGCCGTGTACAATGAGAGAATTTGACGGCTGAAAATTTTCAGAAGCCTTCTGAATGATATAAGACTTATATTCCATACTGAAATTACTATCTTTCAATCACTTTTTTGGTATGCAATTCCTCCATACATCGGAAGAGCTACAGGCTTCGAAAAATTGTTGATGCTGGAGAAGAAACCATTCACTGAGAAGCGAGAAAGGCATCGGCCAACATGGAACCGAGGCGAACCTGACTGGTGGTGGTGAGGTGAAGACGATCCGTCTTGAGGTCCAAGCCCTTTGCGTCCACGCACTTCACATTGGGCAGCGTTATGCCAAGCTGCGCGCTCCTCACCGTGTCCACGAATTTCCCTTCTCCTGATGCAAGGGCCACCTGAGATCAAAACACCAAAACACATACTAATCTCAAGGGTGACGAAGCTAGTAAAAACGTTATTCTGTGTTGCTGGAGAAGGGCTGCCATGTCGATAGATCAATCGAGTTCAATCATTCGGAGGATGGTGGAGCAATCGATTGTCTTAACATAATTTCGAGACCGATAGCATATGTTAAGGGCTTGAATCGTAGTACTCTCCTATTTGAGAATTCTGTCCATCGCTCCTACTTCATTGAGACAATGGGAAGTTAATGAAGTGCAATTCAAAGCTTTTGTCAGGATCGTGTGAATCCCATAGGCTTAGTTCCAAGGTCCTGAGATTGACCCTTTTAGACTTTGGCAGCTTCTTGGGAATTTGGATAGTGGCTGCTGTCTATGATTATTAAATATAAAAGGTCTTCCACAGGTAATATGACCGGTGGTTAAGATAATTCAAATTTCAAACTAGAATTCTAGATGATCATATAACTTAATATGATTAGCCTTACCTAAGCTAATTTGCGACATTCATATATTGGACCTGAATTGTTTTTACACATACGATGCCTCCAAAAAATCATAACCACTAAATTTAAAAGTGAAACCTCAATCGTGATTAAGCAATTGATTTCTCCACATCCTAAGGTATGAAACATGTTTTCATGACATGAGTAACACCTTGCTTTTGGTTGATTATCGGCAAAAGGATGCTATAGCATACTTGAGTAACCAAAGATATATGCAACATTCCGTAGAAGAGAATCTAATCACGTTGAAAACGTTAAGATTTAAAGAACCAACATAGAAACATGACCTGATCGTTACAAAAGAAAGACGATGAACAAGCTCTAATTAATTTTACCTGGATTATGAGAAGAGAAGGGTTGTTAAGATCGGTGCGCATGTCCCCGATGAGCTTCTCCATGTTGGTCCTGTACGCCTCAGCGTCCGCCTGAACCACCGTGTCGCTTTCCCCTTGATACCAAAGCAACGCCCTAATGGTGCCCCCGCTCTTTACGGCCGCTGTGGCTCGACTCACCATCTGGTTGTACAAGGGGGTCCCGCGGGCCCACTGCGCGATCTTGGTCCCGCCGACAGCGCAGGGCACGAGCCCCACCCCCCGAGCTTGGGGTCTTTGGATTTGATGGCGTTTGCGAAACTCATCCCAGGGCCGACCCCACAGACACGATCCACGTCGATGTCCGCGTGGAGTGGTTCCGCCGCCTCAGACCAGGTGAGCTGGGCGCTGAGCCGGAGTATGGACGGGTTGGGCCTGCACTGCGGCGGCACGAAGCCGTTCCACTTGTCGTTCTCGACACCGCCTCGCCCAGCCATGTTGCTCTGGCCGGCGAGGATGAATATGTCCTGAGGGAGCGTGTCTCCTGAGCTCGGACGGAGGAGGAGGGCCAGGAGGACGGAGAGCAGAGAGTACAAGATTGGGATCGTCATTTTGCTAGGAAGCGACAATGAAAGAGATTGATTTTCGACTGGAGAAGAGATGAGAAAGATCTTTTATAATGTGTCCGAACCGGAGTAGGGTTTGGCGGTAATGGCTATAACATGGTTGAAGTAAAAGTGGGGAATGTCCTAGATTATGCTGTCCCCAATAAATGTGTCTGTTTAAGGAAACAAAACTGGTGCCAGCTCTGTTTCGAGCAACGAAGGCTTGCTTGTTTTAGGAAAGAATATCACAATGCCGTCCCCAATAAATGTGGTTGATTTGCTAAAATATTATTTCCACACTGACTGGCCCGGATGGAATTCGGTAAAAGGAGTAATTACCGGAAAGATTCTGATAAGTTTATTCATTTCAAGGTGGTGGGGAGATAGAATTAATCGCGACGTTCCAACTTTATCCGAATTCTATATTTTGGTCTTGTGGAAAATCATTGGTTAGCATTCAATTTGAGTTTGCTAGAACCATGGCATTTAATTCGTTCCATCATGCGATTATGGGCTGAGGACAAATGATGTTCGTACGGGCTTGTATTCGACCGGTGAATCTTGATATAATCTAAGGGGGTGCTTGACAAACCAAAATTTCTGTTCCATAAACAATTTTTCTATTCCGCACTATTTCGAAATAAATCCGTTTGATAAAATTATTCCGTTTTTCTATTTCGGAATAGATTTCTATTCAAAATATGTTTTGGAATAAAAATCAAAAGTAGACTTTTCTATTTCTATAACAGAAATGAGAAATAAAATTTTTCTCATCGTTCGTCAACCGGCCTTTCATCCCGTTCGCGACCACCATCCATCAATCGCCAGCCACCCACCGACCCCCGCTATCGCCATTGCCGCCGATAGCCAAATAAATTATTTTTATAAATATCATTTTAAAATGAAATTTATTCGAATAAATAAAATGATATATATTTTTATTTTTATGAATAAATTAAAAAATCCTTAAAAATAAAATATTTTTAAAAATAAATAAATATCATTTTTAAAAATAAAAAATTATTTTATTTTTAAAAATAAATTTATTCATTTTTATTAAAAATTTTTATTAAAAAATTTATTATTTTTATTTTTAATAAATAAATAAATAAATTTAATTGAAATAAAATTTATTTATTAAAAATAAATTTAATTAAATATCATTTTATTAAAAATAAAAATAATAATATTCATTTTATTCATTTAAAAATAAAAATAAATTTAAAAATAAATTAAAAAAAAATAAATTATTTTTATTTATCATTTTATTTTTAATTTATTAAAAATAAATTTATTAAAAATATTTTATTTATGATAAATAAAAATAAATTATTTTTATTTGTCTTGTGTGTTTTGCCAAATAAATTTATTTTTATTTTTAATTTTTATTCATTTTAAAATAAATTTATTCGTAAAATAAAATAAAATAGAATAAATAAAATAAATTTATTTTTAAGGATATTTTTATTTTAAAATAAAATTTTTTTATTTTATTTTTTATTTTATTTTTTATTTATTTTTTGTTAATAAATCATTTTTATTTTTTATGTTAAAGGTTGCCCGTCACCGCCACCGCCCGCCGTCCAAAAGGAAGAAATTTTGTGTTGTTATCAAACGAATTTCTATTTTTAGAGTAGAAATTTTGCGTAATTATCAAACGATTATTTTGCTTAAACTCTTCTAAAAATAGAAATGAAAAATCTATTTCTGCGTTCCAAAACTATTTTTGGAACGAATAGTTAGTTGTCATGCGCGCCCTAAGTCAGCAACGGATATAGCCTTTCTAACCAGTGTGTCAATGGCCAAAGGAATAGTATATTAGTACCCTTTGCTGGCCACCAACCGTTGGTACGATAACACTCGTGAGTCGAGTGTGAGAAGAGAGTCAACAACTCGCGAGTCTTTTCTCTTTCTCTTCTCTTCCCATATAACTCTTAAACATGTCCTTAAACACACACGTATATATATTTATTTATATGTATGTATGTATAGGCGTGTGTTCATACGGACTGGTTTTTGTCATGCCATGCCCCCACTTTAAAATTGATCGGCATCGTATTAAGTGTACCTTTAGCGTCTGTCACGATTTTGAAAATGTGCGTTGGTTGATACATAAATATATAGGGATCATACGAAATTGGAGCTACTGAAGGCTCGATACCATGCATCTATCGCTATTTCGTCGGGAAGTTGATGAATAGAGTGGCGAGATCGTTTGCGTTGTCGCTTGCCTTGGCGGTGGAAGCTTTTTGCCTTAAGCTCTCTGGCTTCTTGATGGCCGTGACTTAGTCAATGCCATGCGGAGTTTAAATCAATTCATGTTAGAAGCACATGATCTTATCTTGAAATGCTAAGATATGTAATTGTCATTCTCAAATATCCATATAACCATTATTTTAGAGAGACCAATTTAATGATGGATTGCGTTGCTAAAGTCTATTAGAGAAACTCTTCACCTCTGAATTGAGCTTTGTCCCCTCCTTATCCCTTTTGGGAGCTCTTATGTACTAAAGCATATATATCGGGCTCTACTATCTTTCCTAGTAATGAAATATTTCAATTCTTGACAAAAAAATAAAAACAAAAAATCGCACCTTGATCAAAGGGTGTGTTATCTATACACATATTACTAACGATCGATTACCCATTAGAGAAATTGAGAAAAGCCACTTGATCTAACGACGCACCCAATAGATTGTTAGCCACGAAGATTAATTTATGGAGAAATCAATTTGTTGTACTTCTAATGATGCCACTTGATCTAACCACGCACCCAATAGATTGTAAGCTAAAAAGATTGAATTATGGAGAAATCAATTTGTTGTGCTTTTATTTTGCTCTTCTCGGATTTGGGGATAATTATCAAAAAGGTTATAAACCTATTGTGCATATGTTGGTTTAGTCATAAAATTTTCAATTTGGCTAATTTAGTTTTAAACTTTTTGATAATTTACCAATGTAGTCATTCCGGCCATTTTTGATCAAAAGTTGTTGACAAAGACATTAGCTATCTTACATTAGCTATCTTACATGCTACGGTTTGCACTGTTGTAGATAGAGAAATAGATATTAGTACACTCTACTAGTTGTGAATAGTATGTTAACACTCTTGAGTGAGTGTGAGAAAGAAAGTCAGCAACATAGCAGCTCAATTGTCAATTAATACAAAATATGAGGAATCCTTTTATCTTTCTATTCTCTTCCCTTCTAATTCTCAAAGAAGTCTTGTTTTGTTGAACATTGAGAGATAAATGAAGCCATTACAATTGACAGAAATATTAGGCCCATTAAAGGCACAAAGATAGAGGGTAAGTTTTCAAGTATTGTCACAGAATTGGTACCTCAATTTAATAGTTATTCCTGTAATTGTTATTCATATATAATTATATTGAATATATATATATATAATAAATGTAAGAAATGAATAATTAAATAAATGAGATTTATTCTTCTTTATCTTCCTACACGAAAAAAAGAATGAGTTTACTTAAGGCTCCGCTTGACTTAATAAGTTAATTTTAATTCAAAGGGAAAAAAAGAGTGAAACTTGTATAACTCACTCAAAACACCCAGGATTATGTGGTTTGATTCAGTCACTTATGAACCTCAGGTAGTATCTTCTTCAATATTTGTTCGATTACTCTTTTACTTGCGAATGCAATTTAAGCATTAGGTTAAGCAATAATGATATCCCCCAACATCCCAAAACCAGCAATCACCCATAAAAAATAGGAGATGTTACCGAATTGAGTTGAGTGGATTTTCATACGCATAAATTATTTTTTATGCATACAAAAGGATTGATACATAGAAAACTTTTTCTGGGATTAATAATTATATAAAACAATAGATATTTTAGCTCTTTGTGTTAAGCTTGAGCTTCCTTCTTGTATACGTGCTTCTTCGAAAGCATACATCAAGATTGAAGGTTAAGATTTATTATATCACATAGGACGGCCATGTCCATGTCAAATTGTCAACAAATTTTGGTCCAAATTTGGCCAAAAAGATTATATTGGCAAGTCGTTGAAGATTTTAGATTAAATTGATCAAATTAAAAAGTTTAAGACTGAATTAATATCCGCACAACATATTTATAATTTTTTAGTAATTTTTCCTCGAATTCGTACATGTGAAGAAGAAGACTACTCCTTATCAACGGAGACTCAAAGCATGGGAGTGAAAAAGCCCACTCATTTATATCAGGATTTCTTTAATTTTTTTTATGGACACTCTTGTGAGTGCCTGTGAAGTTGAGATGAAGAACTTCCGCATCCATTCCCCCCACGGGAACCATTAGAATATTATGGGCCGGCTTTGGGTCCGCCCATCATAGGCGGATTCGAAACGGACCAAGTTCTAACAAATACCACTTGTACCTGATTGGCTTGACTTAATCTTAATTTTTTTTAAGGTCGGAAAGAACTTTTTTCTTTCAAAATGCATTACTAGGAAAACATAGATGACTAGTTTCTAAACATAAAATATCCTAAAGGAGTTGGGGAGGCTTAGATAGCCAATTATGAGGAAGGGTTCCTTTTTGGTGGGCTTTTTTAATCCAATCTACTAGGTGGTTGGCTTATCAGGGACAATGGGCTATTGTAACTCCTTTTAACTAGGCTAGGGAGTTTTTGCATTCTTGTGAGTTTTCAAAGAGCCCTTGGACTTTGGTTTGCACCCGATAAGAGCTCCATCATCGTGGTATTAGTTAACATCTCCATACGCTGATCAGTTAAATGCTTTAGTTCAGCATCTCTGATTAGACACAACAAAGTCTCTTTCACTGCTAGGTTTCCATGCCGAGGGCTAAGAAGGCTTGCGCTCTTTTATGCAAATCCAATGATGAGCATACCATGTGAACTGCAGCACGCTCCAGTCAATCCATCCATATTTGAAGCCCCCATATAAGTACAAAAATTGTTGTGGATCAATTTATACAAGCAATTTTGATCGTGCAACCCGAGAGTACACATACATTAAACTTTCTATGCACCAATTAAGGATACAAAAGATTATGATTAAACAATCTCATTGTACTTTGAACTCAATTTATCACATCAAAAAGAGTTTCAATTCCCTCATAAAAGCATACTTGACTCTCATATGCATTCGCAATTAGATCATAACCATTTAAAGTAGAGGTGACAGTTTGGTCAAAGAATACATGTATCCAAGTTGGCCCTCTTACCTACTTGAATCTCTTAATCTCAGACTAGTCACATTCTTAACATGCACGGAAGGTCGTGTCATTCTTAGCCGGAGGAAACATGCCAAAGTAGAGGTCCCTATATCAAGACTTCGAAACACGGTTGAAAGTTCTAATATCTTTAAAAGTCTCACATTAGCCCGTGGTGACACGTGTTGCCTCCTACGTTGACTAGGCCGCTTATGCCAGCATCTTCTTCTTCACTTACAGATTTGGCCCAAACTCATATAATTGACAAAATATTCTACAGACCTCCAAAAAAGCGGATGACATGTCATTGGAAAACTTAGTCTGAAAATTTTTTAATGGCATAATTTAAACAGTATAATATAAGCCTTGGCACTTCTGACCTTTTCAAGCTCGAGTAGAAATTTCTCATGAAGATATTCCGTCAACAATCAAATATTTCAAATATCAAATGTTTCAAATATGACGAATGACATATTGACTATGATCGATATCAGGTAAAAAGAAAATCGTTTTTGACCATCGTGATATTCGTATCCGTAAGGTAAAACTGGCGGCATTTCTTGGAATTAGTGTAGCGAATTATTGAACGACAGCGCCCGAGAAACAATCATTGCTCAGCTCCAATATCAGCGATGTGTTTTGACGGTAGCGGCACTATGACCCAAACACAAAAGCAGAAAACGTCAAGGGTTTCACGGCCAATTTATGCCCACTTGAACCCAACGAATGTACCCAACTGATTGCTAGCCACAAAGATCAACCTGTGGAGATATCAACTTCCAGATTTTATGCGCACGCTGATGGGTGCCTATAGAATTTTTAAGCGTCTTCCAGACCAAATCACCTCATCAAATTTGACTTTTTGTCTTCCATTTCCGACGAAACGAGTCTGACATCTACGAAACTTTGCTCTTCCAGAGGGTGCAAACCAGTTTTGAACAGAGGATCCAACCCATACCAGAATCGGTGGCTCCCGTGTTCATTCTTTTTCCACGATCCTGCCACGAAGCAACAGGATTTTTTGACCGCACTCTTGATTTCAGCTTCTTTTTTCTCATCATGAGTGGCCTGGGAAACCGCAAGATATATTTTGTTTTCAGCGCCGTTAAAGTCATGTGGTGTACAGCACCCGCGCGCCATTAAGCTCAGGTCAATTTGTCATGGACCCAGACGGCACTTGCGTCCACACGTGATCACTTTCTTGTTGGACAAGCAAAAGCAGAAGAGTTTCTCATTTGTTTATTCTTTTTCTAGTATCGTATGCCATACATGATCACTTTCTTTTTGGACAAGCAAAAGCAGAAGGGGCACTGTTTGGAATTTTCAATTAGACCCCTCAAGGGAATTCATATATTGAATAATGCGATACAATTTTGTTGGACATTAAAGGTGTTCTACTAGATCAAATGAAAGAAGAAATAAATTCATCGCATTATGGCTCGAAGTTAGGGTTAGAATTCTTTTTTCTTTTAGTACATAATGTTTCTCGGATATGACATTGAAGTTTGGATCTTAACCAACCCTCCTAATCTATAGATTTTTATAGGCTTTGGCACTCTAAAAAAGCCAACTTTGATGTCAAAGAGTTTTAAGTTAAAGAAGATTGATGCCATTCGCCTACATGAACTATGGCTTTGAATATGATATTAACACAGTCCACTATCGATGAGAAAGTGTTAAGACCATCGAAACACAGAAAAATTTCTTAAGTCAGACTATAATGATAAAACAAAGTTATTGACTAAACAAAATCAAGTCCGATTAGCATAACTAATTGATAGAACGTGATTGGTGTCAACAAGGAAGTAATGAGAGATATATTGACAAGTGCATGTGATTTAATATACATGGTCATATAGGATGGTCGATATTCATGACAATAATTTCCAATTTAAATTGATCAAATGGATTGAATTAGTGTCAATGTGAAAATATTTAGGATTAAATTAATTTAATCGAAATTTTTACGATTGAATTGCTATTAATACAATAAGTTTTAAGATTTTTTTGCATACGTTTATGTATATAATTTTGATGATGCGCATCATTACTTAATAGTTAATCCTCAGAAATGGTCTGAAGTGTGAAAAGCTTGACCCGACGTACCCTATAAGACCTGCAACACCTTGCGTCTCTGTACCCATTCCATCGCTCTCTCTCTTTCTCCACAAGGCGGCTTCCAACACATGTTGTCGATGGAAGACGCGTGGGTGTACATCCTCTCGGCAACCTCCCTCCTCTTCCTTCTCTTCCTTTTCAAATTGCAGAGAAGCAGCAAGAGAAATCTCCCGCCGGCCCCGCCTTCACTCCCCATTATCGGCCACCTCCTCCTCATAAAAGAGCCTGTCCACCGCACCCTTCAGTCCCTCTCCGACCGCTATGGCCCTGTCCTCTCCCTCTCCTTTGGCTCTCGGCCCGTGGTCGTCATATCATCCCCGTCCGCGGCCGAGGAGTGCTTCACCAGGAACGACATCGCCCTCGCCAACCGCCCCCGCACGCTCGCGGGTGAGATCATGGCCTACGGCAACACCACCATCGGCAGCGCCCCCTACGGCCCCCACTGGCGCAACCTCCGCCGCCTCACGGCCCTGGAGATCCTTTCGCCGCACCGCCTCACCGGCTCCCTCGCCATCCGGCAGGAGGAAGTCAGGCACCTCATGAGGAGCCTCTACGAGGCAGCCTCCTCCTCCCAGGGCGGCGGTTTTGCGAGGGTGGAGATGAGGTCGAGGCTGCAGGAGCTGTCCTTCAACATCATCATGAGGATGATCTCTGGGAAGCGCTACTCTGGGGCGGCCGTCGACGCGGGCGACGCCGAGGTGGCGAGGCGGTACAGGGAGTTGATAAAGGAGGAATTCGAGCTGAGCGGAACGGACCCGGGCGATTTCTTGCCGGTGCTGAGGAAGGTGGTGGACTTCAAGGGTAGAGAGCGGAGGATGGTGGACGCGGCCAAGAGGTCCGATGTGATCTTGCAGGGGATGATAGACGAGCACAGGTCGAGAAGGAAGAGAAGCGATGCCGACGGCAGCCGAGAGGAGGAGAGCAAGACGATGATCGAGACGATGCTCTCCGAGGGCTACTCGGACGACCTCATCAAAGGCCAGATCAATGTACATGTTCTATTCACTTGATTTATGCATATAGAGTGCCATGTTTCTTAATTATTGGATTCGGTTGAATCTGACTCATACACTTCATTTAATAAATAAATTTACTTAATATATAAGATTAAAAAAAATTAATATAATTAAAAAATTGCATGTTGATTATATAAAAAAAGGACTTTGCTAGCATAACAGTCTTGGGTCCGTGAGAATAAAGTTTATTGTGAGTCATAAATTTTTGAAAATGTGGATCCTACAACAATTTGTAATTATTTGTGATTTGATTATTTGTAATTTAGAATATACCGTTATTCTCACAATAATTAAAAACTGTCATGTAATCATTAAAAAATTAGAGGCAAGCAAATTTTAATTTTTCATGGGTATACCATGAAGTGAACAAAACTTTGACTCCTTCCCAAGCAAAGATTTTTCTTTAATCCTTGCACCTGGAAGACGGATTAGAATCAAAGTATACATGTACCTATATGAATTAGGATCGTTAGCAATGACTTGTTTTGTTTGGATACCACAAATCTGACGATTGATGTTAATTTAAATATACTTGACTTTGCTCGATAGAGTTCGAAACTGGTTTCACAAAGTATTAGTCATTGTGTCCGTCTGTATTGTATATGCTCTAAAAGGTCTTATTTTTCTTTTCTATTTTGAGTAATAGGGGCTTGTTTCTTACCCTTTAATACATGATTCGAATCGATGCGAACCCAATGCTTATGCTAAATCACATGGGCCTCATATGGGGTTCATCTCATCCAACTGTGGATGTGGGTTGCATTCACATCTAATGATTCACGTGAATCGGGATCATACCTGAATTTTTCTTTCTTGAATGGTAGCCGCTATCTAGATTGTTGTTCATTGAAAAGATGAAAGAGGAGATAGGTCAGAAAGAAAGAGCTCGTAAAAATGTCAATTAGTCAAGTCCATGGATCTTTAGTCATGTGTGCAGTAAATGGCTTAACTGGGATCCTCATTTTCTTTTCCTTGAACTTACGCATGTTTTTGCAACTTCGATGGATTCAAGCTGTTCGAACCATAGAAAGGTATGTTGTCTAAAATAACTTGCCATCATCGACAAGCCACCGTGGAAAATTGACGTGGCTAAAAGTCATGCCGTTCGGTGGCAAATTTCTTTTTATAATGGTGGCTTGTCCATGGAGGCAAGATCTTTTCCACGCCATACTCTGGCAGAGGTTGACATTAGCTCGAATTAATAGAAATTGGGATTAATCGACCTAATTAGAAAATTTATGCAAGTTAAATGATTTGATCAGGAAAACTCGTGGAGGATAGGCAGTAGCTATTCAAAATACTTCTATGTCTAGACATAGAAGCATGAAATAGATAGAGTTTGCACTTTACATAAACTGAATCTATTCCTTTTACATTTGCCTCTTTACGCTTGAACGTGATGGTTTTCAATTTCGAAAGCTAGTTTGATCTATTTTTGAAAGAACTGAGCATATACTTACTTAATTTTTAAACACAATTTGCGGCAGTCAATGTTAAGTGCAGGCACGGACACATCCGCAGTAACGATAGAATGGGCCATGTCCCTCCTGTTCAATCATCCGGATGTCATGGAAAAAGCTCAAGCAGAACTAGACGATGTCGTTGGTCGAGACCGTCTAGTTGACGAAGTTGACACCCACAAGCTACCTTGCCTTCGTAACATCATCAATGAGGCACTCCGATTGTTTCCACCAGGGCCACTCCTAGTGCCTCATGAGTCTGCTGAGGATTGCACGGTCAGCGGGTTCGACGTGCCCCGAGGAACCATGATCTTGGTTAATGCGTGGGCAATTCAGAGAGACCCAAAAGTGTGGGATGATCCCACAAGTTTTAAACCGGAGAGGTACGAGGGATTGGAAGGTGATCATGCGTACCGATTGTTGCCGTTTGGGATGGGGAGGAGGAGTTGTCCTGGTGTTGGCCTTGCCAATCGAGTGGTGAGCTTGGCTCTGGCGGTGCTTATTCAATGCTTGGAGTGGAAACGAGTCGGTGAAGAGCCGATGGACTTGTCTGAGGGGACGGGACTCACAATGCCCAAGAGAGAGCCATTGGAGGCTATGTGTAAAGCGCGTGAATGCATGATAGCCAATGTTCTTGCGCAGCTTTGAGAAGGTCTTTGGTCATGTATCTCCAATGTTTTTGAATGAGCAAATAGACTGAAAATAGGAGTGACTATGTAGCTTTAGGCCAGTGCAGCTTTAGGAGTGGTCGTGAGCATCAGTAGCATCCTGAGGAGGCCAATGCAGCTTTAGGCCTCTCTCTTGGGAGAAAAATGCTGGTTTATATAGATACTAGCAACATTGTTCATGCCTCTCTCTCTATTTCGGGCATTTGTTGTTGCACCGATAACTGAAATAATTGGCCTGGCATACTGAGTTACCATGGCTTGTTGAAATCCGTTCCAAAAAGAGAGTTTGATGGAATTCGCAGATAGACAAGGGATGTCCAAAACATTGCAAAATGAAGGGTTTAAATATGACATGAAAAATTTAGGTAGTGTACAGCTTTAGCATTCCTAAATAATTAATGAACTAAGTTTAATCTCCCGAAAGATAATAATATGGAGAGTCTTCTAATATGATAACTTGAATGAATTTAATTTACATTATTAGAAGTCATGTGATGAGTGTTGTCTCACTCACATCTGTTGGTTAAAAAATTTGGGTGTTCAGTGATTGGTCAGAGACTGAGCTCGGAATCCTTTTTACACCAGATTTGAATTTTAGTTAATTTTGTGTATGAATGATATCCCTAAATTGTAATATATCGGTCAAGGCCCCTGAAAGAGAGAAACATCGTTTGGTGTGACATGAACAACGAAGCGTCTCACGATGGGACTGCAAAAAGCACTCCCACTTCCACCGATGCTGCAGCTTCTACATGAAGTAGGCTAACCCCCTCTTTGGGAGGTTCAAGCTATAATACTGATGGATCCGGCGATGGCGATTCGGGACGGGCAGGTGCGGAGGCAGTGATCGTAGGCTCTTGTCGCAGATGGGTCTTCGAGTTTAGCAAGTGATAGGGACTACAATGGTGTTCTGGCATTTCAGCGTCTTCCCAATGCTCTACCATGAGCTAAGGGATGGAATTATATATCTGAAGCTCATCATTGCATCTCAGCTAACGCCGCAATCGAGCCTATAGTAGTCGATTGAAGGGAATTACTGGCGACGGTCGATTGAGTTCTCTTCGAACTCGCTTCTCCGGATGCAAATTCAGGTGGGGGAGGAAAATGTCGCCCGTGAGACATAATGTTTTGTTTTGTACTAGTTGGTGCGGGAGGAAAATGTCGTGGAACATAAAATAAATTTGACAAACAGGTGATTATAAATTAAACAAAGGTTTGGTTTATGGTTCTAGCTCAGCCACGAAGTCTTCAGCTCTTCATAAATCAAGTTTTTCAAAATCTTTATCAACTTGTGAGTGCGCGAATAATGCGTGCCAGCTCCTTAGAGCAAGGTTGAAAAAGATTTTTCTAATTTGATCTGAACGATAGAACAAACAAATAAATTGCTCGAGAAATAAAGTGCAAGAGCTGGAAATTAAAGGATCAATGGAAGAATCAAAGGAAATTTGGATGAAGAACACAAAACCAAAGGAAATTTGAATGAGTGAATCTCATAATAAATTTTATTTATTTATTTATTTTTTGAACAAGTTGTTAATCTCACAATGAATTAAAAACAGTCACTTAATAATTTATGTAGACTCAAAAAAGTAGAAGCAGTTCAATGGAAGAAAGGAGACTCGATATCCAAGTCGGAAGCATATTTATTCCTCACTCAAGGCATTTTCAAAATGATAATCATGAATTTTCTCGAGGTAAACTTCATATCCACACTATAGATATAGCGTCCTCTTGCGATTAGCCTATCTCGCTCGTGGGACATGGACATCGCCTTAATAAAACGAGAGAGTCTAGTCTATTGTCAATTTGTGCGGTCGACTTTAACAATTCTTTCGAAAATAAAATTAACAGGTCAAAGAAAGCGTGAGCTCGAGCGATTCATCATAGAGATGCCCTTTGGACGACTTCACGTCATTTTGTCTTGACAGAAAAGAATTATGTATACGGATCTGTTTGCGTACCGCGCTGCTCTCAATCAAGTGTTAGTTGTCCCTCATTATATTTTACTTTATTCTAAAAGGAGAACCCATTGACATTCCTGTCGATTCGTCCAAGATAGGACTCATCTCTTTTATCACATAAACAAGGTCAACTTGAGAGAGAGAGAGAGAGAGAGAGAGAGAGAGAGAGCTGCCAGCATCGACCAGTTCTACAGCTCTTCTCAACCAAAACCCAAATTAATTTGATCCCCACCTTCTGTGATCATGCATGTGCCCTTGAGCAGATGGATATAATTTGACCGCAGCCCTAAAAAGCATAGTTTCTACCTTATCATTGAGCGAGTTCACGTATAGTATGGACACGTTGCAGAAACTTGCCGACATTCGAGTCGACTAGGTTGGATTTCTCTCGATCGTCGATAATTAATTAAACTCATGTAACGGGTATGATGGATCGGATCCACAAGTACTCGAATCCAGGAAATAGATACCAATTCCCTAGGGATAAATCGCTTTCGGCGGACAAGTAGAAGAGCATCGAACCCGCTTTCGCTTGCGAGATCTGTGTAACCAGCCGACAAACAAACGGGGACATAATTCTCTGGTTATTCTCAAGAACGCAAGCTGTGACTGAACCTCGTTCAAAAATATAAATTGACCTTCACTAAATTCTCGTTGGACTCCATATCTTTAAGCAACGAGACTATGCCAAGCCAACACTGCAGATTTAAATACTTTCAGAAGCACCTGAATCAACTCCACTTCACACTGCACCGAAATCAACCGTCGTTCTCGTGCCTCAGGAGCATTTCCACCACTTGGCTCATGGTGGGTCTGGCGTCTTTATCTTCCTCCACGCACCTGAGCGCGACCTCGATCAAGATCTCCATCTTCTTCGGGTCGTAGTCATTTTTGAGCGCTGGATCCACCATCTCTTTGAGGCGGAACCCCGTCCTCCCCGGTTCGTTCACCTTGTTCCTTGCCCACGGGACGAGCTGGACTTGCTTGGCGTCCCCTCCGCTCTCCAATGAGTGGATACTCGTCGTCGGGCTGATTCCCGTCACCATCTCTAGCATGACGATCCCGTAGCTGTAGACATCCACCTTGGACGTGATGGACAGATTCGAGACCCATTCGGGAGCCATGTAGCCTCGGGTTCCTCTGATCCTCGAGAAGTCGGAATTCGTCACCTTCCCTCGGTCCATGAGCTTGGAAAGCCCAAAGTCCGCGACTTTGGGTTGGTAATCGGAGTCTAGGAGAATGTTCTGAGGCTTCACGTCGCAATGCAGAACCCACTCCAGGCACTCCTCGTGGAGATAAGCTAGGCCCTTCGCGGTGCCTACCGCGACATCGAACCGCCTCTTCCAGTGGAGCTCTGGCGACGACAGGTTCTGTGCCAAAGACCCGTGTTCCATGAACTCGTACACCAATAGCCTGTGCTTTCCCTCGGCACAGTAACCCCACATCTCGATCAAATTCATGTGGTTCACCCTCCCGATCGTGCTGGCCTCCGCCAGAAAATCGGCCTCTCCGGTCGTGGCATTGCTGAGCACCTTCACTGCCGCGACCCGATCATCAGGCAACAGGGCCTTGTACACGATCCCGCCTGCGCCTCTCCCAATCTCCTTGCTGAAATTCCGCGTTGCCTTCTTGAGCTCGTCATAGGTGAACCGCTTGAACCCGGTCGCCGCGAGGAGGTAGCTCTGGTGTGCAGAAGTGACATCCTGCTGGTTCCTAATCAGGAAGAACCACACCAAGAACACCACCACGATCTCGATCCCTCCGACCACGCAGGCGAACCAGAGCATGAAGTTCAAGGCCCCGTTTTTGCCTTTCTTGGAGTAAGTCCTGTCCAAGACCTTCACCTTCGTGGTGGAAGGGCAACTGTACTGAATCCTCTTCACCAGCTGGTCCACGGTGAAGGTCTTATTCTTGGGGATCTTCATGAAGAACTCGCCGTTGAAGCTGGGCAGGTTGTGGCCATTCAGGAGCTCGATCTTGGGGTAGCAATCGAACGTGGCCATGGAGTCCGACACCTTGTACTGGAATCCTCGGCAGTCGCACAGGTTCAGGCAAGTCTCCCAGCACTTCTTGAGAGTGGTGTTAAAGATGGTGTTGTAGTCGTAGCCATAGAAATCGACGTACAGGAGCTTCACGAACCCGATCTCGTCAGCGACGCACCCGTCGGAGAAGGTGAAATTGGGCACGCAACCGGCCGACCAGTCGCCCGGGACGCTGGGGACGTACCCAGGCAAGCAGGAGCAGCTCCGTCCCTTGGCCGGGTCGTAGCTGCAGAGGCTGTTGTTGCCGCACACGCCGTGGATGAAGCAGGGAATGCTGCTGAGCACTTCCCACGTCACGTCCCAGACACTCGAGCCCGTCTCGCGGCTGTAGACCCGCAAGTTGCCATCGAAGTCGAGGGTCATCCTTCTCTGCATAGCCGCGACGCCGTAGTCAGAGGTGTAGAACGAGAAGTTGTCGGAGGACTGAAAGCGGCCGAGCGGGTCGAGCACAGCGATGCGGCTGCTGTTGTAGAGGAATCGTTTAAGGTTATAGCCCGGAATCCACGGGTACGGCCAGTACACGCCCGAGATTGACGGGCCGTCGAAGACGAGGCGGAGGACATTGTCGTTGCCGAAGTAAAGCTTGTAGAACCCGGTCGAGTAGTCGTACCGGCTCCGAGCGGAGATCAGGAACGTGTTTCTGGTGAGTGGCTGCTGAGGGAGGAGGGTGTTGGTCGGCGAGTCGAAGCTCTGCCACAGGACGACGCCGCCACCGTCGGTGAGGAAGAGGTTCCCGGTGTCATTGAGGCGAAGCTCAGCGGCGGAGGGGGAGATGGTGCCGGAAGACCAGACTTCGGTGCCGGCGTCGCCGGCGTCGGTGAGGACGAGGTTGCCCGAGTCGAGGAGGGATAATGCAGAGCGTCGGCCGTTGACAGGGGCATCGCGGTTGGCCATCCAGATGGGGGTGCAGGCGCCGGAGCAGGGGGGTTCGCTGAACCAGACGGCGAAGCCGTAGGCGTTGTAGGCGACGGGGAAGAAGCCGGCGGAGAAGGCGCCGGTGGGGGAGACGAGGACGTCGCCGGGGTTCTCGACAGAGAGGGACTCGCGTTTGGCGAGGCTGGGCAGCGCCGACGTGGAGAGCCGACAAGATTGGAGGAAGAGGAAGAGGAAGAGAAAGAGAGGGAGGAAGAGCGAGGGTGGCGTAGCCATTAGGACTCGACGGCGAAAGGCGAGTTGCGGTGAATCTCGCCAAGGACAATATATGTGTGTGTGTGTACAGTTGAATAGTGTGTGAAAATGAATCAGCCTTTGGTCAACCTTGAGCAGGCCGCCCATTAAATAGATGCGATTGAATTGTCCACATGGTGAATGGTCAAAAGGATATTTTGGATTGATATCTAGCCGTTGATTATCGTCAAATATGGATAGCCATGTTGAAAAATGGACAAACCATTAGGGAGGTCCCTGTCTGTTTTAACTCACTTTTAGGTCGCCTTGCTAGTTATTCGAGTCGGGAACTAAGCTTATCGATGGATAGTTTAATTTTGACTTTCTTTTCAACGAACTGGCTTTAATAATTGATAGATCTAAATATCACGAAAAATTTGATGTGGCGGCTGGCATGACAATGATAATAATTAGTGAACTTGCGTAATAGCCTAGCAAATTATTTAGCTTTATGACTTCTACATTAGATTGACCTGCTTTCTTTTACAATAAATAGGTCAACACAAATCTCCAAAACAAAATCGCACTTTCAGCTAAACTATACAAGTAAATACCATTTTGTTAAGGCTCGTGACATAATCTTAATTAGCATTTATATATGTATGTATGTATCTCCATCTCTCTCCCGCTCGTCCTCTACTCATGGTCACCTCTGAGCCCAACCTCAACGCCGTCACTTATGGATCACTACTGAAGTGTTTAAGGACGACCCATCACTTTTTTTTTTTCCTTTTCCTTTAAAATTTCTCTTCTGATCCTAAAACTAGAGTAATTATACCTGCCTGAGATCTCAAATTTCAGACTTCTCTTTCTATGAATTTTCGTCTCCCACTATGGCATGTTCACAACATGCCACCCTCCACCGCCATCTCTACATTTGTTTTGAATGGTAGCCGCTATCTAGATTGTTGTTCATTGAAAAGATGAAAGAGGAGATAGGTCAGAAAGAAAGAGCTCGTAAAAATGTCAATTAGTCAAGTCCATGGATCTTTAGTCATGTGTGCAGTAAATGGCTTAACTGGGGAACTTCCTGTTTTTGCAACTTCGATGGATTCAAGTCCATAGAAAAGTATGTTGTCTAAAAAAACTTGCCATCATCGACAAGCTGCGGTGGAAAATTGACATGGTGAAAAGTCATGCCGTTCGGACGCAAATTTCGTTTTATAATGGTGGCAAGGAGGCAAGATCTTTTCCACGCCATCCTCTGGCAGAGGTTGACATTAGCTCGAATTAATAGAAATTGGAATTTGAAACACTTCTATGTCTAGATGATGCATGAAACAGATAGAGTTTGCACTTTACTTAAACTGAATCTATTCCTTTTACATTTGCCTCTTCACGTCTTAACATGATTGTTCTTCGATTTCGAAAGCTAGTTTCATCTATTTTTGAAAGAACTAAATATATCCTTATTTTCTTAAACACAATTTTCGACAGGCAATATTAGGTACGGGTACAGACATATCTATGGTGACAATAGAATGGGCCATCTCCCTCTTGCTCAACCACTTGGACGTCATGAAAAAAGCTCAAGTTGAACTAGACGACATTGTTGGCCGAGACCGTCTAGTTGATGAAGCCGACACCCACAAGCTGCCTTGCCTTAATAACATCATCAATGAGGCGCTCCACCGGGGCCACTCCTATTGCTTCATGAGTCTGCTGAGGATTGCACGGTCGGCGGGTTCGACGTGCCCCGAGGCACCATGATCATAGTTAATGCGTGGGCAATTCAAAGAGACCCAAAAGTGTGGGACGATCCCACAAGTTTTAAACCGGAGAGGTACGAGGGATTGGAAGGTGATCATGCCTACCGATTATTGCCGTTTGGGATGGGGAGGGGAAGTTGTCCCGGTGCTGGCCTTGCCAATAGAGTGGTGAGCTTGGCCTTGGCGGTGCTTATTCAGTGCTTCGAATGGGAATGAGTCGGCGAAGAACTGGTGGACTTGTCCGAGGGCACGGGACTCACGATGCCCAAGAGAGAGCCATTGGAGGCCTTGTGCAAAGCGCGTGAATGCATGATAGCTAATGTTTTTGCGCACCTTTAAGAAGGTCGTTGTCTAATGAATTTGCCTTGGTGATGTGTCTCCAATGTTTTTGAATAATCAAATAGACTGAAAATAGGAGCGACTATGCAGCTTTAGGCCAGTGCAGCTTTAGGAATGATCGTGAGCATCAATAGCATCCTGAGGAGGCCAATGCAGCTTTAGGCCTTTCTCTTAGGAGAAAAATGATGGTTTATATAGATACTGGCAACATTGTTCATCCCTCTCTCTATATTTCGGGCATTTGTTGTTGCACCGGTAACGGATATGGTTGGCCTGGCATACTGAGTCATCATGCCTTGTTGAAATCCGTTCCAAAATGAGAGTTTGATGGAATTCGCAGGTAGACAAAAGATGTCCAAAACATTGCAAAATGATGGGTTTAAATACGACATGAAAAAACTTAAGAAGTGTACAATTTTAGCATCCCTAAATAATTAATGGACTAAGGTTAATCTCTTGAAAGATTATAGTATGGAGATCCTTTAATATGATAACTCGAACGAATTTGATCTGTATTACTTGAAGTCATGTAATGAGTATCGTCTCACTCGTGTCCGTTGATTTAAAAATTTGGGTGTCCAGTGGTTGGCCCATAGACTGAGCTCAAAATCCTTTTAAAACCATATTTGAATTTTAGTTTAGTTTACATGTTATTAATATTCGTAAACTTGTAATTTATCAGTCAAGGCCCCTGAAAGAGCGTAAAATTGTTTGCCATCTGGGCCCTATGGCGTGTAACATGAACAACGAAGCGTCTCACGATGGGACCTAAGTAGTACCGATACTGACGCACGACACGACACGACACGACACGCCGACACGTCGTTTTTAAAAAAACAAAGAATTCCGACACGTTGGAACACGTTATATATTAAATATATATTTTTATATATACATAATAAATTATCATTTTTATGTTTATTTCAATCAAATTAATTTGAATCAAATTCATAATAAATAATTAAAAAAGCCTAGAATGAATATACACTAAAAACATTAATCCGCCATTTATTAATATCATTTATTGTTTCAATTTGAAAAATTCAACTCTATTTCAATAATTCAAAAACTTGGAGAAAAAACAAGCGATGCATATTCTAGACTCACATGTTAGCTATATTGGAAGAGGAGAAAAAAAACTTAAGAAATGAATTGTGTATCACGGGAAGTGGGAGTCAGAAGAAAAGAAGACTATATTTTTCTTCTTTCTCAATTTATTATTGTGTTTTATTTTTTCACATATATATCGAATTTTGAACTCTCATTTATCGAATTTTTAAAATTGACTTCGATATTGGAATCACGTGTCAGAAATTCATATGTCATAATTTTGACTCGAGTGTCGGAGAGTGTCGAGAAATTTGACCAGGTGTCGAATTTTCCGACACGTATTGACCAAATGTCAGAGAGTGTTCGAGAGTGTTGGAGAGTGTCGGACACGCGTTGAGGTGTCCGACACGACACGAAGGCTCTTGGAGAGTGTCGGTGTTTCATAGGATGGGACTACAAAAAGTACTCTCATTTCCACCGACGTTGCAGCTTCTATAGCAGGACGGCTCGCCCCTCGCATCCCTCAACATGAAGCAGGCTAGCTCCTCCTCTGTCGAAATCAATGGGTCGAACCCCCTCTTTGGGAGGTTCAAGCTATAATACTGCCGGATTCGGCAAAGGCGATCTAGGACATGTAACTGTGGAGGGAATGATCGGAGACTCTCGCCACAGATGGGTCTCAGAGTCTCCGAGTTTAGCAAATGATAGGGACGACGATGGTGTTTTGGCATTCTAGGCACTTCCCAACGCTCTACCATGAGCTAAGGGATTGAATTATTTATCGAAAACTCATCATTAAGTCGGATGCTAGCACTGGTGTTCAACTGTTGCATCTTAGTACTCTATTGAAGGGAATTACAGGTAACGATTGATTGAGTTTTCTTCAAACATGCTCTCCTCTGATGCAAATTCTGGTGACGGAGTGTCCCTCTAGCTGTTTTATCTTGTTTTTCGAATGATTTGTCTACCAACTCTTTACTGCCCTATGTACTAATCACTACTCGATCTATATTTACTTCCATAGAAAAAAGCAAGAGTTGAAGGAAAATGTCGCTCGTGAGACAAAATGTTACGTTCTGTACTAGTTGGTGCTGATTGGACCCTAAAGTAAATTTGACAAAGAGGTGATTAGAAAATAAACAAATTTAAGGATTGTGAGATAGAGAGTCAACAAGGTAGCAGTCCAATTGTGAATTATTCCAGAATATGAGGAATCTTTTTATCTTTCCATTCTCTTCCCTTTTAACTCTCAAAGAAGTCTTAGCATTCAAAAAAAAAAAAAAAAAAAAAAAAGACTCTCAAAGAAGTCTGGCTTTGTTGAACATGGAGAGACAAAAAAGCCATCACAATTGATGGAAATACCAGGCCCACTGTAGGCTCAAAGACAAGAGGGTAAGTTGTTAAAAAAGTTGTCCTAAAATCAGTACTTCTATTTAATATTTATACCCGTTGTTGTTAGAAAGATATCTTAGAATAATTTATATATAGTTTTATATATATTTAATAATAAGTGTGAGGAATGGATAATTAAATAATTGAGACTTATTCTTCTTTATCTCTCTATATGAAGTATAGAAATATATGTATGATAACTATTCTGTTAAAATTATAATTCAATTATAATTTTTTTATTTTATAAATAAAGAAACAAATAGTTTCTTACAAATTCCTGAAGGGTTTGTGAGAATTCAATCCAACAATTGGATTCTTAATAAAAATAGAGATTCTCGAAAGATATAGTAAAAATAAGAGATACTCTATATCTATATTTGATATGTACTTTATACATACAAAGCAAGAAGGAAAGATGAACTTCGGTTTATTTTATTTGCCTTGCCCAATTTGAATTTTGAAGAAGGAACGATTTTTTTTTTTTTTTAATCTTGTTGATAAAGGTTTCCTAATCAATGATCAGTAATATCGGTATTAAAAAAAAAGAATCATCCGCATGATTCTTTATACAATTTACAATTAATTATCATGATTATGTCACCAAAGAAAAAAAGAAAATTTTCCTTAGAATTTTTACTTTGATCCGATAAATTACCTAATTGTTCGCTACGAATACAAAAATGTAATAAAATAAAATAAAATAAAATAAAATAATTATACTTAAGGCTCCACTTAACTTAATAAGTGAATTCTAATTGAAACAAAAAAAAAGCATGAAGCTTAAATAACTTGCTCAATACACCATTCAAAAAAGGATTACCTGATTGGACTGAATAAGCCTTTATGGAATAAATATTCAGCCACTTGTGAATCTTTAGGTACTATCTTATTCAATGTTTGTTCAATTACTGTTTTAGCTGCAAATGCAATGCAATGCAAGCATTAGGTCAAGCAATAATGATATCCCTCAACATTCCAAAACTAGTTGTTACCTTGCCAGTAGTAGGATATGTAAGGATTAATACATAGAATAACTTTTTATGATATTAATAATTATGTAAAGCAGTAGATATTTTAGCTATTTGCATTAAGCTCGAGCTTCCTTCTTGCATATGCACTTCTCTAGAATCACATACTAAAATTGGAGGTAAAAATTTATTGTCCATGTTAGTGTTTATGCCACATAGGACAGCTGTGTCCACGTCAATGAATCTCAATGAAAATTTGTCTAGGATGATTATATTGGTAACTTATTAAAATGTTTAGAATCAAATTGACCAAATTAAAAAGTTTAAAACTGAATTGATATATGTACAATAGATTTATATATTTTTTGGTAATTTTTTCTTGAATTTGTAGACGTGAAGAAGAAGAATTCTTATCAACGGAGACTCAAAGCATGGGAGTAAAAAAAAACCACTCTTTCATACCGAGATTTCTTTATTTATTTTTATGCACACTCTTGTAAGTGCCTATAAAATTGAGATGAAGAACTTCCTCATCCGTTCCCTCCATGGGAACTATCAGAATATTATGGGCCGGCTTTGGGTCCCGCCCATCATGGGCTATGGGCCATGGTCACAAACCGAACAAAAAAAAATAAAATTGGGTCAAGTAGGTTTTGCATTCCCTAATGAGGTTTTGGAGAGCCCATGGACTATGGTCTGCGCCTGATAAGAACTCCACCACTAATGCGCTATTAGTCCTCACCCCAGTTAAAACACTTTAGTTCAGCTTCTTCGATCAGACACAGTAGAGCCTCTTTCATTGCTAGGGTTTCCATGCCAGGGCTGAGGAGGCTCGCACCCTTTTTTGCAAATCTAGTGACAAGGGTATCATGTGAATCGTGACACATTCTTACAATTGATTCCTTCATATTCAAAGCCCCATGAAATACAAAAATCGTTGTGGATCCAATTATATTAGCAATTTTGATCGTGCAACCAGAGAGTACACATGCATCGAACTTTCTATGCACCAGTTCCGGATAAAAAAGGTTAAAAGGTAAACAATCTCATTGTACTTTAAACACAATTTATCACATCAAAAATACTCTTAATTCCCTTGTAAAAGCATGTTTGACTTCCTTTATGCACTCATAATCAGATCAAAAACATCTGAGGTAGACATGGTGGTCCGGCCAGAGAATACACGTGTTGATGTAAATACAAATCGATCCTCTTTCCTACTTGAATCTCTCGATGTTAGACTAGGGGCATTCTTAACATGCACCGAAGGCCCTATCAATCTTAACCGGAGGAAACATGCTAAAAGCAAGGTCTCTAGATCCCAGTTGAAAGTTCTCTAGAGTACCGTATGAGGGATTAATATCTTCAAAAGTCTCACATTAGCCCCAGGTGATGACCCTACGCTGACTCCACTGCTTATGCCAGCATCTTTTTCTTCACTTACAGATTTAGCCCAACTTACAGAGTTCACAAAATATTCTACGGACCTCCAAAAAAAAAAAAAAAGAGAGAATAATATGTCAATGGAAAGCTTGTTCTGATTTTTTTTTTTTTGAAATGGTATAATTCTTATTCCATAAAAATATAATATAAGCCTTGGCAAATCCTGACCTTGTCAAGTTCGGGTGGAAATTTCTCGTAAAGGGTTGCGTAAATAGCCAAACTTTCCGGATACGATAAATGACGAATGGGCTACGATCGATACAAATATTGTGCAAAAAGAAGATCGTTTTCAAAAAGCGTCCTATTTGCATCCGTAATGTCTAATTCGTGGTATTTCACTCAAAAGCAGTATACCATTACCATGCAAATGATTGGATACGATGCACAGGAAACAATCAAATGCTCGCTCCAATATCAATGACGGATTTTGATGTTAGAGGAGCCATAACTTTTGCTCCCACGATAATTATAAGACCCAATCACAAAAGCGGAAAACGTCAAAGGTTTCACGGCCAATTTATGCCCGTTTGCACCCAATGGATTGCTAGCCGCAAAGATTAATACATGGAGGTGCCAGTTTTGCCGTACTTGTCTCTTCTGCTCTTCCCTTTCTTTTTTTTTTTTTTTCCTGATTTTCCATAAAATCACCATTAGCGTTTTCTATTTGGGACCAAATGGCTTAATCAAACTTTGACTTTTCATTTATTCCCGATTAAATATGTCATAACACTTTTTTTTTTTGGTCGAAAATAGATAATGCATTCGATCATCGAAAAAAACCAGTCTTACAAGACAACGACGGATAAAATTCCGAACATAAAATTTCAGAAAGGGGTAAAGGAGTGGTGGTCAACCAATTTAGAGGAAGTTTGTTGGCCCGATGTGTCTTGGCCAACCAATCCGCAGCTCTATTTGCTTCTTGAGGGCAGTAAACCACTGTTACATTTTTGTTCCTTGCCAGCTCTTCTTTGCAGGTTTGCACAAGTTCTTTTAAATTCTAAGGAGGCTCAGCCCGGCCCATTACTTGGCCCACGACAGGTAAACAGTCGCTTTCACATATCCACGTAAGTGTTTGGTTGCTGTCTCCTCCCACGTGCCACAGTTCAAGTTGTTTTAAGTAGAGGAACCCGTGCAATAAAGATTCGACTTCTGCCTGCTGCGGGGATGAAACCCTAGCTTCCGAGACAAAGCCCTCCACAACCTGCCCGAGAGAGTTTCGCACGATTCCAGCGATGGAGCAGATGAAATTGCCTGGAATCCAAGCCGCATCAACATTTATCTTCATTTTCGTTGGGGCCGGTGGGTTCCATCGAACAGGTATGCTGCGATTTGGGTCTTTTAAACTTTGTTTCGTTTTCCATCTGCTGAAGGTCGATCTTTGTTCGTGTGCTAGATCCAACGAATCCGCAGTTGGTTGCGGACGCTTTGCTCTAAAGATCCGGTTGTTCCGAGCCTTCCGGATGTTCCGAGAGAACCACTCGTAAGCTCTCTTGCGAGTGAGTCGCGGTTGGTTTCGAAGACCCCCATCAACCATTGATCAAAGCGTTTGATCTGGCTTTCGGTACTGGTGCCCTTGAGTTGAGGATCCTCCCATATTTTCCTGGTCCATTTGCACAATAGAAAGGTATGTTCTGTGGTTTCTAGTCTGGAGTTGCAAATCGGGCATAAAGGGTCGGGTGTTATTTTCCTTTTGTAGAGGTTTTCTCGCGTGGGAAGGGCATTTTGGCAGAGGCTCCAGATAAAATTCCGAATTTTTGGGGATACAGTAAGGCTCCATATTTGAGTCCAGAGGTTTCGTGGGGGTTTGAAGGAACATGATGCCCTGTTTTGATTTAGGAGTTTTGGGCAGGCTCTGTTATATCCACTCTTGACAGTATATGTCCCTGCTCTGTTTCCTGTCCACACTAAACTATCCTACTTCGGGTTCTGACTCAGGGGGATCGCTAAAATCTCATTAGCAGTGTGTTCATCAAAAAGATGGTATATTTGTTGTTCCTCCCAACCATTAGAATCTGCATTGATCAGCTCTGACACATAGATAGGTTCTTGGGGGTTTGCTAGTCCTCCAATAACCCCTTGCTCTAACCATTTGTCTTCCCTAATTTTAATGTTTTTTCCATCCCCCACTGACCATTTAGTATCTGTTGCTATTGTATCTCTTCCAAGTAACAGGCTCTGCCAGCCCCACGATGGGCGGTGGCCCTTACAAGCTCTCCAGATATCTCCATTTGGGAAATAGATTCCTTTCGGGACTCTCGCACCACGTCTTTGTTGGAGAAGTGGATAATCTCCAAGCTCCGCTACCGAGCATTGCACGGTTAAAGGTTATCAAATCTTTAAATCCCATTCCTCCGTCATCCTTTCGAGTTTTTAATACTTCCTAATTTTTCCAATGTGTCCCGCGCTGAGAGTCTCCTTTTTGCCACCAAAATGATGCAATTCTCCTTTCTATTGCTCGACGATAGACATTGGCAGCTTGAAGATGGACATGGCATAAGTTGGAATAGCTCGCACAACGCTTTTGATCAGGATCTCCTTCCCTGCTTTGGTAAGTAGTTTTTCTTTCCAGCCTTCTAACTTTGCATTCACTTGCGCCAAGATCCATGCAAACATTTCTTTCTTTGAACGACCCCATTCCGTTGGGATTCCCAGATATTTGCCTGTTTTCTCAAATATAGGGACTCTAAGCTCATAGGCCAGGTTTCTTCTTAGAGATAATGGGCTATTACTACTGAAAAAAACCCCCGATTTGTTTAAATTAACAGCTTACCCCGAAGCATAGCAGTACTGGTTGAGGATATGTGCCAGGTTTTGACATTCAACAATAGTTCCATCCAGAAAAAATATAGCGTCATCAGCGAAAAGTAAATGAGATAGCGTGGGGCAGAACCTGTTTAGTTGTATCCCTTTAATGCTGCCGTCTGCAATTGCTTTGTTCATCAGCCAAGTTAATACATTTGAGATTAGAATGAATAAGTATGGTGATAGGGGGTCTCCTTGCCTTAGTCCTCTCGAGGGGGAGAAAAATTGAGTTAGTTCTCCGTTGATCTTAACACTGAATGACACCGTTGATATACATTGCATGATTAGGGACACCCACTTTGCACAAAAGCCCATTTTCAGCATACAATCCTGTAAGAAATCCCATTCGATTCTGTCATATGCCTTCTGCATGTCTAGTTTTAGTATCGCCTGAAATTTCTTCTTTCTCTTGGTGATGCGCAACTGATGTAAGACTTCTTGCACTATAAATATGTTGTCTTGTATTTGTCTGCCTTGCACGAAGGCACTCTGCTCTGGTTCAATTATGTTTGGCAGCTTGGAAATAATTTGTTTGCAAGAAGCTTGGAAATAATTTTGTAACTGAAGTTGCATAAGCTGATGGGTCTGAACTGAGTAATATTCTCTGGATTTTTTACCTTTGGAATCAATGAAATATGGGTTTGGTTGAGATGGGGATCAAGAGTACCTGTGTGGAAAAAGTTCTGTACTAATTGAAACAGGTCTAACTTGAGAGTATCCCATGAATGTTGGTAAAAGAGACCATTAAGGCCATCTGGGCCAGGAGCTTTTAGGGCTCCCAATTGAAAAACTGCTGCTTGCACTTCCTCCATCGTGGGATGAGCCACCGGATGATCATTGATGTTTTCGGTCACTGGAGAAGGGCACTGATTAAGGACAGGTTGGTAGTTTCTGGGACCCTCTGACTTATAAAGATTTCTGTAAAAGGAGCCAATATGATTTTTGAGAGTTAAGGGATCTCGGCACAGCCTGTGATCTTCCGGTTAAAAGCATGGTAATTTTATTTCTCCGCCTCCTCTCCGTACGGTTGTTGCATGAAAGAACTTGGTGTTTTGATCCGCCCATTGCATCCACTTAATACGCGATCTCATACCCCAGAATTGTTCTTCCTGTTTCCTCAATTTTTCTATCTGGTTTATAATGTTGTGGGTTGCCTGTCTGCTTGCTTGCTGGATTGGTTGATTAGTAATCTCCACTAAAGCCTGATTGAGCTCTTTGATCCTCCTAGGTGCATTAGCAAACTTCGCTTTACTCCATTTGGCAAGAACTTGTGTAGTCTCATGCAGTTTCACTGAGAAGCTGGGCTGGGGAAGGGATGTTGTGTTCCATATTTGTTCTATGAGCTCATGATACTCCTCATGTTCTGTCCAGAATGCTTCCATCTTAAAATCTCTCTTTCTTTTCTTGATTTCAGGGTATAACCGAAGTAGTAGAGGGCTGTGATCCGAGCCAATGGCTGGGAGAGCTTGAACTTCAGCTTCATGAAAGGTGGTTCTCCATTCCAAGGTACATAGAACGCGATCTAGTCGTTTCTTAACAAGATCCTCCCCTTCCCTGTTATTTGCCCATGTGTATGCACACCCATGACTGTCAATGTCCATTAGGGAGCATTCATTAAGCATATCTCTGAAAGCAGCAATTCTGTGATTGTCAGCCTCTCGTTTCCCCACCTTTTCCCATACATATAATACCTCATTAAAATCTCCCATGCAAATCCATGGACTGGAATTAGGAGGCTTAAGAGCCCTCAGCTTTTGCCATAATATTAGCCTCTCACCAAAATTTGTAGATGCATGAACAAAAGTTATCTGCATTACATATCTGCTGTCTGGATCTATGCATTCCACATCTATAAACTGCTTTGAACTGTCTTTTACTTTCAATGCCGCTTCCTCATTCCACATTATAGCTAATCCCCCCGCGATACCTGTCGGATTTTCTAGGAAGATGTTCTGGAATTGTAATTTTCTGCGTATTCCTTCCACCATCGTTGCTTTGTTTTTAGTTTCCATAAGAAAAACCATGTTGGGCCGTTCAAGAGCAACTAAAGCTCTTAGTTCCTGGATTGTCAGGGGGTTGCCCAGCCCCTGACAATTCCAGCTTATGATTTTCATGTCGTAGTGGGTGGCTTATTAGGGCTAGCCACCAAAGCCCACTCTTTGCCATCTTGGATCAGCTGAACAGGGGTCTCCATAAGGTCCGTGTCATCAATAAGAATAGGAGATGACTCAAGTACACACTTCTGTTTCTTTGCCTTCTGCACCTTCATGTTCTTCTTGCTGCATTTTCCTACTTTCGAAAGGATAGGTTTCTGAAATTCAGAACATATGATCTGTTTGCCAGTGTCATGATTTGCCTTTAAACATACTGCAGTGTCTGCCAGTACCTCAGACTCTTGAGAACTTTCTGCTCTTTTTTGGCTGCAGGCTACAATTCGCATGGCGAAGGGTTCTTCTCTGGCTGTTGTGTCTATTTCACGAGTTTGGGTGGGTGATTCAGGTATAGTCTCTTCCACTGTGATCTCTTCTTCTATTTTACCATAAAATGCTTCCCAATAGGGACTATGATCACACGCTTCTGCCTTCAACCAGGGTCCATATGGTCCATTTTTGTTTGCTGCCCATGGTGATTGTGCATATGGAATCTCTACACAGTCAGTAGCATAGTGGCCTATTTTGCCGCATGAATAACAGTAATGCGGTAGGCGCTCATATTTAAATTCCACCCAAAGCCATTTGGTTCCAATGTCCAAGATGGCCCCTGATTTCAATGGAGTAGTTAAGTCTATTTCCACTCTGACTCTGCCTCCTTTTTGTTGAGTATTGCCTGTTGAGTCTGATTGGATTTCCCTGACATGACCAATTTTTCGCCCCAGGTCATTGAACACTGTTTCTACCCTCCAGCCAGGGGGGATCCCTCCAATACGTACCCAAAACGCAGATCTGGAATAATCATAGCAATGCTCCGGTATTTCTGGCACACATTGTTTAAGGACTAGCAAGTTGCTAGCAAAAGACCAAGGTGCTGTTTTTAGTACTCTCTCTTTTTCCTCCTCCGATTGAAAGACAAAAGTAAAGAGTCCTGGTTCTTTTTGGACACAGGTTACACCTTCCGTTTTCCACGCCTTCTTCATTGTGGAGAGAAAAGCAGGGAAGTTAACATTTGGTTTTGAGTATAATTTACCAAAGAGAGTGCGGTTACATTCATCCCTTTTTGTGGAGGTATCTCGGTGAACACTTCAACAACATCATTCTCGGACCATAAATGACCGAGACTTTTACAGAGAGCTGCCACTCTCAATTCATTCTCTTCCTTACTCTCCATTCACTCTTACTGCAGGAAGTTCGAATAAGATGTGGAAAGACTTTTGGGGGCGAAGCTAAAAAGTTGCGTGGCTTGAAGGGAGCTCAATAACAGTCATTGCAGGAACCAGGAACAGAGAAGTATCTAAAGGGGTATGGGGTAATGAGGAAGTAGAGAGATGATGTGAAGCAAGTATTTATGCGTACAAATCTTCCTTTTCCTCCACTTGCTTTTCCTGCCGAAAGTCTAATGAAAAAAAAACCCATCTCTATCATCACAGGATTCCGCTACGACAAGAAGGATTACGAAGCCCTTTGGAAGAATATGGATAAACATCATAAATTATCATCAAAAGCCAGTAGCCATCCTCCTAACCCACAGCAACAACAGATCCAGAATCCGAAGGAGGAATGATAAGAGACAGCCGAAAATCCACTCACATTAGTAGAAATCCATGAGCCCAGTCTAACATCAGAAGAGGATGACGGAATCCCACCTTTATGAAGCGGCATTTGCTCGATCATTCATGCTGGTTGGATCCGCAGAAAGGGGGAATATTACTGTTCTAATATACGAGAACATCTCAAAACTGAGCAAAAACAAAGCTGGAAAAGACATTTTTTTTTTTTTGGTTTTTCGATGCAGATGATCAGGTTGGGTTTAGGGTTTGTAAATGGGAAACGCTACCATGAGGGTAGACAGGGGTTCGAGAAAGGAGAAAGGATGCAGAAGATCATGTTGGGTTTAGGGTTTGTAAAAGGGAAACGCTACCATGAGGGTAGAGAGGAGCTCTCAGGGGTGAGAGAGAATTTCCGAGGGTCGGCATTTTGGCCCATGTGATTGTCCATATCTCGAAACAAAAAATGTTCCAATCTCTGCTCGTATAACAAATATGATGGTTAATACCACGAAAAATTTTAAATTGATATATTTGTAATAAATTTATTTAAGAATAATTTTTTAACTATTAAAAATCCTAAATTTGTACACTTGACAAATTTACTCTCCGTTAATTTTCATAAAATTTTATTATCAAATTACTGAATTAAATAATATGTGGTAATCAACAGGTGTACCAATTTGAGATTTTACTTTTCGTTTGTCATAGGTCTACTGGCTTGTGATTTTTGGGTATTGAACGGAAATTAATAGAGGGTAAATTTATTAAAAATGTATCATTTTGGATTTTTTATGGTTAAAAATTAATTTGTGTTAAATTTGTCGCAAATGTAATGGTTGGAGGCTTTTTGTATAATTAACTTTAAAAATGATAAGAGTGCAAATTAGGTGCATCCAGTTTTGAATAGAGACTCTATTTTCTTTTTTTCCGCGTGACGGCGCTCTCTCTAGATTGGGTTAGAAACCCATATTTTATAAATAGATGAAAATGGGTTTATGATATTTGAGTCCAACTTTATATGGGTTTACACAAGACCCAGATTCAAACCCATTTAGACTCTGTTTGTTAACGTTTATATTCCTCCCAATTTCTGTTCTTTTATTCCCGGGAACAAATAAAGAACAAAAATCTGTTTTGTAACATTAACTAATTTTTCTATTTCCTGAAATAGAAATGTGATCGGGGAATAGATTTGAAACAGAAACAAATAAAAAAAAAAAAATAGCTTTTTGTTCCTCGGAACAATTTTTAGAAATAAATTATTTGTTCTTTTCTTCTTCCTTGTCGCCCTTCGCCCCTCGCCTTTGCCTCTATTGTCCGGCCACCGCCGCCGGCCTCCCGCCCTCGCCGGTTGACCATCACCACTTACCACCCGCCGCCTGTTAGTCGATAGCCGACCGCCTCTTGCTGCTTGCCGATCGACCGTCATCGATAGCCGGCCACCGTCGCCATCGCTATCGCTCACCATGGCCCACCACGGCCCATCACTGATGACTATTGAGGTCACCGCTTGCCGGCTATTGCTACCCACCGCCGATGATTGTCAATGATGTCACCCGTCGGCTAGCCGATCGACTGACCACCATCGACAATCGTTGCTGTTGCCCGTCGATGACCACCGCCGACCATTGCTGTCACCAACAGTCGCCGCTCGCCGCTGATGACCGTCGATGAGGTTGATTATCCCCCGCCGCCATCGACCACTGCTGCCGACGCTGCAGCGGGCGGCAACGGTCGGCGACGGTGGTGGTCGGCGACAGTAAAGAAGAATAAGAAAAGAATTAAAAGAAATTCTACATTGTGAATCATACCAAACGCATTTCTATTCTTTTTTCATTTCGAGGATATAAATTTTATGTAGTTACCAAATACGTTCTTTTATTAAGAAATTGTTTCTAGGAATAAAAATAAAAAAGACTGTTTTTGAAAAAAAATTATTCCTTAGAATAGAATTGTTACCAAATGGACCCTTAGTTTACCAACTCCAACCCATATAGCCAATTTTTTGTTTTTGCTTTACTCGGTCTTAAATTGTTTAAAAAGAAAACACTACTCGAGAACAGTGCGTAGCCGACACTCGCGCTCGTGGACCCGCTTTATGAGAAGGAGATCGGCCACTCGGTTGAGGGAGAAGCGGATGGAAGGAAAGGGCTGCGCGGGGGAGTGGAGGTTGACGCACTTGGGAGGGCGGATCTATAGAAGAGGGTGGCGGAGGTGCGGGATGTGAAGGTGGAGGAGGAGGAGGCGACGGAGGATGGCGGTGTGTGAAGCGGTCGTAGGGGGAGAGGGAGTGGAGCACAGGCCTGCTTAGCTTGGGCTAGGTCCTTCTGGTGGTTGCTATCAAATTTTTTTTTTTTAGTAGAGGAGAGTAAATTTTTTCTTTTCAAAGAGAGAGAAAGAGGGATTGCGGCTGCTGTTCTAAATGGGGAAAAAGATGAAGATTTTTTATTTTTTATTTTCATTTTTCAAGAAATTGGATTTCTAATTTTCAATTTTTTTTTTAAAATTTTTTTTATATTTTATATTAGTTTGTTGGAAAAGTATGCGATATCCCTACGTTGAAACATTCTTGAGTAGCGATTATATCCAATCTCCTTTATTTTTTAGCTCGATTTATAAATTATCTAAAATTTATTTTTGTTTATGTATGAATAGATGGATTTCAAAGTCATTAATTGATAAAAAAAAAAAAACCCTCAAAGTTATTGCCCTAGAGTCTAAATAGTCAAAAAGGAGGATAATTACAGAATGAGTTTTAAAATTTGTCAATTTCTTCATTTTTTTTTTCTTTAACCCATTTATAACCTATTAGAAAAATCACAAAATGGTATAGAACCTGTATTTCGAGCTCTAAGCTCTTTACAAGTATTTCAATTTATAGTTTTTGCAATTTTTTATTTTTATTTACTAATTTTTTTTATTGTTTAACTTGCTTTTTAATTCAATATGAAGTTTTTATCAAAGTAACATATACATGTGAAGAGCCTAAAATTGGTTAAATAGGTAGGCATGGATTTTTCTAGAATATTAATGTGTTTTGATAATATGGGTTGAGTCAAGTCGGGTATGGATCGGGTTTGAGTATGAGTTATTAAATTTGCATTATATGAAAATGGGGATAAGTACGTTAGAAGAGTCAAAAGTCGTGTACGACGCTCAGTTTAGAACCAAAAGTTTTTTTTCGGATCACTTAAGCACTACTTTTTGAAAAAACAATCACTTAAGTGTCAATTCCAATTTGGGTCGCCACAAATCTAACATGGCTATATTTTATTAATTTTTTAGTCCTACATGGCTTGCTGGCATGCTTAGTCGGCACATAATCCCTAAATGACATTGTCTAAAAGTTGAAAATAATGATAATTTGAATGTTGAATTTTATTTAAAGTAATCATTTCGGTGCTAATCGTTATTAAAAAGTAGTCAATTCAATGCCAAGCACACTACATGGACTGGAGTTTTTAAAAAAATTGTCAAGTCATATTATAATTTAATTATAAATGCTATGTCATCAATTTGACCAGAATTTCTCGCTGTTGGCATTTAAGTGATAATTTTTTCTCTGATTTGGCACTTAAGTAAGCTCGCGAAAACTTTTGGCACTAAAATGAGCATTGTACACCACTTTTGGCACTTCTAGTGTTCCTATCCCCATGAAAATGGATCAAAACGGATTAAATGAATCAAAATAGGTCAGACCATTTTCGACTTGATTTGACCCACCCATTTGATGGCACTAACTTGTGTTTTGACCTTTTGGCCTAGTTAGACAAGCATGATCAAACTCTTCTTTCCATAATCGATTGCCACAAGGTGAGAGTGATCGGTTTCTAGTCCGGTATGATTTAATGGCACCGATTTTTTATTCTACTACTTGATGCTATATGTTATGAAGAAATTAGGAAAAAAAAGATGGTTTTTTTTTTTAAAGAAATTATAAAAAAAAAAATACATATAGTCGGTCCAATGGAAAGATCCCTTTAGGCTAAACAGAAGAGTGTTACTGATGTTCTCATTGGGGAACTCTAGCAGGAGATACATCTTGATTTTTATGATCTCTGCATCTATAGAAAAGCTTTTAAGAGTTATCTTTAGAGTGACAAAGAACTTGACATAGCTTGCCAAAAACTTGAGTTAAAAATCAAATGTTCAAATAAAGACTCTTGTGATGATCCTTCATGCAAGGATCGATGCAAGAAACGAAGACATTTCATACGATACCATATAGACCACACAAAGAGAAGGCATAAATGGGGACTCTTACGGAGAAGACGCTCTAAATAAGGTCCTTCTGGAAAGCACAGAAAATTTGCTAGATACTAAATCTGCAACAAAAAAAAGGTCATTTTGCAAAAAAACTATCTAAAAGCTAGGGGAAGAAATTCTCATTTGATTCAGAAAATAGAAAAGGAAACTGGAGTGTCACTCTAGGATGATGTTGAATCAGTATTTTCCCTAAAAGATGAACCCACCAAACATACTATGTGTGCCATTCAAACATGGTCACAAATCAATGATATTGAAGTTTGTTTGAAGAATTTGAAGAAGGAATTTTCATCTTTTCTCTAGGAATCTTCGGACCATCCACAATCCAAGATCTTTGTGTATATACTATTTCTATTCTCCCATATTTTCCTATTAAAACATATCTATCCAAATATGACAAGCCTATTTCTATCATTGCCCTCATTGATAGTGGAGCTAGTGCTTCTATTCTTGAAACAAAGATACTTTTAGAAAAATATTGGACTTCATATACTCAGTATTTTAACTCTATTTCTAGAGATACCTTTGCTATAAGAGTTTGGAGCAAACTCATACAATTCTTTCCCCAATATTCAGCCACTATCAAAATCCTTGGCTCTAGTTCACTAGACAAAGATATCATTATCGGTTGGGATATCCTCACACAAATTCCTAAATTCGAAATTTGAGGATATCGTTTTGAGATTTTTAGCGATTATGGGGGACTTATTCTTTGACCAAACAAGTTACATCCAAACTATCCATTCATTCATCTTCTATCTTTCTCCCCAAATGAGAAATTCCTAGAAAAATTCAAATGGTTTTATTTGTATTTGTTTAATCTCTATATTATTGCCATTGAGTTTCCCATAGCCAGGATGCCTCTCTCACCCAAGAAAAGGAAAACACATATATTTTGGGCAAATGAAATTGGAAGCATGGAGAAATATTTTCCAGGCACAACTCAAAGCATGCACAACTCAAGGCATGCAGGCCTGACCCAAAACTCCATACAATTGTTTTATTCTACTGGCTGTGGTTATTTGTGAAGCCCGATAGAGATATGTGTAAAACTCGAGCAGATGTTGGAGTAACCACATATGAACCCCAATATGTTCCAAACGAGATTTTTACAACTCATTTTTCTAGAATGTCAGCCTACCCTCAACAGTATTGAGAAATGCATAGGATATCGTGCTGATACAATTAAGTCATTCTACTAGAAGCATATGTTTCGTGGGATCATTACAATGGATATCGCAAAACCAAAGGGCGATTGATATTTGCTTGGGAAGATACTCTGGAATTGACATGCAAGTTGACATGAACAATTCTGTGTTACAAACATCTTCACAAGATCTAGTTTCATCATTGAGGACCATTGTCACAAGATCCCTTTGACTATAGTGAATTGTAGCTTGCACTTAATCTAGATCTCGATGAGGAAAATCCATCACTCCAGCTCGGGTATTTACCTCGACTTGACATTCCATCAAGCTCCACTCTTGAAATCGGAAACTGGACCGACACTTCTGAGAACCAGATCAAATCAATAAATTTAGTTTGATCTGGGTGGTTCTTAATTCGGATGGTTCATTTTGCACACCCCAACTACAAGGTAACAGAACATTATCTTTGAACGCCCCTTAATTTCAAATTCTTTTTTCTCATCTTGAGCGGCTCGGAAATCACACGAAACAAACAATTCATAATATTTTTTCTTTTGTGTAGTTAATTAAGCTATGTGGTGTACAACACGCGTAGGCGCACACCATCTAGCGTAGGTCATTTTCTTTTTTTTCTGATAAAAAAAATTCCCATGGTCCAAGACAGCCCATGCATCCGCAATAATATTATCCACAAAAAAGTAAAAATAGAGTTTTATAAAAAAAATAAAATTCACATATCGATATGTTCAGTAATATGGCAAATTGGGTTGATAGTTTGATCTAATAGGCCACATTTGATATCCAATAAGATGGTATCGTATTATTCTATATATATATATATATATATTTCCAAAAGGGGTCCAAATTAAAAATTCCAAACGATGCCCCCCTTTGCTTTTGCTTGTACAAAAAGAAAGCAATCACACATGAACAGACAATACTGGAAACATAATAGGAAAATGAGAAAGAATAAATAAACCCATATTGCACTTAGTTTTGAAGTCGGGTTAGAGTTCTTTCCTTTTTTGGTACATAATGTTTCTGGGCCACATTATTGCAGTCATAAGCAATGAATGTAGAGTAGAGAAAAAAAAAAAAAAAATGGATAGAGGCAACATATAGTTTTGTACACCATTTTTTTTTGGCATTGACTTGGACGTCGGTCAAAGTCAACCATCCATGTCAATGCTTTTCCAACAATTTTTTTATTTCATATTTTTATTTCAAAATTTTATTTATTTTATTTATTTTATTTTTTATCTTTTGTTTTTTTTTCCCATTGCCAGCCATTGTGAGGGAAAAAAAAAAAAAAAGAAAAGAAGGAATAAAAAATTAATAAAAAAGAATTTGAAAAAATTTAGAAATTTAAAAAATTACCACATTGTCATTTTCGTTTGCAAGTCAGTCAAAATTGATCGGATGGACTGAATTGGTATAAATACAAAAATTTTAGGACTAAATTGGCATAAGAAAATATTTATAACTGAATTAACACAGTTATTATTGAGTTTTGACTTTCAAATTAAGAGATAAGAGTATTTTAGATCATGCACATTTTATTTTAGGAATTTTTGAAGGGAAACTATTAAATGAATATGTTTAATAACACATCTCCAACCCTAGTCTCTATATTATTTCATGTTTTGTTATTTTCTGTCTTCTTGTTAGATATTTAGATCTTGTGGCTTACTAAATGGTTTTTAGAGTTTTTTGAATTGTACTTTCGTGTGCATTTTAGAAGATAGTGAAATCCCTTTCTCTCCCCGTGGTTTTTCCCATTTTGGATTTTTCACGTAGATCTTGTGTCTCGCGTGATTGTAATTTTCTTTCATCCTTTGCTACTTGTTCTTAGATTGGTATATCTTTGATTGGCATTTTTTCGCAACAAATTGATGTTAGAGCGAAGAAATTTTGTTTTTGTTTTTTTGTTTTTTTTTTATATGGCATCTATCAAGTTCAAAGTGGCACCATTCAATGGCCAAAAAAATTTTGGGCTATGAGGGATCAAGATTAAGGCGTTGTTGCGTTGAGAAGGTTTGGTTAGAGCCTTGGATGGAAATTAATCTTACGATATGACTACGACTGAGACTGAGGAGATGGAAGAAAAGACGCATAGCACTATCCAATTGCCGTTGTCTAAGGTGCTTCGCAAAGTTGTGGATGATGAAATGGCTTTGGGATTATGGAATAAGCTTGAGAACCTTTACATTAAGAAATCTCTTACGACAAGATTATTTTTGAAACATCATCACTACACACTAAAGATGCAAGAAGGTACTCCTATCCAAGAACATTTAGATGAATTTAATAAAATCGTTATGGATATAAAAAATCTAGATTTGAAGTTAGATGATGAAGATCAAGCCCTACTTGTCTTATGTTCACTGCCGAGCTCGTATGAGAATTTTTTGTATTTTATGTTGTATGGAAGAAATCCATAACTTTTGAGGATGTGAAAACCTCGTTGAATTCCACAGAGATGTGTACAAAATTGAATGCAAGTAGTAGTGATGATAAAACTAATGGTTTAGTTGTCAGGGAAAGGTCAAATCATCGTGATAGATGCAATAATATTAAAAGGGCGTTCAAAATCTAAATCGGGCAGAAATAAGAATAAAGTAGAATATCACTATTGTCACAAATTCAGACACTACAAAAGTGAGTATCTAGTGCTTAAAGCTAAAGGGAAAAAGTTGATGGAGAATTCTGATTCGGCTAGCTTGATGAAAAATAATGAGTTTGCTAATGCAGACAATATTCTTACTGTTGTCTTCAAATTGTCATGTCGATGATGCATGGATTTTGGATTCAGCATGTTCATATCACATATGTCCACATAGAAATTGGTTCCACACATATGAGAAAATCAATAGTGGTTCGGTTTTGATGGGTGACAATACAGTTTGTAGGATTGTAGGTATTTGTATGGTGCATATTAAATTCCATGATAATGTAGTAAGGATTTTGACAAACATTAGGCATATCCAAATTTGAAGAAAAACATTATTTCATTGAGCACTTTAGATTGTATTGGATGCATGTACACAGGTGAAGGTGGAGTTTTGAAAATTTCAAGTTGCTCCTTGATTATGATAAGAGATAACATAAAAAAAAATCTTTACGTTATGCAAAGAAGTATCTTTGTGGGTTCTTTAAATATATCATCTTTTTTAGATTCTGAAAAATCAATGTTGTGGCATATATGGTTAGGTCACATGAGCGAAAGAAGAATGACTATCTTGAGTAAACATGATTTATTTTGTGAGGATCATAAAGTCTCACTTGACTTTTGCGAATATTGTGTTTTTGGAAAGCAGCGTAGAGTTAGTTTCAGTATTGGGGTGTACTCGACAAAGGGCATGGTCAACTATATTCACTCGATTTGTGGGGATCGACATAGATAACATCTAAGAGTGGTGCAATTTATCTTCTGACATTTATTGATGATTTTTCTAGGAAAGTTTAGATTTATATATTGAAGCGTAAAAGTGACATTTTTGATACAATTAAGAAGTGGAAAAAGTTAATATAAAATCAAAATGGAAAGAAGATAAAGTTTCTCAGAACGAACAATAGTCTTGAGTTTTGCGGAGGAGATTTCAACAAGTCTTGTGAATATTTGGGGATTGTTCGACATCGAATAGTCAAGTGCACACCTTAACAGAATCGAGTGGTAGAGCGCATGAACTGGACACTTTTATAGAGAGCTAGGTGTATGCTCTTTGATACTGAACTTGGGAAAGATTTTTGGGCTGAAGCTTGAACACGGCATGTTATTTGGTGAATTGTACTCCTTCAACCACAATTAAATGTAAGACTCCTAAGGAGGAATGGTCAAGTAAACCTTCTGATTATTCTGATTTAAAAATATTTGGATGTCCTACTTATTATCATGTAAAAAGGGTAAATTTAAATATAGGGTCAAGAAGTGTATTTTCGTTGGTTAAGCAAACAAGGTTAAATGATATAGTTATGGTGTTCTGGCCCTCAATCATCAAAGTTTATAATTAGTAAGGATGTTACCTTTGATGAAAATCCTATAGTTGAAAAAATAAAGGTTGTTACTGAGTTTACAGGTATTCATGAGGTGAATGTTCGGAAAGATGTGGAACTTCATGTAGAGGATCCACAGAAAATAGTTGTAGATGTTCTTGCTTAGTCAGAAAGTAACAAGGAGCAACATGATTCAGATTCTATTAAAGAAGAAGTATAAGAAATTGAGCAATCTCAAAGTTTGGCTACAAGGAAGGCTAAATGACAAATTAAGCCTCTCCAAAAGAATGGTTTCGTTGATTTGATAGCATATGCTTTTATAGTTGTTGAAGAGTTTGGTATTAAAAAACCTTCTACGTTCCATGAAGTTACTATTTGTTCTAAATCTGAGAAATTACTTGTTGTGATGAATGAAGAGATGGAGTCTTTTCATAAGAATCAAACTTGGGATCTTATGAAATTGCATGAAGGCAAAAGAGTTGTTGGATGCAAATGGATCTTCAAAAGAAAAGAGGTAATTCTAGGGGTGGAAGATGAAAGATTTAAGGCACGTTTAATAGTGAAGGGTTTAGTTAGAAGGAGAGGATCAATTTCAATGAAGTGTTCTCTCTAACTGTGAAACATAGTTCCATTCGTGTGTTGTTTGTGTTAGTAACCCGTTATGATCAAGAACTTGAGCAACTTGACGTGAAGACTGCTTTTTTGCTAGCGAGCTTGAGGAGACAATCTATATGTCTCAACCAAAGGGATTCTCTATTGAGGGTAATAAAGATCACATGTGCAGGTTGAAACGTTCTTTTTATGGTCTCAAGTAATCTCTGTGGCAATGATACAAGAGGTTTGATAGCTTTATGTTGAGTTATGGCTAATCTTGAAGTGGGCATGACAGTTGTATGTACTATAAGAGATTTTATGATTATTCTTTTATTTATTTACTATTATATGTGGATGACATGCTTATTTCAACGAAAAACATATTAGAGATACAAAATTTGAAGAGGTAACTTAGCTGGAAATTTGAGATGAAAGATTTTGAAGCTATCAAGAAAATTTTAGATATGAAAATTCATAGAGACAAATAGGTTGGGAAGTTATGGCCTTGTTTAGTAACGTTTCTATTTCTCGCAATTTCTATTCTTTTGTTCTCCGAAACAAAAAAAGAACATAAATTCATTTGGTAACGTCAATTAATTTTTATATTCTCTGAAATAGAAAATGTAGCCATGTGGCACCCCCCGACGGCCCCCGATCCGTTAGGGTCGCCACACATCACTACCTTTTTCTTGACTTGAAAGTCGATTTCTCTGATACCATAAGATTCCAATAAGTTCTTGAGTGCTGGGGGTCTATATCTTTTCCATTGGTCCCAACGCAAAACATGGCGGAAGCGTATCCAACAACTCCCTTTCCTATATTCAGGAATGATGCACACCAACTAAACACTTTTATAGATAGAAGTCGTACACTTTTATTTACGTAACTAAATGGACATTGTTCGATGATACATCCAAAAAGTGCCGTGGTTTCCTACACCCGGCTACACTTCAAAAGTGGTTTGACGACCTCAGCAACCACTTACCAAACATCCATCTTTCAGTGCTGGCATTCCAAAAATTTCCTTCCTTTGCTGTCCTCCTCCTCGTGGTCACGCCTAGCCAGTCGATTTGTTTGCTGGTGGCGGTGGCAGCGGCTCCAGCGTTCGTCCATCCCGATGAACAAATATAGCGACATACTCCTGGAGTACAGGGCCTGTGGGAGGATTAGTATCGAACATCATAATCACTCTCACCCGTATGAACGTCAGTCCTCGCACCTCAAGGTCCTGATGTTCCGATCGCTCTCACTGCAGGTCAATCGGGAATCCATAGAATGTACCGGGAGGTGTGGGCAGCAGAGGCAACTTGTCTAGTTTGAAATGTTAGTCCCCCAAAAAGGGGTGAGTACAACCACCCAGCAGTAAAATATCTACTAAACTATATTGTGCAGGATAATCACTATCCAATTTCATGCAAGATAGACAAACATATGATCAAAAGAAATGAGTATGCATCAAACCCATAAAGCTCTTTAATGCAATAGCAAGTGCAGTTTCGAAACCAAGATGCACCATTTTCCGTCACACAGGTCCCGATTATAGAATCAAACTGTTATGGCACGTCCCATTCTATGCCATACAATTTAGTCCTATAACCAGACCACACATACACTTAGCATGGCCATTAGTTTTAATATTCAAAAGGTTTCACCTCTCAGAAGACCAATGTTTGCGTCCCTCCGGGCATTCGCACCCAACCTGGCGTCGCGAAAGCCTCCGACATTCAGCCACTGGGCCACCGGGCATCTAGAGCATGTTACGTCACACCTCCAGGCATATTGCACTCCACCTGGCATCACGAGGAATCTCCGGGGCGCGCCATGAAAATGGTTACCCCTACCCTCCGGAATTACATACCAATGTACCACCGGGCATCCCGACACTCCCAGGGAAAACCTCTGGGGCTCTGCGGACCCTAGGCATCCAAAGGGCATCGACTCATTCGAACCTTTGGGCCTCCCGACTCTTGGGGTATCGTCGACCCGAGGGTTCGATGGCATCAATCACATCTCAGATTATTTCAATAAAACATTTTCAAAGCAATGACATCGGATGTCCCATGAGTTCTCATGAAATCTCAATGTTGAATGATATGCTGAATGCCAACACCATTTTTTAAAACAACAACCACATTTGAAATCCTTTTGGGTTCTTGAAAATCCCCTTGTATAGTATCAAGTAATGTGAAACTAGGTTTTCAATGACGCATCAATCAATAACCATAGTCTTTGAAAATAGATCAATCTCATATCGATGAAATCAATTCATAAAATCGAAAGCAAGATACCAAATCCATAAAATCCATTTTCACATTTAAATTTCAAATGCTTTTCGAAATCCACATAATAGCCTCGAGTCGCACTTGTATCATGGCTCAAAATAAAACAATTTATCAAAACCATAAGTAATTTGAAATTGGCACTTTGGCAAATCCAAATCTCAATCCCAACTCCAATGGTTTTGGGATGTTTTCTATAAAAAGTTTAGAAATCTTTAAAATATAAAACATTTCTTAAAACATTTGGGTACGGTGTCACAGTACCCATAAATTTTGATGCAATTCAAGAGATTTTCTAAAACGATTTGCGAACAAAGCCTCAAGGTGCTACCACCTCAACATTTGGTGTAAAAATCGAAGGCTTAAATTGAGGTACTCACAAAAACTCCTCAATTATCTAGCCTCAAATTGATTCGGTCATTTTCGAAGTCACTATCCAACATCCAAACTCAAGTATTTCCAATCTAACTGCATTATATCAGACAACAATGGCAGTGCATTACATAGGTTAGTAGACTTTCACTTGCCTTAAAGTTGGCGACGTCGAAGGCGAGGTGAATCTGAGAGCTCGCGGACTTGGTTGAGGCAAGTTGCAGAGCAACGCAACAGCATGCAGTGAGGCGCAAGCCGAGATCTCTCAGGTCCTGCTATGGCAGAGAGGCGGCGATAGAATTCGAGTTACGGTTGAGGTGAGATGGTGCGCTTCCCGGGCCGGCGGCGAAGGAGGTTGATGGCTAACGGTGAGGAGCGAGCAAGATGGTGAGAGGATTCTTAACTAAATCTACCGAGGATTTCGCTGGACAAGGGAAACCTAAGCTGCCGAGAGAGAGAAAGAACACCGAGAAAGAGAGAAAGTAAAACGGAAGGAAATAGTTTTCTTCAGCATTCGCGGATTCCGCCCGTTGAAAATTGAGTCGACAATCCAAGGAGTTTGTGGCAGCTGAAATGAAAGGCACGTGGGAGGGGAACGTGGCTGAATTCTTGGTGCGAGAATTCCTTGTGCATGACACCTTGGTCTTCATGCATGAACGTGGCCTTTGCATGGTCAAAGTTCTTCATTGGCTGTCCACCGAAGAAGGAAAGGGGGGCGCGCACGTTGACAGCTGGAGGAGGACATGGTCTTCACGGCTTCGGTGACCGCCAGCTTCTCTCGCGCATGCAAGGGCGTGGGCTTGTTTAGTTGACTCTTGAGTCCACTAAATGGAAATCACGCTGGCAGCAATTGAAGAGGACAACATCGGCGTGCACGTTGTAGCCGCTGGTTGTTGACACCTAAATTTTAGCGGTTTAGTTTATTTATTGCATAGAAAATTAGGAGTTAATTTTATCTTTAAAAAAAAAATTAATCGCATAGCATATAAATTTAGGTGCATTTATTTTTAATTTGCATTTTTGTTTGCATTTTATTGGACCGGTGGCGGATGGGTTCAAATTAGATGGACCAGGCTCACTCACGAAGCGAGCAAGTTGGCCAAAACCCATGTTTTTGTTAATGATCGAAAGTTATCTCGTGGGAAAATAGAAATTTTGAAATTTGTCTGAGATATGAATTTTTTGGATAGGGCAAATGTGTAAAAATATTGCGATTTATCTTTGCAAGTTTGGATTTAGAGCAAAATTCTATCGTAGTCTTGAATCCTTATCAATATGAGATGAAATTTGTGAAGAAATATTGCGGGTGATGATTCGAGGAAGAATTTAAAAATCTAATTATTTCCCAATAAAAGCCATACGCATATGAGAAGTGGGGGGGTCTTTTGGTGTAGTGATTTCTTTCTGTTGAACTTGTGTGGGTTCTTTTTTGTGTTTAAAAGTCAACTCGGGGACTCCTGCGATGTCAGAGATCTTCATGCACGTCCGTGGTGTTTTCTCGGTGATGCTATTGCGTTTGTTGAAGGACGCCTAGCATCAATTGTCGCTGTTCCAGTTGCTATACCACGCCAGGTGTCTCGTGGTGTCCGTGAGCCGCGCCCCCAACTTCACCAGCAAACGCTGATCTTCCACGCCAGGTGCTGCTCTCGTTGCTCTGTCACGCCAGTCAAAGTGTGTGTCAAGAAGGACCGAACAGCATCTTCTCCAATATTGACGTGGACTTTCAAACATCCAGCTTGCCATTCCTGCTGCCTTGCCACGCCGGTTCTTCAGCATCTCTTTGTGCAGAGGTATCCGCAGGTTCTTTAGCCTTGAATCGTACCCATCACGGGCCAGCTCAACATTGGCGAAACTTGCCAATCTCGCTGCATCGACGTTGTTGCTTCCCGTTCAATTCGACGCCACGGATTTCTTGGTGTCCCAAACGATAGCCCATCGAACTTGTCGTGACTTTGTCAAGCCACGCCGAGATACCGCTACAACCGTTGCCCTAAAGTCGTGCCATGCCGTGCCACGCCCACCGTTGGTCCATTCTATCGATTGGGTTTTTGGAAATATTTGAATTTAGGTATAGATCTATTTTATTTTATTAGGTAGATTTGTTAGATTTAGTTTATTAGGTAGATTTATTTTATCTTGTTTTAGTTTTTTGAATATTCTATCTCGTTGTTTGATTTATTTTCCAATGCATGATTGAAATTTCATGATGTAGCATCCAATTCGCAACCGCACGAATTTTTATTTTATCTACAAGGTTTTAGATGGAATAATTATTCACGCGGGAGTAAAATTGATATCTTGATCTTTAAGACTTAAGATCAATTTATTGATTTTATTAGTGAGATAGTCAAGTTTGAATTTCAAATTGAGTGATGGATAATATTTTTGATGATCATGGATGGTTTGAGGTTTATCTTTTAATTGTTCTATTTATCCCAAAAATACAAAAAACATTGCATTTTGTATACCATGTAGATTAGGATTGATTACATGATAGGTTAGTTAGTCATTTTTTTTAAATGCATGATTAGATGATATCTAGGTTAGATGATATCTTTGAATTAAATTGCATATCTAGGATAAGAAATTTATCTATTTCGAATTTTATAAAATAAAAACACAAAAAAAAAATCATCATGTATCTATCATGTAGAATTAGGGCATTCTTTGTACATCATTGCATATTAGGATTGCATGTTTATTATTATAGGTTTAAATAATTTATCCTAGATAGATTGCATGTTCTTATTAAAAAAATAAAAAAATCATGTGCACGTCATATAGAATTAGGTTCATGAAATGCACGTCATTTAGTGATGTTGTTAGGTTCATTTAATTAGAAATTGCTCGTCATTAGACTAGGTCATTTAATAAATGTCGCGTGACATATAGCTCGCATATTAAATTGCATGTTGCATGTCATTTTAGTTGAAATAATTTTGTATGTCATTGCATTGCATTGCACGTCATTAGAATTAGGTGATTTTGGTTAATTTAGATTGCATATTTAACTATTGCATGTTCATTAAGAAATCACAAAAATTTTACTCATTCATATAGTTTAGGACATGTTGCCATGCCATATCATTTCATATTAGATTAGAAGCATTGCATTGCATATGGATTATATTCTCGTTAAAAAAGTGAAAACAAAAAAAATTGAGTGATGGCGTGTTAATTAGAAATCATATATAGGATTGCTTATGTGAATTCTAATCTAACAACGCAGATGCTTTCGTTGCTTTGAGGTGAGTTTTGCAATTTACTTATTGCTTTACTTGGGTGTTAAATTGGTGGTTTGCGCACCCGTATGATCACCTCACATGTTAGGGAAGTGAATTAAAATCAATTCAAGCTGCCTACAAAACATTTTTTCGAAATTAAAAGAGAAAGGTATCGAAATGGCATTAGAGAAATCTAGTGTAACCAAGTCCCCATATCCAAAATATCTGGTTTGTATGAGTAAAGTAATCCTCCCATTATTTTACTTAGGTGTCTAATCGACCTATCTTAAACTAATTAGTGGCGACTTCTAATTGAAAAATCAATTGCATGTTAAGAACTTGAACCTAAATCGCAAATTGGTATGGGCTTGGGAGAGCCCGAATTAAGTCTAGGCTTAACAATCCATTAGCCAAACCCTAGGTGGTTCACCGAAAATTTGGTCATGACAATGGTCAAAGTCTCCCTTCTTGCATGCATGGCTATGGACGTAGCCCTTTGGTCAACATCTTGAGATTTGTTGACCATTGAAGGGGACGTGGGCGTGGGCTGCATGGTGGCCAAATCTCTTCTATTATTGCATGGACGTGAGCTATGAACCATGGGCTTATTTGCTGCGTGAAGAGAAGTAGCTCTACGTAGTTGCATAGCAAAAATTTGTGACCGATGGTGAGGCCGTTCGTATGGCCGTCTAAGGAGAAAAATTGTGCATGAAGTTGGGTTGGTCCGCGGTCCTTTGCGGGGTAAACGATTGGGAGGTCTTCGACAATTTCCATTGTAAACTTTTACGTATGCATGGCCGTTGCGGGCTACAGGCCTTCAGCTCGGTTAATTGGCGAGGCTACTTCGGACTAATATCGGACGTGTGCATAGCTGTGCATGGGAATTTCTCTCCGAAAGTTGATGTTTCGGAATGACGGGTGGTGATGAAACAATGGCTTAATGCTATACCGACGATGACGATGAAATTGTGTCCGCAAATGGTGCCAATGACGTAGTCTGTCGATACTCCCGTCAACCCGTGACGAGCTGTTACTTATTTGAGGTCTGACGAAAACCCGGATGCCACACGCTAGAGAATAGATTTGAAATAAAAATAGAAGTGAAAAAAAAGTAGTTTCTTGTTCCCAGGAACAATTTCTAGAAATAAGCTATTATTTCTTTTCTTCTTCCTTGCTACCCCTTGGCCCTTATTGTTGCCCCTTGCTGTTCGGTCACCATCGTCGACCGCCGGCTGCCGGCCGACCATTGATTACTATCGTCGACGGTCAACCGACCGACTACCTACCATCGCAGCCACCCGTTGGTTGACCATAAATTGCCTATCGCCGTAGCAGCCCACCACTGCCAGTTGACCACCTTTGTCGCCCTCCACCACTGGCGGGCGGCCACAGTCATCAGCTGTTGGTCGGCGGTCGTTGGCAATTGGCAAGGAAGAATAAGAAAAGACAAAAAGAAAAAATCTTAAAAAATTAAAGGAAATAGAAATTTTATGGATCATACCAAATATACTACTATTCTTTTTTCATTCCGAGAATAGAAATTTTGTATAGTTACCAAACACATTCTTTTATTTGGAAATTATTCCAAGGAATAGAAATAGAAAAAGACTGTTTTTGAAAAGAAATTGTTCATCGAAATAGAAGCGTTACTAAACGGACCCTATACCTCTTGTAGAAGAAGAATATTGAGAAAATGCTTGAGCGCCTGGCATGAAGAATGCTAAACTGGTAAGTACTTCTTTGGCGTCCCATTTTATGCCTTCTGCTTCTTTGTCATCTAAAAACTAAAGAAGAGGAAGATGAGATGTCTCGAGTTTTATATTCTAGTGCTGTGGATAGTTTCGTGTATGCTATGGTTTGTACTCGTCCAGATATTTCATAGGCTATTAGTGTTTTGAGTAGGTATATGACACATCTGAGTAAAGCTTATTGGTAAGTCGTGAAATGAATTCTTCGATACATCCGAGATACCTCATATGTGGGTTTGGTCTTTACTAGAGGTTGTGACATAGGACATTTGGTTGTTGGCTTCGTTTATCTTGACTATGCAAGCGATCTCGACAGAAGGAGATCTTTGACAAGTTATGTTCTTACGGTTGGTGGTTTCGTAATTAGTTGGAGAGCAATTTTGCATAACACAGTTGTTTTGTCTACCATCGAAGCAAAATACATGGCAGTAGCAGAAGTGGGATATGAAGCTCTTTGTTGAACCGTTTGGTTACAGAAATTGGTGTGAAGTAAGAGGGAGCCTCCGTTATCTTTTGCGAAAATCAAAATGCAATCCAGTTGACCAGGAACACGATATATCATGAGAAGACAAAACGTATCGACATATGGTATTACTTTGTACGTGATAAGGTTACTAAGGGCACGGTTACAATGAAAAAAGTGTTTACAGTGGATAATCCGACATATATGTTGACTAAACTAGTTCCTTTAATCAAGTTGAAGCATTGCTTGGACTTGATTTGCGTTTTTGCAATTTGAGTTCCTTAGGTGGAGTTGGTGGCGTTTCATCCCTTGTTTCCTACATTGAGTATGCTCACGTAGGCTTAGAGGTGTGCATCGTCGATTCCGCTGTTTTGGGGGTGGCTTTGTATGGTCACTTTTGGTGATGAGGGAGATAGGTCTTGTAATGTCTGGCATAGTGCTCTTTTGTAGATTTGAAGTCAAGGTAGATTTGTTGAGTTTTGACTTTCAAATTAAGAGATGAGAGTATTTTATACCATGCACATTTTATTTTAGGAATTTTTGAAGGGAAATTGTAGAAGGAATGTGTTTATAACACATCTCCAACCCTAGCCTCTATATTATTTCATGTTTTGTTTTTTCCTATCTTCTTGTTGGATATTTAGATCTTGTGGCTCACATTTTTAGAGCTTTTAGAATTGTACTTTTGTGCGTTTTTTTGAAGATAGTGAAATCCCTTTCTTTCTCCATGGTTTTTTTGTTTTGGGAATTCCATGTAAATTTTGCATCTCGTGTAATTTCGATTTTCTTTCATCCTTTGCTGTTTGTTCTTAGATTGATACATCTTTGATTGGTGTTTTTCTGCAATAGTTACAATAGGCCTAAAACTTATTTAGTAACTTTCTAGCTCAAAAAGTTAGAGCCGACCTATAAAACCTCTTCCCGATTACATCTCTCCCCATTCTCTCTCTCTAACTCTCTCGATCTTTCTCCACAACGTTGGCCTCCATCACATATTATTGATGGAAGACGTGTGGGTGTTCATTCTTTTGGCATCCTCCTTCCTCTTCCTTCTCTTCTTGTTCAAATTGCAGAGAAGCAGCAAGAGAAACCTCCCGCCGGCCCCACCTTCACTCCCTATCATCGGCCACCTCCTCCTCGTAGAAGAGCCTATCCACCAGACCCTCTTATCCGTCTCCAATCGCCACTGTCTTTTCCCTCTCCTTTGGTTCTTAGCTCGTCATTGTCGTATCCTCGCCGTCCGTGGCCGAGGAGTGCTTCACCAGGAACAATGTCATCCTCGCCAACCACCCCACATGTTCACGGGCAAGATCATGGCCTACGACAACACCACCATCGGCACCACCCCCTATGGCTCCCAATGGTGCATCCTCTATTGCCTCATGGCCCTCGAGATCCTTTCGCTGCACCACCTTGCCGGCTCCCTTGCCGGCCGACAGGAGGAAGTCGGAATCTTCGTGAGGAACCTCTATGAGGCGGCCTCCTCCACATGGAGCGGCGGTTTCACAAGGATAAAGATGCGGTCGAGGCTGCAGGAGCTGTCCTTCAACATCATCATGAGGATGATCTCTGGGAAGTGCTACTCCAGGGTCACCGTCAATGCGGGCAACGCCAAGGTGGCCAAGCGGTTCAGGGAGGTGATAAAGGAGGAATTCGAGCTGAGCGGGATAGACCTGGCTGATTTCTTGCTAGTGCCAAGGAAAGTGGCAGACTTCAAGGGGAGGAAGCGGAGGATGGTGGACGCGGCCAAGAGGTGCAATGTGATCTTGCAGGGGATGATAGACGAACTCAGGTTGAGAACGAAGAAAAGCAATGGTGGCCGAGAGGTGGAGAGCAAGACCATGATCAATTCTATGCTGTCGGAGGGCTACTCGAACGACATCATCAAAGGCCATATCCTGGTACGTGTATGTTGACACCTAAATTTTGGCGACCCGTTTAGTCATTTATCGCATTAAAAATTAGGGGGTAATTTTATCCCTAAAAAACTATTAATTGCATAGCATATAAATTTAGGTGCATTTATTTTAATTTGCATTTTTTGCATTTATTTACAATGGGTCGATGATAGATGGGTTCGAATTGATGGGTCAGAACTTTAATTTGATGAGTTGGGCTAAGCCTACGAAGAGAGCAAATCGGCCCAAGCCCGTATACTTGGGTAGATTTTACGGATTTATCTTTGTGAGATTTCAATTCAAAAGGAAATATTGCTTTCGGGAAAAATCTTTGTGGATGTCGATTTGAAGAATGAAATAAAACCCTAGTTGACTCACCTATAAAAGGTTGCTACACTAAAGAAAAAAAGAGGGGCCACACAATTCCATACACGGCCACCATTGAGAGAGAGCACATTCGTGAGAGAGAGTCATGGTTGAGCTTCCACACGTACGGCCGAGACTTTGTTTGCTTGCTACCATCTACCGCAGCATCTTCCTCTTGTTGGCCCAAAAGCAGCTATTGTTTTGGCGAACCGGTGGACTCCATCGCCTTCTGGCGATTTCTTGCTCTAAGCTGCAAATTTTTCCAATTTAAAAAAAAAAGAGTCTACGATGCTCTTTTCCTAGTGCTGGTTTCATCGTTCTAGCAATATCCACTCCCACAGAGAAGACATTGCTGGATTACTTTGGAAGAAAGTTCACCATAGCCAGATCTCGGGAAGTTCTCATAATAATCCCCTTGGTGACACTTGGAGATCGAGGCAGAGCAAAAAAATATTCTGAACTAGAGTAGAGTCTCGGTCATCTACTCCCTTGGCCCGTTTGCCCTTGCGTGCTTCGACACACGTCTTGCGAACCAACGAGACGCGCACCATCCTAGTTGTGAATTGCTGCACCATGCCTCGCGAACCACCACAAGCGTCAATCAGGTTGGTCTTAGCAGAGAAGCATCCACCGTCGTGATTGTGAGTCGTTGCGAGATTCCTTACCAGAGGTTCCACTCCGTGACGGTCCTCCTTGCCCTGATCGTTGACACTGCCGTTCCCTCCACCGACGTTGCTACCGATTTTTTCTTGTCTTGAGATAATTTGCTGCTATTTTGTAGGTCTTGTCAAGAATAGTCATATTGCAATAAGTGTCGCTGCAAGTCCCTGCACCGCGAGCTTTAAGCTGCTCCTCGCCACACGGACGCAAAGAGGTTAGTAAAAACCAGGGAATTCTCAGCTGAACAAACCAGGAATTCTTGCACAAACACGAACGGAATCTCGGACGAGGCAAAAGCATTCGGGGAACATTCGCTGCAAGACGTGGAGGAGGGGGACTCTTCTTTATTCTAACACCGATATTACTTTCTTAATTGAGGGAAGACCAGCACAAAAGGGGCACATATCCTCTCTCTTTACTTGCATGTGCATCTCCTGGAGTCAAGCTGTCCAACCTGTTCACTAAGCCCGTGAGTCATTGTTGGTTACCGTGGTCCACCGAGCTTAGCACCACCACGTCAAGTCGCGAGGATCCGAATTTTGAAGGCCAATATTCGAACTAGGTGAAAACCTTATCTATTTCGATTTTTGAATATTCCGTTTCCTTATTTGAAATATTGTTGATGCACATTATTGAAATTCTCGATATGCTATCGTATCCGTAATCTCGAGTAGCCTTTTAAATTAGGGATTAATCCCTAATTTCACAACGTGCATACGATTGACAATCCGATTTTGTGCCTGAAATATAACTCGCAATCGCACGAAAAATCGCCAATCCGATCTCACGCTCGAGATTTGATTCGTGGTTTATTTGAAATTGACCAATCCAATCCCATGCGCGGGATACGATTCGTCAATTTATGGATATCGATCTTATCTTGCTGGATGTGCTGTCGTGTTATTTGAATCGACTTTGTTTTCGTAAAAAAAAAAAAATCAAATAAAATCTGAGTTAGATTAGGTTCTTTTATCATTTTAGGATTACCTTGCATATTTAGAATAGGAATTTTATTTCGAATTTTTTAAAACAAAAACCCAAAAAAAAAAAACATTAAATTAGGATGTTAGTTTTTTTTTTTTTTTTTTTTTAACTTAGGTTGCAATTTTAATTTCGAATTTTTATAAAAAAAACACAAAAATTGTCATGCATATGTCATGTAGAATTAGGGCATTCTTTGCACGTCATTGCATATTAGGATAAGATTGCATGTTTAAATTTTAAGTTTAGATATTTTCTCCTAGATAGATTGTATTTTAGGTTAGGGATAATATCCTAGTTTAAATCAAGATTTGACCTAATCTGAATCTTAATATAAGTTGGATGATATCTTAATCTGCATGGATAATTTTCGCATTTTTTCTAATTTCGAATTTCATTAAAAAAAATACCAAAAAAATTGTCTTAGAATAAATTAATTTCATTCTCTAGGATAGATTGCATGCTTATTAAGAAAATAAAAATCATGTGAACGTCATATAGAATTAGGTTCATGAAATGCATGTCATTTGATGAAATTGTTGCCGGATCCATTTAGTTAGAAATTGCCCGTCATTAGCATTAGGTCATTTAATAAATGTCGCGTGACATATAGTTTGCATGTTGCGTGTCATTTTGTATGTCATTGCATTGCATTGCACATAATTTCTAGGCTTCATTTAAATAAAAAAAAATCTTGAAAAAGATTGAGTGATTGCATGTTAATTATAAATCATATCTAGGACTGTTGATGTGAATTTTGATTTAACATTGCAGATGCTTTCGTTGCTATAAGGTAAGTCTTGCAATTTATTCATTGCTTTATCCGAGTGTTAAATTAGTGTTTTGCACACCCGCATGATTGCCTCACATGTTAGGAAAGTGAATTAAAATTAATTCAAGTTGCCTGCAAAACATTTTTTCGAAATAAAATAGAAAGGTACCGAAAGGGCGTTAGTGAAAGCTAGCGTAATCAAGTCCCCGAACTCACAAATCTCTGGTTTGCAGAAGTAAAGTAAATCTCCCGTTACTTTACTTGGGTTTCTAATCGACCCACCAAAAATAGATTAGTGGCAACTCCTAATTTAAAATCAATTGCATGTTAAGAACTTGAACCCAAGTCGCGAATTGGTATGGGCTTGGGAGAGCTCGAGCTAAGTTTAGGCTTAGTAATCCATTTGCCAAACTCTAAGTGGTTCACCGAAAATTTTGTCGCGACAGTGTATAACAAATGTTCTATTGACTTCACTTACACATAAACAGTGCTCTGTTTCTTGATTCTTTATGACTGGGGGTCTGTGATTCTTTACGCATGTACAGGCAAGCAAATTTTAGTTTATCATGGGGATACCCTGAAATGGACAAAAATTTGACTCCTTCCAAGGCAAAGATTGTTCTTAAACCCTTGGCGCTTGAAAGATTGTTAAGAGTCAAAGTATACATATTCCTATATGAATCAGGATCGTTGGCAATGACTTGCTTTCTTTGGATACCAAAAATCTAACGATCTATATTAATTTAAATATATTTTACTTTGCTCCATAGAGTTTGAAATCGGTTTCACAAGGTACCGAGGAATTGCCTCCTTTTTGTATTGTATATTCTGTTAAAGGTCTGATTTAACTTTTCTATTTCAAGTAATAGGGTCTTGTTTCTTAGCCATTATTATATGACTCAAATTGATGCGAACCCAATGCTAATGCTATATCATGTGGATCTCATGTGAAATCTATAATGGTACATGTGAGTTGGGCTCACATCTAACGACTCACGCGTAACGAGATTATGCTTGAATTTTTTCTTTCCTGAATGATAGCCGTTATGTAGATTGTCGTTCATTAAAAAGATGAAGGAGGAGAAAGGTCAGAAAGAAAGAGCTCGTATAAGGTAATGTGCATAAAAATATCAATTACACGAGTCCATGGATCTTAGGTCATGTGTGCAGTGAATGGCTTAAGTAGAATTCTCATTTTCTTTTCCATGAACTTTCGCATGTTATCCAACTCCAATGGATTCAAGCTGTTCAAACGATAGAAAAGTATGTCGTTTAAAATAGGGAAAAGTACAGAAAAGTCTTAAACCTATTGCATTTGTACCAATTCAGTCTTCAACTTTTTAATTTGACCAATTTAATCCTAAATCTTTTTGTATTGGTATCAATTTAGTCCGTTCAGCCAATTTAAATTGAAAATTGCTGACGTGGATACCGACCGTCCTACGTGGCACGGCGGGTGCTAACGTTGACATTTTAAAATAATTTGTTAATATGTTTTTGTTGACACCTAAATTTTTGAGGTTAATTTTTACTAAAAAATAAAAAAACACACGGCATATAATTTAGAGACATTTTATTTTCGTTTTTTATTTTAGGCCGCCGGAAAAAGGAAAACTTTTCACATATTCCGTTCAAATTTTTAGGCAATATACACCAAAGGATGTATTTTCAAGCAAAAAGGAAAATTTTGGATGGAATATGTGAAAAGTACAAAAAGGAATATCACGTGTGGTGCAATGATATATTCAAAAATATTGCATGAGCAAAATTGGAAACGAAATGTGCAATAAGGATTCAATTTTTGCCCTATAAAAAGGGTTGATGGGGTATAGATTAGGGGTCGGCAAAAATCTGGAGAGAAAAATTTTGAGAGCAATAGGTGAAAGTCTGGTTTTTTTAGTGAAATTTCGAAAAGGGTGAGGAGAGAGATTTTCTGAAAAAAAAAAAAAAAAAAAATCCGGCACTGTTCATCTTCCGGGTAAACCCTTGCCCGTGCCGGTGCCGCGCTCGGTCGGCCTCCGCCCGCAGCTGCCAGTCCGCTCAAGGCCCGCGACTTGCAGATCTGAGCCCACCGGTCGCCGCCGCCTCTTCGCCCGAAGTCCCGCCGCCGCGAAGCCCCGCTGCTGCGAAGCCCCGCCACCGCGAGTCGCTTGCACCAGATCCGGACGCCGAGCCCGCCGGTCGCCGCCGCCTCTCCGTCCGCGAAGCCCGCGCCGCCGCGAAACCCCGTCGCGACCTGCACTCGCGCCGTCGCGAAGCCCCGAGCCCCCTGCTTCCGCTCGGACTGACCCGCGACACCCACGGCCCGCCACTCCGAGCCACCCTGATCCACGAGCCGCCGCCCGCTGGTCCCGGAGTTCCCCCCTGCGCTCGTGACTCCGCCCCGCGCCACGCCGCCGTCGCGCCATCCTCCGGAGTGTCGCCGGAACCCTAACCGAGAGCCCCCCTTTTGCCGGACCTCCGAACCAGCCAAGATTTTTTTTTAAAAAAAAAAAGAGAAAAAGTTAAATTAGGTATTTTCCCTTTTCTTTATTAGGCAAGTTTAGGTTTTTATTTTTTTTTTATTACCTCCTTATGTTGTTTTCTTGGTTGAGATATTTATTTGCGCATATTCGAAAATCTCAATGCATTACCTAATTCGCAACCACATTAAGGTTTTTTTATTTAATCTATAAGGCTTTAGATGAAATAATTAATCAAGTGGGAATAAAATCTATATTTTGATCTTTAAGGCTTAAGATCAATTTATCGATTTTACTAGCGAAATATTATCCCTTGATTTGAATGATGTGTGATATCCTTTTAGGGGATTTTAAATGAACTTGATGGTTTTTATTTGTCTTGAGATATGCCTGAATTAGGATATTGTATGTTTTAGGATTATTTGCATGGTTAGGCAAAACATTCTATTTATCGTGAATTTTTTAAATAAAAAAATCGAAAATCAAATCAATTAGGTTAGGTTGCTAGATTTATTTTTTAACTTGGATTGCATGTTTAATTACTTGGCAATTATTAATTTCGAAATTCAAAAAAAAAAAAAAAAAGGAAAAAAGGGAAAGCAACAAAAAAATCATCATGCATATATCACGTAGAATTAGGAGGCATATTTTGCACGTCATTGCATATTAGGGTAAGAATGCATGTTAGATTTTACTTCCTAGTTAATGTTTAAGTTTAGATAGATTTTTTTTTAATAGATTGCATTCTAGGATTATTTGGGTTAAGATAAGATTTTAGTTTAAATTAGGATTTAGTTTAACCTAATTCCTAATATAAATTGAATAGGATCTTAACCTAGCTAAATAATTCTCACATTTTTTATTTCGAATTTCATAAAAAAAAAATCAAAAAATGTCATAAGATAAATTACTTCCTTTTTAGGGTAAATTGCATTTTTAGAAAGTAAAAAATGTCATGAACATGTCATTTAGGGTTAGATTAATTGAAATGCACAACATTTAGTTCTTTTTTTTAGGCCCATTTAATTAGAGATTGCCTGTCAATAAAATTAGGTCATTTAGATTGCATTTAATTATTGCATTTCTTTAGGATTTACTCTATTCATATCATATAATTTAGATCATATTTTCATCTCATATAATTTAGATCATATGGCCATGTCATGTAATTTAGGTCATGTTGCCATGCCATATTAGATTACTAACATGCATTGCATATAGATTAAGTTCCCATTAAATAAAGCGAAAACAAAAAAAAAGAAATTGCGTGTTAATTAGAAACCATATCTAGGGTTGTTGATGTGGATTTTAATTTAACATTGCAGATGCTTTCGTTGCGTTGAGGTAAGTCCTGCATTATTTTATTTGTTTTCTTGAGTGTTAAATTGGTGGTTTGCGCACTCGTATGATCTCCTCACATGTTAGGAAAGTGAAATTAATTCAAGCTGCTTGCCAAAATTTTTTTTTTTTTTCAAAAAGAAAAGGTACCGAAAGGGCGTTAGAGAAATTTAACGTAATCAAGTCCCCGTACCCATAGTCTCGGTTCGTAGAAGTAAGGTAAACCTCCCGTTACTTTACTTGGGTTTCTAATCGACCCACCAAAAATAGATTAGTGGCGACTCCTAATTGAAAATCATTTGCATGTTAAGAACTCAAACCTAAGTCGCGAATTGGTATAGGCTTGGGAGAGCCCGAGTTAAGTTTAGGCTTAACAATCCATTAGCCAAACCCTAGGTGGATCACACCCGGAAAATTGGTCGCGACAGCTTGGCGACTCCGCTGGGGACTTGAGTTGAAACTCTTAGTGGACTTAGGCCAATTTTCTTTTTTTTGAAAAATGTTTTTGTTTGGCAGCAAGGATTCCAGTACGTCCCTAACATTTAAGGTGTTAAATGTTTTTGCAGATTGGGAGGTATAAGGGGAAGTGTTTGTTAACCCTTGTTTTGTAGGGAGGTGAAGGAATGTATGGTTTAATTTTATGTTGAAGTGTTGCTTGATATTAAATTGTCATGCATGCCTTGCATTTGCACTACACCTTTGCACACACAACCTGCCGCCGGACCTGGGCCGCACTAGGATATTTAGGATGGTATTGAGTTGGATACGACTTCGACCGCGAGGCCGCGTAGTAGAGGTTGCCCAACTCAATCCCGAAAGTTTCTTTCTTGGTGTCAAGAATGTTTACCTCTGCCCGCGAGGCTGCGTCGCATTGGGGTATCGTTCTTGACTGAGCCGGAGTTAGGAGGACTTGACTTAGTATGCGAGGCTGCAACTAAGTCATCCCACCCTTTTAACTCCATGTTGCTTAGCCTTCCTAGTTAGAAATTGAACCCCACATTTCATGCGCTTGTCTATGTGTTTGCTTGAATCGTCTGGTAAAGTAAGCTCCCTACTCTTTATTCTTGCAATTTACTTACTTTATTATGTCTTTGGTCGGTCCATGACATTAGGTTGGTCGAGTCTTGGTCTATAAACAATGGGAAGATCCGATATTCGATTCCTGCCTACACCAATGGTCGAACTCAAATCATGGTGGGATCGTCTGGGCCACGATGGTCAAAGCTATGTGAAAGATAAACTTGGTCGCCTTGTTCCCCTCCTCGACATCGATGTCCAGAGTGGCGTTATGCAAGCACTTCCTCATTTCTGGAGCCCCCAAACATCAACGTTCATCTTTGGTAAGCACGAGCTGACTCCGACATTGGAAGAATACAGCATTGCCATAGGAAAACCTTTGGAATTGGAATTAATAAATCCACCCCTTGGATTAGAACCGGAATCGATTTTGTCTGATTTTCTTAGAATGGATAAAAACCTGATAAAAAGAGTGCTGAAAGATAATTGTCTTGCATGTCCTTTTTCCTTCCTAGATCGAGTTTTGCTAGTGCTAACACTCTCTTAAAAAGTAGGATCTTCCTCCTAGCTTTCTTCGGGTTTATTGTTTTTCCTCTTCGTAAAGGCGCTATTGATCCTTCTATTGCATGGGTGGTCAAACAAGTGTGTGCTAGGGTTAGTTTTGTCAACACTATTCTAGCTGAAACATTCTTGTCACTCACCCGATTTAAGGAAGATGAGGATAAAACCTTTCGTGCACCAATTGAACTTTTACAAATTTGGTTCTTTTCTCATATGAGTAAAAATTGATATTCGCATGAATATTATAAATGTCACGATTCTCATCACCCTATTGAGGTATTTAAAAATCATCAAGACCGAACCCCAAATCTTTCTTACTCAAAATGGATCAAATTGTTGAAAAATCCAAATATCAAGATTTTCCTATGGCATGCTAAATGGTTCCAAGTCTCCGAGGCACGTCTCTCTCATGGCGATAATGAACCAATCCCGCTATTGGGGATCACCGGTGCCACTTCATACTACCCACTCCGTGTGGCCCGTCAATATCAAGTTGTTCAAGACCTGCCACCCCCTCTCAAGTTGGGTTTGTTCCAAGCTCGATTCACTACCAAAGATGGCGATCACAAAAGGGAGCTTTGTTGTATCGAACGAGCTTGGCTCGCATGTCGCAATCAAAAGTTGAGCTTGCCTGAAGATGAGCTTGGAGGGAAAGAAAAGACTTACTATGCCACGACTCAATACATCCGCCAGCACAAGATCCCGACCGAGTATCTCCCAAAGGTGCCAAATGTGACCGAAAAGCCCACTCGACAAGCGGAGCTTAATCGTCACAAGAGGAAGATTGAAGAGCTTGAGAAGCAAGCCAAGAAGGATGCTAAGGAGAAGAGGCAATTGCGTCGAGCGTTGACTTCCCATGTGTTTATAGATCGAGCCAAATAAAATGGCTTGAACCTATTTGATTTTTAGCTTAATGTTTAGCAAGTTGAGTCATGTACTTCATTAGTTTATTTGTCTAGGGCTTTGCAAATTTCTTTACATCGTTAATGTCAAACAATTTCATTAATGAATAAAAGCAGTTAGACTCCCGTCATGGACCGGCATTATTTTTTATAAAGTGCTTATGTGTATTCATATTTTAGGTGATAACGGATCCTCCACGTTCACCCATTATTACGCGTTTAAGAGCTAGAATGGCCGACCAATCGAAATGCGTGATCGTATGTCCGCTGTGGAAACTCAACTCCAACAAGTGCTCGCTTCTCTGAGCTTGTGACGGATCAACTCCAATTCCTCCAAGTAAATCCTACAACCGCACCTGCTCTTCCTCAAATAACTATCCCGAAGCAAACAAACAAGGTTGATGATGACATGCCCGAGTTGGACGATGACTCGATCCTTGTTAGAAAGACCAAGCTCGACAAAGACATTCCAAAGCGATCATGATGAACGCGTCACAAAGCTGGAGGAAAAATTGAAACAACTGCAAGAGTCGCAGAATTCACTCCCGTTCGACCTGTCGGTGTATGAGAAGGTCAACATGCCAAAGAAATTCAAGATGCCGGATTTTGAGAAGTACGACGGTACTTCCTGCCCAAAAGCTCATTTGCAGATGTATCACGTGCGTATGGCCCAATATGTCGAGAACGAACCCCTCATGATCCAATCGTTCCATGCGAGTTTGACTGGACCTGCACTAAACTGGTATGTCATGAAGAATATGAACCTTCTCGACACCTGGAATGAAGTGACTGACGCATTTCTCAAGCAATACAAGTTCAACATGGATATTGCACCTTCTCGAGAGGATCTTGAGAGGATGGAGAAAAAGAGGAACGAGTCATTCAAAGAGTATGCTGTAAGATGGCGAAATCTAGCAACTCAAATCACTCCCGAGCCTACTGACAAGGAGTTGATGAAGTTGTTTGTCAAAACTCTCCGTCGAGTTTCGTAACCGGATGGCTGGCACGTATGTTAAAAACTTCAATCGCTTATTCCCGTGGGAGAACAACTCGAAGTGGGGATAAGGGAATGATGGTTTACTGAGCCATCTAGTAAAAGATTCACTGCCAAAAAGGAGAAGGAAGCAGCTGTGGACGTGAATGTGGCTTATAGCCAAGAGAATGTCAAACGTGCCCCGACTATCCAAATGAATCCGAGACAACCCCAAACTGCTGGCCGTCAACCATTTAATAGGAGACAATTCTCTCCTCTCCCTGGGTCTCCATCCCAAGTGCTGACGATCCTCCGAAAGAAAGGTTTGCTTACTAGTGAACCAAAGCGTCCTAACCGTGAAAGCAATCGCAGCTACGACCCAACAAAGAAATGTGACTACCATAGCGGAGAATTGGGGCATTCAACTGATGAGTGTTTCACCCTCAAGCACAAGATCCAAAACCTCTTAGACACGAAAATCTTTTCGTTTCAAACTGCCGCCCGAATGTCCGAAGAATCCATTACCCGAGCATGAGGGTACGGTGAATGCTATCCCGGAACCCGAAGTCGGTCGAATCGAGGACTCGAAGGTGCACGTGGCGGATGCTTACACGGGGGTGAGAGCTGGATATTATCCAGGTCAAGAAAATGTCCCCCTATCGCTAATGAAGGAAAGAATTGCCCAAATGGTGGATGACGGCATTATCGTATATGCTGACCGTAACTGCGTAGTTTCCACTATTTCACACATCATCATCGATTGGGAGGAGGAGCAGGCTGCGCTCAATACTGATAAGGAAGAAGTTGATCCTTCGCTCGCGGATATGCCCCCGCTAGAAGATGCATCTGATGAGGAGATTGTGATCGAGATACCTCAACCATATGAGTATGTCAACAACAAAGCAGTGCCTTGGTCTTATGACTTAGATGTCGATCTTGTTACGAGGTCTGGTCGGACCTATGGTCCAGCTAGTGCTCAAACTGCGAAGCCAGTCACCGATAAAGAGGCTAAGGAATTTCTGGCTGTAATTAAAGCAAGTGAGTATAATGTGGTCGATCAATTGCGAAAAATGCCTCGCTCGAGATCTCTTTGCTCGAGCTTCTTCAAACATCCTCGGTGCATCAAAAGTCACTAATAAAGGTGTTGAGTGAAATTTATGTGCCGAGACAGTTGAGGCCGACAAGCTGGAAAATTTGTGGGATCAATCCTTCTTAAGGATTTGATTACCTTTTCGATGAAGAATTCCCTCTCGAAGGCCGGGGACATAACAAAGCACTCTACATATCCGTTAAACACAAGTCTTCTCATGTGTCTCGAGTGCTCCTTGATAATGGGTCCGCCCGAACATATGTCCATTAGCCACTCTGCACCGCCTCAAGGTAGACCCGTCAAAGATACATGCTGCGATGACCTCAGTACGAGCTTTTGATGGCACAAAGAAGGAAGTACTCGGAGAAATCCGTCTCGACATATAGATAGGGCCAGTCGTCTTCAACACTCCCTTTCAAGTGTTGGACATCCCTACCGCATTCAATTTCCTGCTGGGTCGTCCATGGATACACACTGCTGGAGCAGTACCTTCAAGTCTACATCAAGCTGTGAAATTTGTGATCGAAATGAAGCTGGTTACCGTATATGGTGAGGAAGACCACCGGATCTATCATGAGACAGCTATCCCCTATGTAGAGCCAGATTCTGAGCTCGAATCAAGTTACCACTCATTTGAGTTGGTATCCACCATACATGCTTCTCGAGGTTCATCACCGCCCATTCCTGAAGTTTCGATGCCGCCCTTATGGTAGGAAGAGTAATGGTCGGAAATGGTTTTGTTCCGGCAATGGTCTTGGAAGAAATGGTCAAGGCATTCGAAGCGCCATTGAAGCCCCTCAGAGGTCCCGTTCTGCTGGTTTAGGGTACCATGGAAGAGGTGGAGGAAGTTCAAGAGGACGAAGACAAGGAAGGCAGAACCGGCCACTTGGTCAAGGGCGAGGGAGGCAAAACTCACTACCCCCGAGCATTCATGAGACATTCCCCGGTCCTCCCATAATGATGCAGGATGAAGCGGATACCCTAGGGCAGCCTAGTGGCAAATTTGATTACCTCGGGTGAAGTATTCAGCCCCTCCCGGCCTACTATGTTGATCCTCGTGAGATAGTCCCGAGATGGATGGGATGGTATGGATAATCGACACCCTCGGAGACAGAAAAGTATGGAGATGCATTGGAAGGAATCACTAGTCTCTTCGATGACGTCTTCATTGGGACCATTGACGAAGGACTCCGGAGGAGATGGGCTCGCCCACACAGAGTAACTCATTTATCGCTTTCTCACATTCCCCGCGCGGGAATTTTTATCGCTTTCTAGGGCTTGTTTTTGATTTTTTCTTTTCGCTTTATTTTTAGGGCTTGAAAATTGCATTTCCATTCAATAAATGTAATTGATTGATGAATACCAATAAAATTACAAGTTTTATTTTGAGGGCATGATGAGGTACACCAAACCAGCCCGGTGATGATATCCAGCCGATAAAAGAAAAAGAAAATCCAAGGAGAATTCTGAGGCCTGGGCTTCATCATGTTTTCTCGTGTCAAAATATTTCAAAAAAATGCTTTTGCCAAGGTTTTTCTTAACACAAAAAAACAAAAGAAAAAGAAAATAATAGATTACTCTATTTGTCTTTCTAATTTATTCACTTCATGTTTCGAGAACAGTCTTGTGGCATACAAAGGCATGGAAACGGTCCAATCCAATGCAACAAATGCTGATATGGATGATCTCAAGGACTCGATTGAAGATTCCATTGAGGTGCAGCGAAGTCGGGAACAACATGAAAAAATCAAGGCTCTCACATCCGAGCAGACTGTCACTATTAATTTAAGTGACACTGAAGAAGCTAAAGAAGTTAAAATTGGGGCAAATCTCCCTAAAGACGAAGCCGAGCACCTAATTCAACTACTGAAGGAATATCAGGATATCTTTGCACGGACTTATGCTGACATGCCTGGTTTAGACTCATCGATTGTCGAGCATTGCTTGCCTACTAATCCGGACATGCCACCTAAGAAGCAGAGACTTCGGAGAACTAAGCCTGAGCTTTCAAAGAAGATAGAGGAGGAGGTGATGAAGCTTCTAAATGTGGGATTCATTGAAGTCTCACAATACCCTGAATGGGTGGCTAACATTGTGCCGGTAATGAAGAAGGATGGTCGAGTTCGAGTTTGTATTGACTATCGAGATCTAAACAAGGCGAGTCCAAAGGATGATTTCCCACTCCCTCACATTGATGTCCTCGTCGATAGTACCGCCGGGTTCGAACTATTCTCGTTTATGGATGGGTTTTCCGGATACAATCAGATAAGGATGAAAGAGGAGGACAAAGAGAAGACTGCATTTATCACCCCGTGGGGGACTTTTCATTATAAAGTCATGCCCTTCGGACTCAAGAACGCAGGAGCAACTTACCAGCGAGCCATGGTAACACTATTCCATGATATGATGCACCAGGAGATTGAAGTCTATGTTGACGATATGATTGCAAAGACCCGACCTGGAAAAAGCCATATGGAAACCTTGAAGAAATTATTTGACCGACTTCGTGAATTCAAGCTCCGGCTAAATCCCGCTAAATGTGTGTTTGGGGCAACATCTCGTAAATTACTTGGATTCATTGTAAGCAGTAAAGGGATTGAGATAGACCCATCCAAGGCTAAGGCCATATGTGAGCTGCAACCTCCATCGACGGTGAAAGAAGTCCGGAGTCTTTTGGGAAGACTGAATTACATAGCTCGATTCATTTCTCAACTGTCTGAAACGGCCAAGCCATTCTTCAAACTCCTAAAGAAGAATGCACGAATCAACTGGGATGACGAGTGTCGAGAGGCATTCGACAAATTGAAGCAGTACTTGATGAATCCACCGGTTCTTGTCCCACCATCACCGGGGGCATCCCTTGATTCTCTACCTCACCATTCATAGTGAATCATTGGGTGCAATGTTGGCTCAAGAAAGTCCTGTTGATAAAAAAGAACGAGCCATTTACTATCTAAGTAAGAAGTTCACCATATCAGAGTTGAAATATTCTGATGTTGAAAAGACTTGTGCCGCTTTGGTATGGGTATTGCATAGATTGCGACAATATACATTGCATTACCAAACATTTCTCGTGACAGAAAATGACCCCGTCAAGTATTTACTTAATCAGCCAGCTTTGGTGGGTAAGTTGGCCAAATGGCAAATTTTGATTTCCGAATTTGATGTGCAATTCATGCTACAAAAGTCGGTTAAGGGTCGAGCGATCGCTGATCTATTGGCCGAGAATTCGGGCGTCTCTAACAACGATGACAATTTCCTTGATGACCGTGTCTTGAGTGTAAATGAAGACTCATGGAAGATGTTTTTCGATGGGGCCGTAAACTTGTCTCGGCTCAGTACCGGGCGGTTCGATATCCCAGATGGACAGCACTATCCGGTAGCTGCAAAATTGACATTTCCATGCACCAACAATGTGGCCGAGTATGAAGCTTGCATCCTCGGACTTCAAGCCGCAATCGAGATGGATGTGGCCAAGTTAATGGTATTCGGAGATTCAGCACTAATCATATTACAGACCGTAGGCGAGTGGAAGACTAAGGATGCCAAATTGCTCCCATATCACCGGTATCTAGAAAGTCTCGTGAAGCAATTCAAAGAAATTTCATTTGAATACCTACCGAGGTCTCACAATCAATTTGTTGATGCACTCGCAACTTTGTCATCTATGTTACAAGTTGCCGACGGATTAGAAGTCGAGCCATTGAAAATAGAAGTTTTGCCAAAGCCGGCTTACTTGTATGATCATAATCGAAGAACCTGATGGAAAACCATGGTATTACGATATCATGAACTACATTAAAAGGCAGGAATTTCCTGAAGGAAGTACTCCCGCTGATAGGAAGTACATCATGAAGATGGCCTCAAAATTCTTCGTCAGTAGCGAGAATCTTTACAAGAGATCCTATGATTCAATCCTGTTGCGATGTGTGGAGGCAACTGAAGCTACTCAAATCATGCAAGAAGTGCACGAAGGGATATGTGGCCCTCACATGAATGGGCACATGATGGCTAAGAAGATTATGAGATTAAGCTACTACTGGCTCACATTAGAAAGTGACTGCATTAAGCATGTACGAAGTTGTCATCGCTGCCAGATTCATGGTGATAAGATAAATGTTCCTCCAACTGAGTTGCACCGTTTTCGAGCCATGGCCTTTCTCGATGTGGGGGATTGATGTGATTGGCCCAATCAATCCTAAGGCTTCAAATGGGCATCGATTCATTTTGGTGGCGATAGACTATTTCTCCAAATGGATTGAAGCCACATCCTTTGTGAATGTCACCGCCCGCAATGTCGTGAAGTTCATCAAGCGTGACATAATTGCTCGCTATGGTGTCCCTGAAGCAATTGTCACTGACAATGGGACGAACTTGAACAATAAACTTGTGGACGAGTTGTTCAGCGAGTTCAAGATCAAGCATTTGAATTCGTCACCTTACCGCCCTCAAATGAATGGGGCCGTTGAAGCAGCTAATAAGAACATTAAAAAGATCTTGGCTAAGACAGCCGAGAATTATCGAGATTGGCATGACCGGTTACCTTTTGCACTAATGGCATACCGGACATCGATCCGCACTTCTACCGGGGCAACCCCTTTTGCTTTGGTATATGGCATGGAAGCAGTTCGCCCGTGGAGGTGGAAATTCCTTCTCTAAGAGTTCTATCCCAAGTGAATTTGTCTCGAGGCTGAATGGATGCAGCAAAGACTTGAGCTTGATTAAACTTGATAGAGGAGAAAAGACTAAAGGCTCTTTGTCATGGCCAAACTTATCAGCAGAGAGTTGCCAGATCCTTCAACCGAAAGGTACGACCGAGACATTTTGAGATAAATGATCTTGTTTTGAGGAAGCTGTTGCCGATTTTTACAGATCCTGGAGGAAAGTTTGCTCCAAACTATGGCGGCCCATATGTGGTGAAGAAAGTACTCCCTGGAGGTGCCCTGATTTTGGCAGAAATGGATGGTCGTGAGTTTTCCACTCCAGTTAATTCGGATGCTGTCAAGAAGTATTATCCATGATAGAATTTGCCATGGCACGTCGTGAACTGCAAGTATTTCTATGATGAATAAAATGTCTCAATGAGTTGAATTATTCAAATTTGTCATAAATCTTGCATTTTTCTTCCTTGATGAATTCTGTGAGATAAATTGAATGTGTCAAATGGAATTCCTTGGAATGATGAAAGGCAAGCCTTGTTCCATACACTTTTCATACACAAATCCCCTGAGCTGTGTGAAAAATTCCATGTCCGCAAGGAAAAGGGTGATCTCGCAAAGGGTACGCCATCCAAGGTGATGAGAGGCAATTTTTTCCTCTACCGAAACACTACATGTATATCCATCGGTTAGCCCTTTGAGCCCATACACATGAAGAGTTCTTTAAATTATCCCTGTCAAGGATCATCCCACATTGGGACAAATTTGAAACGAATGATAGGAATTTTTTACTCACACTTGCGTCAATCTTCGAGTATTGCTTTCGCAATGTAACTTATGTGTTAATTTAAGTGCCTTAGGACGACGAAGAGCGGTTCTTTCTCTATCCTATACACTTTATCCATTGCATAGCCCACTTGAGCCTATGAATTCATTTCATATTAAACCCAATTAGTGATCATCCCCCACACTGGGGCAAGACAAAAATATCCAAGTGGCATGAACTAGAATGCTGACAAATGGAGACTTTGTTAAAAAGAAGAAGAAGAAGAAGGTGCAAAATAAGGCATGAAAAAGCAGTGTGCCTGGTAAAAGCAAGGCCAATGCCAAAAAAAAAAAAATCAAACTCTTGATATAATGAGTCGTATCCCCAACAAGGTGGTACCAAAACTCAAATGCTGTTGCAGTCAATGGAGATTTAATGAGAAGAAAGATCTTCAACAGTGGAGAAGGAAAGTGGTGAAAATGTCAAGATGATCACCAATTTTTAACCCTCTAAACACTTTTTGAGCCTTATGATCCTTTCATTTCACAGCCCATCAACCGAACCTACGTTACGTCCCTTGTAAAGTCTCTTCAGATTAGGGCACTTGAATTAACATAAGAGTTTACATGCTTGAAAGCATCGCTTGAAGAAGTGTGAGTAAGATAATTTCTGCCTCATTTCGTGTGTTTCTTGACTTGTAAGTCCCAAGACAATTGCGAAATGTCATCCTTCAATAGCTTCGACTCAAAGAGTCCCATTTGTTAAGTCATTGACCAAGTCGACAGTACGGCCCTCGTTAAAGACCCCTCAGATTGGTGAGGTTGTACCACTTGCGAGATTGCTCAAACCCTTGTCTGGCATGACGATGGTGAGATAGAATGATTGTCACGATCCTGCATCAAAGGCCAGGATAAAAAGCCCTTTTAAAAGAGGATGAGTGAAAAGTCCTTTCAGACTGAAGGATCCCTTTTGACACATCCATGACGCTCATGCATTTAGATTGGAATCATCATTCGAGATCATTCCTATTGAAATTAAGATGATGCGTGGTTGATAGAAATTATCACGCATGAACCTTACTGGAATTAATTCATGCCTGTGATTACAAATGCATGTTGTCTCTCCTACGATCATATTTTGCAGGAGACATGTCCCTAAGGAACAGAGATGTCACCAGGTAAGTATATCTCTATTCATACCTTAAATACTTGTCATTGCACAGGTATTCCCTTTTCGAATACACCGACACTCGTTTGAGTTGTCCCCAAAGATTTTTCTCCAGATTGCAACGTTGGGCGACCGAAGAATGGTTCGGGTCCTAGCCAAGCAAAATCTCCGTTTAGGCGACCGTAGAATGGTACGAGTCCTAAACAACATTTATTGCTCTAACAGGCGACCGTAGAATGGTACGGGTCCTGGAAAAGCAATTTTCCCAATTCAGGCGACCGTAGAATGGTACGGGTCCTGAAAAATAATTTTCTTCGTCAAGGCGACCGTAGAATGGTACGGGTCCTCGACAACACCTATTCTTTATTCAGGCGACCGTAGAATGGTACGGGTCCTGGAAAATGAATCCATGTTTAGGCGACCGTAGAATGGTACGGGTCCTAGACAAAACCTTTCTGTCGTACTGGGCGACCGTAGAATGGTACGGGTCCTGGGAAAGCAGTTCCTTACAAAATATTTCTGCCGTATTGGGCGACCGTAGAATGGTACGGGTCCTGAGAAAGCAGCTCCTTTCTGCCATACTGGGCGACCGTAGAATGGTACGGGTCCTGGGAAAGCAGCATCGCCACAAAGTCATGTTACTATTCTAGGCGACCGTAGAATGGTACGGATCTGGACAAGTAAACATCCACTACCTCGAATTACTCGCCCTCTTCGAAGGTAAGTTATTCCGTGTAGGTTCATCTATCATTTGCATTAGTATTTCCATGCATCATATAAATTGCATTAAAAAAGATGGAATTCATGTTCCAACAAAAAAAATCATTCATTGCATGAGCATGACCAAAATTTAGGTCTCAATTTGTCTTTAAAGGCAACCTCTGCGAGCTCACCTTCAAAGAGGGGCAGCTGTTGACACCTAAATTTTTGAGGTTAATTTTTACTAAAAAATAAAAAAACACACGGCATATAATTTAGAGACATTTTATTTTCGTTTTTTATTTTAGGCCGCCGGAAAAAGGAAAACTTTTCACATATTCCGTTCAAATTTTTAGGCAATATACACCAAAGGATGTATTTTCAAGCAAAAAGGAAAATTTTGGATGGAATATGTGAAAAGTACAAAAGGAATATCACGTGTGGTGCAATGATATATTCAAAAAATATTGCATGAGCAAAATTGGAAACGAAATGTGCAATAAGGATTCAATTTTTTGCCCTATAAAAAGGGTTGATGGGGTATAGATTAGGGGTCGGCAAAAATCTGGAGAGAAAAATTTTGAGAGCAATAGGTGAAAGTTTGGTTTTTTTAGTGAAATTTCGAAAAGGGTGAGGAGAGAGATTTTCTGAAAAAAAAAAAAAAAAAATCCGGCACTGTTCATCTCTCCGCGGGTAAACCCTTGCCCGTGCCGGTGCCGCGCTCGGTCGGCCTCCGCCCGCAGCTGCCAGTCCGCTCAAGGCCCGCGACTTGCAGATCTGAGCCCACCGGTCGCCGCCGCCTCTTCGCCCGAAGTCCCGCCGCCGCGAAGCCCCGCCGCTGCGAAGCCCCGCCGCCGCGAGTCGTTTGCACCAGATCCGGACGCCGAGCCCGCCGGTCGCCGCCGCCTCTCCGTCCGCGAAGCCCGCGCCGCCGCGAAACCCCGTCGCGACCTCGCACTCGCGCCGTCGCGAAGCCCCGAGCCCCCCGCTTCCGCTCGGGCCCGACCCGCGACACCCACGGCCCGACGCCGCTCCGAGCCACCCCGATCCACGAGCCGCCGCCCGCTGGTCCCGGAGTTCCCCCCTGCGCTCGTGACTCCGCCCCGCGCCACGCCGCCGTCGCGCCATCCTCCGGAGTGTCGCCGGAACCCTAACCGTTGCAGCTTCTACAGCAGGGTGGCTCGCCCCTCGGATCCCTCAACATGAAGCAGACTAGCTCCTCCTCCTTCGAAATCAATGGGCTGAAGCCCCTCTTTGGGACGTTCAAGCTATAATACTGACGGATCTGGTGATGGCGATCTAGGATGGGCAGGTGCGGAGGGAGTGACCAGGGGCTCCTGTGGCTGATGGATCTTTGAGTTTAGCAAACGATAGGGACGGCAATGGTGTTTTGACGTTCTAGGCAATTCTCGACGCTCTACCATGAGCTAAGGGATTGAATTATATATCTAAACCTCATTATTGAGTCGGATGCTAGCGCCTGGAGTTCAACTGTTGCATCTTAGTACTCGATTGGAGGGAATTACTAGCGATGATGGATTGAGTTTTCTTCAAACATGCTTCCTCAGATGCAAATTCAGGTGGCGGAGTGTGTTGCGAAAAGGCGAGCGATCGAACAATAATATAGACAGAAGAAGAAAATATATCGGACACAGGATTTACGTGGTTCAGTCGTAAAGATCTATGTCCACGGGGAGAGCAGCATCGAATTTCACTATAGATCAAGCGATACAAAGAGATTACACACTCAAGTTACTCAAACACTCTCTTGGTGTTTCCCAAGCCCCAATTACACCCAATAATGCACGCAGTGTTTAGCTCCGAAATTCCTCAAGAAATAATCTCTCAATTTCACGAAGGAATTACACGCAAATCTTACCACAAGATTTAATTGGCTACAAACACTAATCTTTCTTGGATGTAATTCACAGACAAGAACAACAAAGAAAATCCCTTCCAAGCACTCGACGACTAGACGGCGCTTCAAGAACACTTCTTCATGATCAACGGCGGAACACCAAGCACTCACGTGGTGCTTCAAGACAATTTGTGGTCCACCTCTACCACCCATGGCCACAAGTCTATATATAAGTGAAACCCTTATTCTTTTGCCAACTTCTCATAAGATTCTGTTTCCTATATGTTGCAACCCGATCTTGCCGCCCACGAATGTCAAAGGGGGAAAGGTCGGGTTTAGAAGTACTTGATCATAAGATCGCGAGCCCTCCCAAGCTCGTACCCCGCGTGATAGCGAATTTATTTATACGATCTAAGTATTTAATAACCTAAGAATATACAGGAGTCGCCACTAGCATTATATATATTTTTTTAGGGTCGGCTAGAAAACTCAATCGAGGGTTGGGAGAGTTCCCTCGATTCCTATGCAACCAGATATCTAGATTTGGGGACTTGGGTTACGCTAATATAGCTATTAGCGCCCTTTCGATACCTAACAGTATGTCGTGTTTATCCTAACATGTCCATGCATCTCTTTTTATATTTTCGGGATCACCAATTCTAAGCTAAGTGATCACGCGTGGTTGGTCACTTTCATTCTATTCTATTTCTAAGAAATGAAAAGGAAACAATCAATGAAATTAAAATTGCAAGACATGAAGTAAACAATCAAGAAAAGCAGTAAACCTAATCATGCGATCCTAAAGAATGTGAAAGAGAAAACAATCGGGAAAGAAAGGAAACCCGCAACTCGTCGAGTTTTATACAATGCATGGAACCCGATACATATGTCGGGAAAACAAATAGTACAAGATAATAGTCAGAATGAACATTGACTTCCATTGTCTTCACACCAAAGTCCATCTTTGGAATCCTAATCTAAACCCAATCTAAGAAACATGTGAATAGGTGCATACGAATGAAAGAAACAAATTTCTAAACCAAATGATATGTAAATGATGCAATATTAACATCATCTGAAAGAATAAGATGAATCTTAAGACTTCCTAATATGGTTCAAATCCAATCAAGATCTAATTGATGGTCAAAAATTGATATTTGTGAAATCGCGCATATCAGCCACAAACAAAACAAAATATAATGCACATTTTAATGGTTTGTAAGACCACCTAGATAATGCACAAAAATGTGAAACTTGCACATGACCTAAGGTTGAATGCAAAAAAGGTTTGGGTAAACATTTAACCCTAAATTAGAATGCAAAGAAGTCACACAAGTCATTAACATTGCAAAGTGACTTAGAACCAAGAATGTCATGCTTGACAAATTTCAATTGTAATTAGCCAAATGGATGCATGATATTCCTATCAAACGAGATTCAAATATGATATGCCATGCATTGATGCGAAATTTGTAACATGTGTTTCAAATGTCAAGAAGACAATGAGGCATGATTTGGCCCTTAATACAAAGAACCAGCAAAATCATTATAGAGAAACAGCAAAAAAATCTAAAACTGCTGCAGAATTGACAGATTTTGTAGGTGTTTTTCGATGACCGAATGACATCCGTTCAGGGCGTGCGACATATCAAATCGAAGCTTGAAAAGTCTATTTTCTATGTCTAGAAGGGCTCGAGGTCAAAAAACCTCATCTAGCACCTCGTTTCAGCCAAAACAGAAAGTGGAATATCAGATATACGAAATTGCACATCAGAGCATAACATAACAATTTTCCAGAATTACTTCCTAACTTTTAAAGAAGATTTCATGTGGCTAATGATATCAGATCAGGGTGTATTATAGCTCATTGGAAAGCTAGTCGAACCATCTTCAACTCTCATGAAAGCATCAATCATAGAAAAACATAGCAACCAGCTCATATCAGGTCATTTGCACAGAAGGTTATTCAAAACAGAGCACAAGTTAGAACAAATTTCCAGAAAACTGGTGCTAAATGCCAATACGTGCCAAGGAAAACTAATAGCCACATTACAGTACAGGAAGCCAAAAAGGAAGGTTTTCATAGATCCCACAAGGAATTCAGTACAAAAAAAAAAATGAACTCAGCAAGAGTTAATCTAATGTTAGACCATCAACAATTTGTACATTTCATTAATGGAAATGCAATACACAACTCCAGCCGCTCTTCTTCCGCAAACAACGATTGAATGATTACTCTTATCTTTTGTGGACCATGGGAACTGCAGCCATAGAGGATGCATGGTGATCCTCTAATCGTCTAATTCATTACGTAAACCGTGCTCAGTGAAGAGTTCATTTTCTTTTATTACTTGAAGTGAAACCTCAGAGAAAGAGCACTGTCCAAACAATTTCAGTAACTTCGAGGTTCAGAACAGCAGATATTTAAGTCCTCAAGCTCTATCTACTGCATACATGCTGCGTGTATTCACTTAAATCGCATATACTGCCCAACTGCAAAGCCACTCTAATGTAATTCAGAGGAACGAAAAACAGAAAAGCCAATGCGAACAGTCATACCCACCATTCCAACATCAGTTAACATAGCAAATGCGCGCATGAACAACAAACATCAAATGCACGTGACCCACATTTGACCCACTAAAAGCGCACATAATCGCATTCTAATAAACTTTATATGGGAAATGCAGTAAAACACGAGCAGTGCAACTTCAATGGGACTTCGGAACATCGCTAAACATAATGTGATAGGAACTAACTATTATGACTGAGTCAAAAATCACACAGCACAGCAAGTAGATTGAAGATAAGGAGAGAAAATAAGCACAGGAAATCAGCTAATATGATTCATCATTAAGCCCATGCATCATAATCTTTAGCTAAAGGCCGAGCTTCGAACTTTTCATATCAAAATGTACATATATTCCATACATGCCTCGAAAGACTATTTTTCTTCAGCAAGGACAAGGCAGCCGTTGTTTATTACATCAAACAGGTGGAGGACATTTCCAGGTTATGGAGCAAATGGCACCAAACAGAACATCACAAACACGGCAATTATCATGAACGACATGCAAGCTAAAGTGACTTGGTGAAAGAAGCTAATGAAGGCACGCAACTTTGGAGCTAGAAAACAAATACAAGTGCAAAATCAAAAGAGAAAGAGTGGTTGAGAGAGAGAACCTGATCGATCTAGAAACAGAGAGCCGCTGTCGCTGAGGGGTTTCGGAGTTTTGTCGTTGGAGCTGAACCGAAACCTCCAGATTCGGCGTGGATCCGAACCCTTGCATCTCGAGCTCCGGAAGGACACAATCGTCGAGCGAGCAACAGAGAATCGGATCAATCCGGTGAGCCCGATCCAGAGAGAAGATCAATTAATCGTCGTCGTCGTTGTGGCTGTCGCCGTCACTGTTGTTGCCATCACCGCCGCTGTCACCAATCCTTGCTGTTCGGTTTCAGATCGAGTCAAATCCGACGAGCAGAGAACTGAAGAAGGGAGATCCGCCAAGAGAGAATCAAATCCGAGAGGGAAAGAGATCGGGGTAAGGAGCGAGACTGATCCTTCCTCGATACTCCCGACTGTCGATCTTCGATCTTCGATCTCCGATCCCCGCTAATGAAGGAAAAATCCTAGCCTTCGACCCGAGCTTCGACGAAGAAGGAGCTTTCGAAAGAACGATTGAACCCTCACGAATCCAAAGAGAGATCCCTTTGAGAGCATTTGTCGATCCGGCTGAGCCACACGAGGCGGTGAGATCCGAGAGCCTCCAATCAGCGGTGGCGGCGACGCTGCTCTTCAACGTCGTCTGGCGCGATTTGCGACGATGGGGAATCGAACAGAGTTGCTTCGCCGATTTGCGATTGGATTCAAAGATCCAATCTAGGGTTTCGAACGCACCAGATGATGAGCCGATCAGCGAGAGAGAGTCTGCGGGAGAGAGAGAGATGGAGAGAGCACGCGGGAAACAGACCGATCCAGAGAGTGCGCGGGAGAGGCCCCTCGTGAAAATGGCCCCCCTTTTTTTATTTTGTTTTCTCTCTTCTTCTTTTTTTTTTTTTTTTTATTGTTTTCTTTACATTTTTTCTTGTTTTCTTTTCATTTCTTTTTATGTTTTCATCCATTCATTTTTTTTTTTAATCTTTTTGGCTCTTTATTTTTTTTTTTTTTTATATATTTTTGCAAAAAGAATGTTTAAAATGTCAACAAAAAATCGGGTGTCAACACTATCTAAAACGATTTTATCCAAAACATATCTCCGTATGTTTTAAACAAAATCCAAATCCAAGTCAAAGTTGAACTTTCCTATTTCAGCGGCCAATTTCTCCAACGCAGATTCAAACTTTGGGAAGTTGATCTTCGGATGTTCTTTGCTCAATTTCTAACGTTCGCGACATATCCAATTCGGAATATTTGGAATTTCACATTGGACTCAAACTTGAGACATATTTTAACAATCTCCACCTTGGCTCGACGTTTGAGCCAAGTTGCAATTGCTTCGCAAAAATTCAAACTTTGCCGCTACTTTCCCATAGCCCCCGATGGGCTCAACCGTCACAGATATTATCCAAGTCCAAGTCTCGCTTGAACTTCACCATAACTGAGGACCTCATCAGAATACCAATTCCACATGCACCTTTAACTACTCCGCAAGGATTTTCCGACACAACCTCCTTAACCGCAGATAAAGCAAAACCGTTATTGCATCCATATCTATTAGGAGATCGAATACGTACCTTGTCAATATCAGCAGTTACAGCAACCATTGGCTCTATAGGCTCCACCTCGTTATAAGCACCATCTGTGTCGATTACTTTACTAGTACCCGTATACGCTACCTCAGGAGTTTCTGGTCGCAACTCCACCTCAAGCTGAACACCGTTTAGATCTGTTTGAACACTACTATAATCACTCCTAGCCAGAAGTACTGGAGACTCATCAAGGGTAACTTCTCTGCTGTTAACAGGTGAATTTATATTTGGGCACCACAATTGATCACCCCGCTCACCTTGTGCATAGCCATGGAATATGCACCTTGCTCTCTAATCAAGCTTACCATCACTGACTCGAAAATAACATGGGCAACCAAACATTTTAATAATAGAATAACCAGCAACGTTACCTGACCACACTTCTTCAGGAGTCCGATATCCAATCGCAATCGATGGAGATCTATTCACCAGGCAACTTATTGTACTAAGCACATTAGCTAGGATTCTCCTAGCAATACCAGCACTAGAGATCATTTTTCGGGCCATCTCTAGTAATGTTCTACTCATCAATTCTGCAAATTGTTGTGATTTACTGGCATTAGTGCGGTGTTTCACTATGCCCTCTTTCATGCAGAATTTATTTGCCAGCTCTAAGCAGAACTCCATGCTATTGTCAATCCGCACATGCTTGATCGACTTACAAGTCTCCGTCTCGATCAAAGCTCTCAACCGCGAGATCCTGACACCAGCATCAAACTTGTGCATTGGCACAAACACCCAGGTCTTCCTTGAGCAGTCAATAGACTCTCGAACAGATGCATCCGACGTCTCCGCAGCGAAATTTGTCACTGTTTCACCTTGAAGTTTATACAGGCCTCCATGCTTGATTCCTTTCATTATTACCAAGGCACCTCGAACAACCTTCAGAACTTCACCTTTTGAAGAATACTTGCAACCAGCTAAATCTAGAGCACCCAAGGAAATTAAGTTCTTTTTCAATTCTGGAATGTGTCTTACTCCAGTCAATGTCCTCACGATGCCATCATGCATTCTGATTTTAACATCACCAATACCCACAACATCGCACTTAGCGTTGTTCCCTAACTGGACTTTACCACTACCCGTGCACTGATAAGTGATGAACCGGTTTCTATTTGGTGTGACATGAAAAGAACAACTAGAATCCATAATCCATCCATCAAACGATAAATCATTAGTGACAGACAAGACATAATCGTATTATTCGCTACCTGCAACATTATTTGCAGAATCAACTATAATTTCCTTACCCTTCTCATTCTTCAGCTTGAGGCAATCCCTTCTAAAATGCCCTCTCTTGCCACAGCTCCAACAGACAACATCAGCAACCCTAGATTGACTACGTCTGTTCATATTAGTACTACTCTTACCCACACGTGTTCTAGATCTTCCTCTATTTTCACCTACTAAAGTAGCAAATACAGATTCGCCAGATTCTCTTCTACGGATGTCCTCGCTCAAAATCAAATCTCGAACCCCATCAAACGTCAAACTTGTTGACCTAAAGGAATTACTAACAGCAGTAACAGTAGTATTCCAACTATCAGGCAATGAGGATAACAAAATCAAAGCACGTATCTCATCTTCAAAGTCAATCTCAACTGAACTCAATTGACTAACAATCACATTGAACTCATTGACATGATCTGCAATTGACGCACCTTCACTCATCTTCAAATTAAACAGACGTCGCATCAAATAGACCTTGTTGATCACAGAGGGCTTCTCGTACATATCCGACAGGGCTTGCATCAAATTAGCAATGGTCTTCTCCTTCAAGATGTTAAACGCGACGTTACGAGCCAACATCAGCCGAATAACACCCATAGCTCGTTTATCCGGCAAATCCCAATTAGCTTGCTTCATCATCTCTAGTTTCTCCCCAGACAAGGGCAAGTGCAGTTTCATTTGGTAAAGATAATCTTCAATCTGCATCTTCCAGAAACTAAAATCCTTCCCATCAAATCTGTTGATTCTCACTTTTACTTCTTCTGTTGCCATCGATTCGCTTCAACTCAGCCAAGCCTGGCTCTGATATCACTTGTTGCGAAAAGGTGAGCAATCAAACAATAATATAGACAGAAGTAGAAAATATATCGGACACGGGATTTACGTGATTCAGTCGTAAAGACTTACGTCCACGGGGAGAGCAGCAACGAATTTCACTATAGATCAAGCGATACAAGGAGATTACACACTCAAGTCACTCAAACACTCTCTTGGTGTTTCCCAAGCCCCAATTATACCCAATAACGCACGCAGTGTTTAGCTCCGAAATTCCTCAAGAAATAATCTCGCAATTTCACGAAGGAATTACACGCAAATCTTACCACAAGATTTAATTGGCTACAAACATGAATCTTTCTTGGATGTAATTCACGGACAAGAACAACAAAGAAAATCCTTTCCAAGCACTTGACGACTAGACGACGCTTCAAGAACACTTCTTCATGATCAATGGCGGAACACCAAGCACTCACGTGGCGCTTCAAGACAATTTGTGATCCACCTCTACCAACCACGCCACAAGTCTATATATAAGTGAAACCCTTATTCTTTTGCCAACTTCTCATAGGATTATGTTTTCTATCTAAAACAATTTTATCCAAAACATATCTCTGTATGTTTTAAATCCAAGTCAAAGTTGAACTTTCTTATTTCAGCGGCCAATTTCTCCAATGCAGATTCAAACTTTGGGAAGTTGATCTTCGGATGTTCTTTGCTCAATTTCTAATGTCCGCAACATTATCCAATTCGGAATATTTGGAATTTACATTGGACTCAAACTCGAGACATATTTTAACAGAGTGTCCTCCAGGAGAGAATATTGGCTACATCTAGTGCTCCAACGTGACAAATAAGAAGGTACCTCAAATCATGCCATGTGTCCGACATAGGTTCACGTTATGAGATCAATTTCTGAAGCCCGTGTTGTTGGGCCAATTTTTGAAATTTGTTTGACTCTTCCTCTTTAGAGAGGAGAAAATATTGGCTACGTTTGGTACTCCAACATAACAAATAAGAAGGCAACTCAAAAAATCACGCCACATGTCCAACATGGGCCCATGTTATCAGGCCAACTTTTGAAATTTGTTCCGCAGCACGATTTGAAGTGCCTTAGCACTAGATGTCGCTAATATTTTCTCATCTCTCAAGAGAAAGAGCTGAGCAAATTTTAAAAATTGGTTTGACAATGTGAGCTCACGTTGGACACTTGACCTGATTTGAGGTGTCTTCTTATTTGTCATGTTAGAGCACTATGTTAGAGCACCGCACGTACTCAATATTTTCTCATCCCGTAGCCGTTTTGTCCTGTTTACTTGGATGACTTGTCTGCCAACTCTGTACTGCCCTATGTACCAATCACTACTCGATCTTTATTTACTTCCTTCTATAGAAAAAGCAAGAGATGGAGGAAAATGTAGCCGTGAGAAATAATACTGCGTTCTGTACTAGTTGGTGCTGATTTTTAGGGAGGAGGAGGAGGAGGAGAGATCCCCCAACACCCTTCCCCGGCAGACCCATCTAGAGGCGAGATGAATAAGCAACCCACCATCATGAAAGTCCCATAATATACAACGAAACACGCACGAATCAATTCATCATTTGAACGCCAATCGAATTCAGCAAGAAAAGAAAAGAAAAGCAACCAACTGCTCCTCATCAAATCTCATCATCTGCCGGACAGAAAGAGAGAGAGAATACCTGCCGAAGGTCATAATTCTCCAGGAAACAAGAGTGATGGAATCGTCTTGTAATGGCACTTTCAAGGAGGAGGAGGAGGAGGAGGAGGGCGTGTTGGCTAATGTCCTCCTCCCTAAAAATAAGGTGAATCTTCTCTGGACCTGTTATGATTGACGACACATCCTCCGAACTCCTATTTTTAGTTGGGAAAATTTCGAATAGGGATCTAAAGTGCCCTCCTTTTTCTCAAAAGGGGACTTAAAGTGGAGTTTGTCTTAAATAATAACTCAAATTAGTCATTTAGTCTCAAATAAGAGCCTGACTCGCCAGCCGACGAACAGATGCATCTCCAATGCGTATTCCAATGGCTTGATTTTCATCCAAAAATATTCTTTCTTTGTTTCTCTTTTCCCTTTCATCTTCTTCTTGATTCCACCTATGGTTGTCCCTGTCCATCATTTTCTTCATCAATGTTGAAGATAGGCATTGCCAAGATCAAGAACACCATAATTGGGGCGCACCATTTTCTATGTTCTCCCGAGCAGTCAAACAGAGAGAGAGATCTACCTGTGACTGTGGTGTTAGTATGAGCAACAAATGAGAGAGTACTTCTGTGAGATGAAAGACAAAATTGGGGTTCACCAATTTTTGGGTAAGGATTGCTGGGATTGTTTCAAATTGGCACATGAGAAATGCGAAACATGACATCTCTCCTTTCCGGAGTGTTTTACGCATCTGGCAAAAATCATCCTTAATGCGAAAGATTTTGAATCGAGAGGAGGTTTTAGCGCAAGTGTGAATGTAAGAGACATCCATGGTGTTTGTGAAGGGGTTGAATCTGAGGCCGCATAAGACAAGAGAGAATGCCCTCGACGTATCATGGTGAAGCAAAATGGGGAGAAAGAAGATCCATGGCTTGGAACCAAAAGTATGAGAGCGAGCGGCCAAGTTCGCCTCTCTCGCGACCACCAAGTCCACTCGCCAACCTCTTCTCCCTCACCTCCGCCCGCTGCTCCACCAACAACCTCATCCTCTACCAGGACTACAATTGAGATGCCCAAGCAGCCTTCCTCATCCCTTCCTTCCACCACCACTTCTAGATTGACGGCTTCTTCGGCTAGCCCTTCACCCTCGAGCTCACCATACTCTAGTGCCCCGATTTGGATGGCAAAAATTTAATGCCTAATGAAGAAGAAGATTTTTTTTTTTTCGGTCAAATGAAAAAGAAGATGAACATGGATGAAGGGTTAAAAAGAAAAATTAAATGCTTTTGGACGAAAATACCCCGATCAGGCCCTTTATTTGAAACTAAATTACTACTTGAATCCTAGGCAAACTTCACTTAGATATTCTTTTGAGAAAAGGAGGCTCTATTTGAAATTTTCCTTTTTTTTAGTTTGATTAGTTTCGTGTTTTTGCGTTTTGACCTTCAGGCCTGGTCAGACAAAAGAAGGGTCCTCGGCCTGATCCGGTGGCTCTTGCGTTCGCACTCTTCTTTCCCCGATCGACTGCCACAAAGCAATGGAACATCATCTTTGACCATAACCCTTGGATTTCATTGTGGCACCCCCAAAACAACTAAGATCGCCACAGATACCTATCGCTCTACCTATTGAATACCAGTTACATATCTTTGATTAAAAGGGTTAAAGAAGAACCCTGGTTCATAGGTATATATATATATTTTTTTTTTTTGAAAAAGAATTTGGCGCAGCTCATAGCGAAAATTAAGATGAGTCTCACCATCCCTCTACTCTCGTAGCGATGATGCAATGCACACCAACTACACATCGAAGGAAAACATAAAGCTGAGCCACTTTTTATTTACATTTTTATGATGGACATCTTGGGTCAGTACAACCAAAAAGCCAAGGCTTTTCACTAAACTTGGCTACAACTCAAAAGAGAGATCTTGACCCCCTATATCGATCACGTATAACCCTCCATCTACAAGTGTCGGCTATCTCCAAAAAGTGTCAGCTCCCACATCCTCACGCAGGCCATCACACCCACCCTGGTGCATTGGGCGGTGGCAGCGGCAACATCCCCAGCATCACTCCGTCACGATGGACGTGGACAGACAAGAACTCCTGGATGACCGGGCCCTCAGCCAGGCCCACGTCATACATCACCAGCACACGAACCCGAATAAACACCACACCAGGAATGGTGACACATATATGCTCCATACACTCGACCTCCACGTCAGATGGAAGGCCGTAAAAGGTACCGCGCGTGACCGGTGAGAGAGGCATCTTTCTAATCTGAAATGTTAGTCCCTAAAGGGGTGAGTACAACCACTCAGCAGGTAAAAGATCCATTAAACTACTCAATGCATCAATCAAAACAATCATGACATCATGGTAGAGTACATATAGTTCATGCATATTAAACATGTCTTACCTTTTAGCCATGCACATTTCATCAAAACAGCCATGTATACAAGTCACCATGCCATGTGCATATACCACCATGCACTTGTACATGTAACATCATATTGCCATGCATACATGTCACCATACCATGCATGATTCAATTTCAGCTTTTATCTTTCAATTAGGTCACCACATTTTTCTTTCCCGGGACCAGCAATTGCATCCCACATTTTATCGCTTGCACCCAATCTGGCATCGCGAGGAACCTCCGGCACACACCTCCGGGCATCTTGAAACTCCCGAGGACATCCGGCACACATCTCCGGGCATCCGGCACTCACCTCCAGGCATCCCGACACTCCCGGGGCATCGTCGGCTCACACCTCCGACGGTATCCTCATTTATCATAATTCATGTTCACAATTGTATCTCAATATCAACATGGCACATGATGTGATGGCAACAAGGTCAATTTCAGCTTTTGATTTTTATATGTAATGCCAAATATCATCACATGTGCAGCAAGATCAATCACTTAAAAACAATATAATTCATGGGGCAAACTCATGGATTATTACTATTATTTTAGAAACAGAATGTATTCTTTTTAATTTACACTTCTTAAAATTTAGTGATTGGCTCTAATAATTTCGAAGAATTTAATACGTCATAGACAAGCTCTAGAGGCATCTATTTCATGAAGAACACAACACCACCAGAATTCCATACAAAACAGAATAGTCCATGCATTACAGCTTTTGAAATTCGCACAATCCAGCTTGCACAGTTTTAGAAAATGTTTTAGTTAAATACCCAAACGACCTTCAAAAATTATGAAATTTGAACATGTGATAGTCAAGACATATAGGCAGATATTTCATGAAGAACACTACACCAAAAGATCCCCATATAATTCAATATAGACCATACATCACAGCACTACTATTCTGACCGTTCAACTTGCACAGTTTTTGAAACATTTTTGGTTAAATAGGCAAATGCACTTCAAAAATTACGAAATTTGAATATGTTGTAGGCAAGACATAAAGAGAGATATTTCATGCAGAACACTTTTCCAAAAGAACCTCATAAAAAACGATATAGTCCATGCATTACAACTTACAAAGTCCGAACACATCAGATTGCACAGTTTTAGAAACATTTCCGATTAAATACCCAAATGACCTTAAAAAATTACGAAATTCGAATATGTGATAGCCAAGATCATAAGGTAGATACTTCATGAAGACATCGAAGTTAGATTCGTCCTAGGTAATTAAATATGGATGGTTAAAACCCCTGTTCCTAGTACCGAAATTTCCAGATCTAACCATCTCCAAAGAACCACGATTTCACCTACCTATTCTTGTTTTTTTTTTCTGTAAATTTTTGATATGTTAAACCTCAGGATATCCTTTACAACTTTTGTTAAGAAATCGAAGTGAAATTTCAACAAAAAGATTGCCTTACCGTCCATGCATTCATCAAGGGTCGGTACCAAAATTTCCAGATCTAGTCTTTCCAAAGAACAACGGTTTCCCCTACTTATACTTATTTTTTTTGTTCCAAATTTGAGTATGTTATGTTCCAAATTTGAGTATGTTATACTCCAAGAAGTCCTTTACAACTTTCATTTAGAGGTCGAAGCCAAACTTCAACTAGAACATCACATGCAAGTCATTGGAACATCCTAGGTCAAGCTGTTTTTCTCAAGAACGGCACACTAGACTAGAGCACCACTCTTATAACTTCAATTTTTCACATCCTATACCTCCGAAAATCATCACCAATCAATCATACACACTAAGCACAGCATTCAAGAGTAGATCAAGGGATCCAACTTGCCTCCAAACCAAGCAAACGGTGAGTACAACGGCGGCGACGGACGGCGGTGAGCAAGGCGGACGATCGACGGACGGCCCTCCTCCTTCCTTCCTCTCTTCCTTTCTTCCTTTTCTCTCCTTCCTCTCTTTCCCTCCTCCCTCTCTACCGTGCGACACACCTCTCTCTCTCTCTCTCTCGGTTCATTTTGCTCCATCCGGTCACTTTTCCCCCCTAATTTCCTTCCCTCCATCATTAGCCATCATTAATCTTACATGGCTTGACACTTGGCCATCTTCTTAGGACAAATGGGGGAGGCATGCAAACCGGTCTCTCCCCCCCCCCCCTTCTTCGTGCGGTCGACGGCCCCTCATGGGCTTATGGGCCGGCCACTTTGGCCCATCTTAGGCCTAACACTCTTGGGCCTAAGACCCAAGCTTAAATGACCCAAAATTGACCTTTTAGAAACCAGCTTAATCCCTATTAAATCAAAGTGCTAAATTGCAAATTTAAATGGCTATAAAACTTTGTAACATAAATTAATAAAGTCCAACTTATAAAATTCATAGCCAAAAATATAATTTCCTCATAAAATAAATCTTGATCTCACATGGGCATGGAACAAGTTTCCAACAAAATATTCACCCATTAGGTGCTCGGCCATTAATCTATTACACTTCTTTGGTCTAAAGACCACAACATAGGTTATTGATACGTCCATCGCCCTTCTATAGGTTGTAAAGCATCTATAGGTTGTAAAGCATTTAGAGGTTGCCATGGGGTTTTAGGATGCCACATTCATCTTCTTTTTTCTCATCATGAGTGGACTGGGAAACCTTATGAACGAACGATTCGTATATAAAAGCGCAGTTAATTAAGTCGTGGTGTCTACCGACCCAAAAAAAAAAAAAAAGTCGTGGTGTCCAGCGCGCGCGCGCCATCTAGCGCAGGTCAATTTCCCATGGACCAAGACGGCACTTGCATCCACAGCATCCAAGCATCCTTCGATCTTTATGATAGAAGGTAAAGACAGAGTTTATATTAAAAAAATATTCACATATCTAGCAGATCACATTTAATATCCAATAAAATGGTACCGTGTTATTCAATATATGAATTTCCTAAAGGGGTCTAATTAAAAATTCGCAGACAGCGGCCCCCTCTCCTTTTGCTTGTCCAAAAAGAAAGCGCTCGCACATGGACAAACGCACATGGACAAACGATACTAGAAAAAGAATAAACAAATGACAAAGAAGAAATAAACTCATGTCGCATTTCCAGTCGGAGTTAGGGTTAGAATTCTTTTCTCTTTCGGTACATAATGTTTCCGGGACACGTTGTTGAAGTTCAGATCTCAGCCAACTCTAATCTATAGATTTTTATAGGCTTCGGCACTCTAAAATAGTCAATTTCAATGTCGAAGACTCTTAAGTTAAGATGATTGATTGCCATTCGCCGTACATGAACGATGGCTTTGAAATATATATAAACCCAGTGACGATATAGTGTTAAGACCATAAAATTTCCTAAGTCGGACAGTATTGATAAAGTAAAGTCATCAACTAAACAAAATCAAGTCCAATTAGTATGACTAATTAATAGAACGTGATAGGTGTCGACGAGGAAGAAGATAAGCAATATATGATAAGTGCATGTGATTTAATATAAACTGCTACAAAGGTCGATTGACGTTTATGTCAACAATTTTCAATCTAAATTAGTCAAATGGACATAATTCGTATCAATGTGAAAATATTTAGAATTAAATTGATTTGATTGAAAGGTTTATAATTGAATTGATACTAATGTAATAGATTTATGACTTTTTTGGTACTTTTCTACTAATAATTTTGATAATGCGCAGCATTACTTAATAGTTAATACCTAGAAATGGTTTGAAAATCTGAAAAGCTTGACCCCACGTACCCTTTAAAACCTCCACCCTCTCACGTCTCTCTTCCCATTCTCTCTCTCTCTCTCTCTCTCTCTCTCTCCCCAACGCGGCCTCCAACCCATGTTGTCGATGGAGGACGCGTGGGTGTATATCCTCTCAGCATCCTCCTTCCTCTTTCTTCTCTTCCTATTCAAATTGCAGAGAAGCGGCAAAGAAATCTCCCGCCGGGCCCGCCTTCCCTCCCCATCATCAGCCACCTCCTCCTCATAAAAGAACCCGTCCACTGGACCCTCCAGTCCCTCTTCGACCGCTATGGCCTTGTCCTTTCCCTCTCATTCGGCTCTCGGCCTGTGGTCGTTGTATCCTCCCCGTCTGCCGCCGAGGAGTGCTTCACCAGGAATGACATCATCCTCGCCAACCGCCCCTGTATGCTTTGGGGCGAGATCATGGCCTACGGCAACACTACCATTGGCACTGCCCCCTACGGTCCCCAGTGGCGCAACCTCCGCCGCCTCACAGCCCTCGAGATCCTTTCGCCACATCGTCTCGCCAGCTCCCACGCCATCCATCCGGCAGGAGGAAGTCAGGCTCCTCGACAAGGCGACCTCCTCTGGCCCGGGCGGCGGTTTCGCGAGGGTGGAGATGAGGTCGAAGCTGCAGGAGCTGTCCTTCAACGTCATCATGAGGATGATCTCTGGGAAGCGCTACTCCGAGGCCGTTGTCGACGCAGGCGACGCTAACCGTCATTCTCCTGCCTCAGGAGCATTTCCACCACTTGGCTCATGGTGGGTCTGGCGTCTTTATCTTCCTCCACGCACCTGAGCACGACCTCGATCAAGACCTCCATCTTCTTCGGGTCGTAGTCACCCCTGAGCGCCGGATCCACCATCTCTTCCATGCGGGACCCCGTCCTCCCTGGTTTGTTCCTTGCCCACGGGATGAGCTGGAGTCGCTTGGCGTCCCCTCCGCTCTCCAACGAGTGGACACTCGTCGTCGGGCTGATTCCCGTCACCATCTCTAGCACGACGATCCCGTAGCTGTAGACATCCACCTTGGATGTGATGGACAGATTTGAGACCCATTCGGGAGCCATGTAGCCTCGGGTTCCTCTGATCCTCGAGAAGTCGGAATTCCTCACCTTCCCTCGGTCCATGAGCTTGGAAAGCCCGAAGTCCGCGACTTTGGGTTGGTAATCGGAGTCTAGAAGAATGTTTTGAGGCTTCACGTCGCAATGCAGAACCCACTCTAGGCACTCCTCGTGGAGATAAGCTAGACCCTTTGTGGTGCCTAGCGCGATGTCAAACCGCCTCTTCCAGTGGAGCTCCGGCGACGACAGGTTCTGTGCCAGCGACCCGTGTTCCATGAACTCGTACACCAATAGCCTGTGCTTTCCCTCGGCGCAGTAACCCCACATCTCGATCAAATTCATGTGGTTCACCCTCCCGATTGTGCTGGCCTCGGCCAGAAAATCGGCCTCACCAGTCATGGCATTGTTGAGCACCTTCACTGCTGCAACCCGATCATCGGACAACAGGGCCTTGTACACGATCCCGGCTGCGCCTCTCCCAATCTCCTTGTTGAAATTCCGTGTTGCCTTCTTAAGCTCGTTGTAGGTGAACCGCTTGAACCCGGTCGTGACGAGGAGGTAGCTCTGGTGCGCGAAAGTGACATCCTGCTGGTTCCTAATCAGGAAGAACCACACCAAGAGCACCACCACGATCTCGATCCCTCCGACCACGCAAGTGAACCAGAGCATGAAGTTCAAGGCCCCGTTTTTGCCTTTCTTGGAGTAAGTCCTGTCCAAGACCTTCACCTTCGTGGTGGAAGGGCAACTGTACTGAGTCCTCTTCACCAGCTGGTCCACGGTGAAGGTCTTATTCTTGGGGATCTTCACGAAGAACTCGCCATTGAAGCTAGGCAGTTTGTGGCCATTTGGGAGTTCGATCTTGGGGTAGCAATTGAACTCGGCCATGGAGTCCGACACCTTGTACTGGAATCCTCGGCAGTCGCACAGGTTCAGGCAAGTCTCCCTAGCACTTCTTGAGAGTGGTGTTAAAGATGGTGTTGTAGTCGTAGCCATAGAAATCGACGTGCAGGAGCTTCACGAACCCGATCTCATCAGCGACGCACCCGTCGGAGAAGGTGAAATTGGGCACGCAACCGGCCGACCAGTCACCTAGGACGCTGGGGATGTACCCAGGCAAGCAGGAGCAGCTCCGTCCCTTGGCTGGGTCGTAGCTGCAGAGGTTGTTGTTGCCGCACACGCCGTGGATGAAGCAGGGGATGCCGCTGATCACTTCCCACGTCATGTCCCAAACACTCGAGCCCGGCTCGCGGCTGTAGACCCGCAAGTTGCCATCATAGTCGAGGGTCAATTTTCTCTGCATAGCCGCGACACCGTAGTCAGAGGTGTAGAACGAGAAGTTGTCGGAGGACTGGAAGCGGCCGAGCGGGTCGAGCACAGCGATGCGGCTGCTGTTGTAAAGGAATCGTTTAATTTCATAGTTCGAAAGCCACGGGTACGGCCAGTACACGGCCGAGATCGACGGGCCGTCGAAGACGAGGCGGAGGACATTGTCGTTGCCGAAGTAAAGCTTGTAGAACCCGGTCGAGTAGTTGTTCCGGCTCCGAGCGGAGATCGGAACGTGTTTCGGTGAGTGGAAGCTGGCCGAGGGAGGAGGGTGTCGGTCGGCGAGTCGAAGCTCGCCGGGGACGCACGCCGCTGCCATCGGTGAGGAAGAGGTTCCCGGTGTCATTGAGGCGAAGCTCAGTGGCGGAGGGGGAGCTGGTGCCGGAAGACCAGACTTCGGTGCCGGCGTTGCCGGCGTCAGTGAGGACGAGGTTGCCCGAGTCGAGGAGGGATAATGTAGAGCGTCGGCCGTTGACAAGGGCATCGCGGTTGGCCATCCAGACGGGGGTACAGGCGCCGGAGCAGGGGGGGTCGCTGAACCAGACGGCAAAGCCGTAGGCGTTGTAGCCGATGGGGAAGAAGCCAGCAGAGAAGGTGCCAGTGGGGGAGACGAGGACGTCACCGGGGTTCTCAACAGAGAGGGACGCGCGTTTGGCGAGGCTGGGCAACGCCAACGTGGAGAGCCAACAAGATTGGAGGAAGAGGAAGAGGAAGAGGAAGAGGAAGAGAGGGAGGAGGAGCGAGGGTGGCATAGCCTTTAGGACTTGGCGGCAAAAGGCGAGTTGCGGTGAATCTCGCTAAGGACAATATATATATATATATATATATATATATATATATATATATATATCTATCTGTGTGTGTGTACAGTGGAATAATGTGTGAAAATGAATAAGCCTTTGGTCAACCTTGAGCGGGTCGCCCATTAAATACATGCGATTGAATTGTCCACATGGTGAATGGTCAAAAGTGGATATTTTGGATTGATATCTAGCAGTTGATTATCGTGAAATATGGATTGTCGGTCGTCGGTCGTCGGCCGTCACTGCTCCCTCTTAGACGACAACCCAACAACCAAGAAAATAGAGAAAAGCTTTGTTTTGACGCTACAAATTTTCTGGACCCACAAAAGCTTCGACTCAGCTGCCTCTATGTTTCGTTTCTCCTTGCTGTGGCCCTTATTTGTTGAGCAACCGTCCTCACCAGCAAGCCCCCTCAATCGTGAACCGAGGGCTTCACAGCCTTGTTCCAGGCTGACCGGAGTCACTCCAGTGTCTCCGGAGGTCGCAGCTTGGTTGCTGCCACTCAACCAGCATCGATGGCCTTGGATTCCTAGTTAGGTGAGTTAGTTTCCTAAGTTTTGGCTAGGGGCTGATTACACTTGCTTAGGAAATTAGCTAGACTTAAGGATGGTTTAGGTTAGCTTATATACGGATTAGTGATACTCTATAATAGTTAGATTAGTATTAGAATGGGTTAATATTAGTCACATTAGAGAGATTAGCATCATTGATGATAAGTTGGTCGAAAACAGTATCTGTTCTGCAAAATTGATTCTTGGACACTTGCCGCTTGCAATTTTTGTAAATCAAAATTGGTTGAGAATTTGGAGCTAAGGTCTTCTAGAGAAATGTTTTAGACATCCTTAGCTACAACATATATTTTTCTCAAAACTTTTAGGAACCCAGAAGTAGGAGATATTAGCTTCGTTATCTTCAAACAAAACTGCAATTTTCACTAGAACTGGTGACTTGTAGGGATTCTAGGGATTTTTATCCACTCTTGGGGTTTGAATTTAAAAATAGTTTCTTAACGAAGGTTTGTTTAAAGGTGGTAGGACACTTTATGGTGAAAGGAGCATTTTTTCCATGGAAAATAACAAAAAGGTTGTGGAAACATGGAAAGGGGAACCCCTATGGTCCTTTTTCCTTCTTTCTTCTTTTCCATCCGCGCACTTCCCCTTTCTTTTTCTTTTGGAGTCGTGCGACACTTCTTCCCCTCCCCCCCCCTCCTTTCTCTTTCTTTCCTTTTCTTCTTCTTTTCTCATCTATAAAACCTTTTGTCTTCTTCTCCTTTAAGCTATTCTATTCAGCCTCCCCTGCTCCCTCTTAGACGACAACCCAACAACCAAGAAAAAAAAAGAAAACTCTATTTTGACGCTATAAATTTTTTGGACCCATAGAAGCTTCGACTCAACTGCCTCTATGTTTCGTTTCTCCTTGCTGTGGCCCTTATTTGCTGAGCAACCGTCCTCACCAGCAAGCCCCCTCAATCATGAACAAAGGGCTTCACAGCCCTGTTCCAGGCTGACCGGAGTCACTCCGGCATCTCTGGAGGTCGCGACTTGGTTGCTGCCACTCAACTAGCAACGGTGGCCTTGGATTCCTAGTTAGGTGAGTTAGTTTCCTAAGTTTTGGCTAGGGGCTGATTACGCTTGCTTAGGAAATTAGCTAGACTTAAGGATGGTTTAAGTTAGCTTATATAGGGATTAGTGATACTCTATAATAGTTAGATTAGTATTAGAATGGGTTAATATTAGTCACATTAGGGAGATTAGCATCATTGATGATAAGTTGGTTGAAAACAGTAAATATTCTGCAAAACTGATTCTTGGACACTTGCCGCTTGCAATTTTTGTAAATCAAAATTGGTTGAGAGCTTGAAGCTAAGGTCTTCTAGAGAAATGTTTTAGACATCCTTAGCTACAACATATATTTTTCTCAAAACTTTTAGGAACCCAGAAGCAAGAGATATCAGCTTCGTTATCTTCAAACAAAACTGCAATCTTCACTAGAACTAGTGACCTGTAGGGATTCTAGGGATTTTTATCCACTCTTGGGGTTTGAATTTAAAAATAGTTTCTTCACAAAGGTTTGTTTAAAGGTGGTGGGACACTTGATGGTGAAAGGAGCATTTTTTCCATGGAAAATAACAAAAAGGTTGTGGAAACATGGAAAGGGGAACCCCCATGGTCTTTTTTCCTTCTTTCTTCTTTTCCATCCGTGCACTTCCCATTTCTTTTTCTTTTGGAGCCGTGCGACACTTCTTCCCCTCCCCCTCCTTTCTCTTTCTTTCCTTTTCTTCTTCTTTTCTCATCTGTAAAACCTTTTGTCTTCTTCTCCTTTAAGCTATTTTATTCTGCCTCCCCTACTCCCTTTTAGACGACAACCCAACAACCAAGAAAATAGAGGAAAGCTCTGTTTTGATGCTACAAATTTTCTGGACCCACAGAAGCTTCGACTTAACTGCCTTTATGTTTTGTTTCTCCTTGCTATGGCCCTTATTTGCTGAGCAACTGCCCTCACCAGCAAGCCCCCTCAATTGTGAACCAAGGGCTTCACAGCCCTGTTCCAGGCTGACTAGAGTCACTCCGGCATCTTTGGAGGTCACGGCTTGGTTACTGTCACTCAACCAGCACCGGTGGCCTTGGATTCCTAGTTAGGTGAGTTAGTTTCCTAAGTTTTGGCTAGGGGCTGATTATACTTGCTTAGGAAATTAGCTAGACTTAAGGATGGTTTAGGTTAGCTTATATAGGAATTAGTGATACTCTATAATAGTTAGATTAGTATTAGAATGGGTTAATATTAGTCAAATTAGGGAGATTAGCATCATTGATGATAAGATGATTGTGGATGATTTGGTGCTTATCTTTTAATTGCTTTATTTATCCCAAAAAAAAAAAAATGTAGTTGCATATCATGTAGATTAGAATTGATTTTCCTAAATAAAATTGCATGATAGAGTAGTTAAATTTTTTTTTTTTTAAATGCATGTTTAGATGGTATCTAGGTTAGATAATATCTTTCGAAATAAATTGTATGATGAGATAATTTTCTAAGTTAAGATAGGATTCAGATTAGTCTAATCCTAGCTTAAAATAGATAGTATCTCACTTTAATTAGATTTTTTTTTTATAGAAAATACAAAAAAAAAAAAAAATCACGCGCATGTCATATAGAATTAGGTTCATTAAATGCACGTCATTTAGTGATTGTTGTTAGGTTCATCTAATTAGAAATTACTCGTCATTTAGATTAGTAGCATACATTGCATGATTCTCATTAAATAAGTGAAAAAAAAAAATTGCGTGTTAATTAGAAATCATATCTAGGACTGTCGATGTGAGTTTTGATTTAACACTGCATATGCTTTCATTGTTACAAGGTAAGTCCTGCAATTTATTCATTTATTTTCTTGAGTATTAAATTGGTGGTTTGCGCACCCGCATGATCACCTCACATGTTAGGAAAGTGAATTAAAAGTAATTCAAGCTGCCTGCAAAACATTTTTTTCAAAATAAAAAGAGAAAGGTACCGAAAGGGCATTAGAAAAGTCTAGTGTAACTAAGTCCCCGTACCCAAAGTTTTTTGTTTGTAGAAGTAAAATAATTCTCCCATCATTTTACTTAGGTGTCTAATCGACCTACCTTAAACTGATTAGTAGCGACTCCCTTTTGCATGTTAAATATTTGAACCTAAGTCGCGAATTGGTATGGACTTGGGAGAACCCGAGATAAGTTAGGGTTAGTAGTCCATTAGCCTAATCGTAGGTGGTGCACTCAAAATTTAGGTCGCGACAACTATGATGTGCTGGGGTCGTCACATGGACCAATTCTCCAATGCCAATTTAGGACCCCTATCAATCCTTCATAAATAATGTTAATTATACCTATTAAAATCTAATTAAGCAAATGAACTCAATTCCAAAATCAATTTTGGCAAAATCATGGAAATTTAGCATGATTTGACCGAAACGATGAATTGAGACCAATAGGGTCAAGCCAAGTAAACCCAATTGACCCAAACCAGTTCAGCCCACTCCGAAGCCTAATTTGGCTAACTGAACCAAGTCAAGTGTGATAGCCAAGCCCATGTGCCTGATTTGTGAGAATTTAAGGCAATTAGAAGGCCTCAAGCCAACTTGATCAACTTAGGTCAACTCAATTGGACCCAAATCGACTTGGCCCATTGGGCCGATCCTTAATTTGGCTCATCCAACCCACTTAGCCAATACATCAAGCTCAGTTAGAAAAATTAAGAACAATTTTTAACAATCGAAGGATCCTGGATCAACCCCAGCCAACCCGATTAGGCTCGGCCCATTGGGTCGAAAATATCAAGTATGGCCAACCCCCTCTCTCCTTGCATTGTAGCCGACACTCACGCTCGAGGACTTGCTTTACGAGAAGGAGATCGGCCGGCTCGGTTGAGGGAGAAGCGGATGTAAGGAAAGGGCTGCGTGGGGGAGTGGAGGTTGACGCACTTGGGGGTGTGGATCTATAGAAGAAGAGGGTGGCGGAGGTGCGGGATGCGAAGGTGGAGGAGGAGGAGGCGGCGGAGGATGGCGGTGTGTGAAGCGGTTGGAGGGGGAGAGGGAGCGGAGCACATGCCTGCTTAGCTCGGGCTAGGTCTTCTTTTGGTGGTGGCCGTCATTTTTTTTTTTTTTTTTTGCAGTAGAGAGAGTAATTTTTTTTTCAAAAGAGAGAAAGGGGGATTGCGGCTGATGTTCTAAATGGGGAAAAAGATGAAGATTTTTTTTTCATTTTTCATTTTTATTTTCATTTTTCATGAAATTGGATTTCTAATTTTCAATTTTTTTTTTAATTTTTATGTTTTATATTAGTTTGTTGGAAAAGTATGCGATATCCCTACGTAAACATTCTTGAGTAGCGATTATATCCAATCTCCTTTAGTTTTTAGCTCGATTTGTAAATTATCTAATATTTTTTGTTTATGTATGAATCGATGGATTTCCAAGTCATTAATTGATTAAAAAAAAAAAAAACCCTCAAAGTCATTTCCCTAGAATCTAAATAGTCAAAAAGGAGGATAATTACAGAATGAGTTTTAAAATTTGTCAATTTCTTCAGTTTTTTCTTTAACCCATTTATAACCTATTAGAAAAGTCACAAAATGGTATAGAACCCGTATTTCGAGCTCTAAGCTCTTTACAAGTATTTCAATTTATAGTTTTTGCAATTTTTTATTTTTATTTACTAATTTTTTTTTGTTTAACTTGCTTTTTTAATGCAATATGAAGTTTTTATCAAAGTAACATATACATGTGAAGAGCCTAAAATTGGTTAAATAGGTAGGCATGGATTTTTCTAGAATATTAATGTGTTTTGATAATACGGGTCGAGTCAGGTCGGGTATGGATTGGGTATGGGTATGAGTATGAGTCATTAAATTTACATTATATGAAAATGGGGATAAGTACATTAGAAGTGCCAAAAGTTGTGTACGACGCTCAGTTTAGTACCAGAATTTTTTTTTTGGGATCACTTAAGCACTACTTTTTGAAAAAACAATCACTTAAGTGCCAATTCCAATTTGGGTCACCACAAATCTAACGTGGCTATATTTTACTAATTTTTTAGTCCTATGTGGCTTGCCGGCATGCTTAGTCAGCATATAATCCCTAAATGACATCGTCTAAAAGTTGAAAATAATGATAATTTGAATGTCAAATTTTATTTAAAGTGATCATTTCAATGCTAATCGTTATTAAAAGTAGTCAATTCAATGCCAAGCACGCTACTTGGACTGGAGTTTTTAAAAAAATTGTCAAGTCATATTATAATTTAATTATAAATGCCACGTCATCAATTTGACCAGAATTTCTTGCTGTTGGTATTTTTTCTACCTATTCAGAGTGAATCCATTCACAAATAAAGTATTTAGTAGTAGGTTGCCGATGCAGTGATCATTTTTTCTCTGATTTGGCACTTAAGTAAGCTCGCGAAACTTTTGGCACTAAAATGAGCATAGCACACCACTTTTGGCACTTCTAATGTTCCTATCCCCATGAAAATGGGTCAAAACAAATTAAATGGATTAATATGGGTCATACCATTTTTTACCCGATCTGACCCACCCATTTGACGGTACTAACTTGCGTTTTGACCTTCTAGCCTAGTTAGACAAGCTTCTTCAAACTCTTCTTTCCATAATTGATTACCACAAGGTGAGAGTGATTGGTTTCTAGTCCGGTCCGATTTAATGGAACTGATTAGTTTTTATTCCATTACTTGATGCTATATGTTATGAAGAAATTAGGAAAAAAAAGATGGTTACTTTTTTTAAGAAAAAAAAAAAAAGTACATATAGTCGGTCCAATGGAAAGATCCCTTTAGGCTAAACAGAAGAGTGTTACTGATGTTCTCATTGGGGAACTCTAGCAGGAGATACATCTCGCGCTTTATGATATCTGCATCCATAGAAAAGCTTTTAAGAGTTATCTTTAGAGTGACAAAGAACTTGACTGAGCTTGCCAAAAACTTGAGTTAAAAATCAAATGTTCAAAGAAAGACTCTTGTGATGATCCTTCATGTGAGGATCGATGCAAGAAACGAAGAAATTTCATACGATACCATATAGACCACACAAAGAGAAGGCATAAATGGGGACTCTTATGGAGAAGACGCTCTAAATAAAGTCCTTCTAGAAAGCGTAGAAAATTTGCTAAATACTACATCTGCAACAAAAAAAATGTCATTTTGCAAAAAAACTGTCCAAAAGCTAGGGGAAGAAATTCTCAGTTGATTTAGAAAATAGAAAAGGAAATTGGAGTGTCACTCTAGGATGATGTTGAAATCAGTATTTTCCATAAAAGATGAACCCACCAAACATACTGTGTGTGCCATTCAAACATGGTCACAAACCAGTGATATTGAAGTTTGTCTGAAGAATTCAAAGAAGGAATTTTCATCTTTTCTCTGGAAACTCTGAACCACCCACAATCGAAGATCTTTGTGCATACACTCTTTCTATTCTCCCATATGTCGTTATTTAAATATGTTATTTAAATATATCTATCCAAATATGACAAGCCTATTTCTATCATTGCCCTCATTGATAGTGGAGCTAGTACTTCTATTCTTGAAATAAAGATGCTTTTAGAAAACTATTGGACTTCATATACTCGGTATTTTAACTCTATTTCTAGAGATACCTTTGCTACAAGAGTTTGGAGCAAACCCATACAATTCTTTCCCCAATATTCAGCCACTATCAAAATCCTTGGCTCTAGTTCACTAGACAAAGATATCATTATCGGTTGGGATACCCTCATACAAATTCCTAAATTCGAAATTTTAGGATATCATTTTGAGATTTTCAGTGATTATGGGGGACTTATTCTTTGACCAAACAAGTTACATCCAAACTATCCATTCATTCATCCTCTATCTATCTCATCAAATGAGAAATTCCTAAAAAAACTCAAATGGTTCTATTTGTTTAATATCTATATCATTGCCATTGAGTTTCCCATAGCCACGATGCCAATCTCATCCAAGAAAAAGGAAAACACATATATTTTGGGCAAATGCAATTGGAACCATGGAGAAATATTTTCCAGGCACAACTCAAGGCATGCAGGCCTGACCCAAAACTCCATACAATTGTTTTATTCTACTGGCTGTGGTTATTTGTGAAGCCCGATAGACATATGTGTAAAACACGAGCAGATGTTGGAGTAACCACATATGAACCCCAATATGTTCCAAATGAGATTTTTACAACTCATTTTTCTAGAATGTCAGCCTACCTCAACGATATTGACAAATGCAAAGGATATCGTGCCAATACAACTAAGTCATTCTATCAGAAGCATATGTTTCTTGGGATCATTATGATGGATATCGCGCAACCAAAGGGCGATAGATATTTGCTTAGGAAGATACTATGGAATTGACATGCAAGTTGACATGAACAATTCTGTGTTACAAACATCTTCACAAGATCCAGTTTCATCATCGAGGACCATTGTCACAAGATCCCTTTGACTATAGTGAATTGTAACTTGCGCTCAATCTAGATCTCAATGAGGAAAATCCATCACTCCAACTCGGGTATTTACCTCGACCTGGCATTCCATCAAGCTCCACTCTTGAAATTAGAAACGGACTGACACTTCTAAGAACCAGACCAAATCAATAGATTTGGTTCTATCTGGGTGGTTCTTAATTTGGATGGTCTGTTTTGCATACCCCTACCACAAGGTAACAAAACATTATCTTTGAATGCCCCTTAATTTCAATTTTTTTTTCTCATCATGAGCAGCCTGGGAAATCACATGAAACGAACGATTCATAATATTTTGTCTTTTGTGTAGTTAGTTAAGCCATGTGGTGTACAGCACGCGTAGGCACACATCATCTAGCGTAGGTCATTTCTCTCTCTCTCTCTTTTTTTTCTGATAAAAAAAAATCTCATGGTCCAACACAGCCCATGCATCCGCAATAATATTATCCACAAAAAAGTAAAAATAGAGTTATATAAAAAAAAAATTCACATATCGATATGTTCAGTAATATGGCAAATTGGGTTGATAGTTTGATCTAGTAGGCCACATTTAATATCCAATAAGATGGTATCGTGTTATTCTATATATATTTCCTAAAGGGGTCCAAATTAAAAATCCCAAACGATGCCCCCCTTTGCTTTTGCTTGTATGAACAGACAATACTGGAAACATAAGAGGAAAATGGGAAAGAATAAATAAACCCATATTGCACTTAGTTTTGAAGTTAGGGTTAGAGTTCTTTCCTTTTTTGGTGCATAATGTTTCTGGGCCACATTATTGCAGTCATAAGCAATGAATGTAGAGTAGAGATAAACAATGGATACAGGCAATGTAGAGTTTTGTACACCATTTTTTTTGGCATTGACTTGGACGTTGGTCGAAGTCAACCATCCAGATCAATGCTTTTCTAACAATTTTTTTTTTATTTCATATTTTTATTTCAATTTTTTTTTTATCTTTTTATCTTTTGTTTTTTCCCATCACCGGCCACTGTGATGGAAAAAAGAAAAAAAAAAAGAAAAGAAAGAATAAAAAAATTAATAAAAAGAGTTTGAAAAAAAATTTAGAAATTTAAAAAATTACCACATCAGCATTTTCGTTTGTAGGCTAGTCAAAATTGGCCGGATGGACTGAATTGGTATAAATACAAAAAATTTTAGGACTAAATTGGCATAAAAATGTTTATAATTGAATTAACATAGTTATTATTGAGTTTTGACTTTCAAATTAAGAGATAAGAGTATTTTAGATCATGCACATTTTATTTTAGGAATTTTTGAAGGGAAACTATAAAAGGAATATGTTTAATAACACATCTCCAACCCTAGTCTCTATATCATCTCCTGTTTTGTTTGGTTTTTTTTTTTTTTTTTTGTCTTCTTGTTAGATATTTAGATCTTGTGGCTTACTAAATGGTTTTTAGAGTTTTTTGAATTGTACTTTCGTGCGCATTTTAGAAGATAGTGAAATCCCTCTCTCTCCCCGTGGTTTTTCCCATTTTGGATTTTTCACTTAGATCTTGTGTCTCGTGTGATTGTAATTTTCTTTCATCCTTTGCTACTTGTTCTTAGATTGGTATATCTTTGATTGGCATTTTTTCGCAACAAATTGATGTTAGAGCAAAGAAATTTTGTTTTGTTTTGTTTTGTTTTTTTTTAGATGGCATCTCTATCAAGTTCAAAGTGGCACCATTCAATGGCCAAAACAATTTTGGGCTATGAGGGATCAAGATTAAGGCGTTGTTGCGTTGAGAAGGTTCGGTTAGAGCCTTGGATGGAAATTAATCTGACGATATGACTACGACTGAAACTGAGGAGATGGAAGAAAAGGCGCATAGCACCATCCAATTGTCGTTGTCTGATAAGGTGCTTCACAAAGTTGCGGATGAAGAAACGGCTTTGGGATTATGGAATAAGCTTGAGAACCTTTACATTAAGAAATCTCTTATGACAAAATTATTTTTGAAACATCGTCACTACACGCTAAAGATGCAAGAAGGTACTCCTATCCAAGAACATCTAGATGAATTTAATAAAATCATTATGGATATAAAAAAATCTAGATTTGAAGTTAGATGATGAAGATCAAGCCCTACTTGTTTTATGTTCACTGCCAAGCTTGTATGAGAATTTTGTGTATTTTATGCTATATGGAAGAAATCCATAACTTTTGAGGATGTAAAAACCTCGTTGAATTCCACGGAGATGTGTACAAAATTGAGTGCGAGTAGTAGTGATGATAAAACTAATGGCTTAGTTGTTAGGGGAAGGTCAAATCATCGTAATAGATGTGATAATATTAAAAGGGCATTCAAAATCTAAATCACACAGAAATAAGAACAAAGTAGAATATCATTATTGTCACAAATTCGAACACTACAAAAGTGAGTATCCGGTGCTTAAAGGTAAAGGGAAAAAGTTGATGGAGAATTCTGATTTGGCTAGCTTGATGAAAAATAATGAGTCTGCTAATGCAGACAATATTATTACTGTTGTCTTCAAATTGTCATGTCGATGATGCATGGATTTTGGATTCAACATGTTCATATCACATATGTCCACATAGAAATTGGGTCCACACATATGAGAAAATTAATAGTGGTTCAGTTTTGATGGGTGACAATACAGTTTGTAGGATTGTAGGTATTTGTATGGTGCATATTAAATGTCATGATAATGTAGTAAGGATTTTGACAAACATTAGGCACATCCCAGATTTGAAGAAAAATATTATTTCATTGAGCACTTTAGATTATATTGGATGCATGTACACAGGTGAAGGTGGAGTTTTGAAAATTTCAAGTAGTTCCTTGATTATGATGAGAGATAACATAAAGAAAAATCTTTATGTTATGCAAAGAAGTATTGTTGTGGGTTCTTTAAATATATCATCTTTTTTAGATTCTGAAAAATCAATGTTGTGACATATACGATTAGGCCACATGAGCGAAAGAAGAATGACTATCTTGAGTAAACATGGTTTATTTTGTGAGGATCATACAGTCTCACTTGACTTTTGCGAATATTGTGTTTTTGGAAAGTAGCGTAGAGTAGTTTCAGTACTGGGGTGCACTCGACAAAGGGCATAGTTGACTATATTCACTCCGATTTGTGGGGATCGACATAGATAACATCTAAGAGTGGTGCAATTTATCTTCTGACATTTGTCGCGACCTGATTTTTTTTTAAGGATGAATCACCTAAAACTAGGTTAATGGATTACTAAGTCCGAAGACTTGGCACGGACTCTCCCAAGCCCTACCAATCGCGACTTGATGTTAAGAAAATGACCCATTAAAACATGCAATTATATTTCAAATTGGAGCCGCCACTAACCAATTAGGGCTGATTAGAAACCAAGGTAAAGTATGGGAGAATACTTTACCTTTTACGAACCAGAGATTTAATGGATTCGGGGACATGGTTACGCTAGATTAATCTAACGCCCTTTCGGTACCTAAAAAAAAAAAACATTTTTTGCAGGCAGTCTTGATTAATTTTAACCTAAGATACTAACATGCAAATGGTGGTCATGCGGGTGCACAATCAATTAAATAACATTCAAATAAATCAAAATGCTAAGAAATTATAAACCACAACTTTATTAAAGTCCACTCTCTAAGAAAACATTTAAAAAAATACTAATAAAAATGCATGCCTTAAACATGATTTCTAAATGACATGACACCTAACTTTTATTATTATGCAATCTTAATCTAAAATTAATATGCATGAATTTTACTTTAATGATATGTGAAATGCAATTTATATGGCCTAATTTGAACTATATGTATGCAATCTAATTTATACAATCCTAAATGTGCATATACTACATGACATAGGATGCATGACATAACAATTCTATATGCATATTCTTTTTTTGTGATTTTTTTAATGATTCTTTTTTTTTTTTTAATGTATGCAACCTACAATAAATAATGATGATATGAAAAGGGATTAATTATAAACTAACCTATTAATTAACCAAGTAAATGACTTTTGTTTTTTTTTTATTTTTTATTAAAAATGTTAATTATATGCAATTAAAAATTACACGATGGGATTACTAAAACATGATAATATGATGCAATCCTAATTTATTAATATGCAAATGTGCCCATTATGCCAACTAGTTAATATGCACCTATTATTTTTTTATTTTTTTTATTTATATATCATGCAAACTTTCCCTAAATAAAAAAGTTTAAATCCAATCGACTAAAACAAAAACTATCTAAGGGTGAAATTCTAAAAAAAAATCCTAAAAGTCAACTTATTAAACCTACGTGTCTAATATGCTCATGCAAGATTTTAGTTTTTCACTGTTCCCTTTTTTATAATGTTTTTTTAATTTTTATTTTTACGAAAAAAGGACAAGTAATTATTTTTACATAAAAACTAAGATAAAAGTTAAAATAATCAAAAAGATAATCCGTTGTCTCACGGATTAAATTAATAATTATTTTAACTCTACAATCACAAAAGGAAATCAAAATAATTAAAAATTTAGTCCGAAGTCTTACGGACCAAATTAAATAATTATTGTGATTTAACAATGAAATTCTAACAAAACAAACTCAAAATTAGTATAATTAAAAAAAATGACCCGATGTCTCTCGGATCAAATTAATAACTATAGTAATTTGAGGTAAAATCTTCGGATAATGCATATAGAGATTGCAAATATTAACACCCAACATTTAAATAATTAAACTAAACATGCTATCAAATGAAATAAACAGAAAAATTAACCTAAAAGATAAAACAAGTAATGAAATAAACTAAACTCCAAAAACGAAAAGTAAAAGTAAAAAAAAAAACTACCTAAGGAGAGAGGATAGCAACGGGGATGGGATAACCAAAGAGGGGGTGGCAGCTCGCGTCGGATCTCCGGCGAGGTTCGGGTGGCAACCGGACCTGCAACAAAGATAGAAGATGCAGCAAGTGGCGGAGCTCGGGGCGGAGAACCGGCGGTTCGGCGTCGCTCGGGAGGTGGAGCGAGACTGGAGGCGTCGCGTGGTGAGGCGGCGGCTTCGCGGGTCGCGGCTGCGGCGTCGCGGTGGTCTTGCGGACAAGCGGCTCGGGCCGGTGCTGCGGGCGTTCGGGCTCGCGGGTTGTTGCGTCGGAGGTGCTCGGCGTCCGATGGTGTTGGCTCAATGGCGTCGACGACGGATGGAGAGCGAGGGCGGCGAGAGGCATCATCGCGACTTCGAGGACTATTCTTCAATCGTCGTCACCGGCGCCGGTGTGGGTCTCGCGGACGGACTCTCGCGGGGAAAAGAAGACCCACACGAAGAAGACAACTTTTGGGCTTCCTTTTCTCTTTTTTTTTTTTTTTTTTGTTTTTCTTCTTTTCCCCTGCTGGCCGGTCACCTCCTCGCAGACTTCTCTGTCCTTTCTCTGGTCACTTTTCTCTGCAGCAAATCAACGAAAGGGAAAAGAAACTTGCTGCTGACTTTTCCTTTTTCTTGTCAGAGAAAGGAGAGAAAAAGAGTTTTCTCTCTGACCAAGATGGACGAAGACTTCCTTTCGCACGTCTCTCGAAAAAAAATTTTCGCTTCTGAATTTTCTTCCTCTCCCCACCACAAATGACGCAACGTGTCCATTTTATAGTACAAAACTTCCATTTAACATTGGAAAGTCAGAACCCGTGCTCCTTTGTTCGCGGGGATTGCCGAAATCTTAGCCCTGATTTGTTGCCGTAAATCCCTCACCTTCTTTCGCAAATTCATTTATATTGCTGCGAACATGTCCAGATTCACGCCCAATATTCGAGTGAGTGTCCATTCTTTCCATATCGCTAGACAAATCCCATTAATTCCCCTCATTAATTTCATTTTTTTTTTAAATTTTGAAATGAAGATATGTGTTCAACAATAAAAATGCTTCATTATTCAAAATTTATTTTTTTTTTTTTGAAATCTCCCTCCACAAACCCAAATAAAAATTTGATCCTAAATTAGGTGTCAACAATACTGCCCCTCTTTGAAGGGAAGCTCGTAGAGGTTTCCTTCAAAGATATATGACACCTAAAATTAAACCATGTAAAATGAAATATGAAATGCATATGCAAATGTTAATGACTTGACTCTTTTTTTTTTTTTTTGAAAGAAATGGACTCAAATTAATTTAACCCCTAAAGAATGCCATGTAAATGCAATGATTCGGTCGGGAACATAGATCTCTATGTGTCTATGACCAATGAAATGCAAATGCAAAGAAGAGCACGCACTGTCATACCTGTTTGGGGATTTAGGTGTGAAATGATTCCGATGAGACCTGTCAATCATCTGGAACTCCCTTCAGATAATTGAAAGGCTCAAAGTCTTTAGGGATCTGGAATTCTCATCAGATTCTAAGCACCTGGAAATTGCATCAAGTACTTGAAATTTCAAAAATCTGATTTTTATGTCGACATTTGAAAACATTTACTAAACATCTGGAAATCACATCGAGATATTTGGAAAGACAAACACTTGGAAATCACATCAAGCATTTAAGGGTTCAAATATCTGGAATTTACACTAGACATTTGAAAACATTTTATAAATAGGTACTTGGAATTCTCATCAAGTACAAAGGTGATTGAACAAACTCGGGGTTTCAAAGACAATTTTTTTTTTTTTGTCTTTGAGGAAAAATTCAATGAAGGTCCATGCATGATGGCTTTATCAAGCTTCTACCGGAAAAATTATCACCAGGACAATTTTCAGTTATAGCGTGAATCTCTTGAACATGCTAAATGAGACACTTTTGGTGTGAAAAGGCTTTTTCTCTCGCTCTCATTTAAGAAGGGTTATTTGTCCCGTCCATTGATGCAGGAATATATCACTCGATCTTATCATCATCTTGTCGACAAGAGTTCGAATTTTCTTGCAATCGTACGACCTTACCAATCTCGAGAGGTCTTTGTCAATGACCTGTAATGCAGGCTTGATCAATGGCTTAACAAAGGGACTCTTCGAGTCAAAGCAAATTGAACGAATGATTACGTAATCATCTCCGGGTTTACAAGTCAAGAACCCTGCAAAATGATAAAGAAATAATCTTGCTCGCACTTCTTCGAGCAATGCTTAAAACATGTGAATTCCTATGTTAATTCAAGTGCCCTAATCTGAAGAGACTTTGTAAGGGACGTAACATAGGCTGGGTTCATGGGTTGAGAAATGAAAGGATCGTTAGGCTCAAAGATGTGTATAGGGGTCAAAGTTGGTGATCATTTTGACATTACCACCAGTTTTTCTTCACCACGGATTGTCTTCTTGATAGATTTCATTATTGGCTTAAAAGTTTATCACCTGATGCCAATGATTATTCAACTGGAGATCTTTTCTCAACATTTTTTCTTTGATGATGGGCATCGATCAAGCACACTGTTTTTTTTTTTTTTTTTTTTTTTTTTATGCCCCCCAATTCATCAGTCATTTCTCTCTTCTTTTCACGGGCATTGGCCTTGCTTTTACCAGGCACACCGCTTTTTCATGCCTTTTAGTTCTATTTTGATTTCAGTTCTTGCGCACAATGCATGTGTCATGTATACTTTAAATGACACTTGAACTTTCAAGGGTCTTCATCTGTCTCTTGCCTTGCCCCAGTGTGGGCGATGATCATCAACTTGGGTTTTAAAAGAAATGAAATAGCAGGCTCAAGTGGGCTATTCAAAGGATATAAGTGTGTAGGATAGTGAAAGAAATGCTCTTCGTCATCCTAAGGCACTTAAATTAGCACATGAATTCAATGTAATAGCACGACTTGAAGATTGATGCAAGTGAGAGCAAGAAAATTTCAATTCATTTTCCTCACTTCATGATGTCATTTTTATCTCCCAATTGCCCCGATGTGGGGTGGTTCTTGGAGGGGGTGATTTGAAAAGAACATCCATAAGTGTATGGGTTCAAAAATGGTTAAGCAATGGAACACACCTGTAGTGTTTGGGATAGAGAAATGAACTGCCTCTTGTCATTTCAGCTGTCGTACTTTTCGCAAGAAAATTCTTCACCTTGAAATACAAAATGTTTCCACACTCACCTCACAATATATAGATAGGGGACGGTGTATGGGATTAGGCTTGCCTTTCACACCTCATTTAGCATGCTCAAGTAACTCGACATCTTTCACTGAATTATCCATTTTGATAAATTTCAAGTGGAATTGACGAATTACATAATATCATGTGAAAGCATTCTATAAAGACAAAGAGGGCATGCTCATAAAGTCAAAACTATTATGTATCCATGTCTTGCCCTTCCTTTGTAAAGGAGCTCATAGAGATTCCTTACAAAAATAAGACACCATCGTTCACATCCATTCTTTGCCCCTGCAAAAATAAAATATGCAACATTATACACTAAAGATTTGACCAACTCGAGCGAGGAAAAGGTTTTTACGAGCCCTTTTATTCATGGATAGTATTTCTTTACAACATCAGAATTTACAGGATTTGTGAATTCCCGCCCATCCATTTCCGCCAAAATTAAAGCACCTCCAGGAAGTACTTTCTTCACAATGTATGGCCCATTGTAATTCGGAGTGAATTTGCCACGAGGATCAAGGTTAATTGGTAGCATCTTGCGTAGCACCAAATCATGGACCTTGAAATGCCTTGGGCGAACCTTCCGATTAAAGGACTTGGCCACCCCCGTTGATAACATTGACCATGACATACGGCCTTCAATCGTTTTCCTTCAATCAAATTGAGTTGGTCGCACCTCTGTTGTGCCCATTCAGCTTACGTCGCTTAGGCGAGACAATACTCTTAGAGAAGGGATTTCTACTTCAAGCGCGGGAATTTGCTTCCATGCCGTACACCAAAGAAAAAGGAGTTGCCCCGGTAGAAGTGCGAATCGAAGTCTATACGCCATCGGAGCGTAAGGAAGCCTCTCATGCCGGTCCACGATAATTATCAGCTGTCTTTGCCAAAATCTTCTTGATGTTCTTATTCGCTGCTTCAACCGCACCATTCATCTGAGGGCGATAGGGCGATGAATTCAAATGACGAATTTTGAACTCCTTGAACAAGTCATTAACAAGCTTGTTGTTTAGGTTTGTCCCGTTATCGTGATGATGGCTTCGGGCACGCCATAACGAGCAATAATATCTCGTCGCACAAACTTCACAACATTCTTTGCGGTAACAACCGCATAGGATGCTGCCTCTATCCATTTTGTGAAATAATCAATAGCGACCAAGATGAAACGATGGCCATTCGAGGCTTTCGGATTAATTGGGCCGATTACATCGATGCCCCACATTGAAAAAGGCCATGACTCTGACAGTTGATGCAGCTCATTTGGAGGAACATTTATTTTGTCTCCATAAATCTGACAACGGTGACAACTTCTGACATGTTGAATGCAATCAGTCTCCAAAGTCAGCCAAAAGTAACCTAGTCTCATAATCTTCTTTGCTAACATGTGGCCGCTCATGTGAGGACCACACACCCCTTCATGTATTTCTTCCATCAACCGAGTGGCTTCCTTAGCATTGACACATCTAAGTAGGACGGTGTCGAAAGACCGTTTGTATAATGTATCTCCACTAATAAAGAATTTGGAGGCAAGTTTCATGAGATGTTTTCGGTCAGCTGGATTACTACCTTCTGGGAACTCTCGCTTTTGAATATAGGTCATGATGTCATGGTACCATGGTTTTCCATCCGGTTCCTCTATCACTACCATGCAATAAGATGGTCTCGGCAAAACCTCTATTTTCAGAGGCTCGACCTCTAACCCATCGGTGACTGCGGCATAGAAGACAATGTCGCAAGTGCGTCGCAAATTGATTATGAGACCTTGGCAAGTATTCAAACGAAACTTCCTCGAACTTTTCCATCAGATCTTCTAAATACTTGTGGTATGGGAGCAACTTGGCCTCCTTGGTCTTCCATTCACCTACGGTCTGCATTATGATTAATGTGGAATCCCCGAACACTTTTAACTTGGCCACACCTATCTCAATTGCAGCCTGAAGCCCGAGGATGCAAGCTTCATACTCAGCCACGTTGTTAGTGCATGGGAATACCAATTTTGCAGCCACTGGATGATGCTGTCCATCAGGGATATCGAAGCGCCCCGGTACGAGAACCGGACAAGTTTACAGCTCCATCAAAGAACATCTTCCACGAGTCTTCATTTATACTCAAGACGCGGTCATCAAGGAAAGCTGTCATTGCCATTAGAGACTTCGAATTCTCGGCCAATAGGTCAGCGATCACTCGACCCTTAACTGACTTTTGTGGCATGAATTGTACATCAAATTCGGAAATTAAAATTTGCCATTTGGCCAACTTACCCACCAAAGCTGGTCGCTCAAGTAAGTACTTGATGGGGTCACTCTCAGTCACGAGGAATGTCTGGTAATGCAGTGTGTATTGTCGCAATCTATGCAATACCCATACCAAAGCTGCACAAGTCTTTTCAACATCAGGATACTTCAGCTCGATACGGTGAACTTCTTGCTCGGGTAATAAATGGCTCGTTCTTTTTTGTCGACGGGACTTTCTTGAGCCAACATTGCACCTAGTGACTCACTATGGATAGTGAGGTAGAGAATTAAGGGATGACCCGGCGATGGTGGGACAAGCATCGGTGGATTCATCAAGTAACTCTTCAACTTGTCGAACGCTTCTCGACATTCATCATCCCAATTGACTCGTGCATTCTTCTTTAGGAGCTTGAAGAATGGCCTGGCGGTTTCAGAAAGTTGGGAAATGAAACGAGCAATGTAATTCAACCTCCCAAAAGGCTCCGGACTTCTTTCACTTTGTTGACGGAGGTCGCAGCTCACAAATGGCTTTAGCTTTATTTGGGTCGATTTCAATCCCTTTACTGCTCACAATGAATCCGAGCAATTTACCGGATGTTGCTCCAAACACGCACTTAGCGGGATTTAGTCGAAGCTTGAACTCACGGAGTCGATCAAATAGCTTCTTCAAGGTTTCGATGTGGCTTTTTCCAGGTCGAGTCTTTGCAATCATATCATCAACATAGACCTCAATCTCTTGATGCATCATGTCATGAAACAATACTATCATGGCTCGTTGGTAAGTTGCTCCTGCATTTTTGAGTCCGAAGGGCATAACCTTATAATGAAAGGTTCCCCACGGGGTGATAAATGCAGTCTTCTCCTTGTCTTCCTCCTTCATCCTTATCTGATTGTACCCAGAAAAACCGTCCATAAATGAGAATAGTTCAAAACCAGCGGTACTATCCACAAGGACATCTATGTGCGGTAACGGAAAATCATCTTTTGGGTGGCCTTGTTCGGATCCCGATAATCAACACATACTCGAACCCGACCGTCTTTCTTCATTGCGGGTACAATGTTGGCCACCCATTCGGGTCTTGTGAGACTTCAATGAATCCCACCTTCAAGAGCTTCATCACTTCCTCCTCTATCTTCTTTGAGAGTTCAGGCTTGGTTCTCCGTAGCCTCTGTTTCTTAGGTGGCACATCCAGATTAGTAGGTAAGCAATGCTCCACAATTGACGGGTCTAAACCAGGCATGTCAGCATACGTCCATGCAAAGATATCCTGATACTCCTTGATGGAATCGAGTTAGGCGCTCGGCCTCATCTTTGGGAAGACTCGCCCCAATTTTCACTTCTTTGGCTTCTTCGGTGTCACTTAAATTAATAGTGACGGTCTGTTCGGATGTGGGAGCCTTAGCCTTTTCATGTTGTTCCCAACTACGTTGCACTTCTTTGGAGTCTTCGTTTGAGTCTTCTTCGGGATCATCATTATTAGCACATGCCGTATTAAATTGGACCATTCTCACACCTTTGCAAGTCTCAATATCATTCTGAAACGGGGAAGTAGATGAATAGAAAGACAAACGGGGTAACCTATTTTTTAAATTTTTTTGGCATAAACCATTTTTAAACATTTTGACATGAGGAAGCATGATGAAGCCTAGGACTCAGAATTCTCCTTGGATTTTTCTTTTCTTTTATCGGCTGGATATCATCACCGGGCTAGTTTAGTGTACTTCATCATGCCCTCAAAACATGAAAATTTTCATGTATTTTATTGGATGAAAAGCAAATTACATTCATTGAAATGATAGAAATGCTAGGAATGGAAATGCAAATACGGGAAGCAATAAAAACTCCTACGCGAGAGGAGTGTGCAAATAATTAAAATTCTCCTACTCTCGAACTTCGTCGATGACCAACACGAAATTCTCTTCGAATAATTCGGCCATTCCTCCGAGTGCGTCGTCTTTTCCGGTGGTTCGAGTGGTGTCCGCAACCGGCTTGTCTACCACTACCCATTCGGCGGGAATAACATCAATGTCGCAAGCTGGAGGCTTGGAGTGCGAACACGGTATCGATCGCCCCTTCTTCCTCATGCATCATCCTTGCGAGGCCCGGGGAATGTGGACCTAATGTGGGGTCTAATGACACTAGTTCGTCCTTGTCCTCTTCCTCTTCCTCTACGGGATCGTCCACCTCTATCACGATAGCCCAACCCAAAAGTAGTGTATGAATTCCGCTCGGCCTCAATTGGTTGGCGAGTGCCACGACCATGTCGGCCTAAACCATTACACGGAACAAAGCCACTCCCGACCATGATCTTGCCTACCATGATCGCCGACTTTGATAACTTTGGATTGGGTAGGGTAGTACCTTGAGAGACATGAATGGTTGAAACCAACTCAAATGCTTGAAAACTGGATTCTTCTTTACAATCTGGTTCAATGTAAGGGATAGCCGTCTCGTGATAAATCTTGAACTCATCCTCTCCTCGAAGCGTAATAAGCTTCCCTTTCGTCACAAACTTCACTTTTCGGTGAAGACTTGAAGAAACCGCCCCCGCCGCATGAAGCCATGGACGACCTAACAAAAAGTTGAAGGCCGTAGGTATGTCCAAGACCCGAAAAACCACATTAAATAACACGGCCCTATACGCAAGTCTAAATCAACTTCCCCAACTGCTTCTTTCTTGGTTCCGTCAAATGCTCGAACAGAGGTTTTAGCCGCACGAATTTTCCCTAAATCATACCCAAGACGCTTTAGAGTCGCAAGGGGGCATATGTTTAAAGCCGATCCATTATCAATGAGGACACGGGATACCAAGGTATTTCGACACTTGGCTGAGATATAAAGGGCTTTGCCGTGTCCCCTTCCTTCATCCGGGATTTCATCATCGAGAAAGTGATCTGGTCGTTTAACAAAATGACCCCCACGAATTCCCCCAACTTCTCAGGCTCAATGGACTCTGGGACATGTACTTCATTAAGGACTTTCATCAAAGCCTTTTGATGTTTCTCTGATGTCAAAAGCAACTCTAATATGGAGACTTGTGCCGGCAGTTTTCGAAGTTGGTCCACTACGCTATACTCACTTGCCTTAATCACAGCTAAAAATTCTTTAGCCTCTTCATCAGTGGCTGGCTTGACAGGTTGTGAGTTGGCCTGAGCGTAAGTGCGTCCCGATCGAGTGACCACATCTATCTCCGCATCATAACACCATGGGACCGCCTTGTCATTCGTGTATGCATAGGGTTGCGTAACATCAAGAATCAATTCTTCATCATCTGATGGCGGCACATCATTGATGATTAATCCATCTTCATCCGAAGCATCCTCCAACGGTGGCATGTCAAAAACTAAGGGATCGCTAGCTCCAATGTTCAAGCCGGTAAATTCATTTTCAAAATTAGAAAGCTCTTCCTCCGGATCAATAATGATTGGAGTGATAGTTGAAGCGTGTCGGCGGGATCTACGCAAACAATCATCCCCTTCTTGGACATTATCTTAACTCTCGCACCTTCGAGACATGGTAGGTTCTTCTACATCTGAGTAGTATCCAGCTTGAACTAAACCATTATAAACATCGTCCAGATGTACTCTCAAGCTCTTCTTTCGACCAGCATCAAAACTGAAAATGGCATTCACAGTTTCTGGATGGTCAGGGAGTGGATTATTCTGGATGTTCGGCTGTGCTTCGCGGAATGAGACCACTTTAGCATCCAATAGATTTTGGATTTTGTGTCGCAGCGTATAGCAATCATCAACGAGAATGCCCTACCTCCCCCATATGGTAAGCACATGTCTTAGAAGGATCATAGTTGGGGAAACGCTCGGGATTAGGTCGTTTAGGCTCCTTAGCGAGTAATCCATTTTTCGAAGAGTCGGCAAGATCTTGGACAATGGCTTAGGGAGAGGCGTAAATTGACGCTGGAAGAGTTCCTCTGGCTGGCCAAAGAAAGGACGTGCTCCTCCCTGTTGAGTGTTCGAGACGGGCGAGGGGGTTGAACATAAAGCGTATTGACTTCCGCTACGGGCTCTTTGTCCTTCTTGGCCGAAAATTTCTTATATGAGCTGGTTTGATCAGACGCCCATCCATCACGCAGGGCTATCTCAATTCGCTCGCCAACAGGGACCAGCTGATTGAACGACTCGGCAGTCGATCCTAACATTCGATTTCGGTATTCAGGTGGGAGCGTCTTCATGAACAAATCCATCAACTCCTTTTCGGTCGGCTCGGAGTAATTTGAGCGGCTACGGTCCTCCATCTCGTGACATAGGCCTTGAAAGATTCTGTCTTCTTCTTCTCGGTGCGAAGTAAATCCTCTCGAGATGGAGTGACATCAATATTATACTTGTACTTGCTTGAAGAAGGCATCGGTCAAATCCTCCCAAGTCTCTAGGAGATTAATCTTCTTCATAATATACCACCTTTGGAGTGCCGGTCTGTCGGGCTTGCTTGAAATTGCTGAATCATCGGGGTATGTTATCAACATATGGGGTCATCCTAACCACATAAGTCTGCAAATGGATCTTCGGGCAAGAAGTGCCATTATACTTTTCAAAGTTTGGCATTTTGAACTTCTTTGGTATCTTGATCTTTGCATAATGGGATAGATCAGTTGGGTCTTGGCTAAATGCACCCTGCAGCTGCTTAAGTTTCTCCTCGATTTTCGCCAGGCGTTTTTCCTGCTCAGTCTTCGGTACAGCCGTCTGTATCACTTGTATCTCCTCATCAACAATGATTTGAGGTGTGTCAGTAGTTTTCTCCCTAGAGACATCATTAGAGCTTGATGGGCCACTTGTGGATATATTCTTGCCTTTATCTCTTGAATCAGCCATAGGAGCATGTTGTGGTAACACCACTTCAACTTGCGGAGGTGGAGGGGCAGTGTTTGCTTGGAGAGAATCGATTTGTTTAGAGAGCTGCTCAAGGACATTCAGGACTTGCTTCATTTCTGTTTCGAGGGCAACGACACGAGCTTGTTCAGCACCACGCATTTGTTCGGCGTCATCAGCCATTGTTACTCTAGAACGAGTACGGATTGGTGATCTTGGGTGAGCCGTGTTGTTACCTAAGGAGAAAGAGATAATATAAGAAACAACGACAAGATAGGAAAATGGCCCATGACAATGGTCTAATCATCTCATTTTATTTATTTTAAATGTTTGAACCAAACTCCCTAACAATGAACCAAACTTCCTAACAATGAACTAAGAATTGAAATTCAAATCCCTAAACATTGAACTAAAATTGAAAAGACTGAATTGAAATCAAGATCTCTAAACATCATCTCATTTTATATGCTTTCGGGAACCCAACGCCTTGCGAAGCTTCTTATTTTCAGCTTCAATCATTTCCACTTTCCGCTTAAGATGCTCAATTTGTGCTCGTTGGGTGGGCTTCTCGGTCACATCGGGGACCACTTTGGACGCAAGGCAATAGGAATCCGTGTTGCTGGATGTAGAACGCCGATGCATGGTGAATCTCCTCCTCGCCTTTCGGTCTCTTGGGCTCCAAAATCTTCTCTAGATGGCATTCATTCCATGCAGCAATGATCATTTGGACCTCGTTGAAGTAATCATAGCTCTTATGATCAAAACGAACTTGAAATAATTCCGTCTTGAGGGGCGGAGGAATTTCTTGAAGGCTCTGTGCGACGGGCCACCCTATGTGGGTAATAAGAAGTCGCACCGGAAAGGCCCGGCAATGGGGGCGGCCCATCATGCTTGTGTGAGAAACGAGCCTCCTCAACTCGGAACCATTTAGTATGCCATAGGAATGCCTTAGGATCGGGATCTTTCAAAAATTTATCCAACGAGCATACGCTTGTGTGGAGAAAACGTTCTAGGACCATAAATTTTTGTATGGGGTGCCTAAAATCGTCAATCTTGAATTGTTTCATCGGGTGCCCAAACCCTCTTATGTGAGAGAAAAACCATATTTGCAAAAGCTCGGGTAGGGCACGCATGGTCTTTTCCTCATTTTGTTTGAAACGGGTTAATGACAAAAATGTTTCAGCTAAAATCATATTGACATAATTCAACCCATCACAAACTCGATTGACCACCCACGAAATTGAGGGATTAATGGCATTTTTTCGATAAGGAAAAACGATTAGTCCAAAAATGCCAATATGAAAATCCTAGCTTTTGAAATCATTGGTTGGTTTGCAAAACACTCTTTCGAAATGAAAATGGGCATGCATAACAATTGGCTTTAACAACCTTTCTTACCACTTCGGCCTCGATTTTTAAAAATTGTGATAATTCAGAAATGAAATCAATACCGAAGGGTGGCCTAATAAGCTCTTTCTCCAGAGGCATTCCCATGGCAATACTATACTCCTCTAGTGTTGGAGTTAGCTCATACTCGCCAAACACAAAGGTTGAAGTTTGTGGACACCAGAAATGGGGCAGCGCCTGTATAACACTGGAGTGGATGCTGATATCTAACAGTGGAAGAAGTCGAGCCATCCTAGCTTTCACATATCTCGGCCGTCTTGATCTAAGCTGGTCCAACCACATTTTGAGCTCTTTTTGGGAGTGGAAATGAATTGTACGTCGGTTTTCCCCATTGCATATAAGACAAGGCGACGATGAAACCTATTGTCATGGACCGACAAAATTACAATAAAGTAAGTAAATTGCAAAGTAGGAGTTTAGACAACTTACTTTTACCGAAAAGGGATGACAATCACATAGACACACGCATGAAATGTGCGGCTCGATTTCTATCTAGATGGCTTAACAAAGTGGAGCTAAGAGGGTGATTTGACCGTTGCAGTCTCGCATTAACGTCAGGTCCCCTTAACTCCGGCTTAGTCGAATGGAATGTCCAATAATCACGCAATCTCGCGGATATGGACAAACACATTTGACACCATGAAAGAAATTTCGGGAAGAGAAGGTCAACCTCTACATAGCAGTCTCGCTTTAGAGGAAGTATCCTTCTCAACACCATCCTAGAAATCCTATCGCAGCCCAGGTCCGGCTACAAGTCGTGTGTGCAATGTGTAGTGCTAAAACAATTTGAAAATCATGCACAACAACACTTCAATATAGGAAAAATAAATCATTCATCTTTACACCCTCCTGCAAGACAAGGATTAGCAAAGACTACTCCCCTTATACCTCCCATCTGCAAGAACATTTAACACCTTAGAAATGTTAGTGACATACTTGGTGTCCTTGCTGCCAAACAAAAATATTTTTTTTAAAAAAAAAAAAGAAACAGGCCTATGTCCACTATGAGTTTTAACTCTAAGTTCCCTAGCGGAGTCGCCAAGCTGTCGCGACCTGATTTTTTTTTAAGGATGAATCACCTAAAACTAGGTTAATGGATTACTAAGTCCGAAGACTTGGCACGGACTCTCCCAAGCCCTACCAATCGCGACTTGATACTAAGAAAATGACCCATTAAAACATGCAATTATATTTCAAATTGGAGCCGCCACTAACCAATTAGGGCTGATTAGAAACCCAGGTAAAGTATGGGAGAATACTTTACCTTTTACGAACCAGAGATTTAATGGATTCGGGGACATGGTTACGCTAGATTAATCTAACGCCCTTTCGGTACCTAAAAAAAAAAAAAAAACATTTTTTGCGGGCGGTCTTGATTAATTTTAACCTAAGATACTAACATGCAAATGGTGGTCATGCGGGTGCACAATCAATTAAATAACATTCAAATAAATCAAAATGCTAAGAAATTATAAACCACAACTTTATTAAAGTCCACTCTCTAAGAAAACATTTAAAAAAATGCTAATAAAAATGCATGCCTTAAACATGATTTCTAAATGACATGACACCTAACTTTTATTATTATGCAATCTTAATCTAAAATTAATATGCATGAATTTTACTTTAATGATATGTGAAATGCAATTTATATGGCCTAATTTGAACTATATGTATGCAATCTAATTTATACAATCCTAAATGTGCATATACTACATGACATAGGATGCATGACATAACAATTCTATATGCATATTCTTTTTTTTGTGATTTTTTTTTAATGATTTTTTTTTTTTTAATGTATGCAACCTACAATAAATAATGATGATATGAAAAGGGATTAATTATAAACTAACCTATTAATTAACCAAGTAAATGACTTTTGTTTTTTTTATTTTTTATTAAAAATGTTAATTATATGCAATTAAAAATTACACGATGGGATTACTAAAACATGATAATATGATGCAATCCTAATTTATTAATATGCAAATGTGCCCATTATGCCAACTAGTTAATATGCACCTATTATTTTTTTATTTTTTTTTTTATTTATATATCATGCAAACTTTCCCTAAATAAAAAAAAAGTTTAAATCCAATCCGACTAAAACAAAAACTATCTAAGGGTGAAATTCTAAAAAAATCCTAAAAGTCAACTTATTAAACCTACGTGTCTAATATGCTCATGCAAGATTTTAGTTTTTCACTGTTCCCTTTTTTATAATGTTTTTTTTTTAATTTTTATTTTTACGAAAAAAGGACAAGTAATTATTTTTACATAAAAACTAAGATAAAAGTTAAAATAATAAAAAAGATAATCCGTTGTCTCACGGATTAAATTAATAATTATTTTAACTCTACAATCACAAAAAGGAAATCAAAATAATTAAAAATTTAGTCCGAAGTCTTACGGACCAAATTAAATAATTATTGTGATTTAACAATGAAATTCTAACAAAACAAACTCAAAATTAGTATAATTAAAAAAAATGACCCGATGTCTCTCGGATCAAATTAATAACTATAGTAATTTGAGGTAAAATCTTCGGATAATGCATATAGAGATTGCAAATATTAACACCCAACATTTAAATAATTAAACTAAACATGCTATCAAATGAAATAAACAGAAAAATTAACCTAAAAGATAAAACAAGTAATGAAATAAACTAAACTCCAAAAAAATAAAAGTAAAAAAAAAAAAACTACCTAAGGAGAGAGGACAGCAACGGGGATGGGATAACCAAAGAGGGGGTGGCAGCTCGCGCGGATCTCCCGGCGAGGTTCGGGTGGCAACCGGACCTGCAACAAAGATAGAAGATGCAGCAAGTGGCGGAGCTCGGGGCGGAGAACCGGCGGTTCGGCGTCGCTCGGGAGGTGGAGCGAGGGCGGAGGCGTCGCGTGGTGAGGCGGCGGCTTCGCGGGTCGCGGCTGCGGCGCCGCGGTGGTCTTGTGGACAAGCGGCTCGGGCCGGTGCGCAGGCGTTCGGGCTCGCGGGTTGTTGCGTCGGAGGTGCTCGGCGTCCGATGGTGTTGGCTCAATGGCGTCGACGACGGATGGAGAGCAGGGCGCGAGGCATCATCGCGACTTCGAGGACTATTCTTCAATCGTCGTCACCGGCGCTGGTGTGGGTCTCGCGGACGGACTCTCGCGGGGAAAAGAAGACCCACACGAAGAAGACAACTTTTGGGCTTCCTTTTTCTTTTTTTTTTTTTTTTTTTTTCTTCTTTTCCCCTGCTGGCCGGTCACCTCCCTCGCAGACTTCTCTGTCCTTTTCTGGTCACTTTTCTCTACAGCAAATCAACGAAAGGGAAAAGAAACTTGCTGCTGACTTTTCCTTTTTCTTGTTAGAGAAAGGAGAGAAAAAGAGTTTTCTCTCTGACCAAGATGGACGAAGACTTCCTTTCGCACGTCTCTCGAAAAAAATTTTTCGCTTCTGAATTTTCTTCCTCTCCCCCCATTTTTAATGACTCGACGTGTCCCTTTTATAGTACAAGACTTCCATTTAACATTGGAAAGTCAGGACCCGTGCTCCTTTGTTCGCGGGGATTGCCGAAATCTTAGCCCTGATTTGTTGCCGTAAATCCCTCACCTTCTTTCGCAATTCATTTATATTGCCGCGAACATGTCCAGATTCACGCCCAATATTCGAGTGAGTGTCCATTCTTTCCATATCGCTGGACAAATCCCATTAATTCCCCTCATTAATTTCATTTTTTTTTAAATTTTGAAATGAAGATATGTGTTCAACAATAAAAATGCTTCATTATTCAAAATTTGTTTTTTTTTTTTTTTTTGAAATCTCCCTCCACAAACCCAAATGCTTTATTTTATTTATTATCTTCTATTTTATTCTCTAAAATAAAAATTTGATCCTAAATTAGGTGTCAACAGCTGCCCCTCTTTGAAGGGAAGCTCGTAGAGGTTTCCTTCAAAGATATATGACACCTAAAATTAAACCATGTAAAATGAAATATGAAATGCATATGCAAATGTTAATGACTTGACTCTTTTTTTTTTTTTTTGAAAGAAATGGACTCAAATAAATTTAACCCCTAAAGAATGCCATGTAAATGCAATGATTCGGTCAGGAACATAAATCTCTATGTGTCTATGACCAATGAAATGCAAATGCAAAGAAGAGCACGTACCTGTCATACCTGTTTGGGGATTTAGGTGTGAAATGATTCCGATGAGACCTGTCAATCATCTGGAACTCGTATTCGAATAATCTAGATTCTATTCGTATTAGCACTGCAAGATCTTCTATTCGTATTCGAATAATCTAGATTCTCTAGATTCGCAACTTATATTTGAAAGGTTCTACTTATGGAAACCAAGATCCTAATTGTATGGGCGAGCAGGATTGATGGGCTATCAACACTTGCCTTAAAGAGCTCGAGATCTCTCTAAATTGATTCTATCCAACGGGTTGATTGGAAGAACTTCTTTGGAAGGTGCCAACGGTAATGAAGGCATGAAGAAGTATTTAAGGGAGACGCTCAAGTTGTTGAAGGGTGCTAGATAGAAGAATTCCAAAGTCTGAATCTCCTTGTTATTTTGTGATCTTATTCTTCGAGCTATACTTGTAATCAAAAGAGAGACTAAAGTGTGGTGAGACCTTGAGGAAGTGTAGTAGAGACTCTACATTGTGGAATCAAGGGCGTGAGACTGTAAATTCTCTTTTTGATTCTTAGTGAAATCCAGCCAGAGGGCTGTCCGTGCGGGAGAATGGACGTAGGCTTGGTCTAAGCCGAACCACTATAAATCTGGAGTCTTGATTCTCTATCCCTAATCCTTTTACTTTACATTGCTTTCACTTGCAGCGATTATTGTTTTCAAATCCTTAATCCTTCATCAAATAAATTGTCTATACATTCTGTTAATTTTATAAAAATCGTCTTAGTCACCTATTCACCCCCTCTAGGTGCTCTTACTAGTTCTAACAGGCATGACAATTATATGTACTATAAGAGACTGTACGATGGTTCTTTTATTTATTTATTAATATATGTGGTTGACATGCTTATTTCAACGAAAAACATATTAGAGATACAAAATTTGAAGAGGTAACTTAGCTGGAAATTTGAGATGAAAGATTTTGAAGCTACCAAGAAAATTTTAGATATGGAAATTCATAGAGACAGACAGGTTGGGAAGTTATGGTCTTGTTTAGTAACGTTTCTATTTCTCCCAATTTCTATTCTTTTGTTCCTTGGAACAAAAAAAGAATAGAAATTTATTTGGTAACGTCAATTAATTTTTATATTCTCTGAAATAGAAAATGTAGCCAGAGAATAAATTTGAAATAGAAACAAGAAGTGAAAAAAAAATAGTTTATTGTTCCCAGGAACAATTTTTAGAAATAAGCTATTATTTATTTTATTTTCTTCTTCCTTGCTACCCCTCGCACCTCATCGTTGCCCCCAGCTGTTCGGCCACCGCTGTCGACCGCCGGTCGACCACTGTTTGCTATCATTGACAGTCGACCGACCGACTACCTACCATTGCAGCTACCTGTCAATTGACCATCAACCGCCTATCGCTGTAGCAGCCCGCCACCGCCGGTTGACCACCTTTGCCACCCTCCACCATTGGCGGGTGGGTGGTAGTCATCGGCTGTCGGTCGGTAGTCGCTAGTAGTTGGCAAGGAAAAATAAGAAAAGACAAAAAGAAAAAAATATTAAAAAAATAAAGGAAATAGAAATTTTATGGATCATACCAAATATATTACTATTCTTTCTCCATTCTAAGAATAGAAATTTTGTATAATTACCAAACACATTATTTTATTTGGAATTATTCCGGGGAATAGAAATAGAAAAATACTATTTCTGAAAATAAATTGTTTCTCGAAACAAAAGTGTTACTAAATGAACCCTATACTTCTTGTAGAAGAAGTATATTGAGAAAATGCTTGAGTGCTTGGCATGAAGAATGCTAAACTGGTAAGTACTCATTTGGCATCCCATTTTATGCCTTCTGCTTCTTTGTCATCTAAAAACTAAAGAAGAGGAAGATGAGATGTCTCGAGTTTTATATTCTAGTGCTGTGGATAGTTTCATGTATGCTATGGTTTGTACTCGTCTAGATATTTCATAGGCTATTAGTGTTGTGAGTAGGTATATGGCACATCCAAGTAAAGCTTATTGTTAAGTCGTGAAATGAATTCTTTGGTACATCCGAGATACCTCATATGTGGGTTTGGTCTTTACTAGAGGTTGTGTCCTATTTGGTTGTTGGCTTCGTTGATTTTGACTATGCAAGCAATCTCGACAAAAGGAGATCTTTGACAAGTTATGTTCTTACGCTTGGTGGTTCCATAATTAGTTGGAGAGCAATTTTGCATAACATAGTTGTTTTGTCTACCATCGAAGCAAAATACATGACAGTAGCGGAAGTGGTAAATGAAGCTCTTTGTTGAACCGTTTGGTTATAGAAATTGGTGTGAAGTAAGAGGGAACCTCCGTTATCTTTTGCGAAAATAAATTGCAATCCAGTTGACCAAGAACACGATATATCATGAGAAGACAAAATATATCGACATATGGTATTACTTTGTATGTGATAAGGTTACTAAGGGTACGGTTACAATGAAAAAAGCGTTTATAGTGGATAATTCGACATATATGTTGACTAAACTAGTTCCTTTAATCAAGTTCAAGCATTGCTTGGACTTGATTTGCGTTTTTGCCATTTGAGTTCCTTAGGTGGAGGTTGGTGGCGTTTCATCCTTTGTTTCCTACATTGAGTATGCTCACGTAGGCTTAGGGGTGTGCATCGTCGATTCCGCCGTTTTGGGGGTGGCTTTGTATGGTCACTTTTGGTGATGAGGGAGAGAGATCTTGTAATGTCTGGCATAGTGCTCTTTTGTAGATTTGAAGTCAAGGTAGAGATTTGTTGAGTTTGGGCTTTCAAATTAAGAGATAAGAGTATTTTATACCATGCACCTTTTATTTTAGGAATTTTTGAAGGGAAATTGTAAAAGGAATGTGTTTATAACACATCTCCAACCCTAGCCTCTATATTATTTCATGTTTTGTTTTTTCCTATTTTCTTGTTGGATATTTAGATCTTGTGGCTCACCAAGTGATTTTTAGAGCTTTTAGAATTGTACTTTTGTGCGTTTTTTTGAAGATAGTGAAATCCCTTTCTCTCTCCGTGATTTTTCTGTTTTGGGAATTCCATGTAAATTTTGTGTCTAGTGTAATTTTGATTTTCTTTCATCTTTTGCTATTTGTTCTTAGATTGTTACATCTTTTATTGGCGTTTTTCCGCAATAGTTACAATAGGCCTAAAACTTATTTAGTAACTTTCTAGCGCAAAAAGTTAGACCCGACCTATAAAACCTCTTCCCGCTTACATCTCTCCCCATTCTCTCTCTCTAACTCTCTATCTTTCTCCACAACGTTGGCCTCCATCACATATTATTGATGGAAGACGCGTGGGTGTTCATCCTCTTGGCATCCTCCTTCCTCTTTCTTCTCTTCCTATTCAAATTGCAAAGAAGCAGCAAGAGAAACCTCCCGCTGGCCCCACCTTCACTCCCTATCATCGGCCACCTCCTCCTCATAGAAGAGCCTATCCACCGGACCCTCTAATTCCTCTCCAACCGCCAGGGCCCTGTCTTTTCCCTCTCCTTTGGTTCTCAGCCCGTCATTGTCGTATCCTCGCCGTCCGCGGCTGAGGAGTGCTTCACCAGGAATGATGTCATCCTCGCCAACCACCCCACATGTTCCCAGGCAAGATCATGGCCTACGACAACACCACCATCGGCACTGCCCCCTACGGCCCCCAATGGTGCATCCTTTGTTGCCTCACGGCCCTCGAGATCCTTTCGCCGCACCACCTTGCCGGCTCCCTTGCCGACCGACAGGAGGAAGTCGGAATCCTCATGAGGAACCTCTACGAGGCGGCCTCCTCCACACGGAGCGACAGTTTCACAAGGGTAAAGATGCGGTCGAGGCTGCAAGAGCTGTCCTTCAACATCATCATGAGGATGATCTCTGGGAAGCGCTAGTCCAGGGTCGCCATCAATGCGGGCAACGCCAAGGTGGCCAGGCGGTTCAAAGAGGTAATAAAGGAGGAATTCGAGCTGAGCGGGATAGACCCGGCTGATTTCTTGCTAGTGCCAAGGAAAGTGGCAGACTTCAAGGGGAGGAAGCGGAGGATGGTGGACGCGGCCAAGAGGTGCAATCTGATCTTGTAGGGGATGATAGACGAACTCAGGTTGAGAACGAAGAAAAGCGACGGTGGCCGAGAGGTGGAGAGCAAGACGATGATCGATTCTATGCTGTCGGAGGGCTACTCGGACGACATCATCAAAGGCCATATCCTGGTACGTGTATAACAGATGTTCTATTGACTTCACTTACACATAAACAGTGCTATGTTTCTTGATTCTTTACGACTGGGGGTCTGTGATTCTTTACGCATGTACAGGCAAGCAAATTTTAGTTTATCATGGGGATACCCTGAAATGGACAAAAAATTGACTCCTTCCAAGGCAAAGATTGTTCTTAAACCCTTGGCGCTTGAAAGATGGTTAAGAGTCAAAGTATACATATACCTATATGAATCAAGATCGTTGGCAATGACTTGTTTTCTTTGGATACCAAAAATCTAACGATCTATATTAATTTAAATATATTTTACTTTGCTCCATAGAGTTTGAAACCGGTTTCACAAGGTACCGAGGAATTGTCTCCTTTTGTATTGTATATTCTGTTAAAGGTCTTATTTAACTTTTCTATTTCAAGTAATAGGGTCTTGTTTCTTAGCCATTATTATATGACTCAAATTGATGCGAACCCAATGCTAATGCTATATCATGTGGATCTCATGTGAAATCTATCTCATCCAACGGTACATGTGAGTTGGGCTCACATCTAATGACTCACGTGTAACAGGATTATGCTTGAATTTTTTCTTTCTTGAATGGTAGCCATTATGTAGATTGTCGTTCATTAACAAGATGAAGGAGGAGAAAGGTCAGAAAGAAAGAGCTCGTATAAGGAAATGTGCATACAAATATCAATTACACGAGTCCATGGATCTTTAGTCATGTGTGCAGTGAATGGCTTAAGTAGAATTATCATTTCTTTTCCTTGAACTTTCGCATGTTATCCAACTCCAATGGATTCAAGCTGCTCAAACGATAGAAAAGTCTGTCGTTTAAAATAGGGAAAAGTACAAAAAAGTCTTAAACCTATTGCATTTGTACCAATTCAGTCTTGAACTTTTCAATTTGATCAATTTAATCATAAATCTTTTGTGTATTGGTATCAATTTAGTCCGTTTGGCCAATTTAGATAAAAAATTGCTGACGTGGATACCGGCCATCATACGTGGCATGGCCAGTGCTAACGTTAACATTTTAAAATAATTTGTTAATATTTTTCTATTTTTAAATTTTTTAAAATTTTTTTTCCGTTCTTTCTCCTTTGCCCTTTGGCTGTATTAGCCATGGCCGGCAATCAAGCATAGCCGAGGGCCCACAAGTGTGTCACAACTTGGGAGAGGGCAACCCTCGCCTGTGGTTGGCGAGGGCCACAATGTCCTCACCAAAGCTTGGCTGTGGCCGGGATTGGCCTGACCACAGTGTAAAGGAGAAAGAATAGGATAAAAAAAAGTAAAGAAAAATATGAAAATTTTAAAAAAGGACAAAAATTTTAAAAAATCCAACAAATATTAAAAATTATTTGAGAATGTTAATCTCAGTGCTGAGTGTGTTACGTAGGAATGTCAGCATCCACCTCAGTGATTTTGGATTTAAATTAGTCAGATTAATTGAATTGATATAAGTGGAAAAAATATTTAGGGTTAAATTAGTTCAATTAAAAAATTTATGATTGAATTCGTATCGATATAATAAATTTAGGACTCTTTTGCTATTTTTTTGTCAAAAATAATTTGCCACCATCGACAAGCCACAATGGAAAATTGACATGGTGAAAAGCCACATCGATCGGAGGCACACTTTTGTTCAATGGTGGCGTGCCCATGGAGGCAAGATACTTTTTCACGCCGTACTCTGGCAGAGATTGACATTCGCTCGAACTGATCGAATGGGGATTGACAGACCTAACTAGAAAGTCCATGCAAGTTAAATGATTCGATCAGGGAAACTCATGAAGGAAAGATAGTAGCTATTTGAAACACTTCCATGTCTACATGATTCATAAAATAGGTAAACTTTGCACTTTACATGAACAAGACTATAATAGCAGCCGATTATTGAGTCTTACTTAAACTCAATCTATTCCTTTTACATTTGTCTCTTTACATCTGAACATGATTGTTCTTCAATTTCGAAAGCAAGTTTCATCTATTTTTGAAAGAACTGAGCATATACTTATTTGATTTCTTAAGTACAATTTGCAGCAGATATAGATAAGTGTAGTCATAGACATCTGCGATAACAATAGAATGGGCCATATCCCTCCTACTCAACCACTCGGACATTTATGTAGCACTAATATTGATACGCGATACAACACGGCATAATACGTCGACAAGTCATTTTTCAAAAAATAGAGAATTCCGATACGTTTTGACATGCTATATATTAAATATACTTTTAATATAAATGCACAAATAAATAATTAAATAATAAAAAGACCCTAGAATTAATTTACAATAAAAATATTAATCAAATATTTGTTAACATCATTCATTATTTTAATTTGATAAATTCAATTGCATTCCATTACAATAATCCATAAAACTTGAGGAAAAAAACAAACAATCCACATTCCACTATTAAATTTAGGGATAAGTGCACTACAAGTCTTAAAACTTATCACACAAAAATGCATTTGAGTCTAAAACTTATCAAATTGATATAATCGAATCATTCCATTAATACTGTCAATTTATTTAACAAAAAATATTGAAGTGGTATTTTTAAATTTGTTTATTTATCCTATGTGCCATTTTTTTTATTACTTTTTCATAGTTGAAAACCTTTAAAAAAGCTAAAATAATTCTAAAAAAAAAATTAAAAAAAAAAAAAAGGCATGATGCCGACAAGGTTGTTGACCTTAGACGGCGGCTCTCATTGGCCCAAGTGATGCTTGGGCGAGACTTGCCCAAATCTGGGCGACGCCTCAACTAGGGTTGGTGAGGCTTGCCTAGATTTGGGCGACGCTAGCCCTCGCTTGTGGCCGGCGAGCCTCCCCAGCCCCAAGTGAAGCCTCGTTGACCCCAAGCGAGGACTAGTGACCCTCGTTAGGCCCAATCGAGGGCCTAGTTGTCGCCCAGATTTGGGCGAGACTCGCTTGGGCCGGCAAGGGCTGCCCCCCTCCGTCACCTAGGGCTGACAAGGTCGATAGCCCCCTCCAACGGTGATAGCGGTAGCGGTAGGGGCGCCCAGCCACCATACCTACCTCCTTTTTTTTTTCTTTTCATATATATATTTTTTCATTTTGATTCCTCAAGTATTGAAAATTTTTAAAATTGACTCCGTGAATGTCGGAATCACGTGTCGAAATTTCGGACTTGCATGTCAGAGGGTGTTGGGGAGAGTTGATCACGTGTTAGATTTTCCGATACTCGTTGATCGCGTGTTGGACATGCCATGAAGGCTCTTGGAGAGTATCGGTAATTCTTGACTAGACGTCATGAAAAAAGCTCAAGTAGAAATAGACGACGTCGTGGGCTAAGACTGTCTTGTTGACGAAGGTGACATCCACAGACTACCTTGCCTTCAAAACATCAGCAACGACTCCTAGTGGCTCATGAGTCTACTAAGGATTGCACGATCGGCGGGTTCGATGTGCCTCGAGGCACCATGATCCTAGTTAATGAGTGGGCAATTCAGAGAGATCCAAAAGTGTGGGACGATCCCACAAGTTTTAAACTAGAAAGGTACGAGGGATTGGAAGGTGGTCATACGTACTGGTTGTTGCCATTTGGGATGGGGAAGAGGGGGTGTCCTGGTGCTGGACTTGCTGATAGAGTGGTGAGCTTGGCTCTGGCGGCGCTTATTCAATGCTTGGAGTGGGAACGAGTCGGCGAAGAGCAAGTGGACTTGTTTGAGGGGACGGGACTCGCAATGCCCAAGAGAGAGACATTGGAGGCTATGTGCAAAGCGCGTGAATGCATGATAGCTAATGTTTTTGCGCAGCTTTGAGACGATCGTTGTCTAGTGAACTTATTTTGGTCATGTATCTCAAATGTTTTTGAATGATAAATAAACGGAAAATAGGAGTGACTATGCAGCTTTAGGCTAGTGCAGCTTTAGGAATGATCGCGGGCTTCAGAAGCATACTGAGGAGGCCAATGCAGGTTTAGGCCTCTCTCTATGGTTTATATAGATACCACAACATTGTTCATGCCTCTCTCTCTCTCTATTTCGTGGTGCACATAGCTGGCCCGGCATACTGAGTCACCATGGCTTGTTAAAATCCATTCCAAAATGAGAGTTGATGGAATACGCAAATAGACAAAGGATGTCCAAAACATCACAAAATGAAGGGTTTAAATATGACATGAAAGACTTAAGAAGTGTACAACTTTAGCATCCCTAAATAATTAATGGACTAAATTTAATACCCCAAAAGATTATAGTATGGAGATCCTTTTAATATGATTATTCAACTGAATTTGATTTGCATTACTTGAAGTCATGTAATAAGTATTGTCTCACTTGTGTGTCTGTTGATTAAAAAATTTGGTGTTCAGTGATTGACTAGTAGATTGAGTTCGAAATTCTTTTTAACACCAGATTTGAATTTTAGTTAAGTTTACACCGATCAAGGCCCTTGATAGAGTGTAATATTATTTGCCATCTGGGCCCTATGGTGTAGCATGAACAACGAAGCGTCTCACAATGGGACTGCAAAAAGCACTCCCACTTCCACCAACGTTGCAGCTTCTACGGCAAGGTGGCTCACCCCTCGCATCCCTCAACATGAAGCAGACTAGCTCCTCCTCCTTCGAAATCAATGGGCTGAAGCCCCTCTTTGGGAGGTTCAAGCTATAATACTGACGGATCTGGTGATGGTGATCCAGGATGGGCAGGTGCGGAGGGAGTGACCAGGGACTCCTGTGGCAGATGGATCTCTGAGTTTAGCAAACGATAGGGACGGCAATGGTGTTTTGACATTCTAGGCAATTCTTGACGCTTTACCATGAGCTAAGGGATTGAATTATATATCTAAACCTCATTATTGAGTCGGATGCTAGCGCTGGAGTTCAACTGTTGCATCTTAGTACTCGATTGAAGGGAATTACTAGCGATGATGGATTGAGTTTTCTTCAAACATGCTTCCCCGGATGCAAATTCAGGTGGTGGATTGTCCTCCAGGAAAGAATATTGGCTACATCTAGTGCTCCAACGTGACAAATAAGAAGGTACCTCAAATCACGCCATGTGTTCAACATGGGTCCACATTGTTAGGCCAATTTCTGAAGCCCACGTTGTTAGGCCAATTTCTGAAATTTGTTGGACTCTTCCTCTTGAGAGAGGAGAAAATATTGGCTACGTTTGGTATAACATAACAATAAGAAGGCACCTCAAAAAATCGCGTCATGTGTCCAACATGGGCCCATGTTATTAGGCCAATTTTTGAAATTTGTTTGGTAGTGCGATTTGAAGTGCCTAAGCACTAGATGTCGCTAATATTTTCTCCTTTCTCAAGAGAAAGAGCTGAACAAATTTTAAAAATTGGCCTGACAACATGGGCTCACGTTGGACACATGACACGATTTGAGGTGTCTTCTTATTTGCCATGTTAGAGCACTAGGTGTAGTCAATATTTTCTCATCCTGTAGCCGTTTTATCCTGTTTACTCGAATGACTTGTCTGCCAACTCTGTACTGCCCTATGTACCAATCACTACTCGATCTTTATTTACTTCCTTCTATAGAAAAAGCGAGAGATGGAGGAAAATGTGGCCGTGAGAAATAATGCTGCGTTCTGTACTAGTTGGTGTTGATTTTTAGGGAGGAGGAGGAGAGATCCCCCAACACCCTTCCCCAAAGACCCATCCAGAGGCGAGACGAATAAGCAACCCACCATCATGAAAGTCCCATTATATACAACGAAACACGCACGAATCAATTCATCAGTCGAACGCCAATCGAATTCAGCAAGAAAATAAAAGAAAAGCAACCAACTGCTCCTCATCAAATCTCATCATCTGCCTGACAGAAAGAGAGAGAGAGAGAGAGAATACCTGCCGAAGAAGGTCATAATTCTCCAGGAAACAGGAGCGATGGAATCGTTTTGTAATGGCACTTTCGAGGAGGAGGAGGAGGAGGGCGTGTTGGCTAATGTCCTCCTCCCTAAAAATAAGGTGAATCTTCTCTGGACTTGTTATGATTGATGACACATCCTCCACAGTCCTATTTTTAGTTGGAAAAATTTCAAATAGGATCTAAAGAGCCCTCATTTTCCTCAAAAAGGGACTTATAATAACTCAAATTAGTCATTTAGTCTCAAATAAGAGCCTGACTCATCAACCGACAAATAGATGCATCTCCAATGTGTATTCCAATGGCCTGATCAGGGTATTTTCATCCAAAAATATTCTTTCTTCATTTCTCTTTTCCCTGTCATCTTCTTCTTGATTCCACCTATGGTTGTCCCTGTCCATCGTTTTCTTCATCAATGTTGAAGATAGGCATTGCCAAGATCAAGAACACCATAATTGGGGCGCACCATTTTCTATGTTCTCTCGAGCAGTCAAACAAAGAGAGACATCTACCTGTGACTGTGGTGTTAGTATGAGCAACAAATGAGAGAGTACTTCTGTGAGATGAAAGGCAAAATTGGGGTCCACCAATTTTTGGGTAAGGATTGCTGGGATTGTTTCAAATTGGCACATGAGAAATGCGATGCATGACATCTCTCCTTTCTAGAGTGTTTTACGTATCTGGCGAAACTCATCCTTAACGTGAAAGATTCTGAATCGAGCGGAGGTTTTAGCGTGAGCGTGAATGTAAGAGACGGCCATGGTGTTTGTGAAGTGGTTGAATCTAAGGCCGCATAGGACAAGAGAGAATGCCCTCGACTGTATCATGGTGAAGCAAAATGGGGGAGAAAGAAGATCCAGGGCTTGGAACCAGAAGAAGAAGAAGAAGAATAGTAAAGGGGAAAAATGAACCGATCATCCCTTCCTGCGACCACCAAGTCCACCACCTGCTCCACCAACAACCTTGTCCTCTAGGACTACAACCGAGATGCCCAAGCAGCCTTCCTCATCCCTTCCTCCCACCATCGCTCCTAGAGCCCTTCTCAGCCCTTCACCCTCGAGCTCACCATCCTCTAGTGCCCTGATTTGGATGGCAACAATTTAATGCCTAATGAAGAAGAAGATTTTTTTTTTTTTTTGGTCAAATGAAAAAGAAGATGAACATGGGTGAAGGGTTAAAAAAAAATTAAATACTTTTGGACGAATATACCCTGATCAGGCCCTTTATTTGAAACTAAATTACTACTTCGAATCCTAGGCAGACTTCACTTCACTTAGATATTCTTTTGAGAAAAGGAGGCTCTATTTGAAATTTTCCTTTTTTTAGTTTGATTAGTTTCGTGTTTCTGCGTTTTGACCTTCAGGCCTGGTCAGACAAAAGAAGGGTCCTCGGTCTGATCCGGTGGCTCCTGCGTTCGCACTCTTCTTTCCACGATCGACTGCCACGAAGCAAAGGAACATCATCTTTGACCATAACCCTTGGATTTCATCTTCTTTTTTCTCATCATGAGTGGACTGGGAAACCTTACGAACGAACGATTCGTATATAAAAGCGCAGTTAATTAAGTCGTGGTGTCTACCGACTAAAAAAAAAAAAAAAGTCTTGGTGTCCAGCGCGCGCGCGCCATCTAGGGCAGGTCACTTTCCCATGGACCAAGACGGCACTTGCATCCACAGCATCCAAGCATCCTTCGATCTTTATGATAAAAGGTAAAAACAGAGTTTATATTAAAAAAATATTCACATATCTAGCAGATCACATTTAATATCCAATAAAATAGTATCGTGTTATTCAATATATGAATTTCCTAAAGGGGTCTAATTAAAAATTCGCAGACAGCGCCCCCTCTCCTTTTGCTTGTCCAAAAAGAACGTGCTCGCACATGGACAGACGATACTAGAAAAAGAATAAACAAATGACAAAGAAGAAGTAAACTCATGTCGCATTTCCAGTCGGAGTTAGGGTTAGAATTCTTTTCTCCACCCTCTCACGTCTCTATTCCCATTCTCTCTCTCTCTCTCTCTCTCTCTCCCCCAACGCGGCCTCCAACCCATGTTGTCGATGGAGGACGCGTGGGTGTATATCCTCTCAGCATCCTCCTTCCTCTTTCTTCTCTTCCTGTTCAAATTGCAGAGAAGCGGCAAGAGAAATCTCCCGCCGGGCCCGCCTTCCCTCCCCATCATCGGCCACCTTCTCCTCATAAAAGAGCCTGTCCACCGCACCCTTCAGTCCCTCTCCGACCGCTATGGCCCTGTCCTCTCCCTCTCCTTTGGCTCTCGGCCCGTGGTCGTCATATCCTCCCCGTCCGCGGCCGAGGAGTGCTTCACCAGGAACGACATTGCCCTCGCCAACCGCCCCCACACGCTTGCGGGTGAGATCATGGCCTACGGCAACACTACCATCGGCACTGCCCCCTACGGCCCCCACTGGCGCAACCTCCGCCGCCTCACGGCCCTGGAGATCCTTTCGCCTCACCGCCTCACCGGCTCCCTCGCCATCCGGCAGGAGGAAGTCAGGCACCTCACGAGGAGCCTCTACGAGGCAGCCTCCTCCTCCCAGGGCGGCGGTTTTGCGAGGGTGGAGATGAGGTCGAGGCTGCAGGAGCTGTCCTTCAACATCATCATGAGGATGATCTCTGGGAAGCGCTACTCTGGGGCGGCCGTCGACGCGGGCGACGCCGAGGTGGCGAGGCGGTACAGGGAGGTGATAAAGGAGGAATTCGAGCTGAGCGGAACGGACCCGGGCGATTTCTTGCCGGTGCTGAGGAAGGTGGTGGACTTCAAGGGTAGAGAGCGGAGGATGGTGGACGCGGCCAAGAGGTCCGATGTGATCTTGCAGGGGATGATAGACGAGCACAGGTCGAGAAGGAAGAGAAGCGATGCCGACGGCAGCCGAGAGGAGGAGAGCAAGACGATGATCGAGACGATGCTCTCGGAGGGCTACTCGGACGACATCATCAAAGGCCAGATCAATGTACATGTTCTATTCACTTGATTTATGCATACAGAGTGCCATGTTTCTTAATTATTGGATTCGGTTGAATCTGACTCATACCCTTCATTTAATAAATAAATTTACTTAATATATAAGATTAAAAAAATTTAATATAATTAAAAAAATGGCATGTTGATTATATAAAAAGGACTTTGCTAACATAACAGTCCTCGGGTCCGTGAGAATAAAGTTTATTGTGAGTCATAAATTTTTGAAAATGTGGATCCTACAACAATTTGTAATTATTTGTGATTTGATTATTTGTGATTTAGAATAGACCGTTATTCTCACGATAAATTAAAATCTGTCATGTAATCGTTAAAAAATGAGAGGCAAGCAAATTTTAATTTTTCATGGGTATACCATGCAGTGAACAAAACTTTGACTCCTTCCCAAGCAAAGATTTTTCTTTAATCCTTGCACCTGGAAGACGGATTAGAATCAAAGTATACATGTACCTATATGAATTAGGATCGTTAGCAATGACTTGTTTTGTTTGGATACCACAAATCTGACGATTGATGTTAATTTAAATATACTTGACTTTGCTCGATAGAGTTCGAAACTGGTTTCATAAAGTATTAGTCATTGTGTCCTTCTGTATTGTATATGCTCTGAAAGGTCTTATTTTTCTTTTCTATTTTGAGTAATAGGGGCTTGTTTCTTACCCTTTAATATATGATTCGAATCGATGCAAACCCAATGCTTATGCTAAATCACATGGGCCCCATATGGGGTTCATCTCATCCAACTGTGGATGTGGGTTGCATTCACATCTAATGATTCACGTGAATCGGGATCATACCTGAATTTTTCTTTCTTGAATGGTAGCCGCTATCTAGATTGTTGTTCATTGAAAAGATGAAAGAGGAGATAGGTCAGAAAGAAAGAGCTCGTAAAAATGTCAATTAGTCAAGTCCATGGATCTTTAGTCATGTGTGCAGTAAATGGCTTAACTGGGATCCTCATTTTCTTTTCCTTGAACTTACGCATGTTTTTGCAACTTCGATGGATTCAAGCTGTTCGAACCATAGAAAGGTATGTTGTCTAAAATAACTTGCCATCATCGACAAGCCACCGTGGAAAATTGACGTGGCTAAAAGTCATGCCGTTCGGTGGCAAATTTCTTTTTATAATGGTGGCTTGTCCATGGAGGCAAGATCTTTTCCACGCCATACTCTGGCAGAGGTTGACATTAGCTCGAATTAATAGAAATTGGGATTAATCGACCTAATTAGAAAATTTATGCAAGTTAAATGATTTGATCAGGAAAACTCGTGGAGGATAGGCAGTAGCTATTCGAAATACTTCTATGTCTACATGATGCATGAAATGGATAGAGTTTGCACTTTACATAAACTGAATGTATTCCTTTTACATTTGCCTCTTTACGCTTGAACGTGATGGTTTTCAATTTCGAAAGCTAGTTTGATCTATTTTTGAAAGAACTGAGCATATACTTACTTAATTTTTAAACACAATTTGCGGCAGTCAATGTTAAGTGCAGGCACGGACACATCCGCAGTAACTCTAGAATGGGCCATGTCCCTCCTGCTCAATCATCCGGATGTCATGGAAAAAGCTCAAGCAGAACTAGACGATGTCGTTGGTCGAGACCGTCTAGTTGACGAAGTTGACACCCACAAGCTACCTTGCCTTCGTAACATCATCAATGAGGCACTCCGATTGTTTCCACCAGGGCCACTCCTAGTGCCTCATGAGTCTGCTGAGGATTGCACGGTCAGCGGGTTCGACGTGCCCCGAGGAACCATGATCTTGGTTAATGCGTGGGCAATTCAGAGAGACCCAAAAGTGTGGGATGATCCCACAAGTTTTAAACCGGAGAGGTACGAGGGATTGGAAGGTGATCATGCGTACCGATTGTTGCCGTTTGGGATGGGGAGGAGGAGTTGTCCTGGTGCTGGCCTTGCCAATCGAGTGGTGAGCTTGGCTCTGGCGGTGCTTATTCAATGCTTGGAGTGGAAACGAGTCGGTGAAGAGCCGATGGACTTGTCTGAGGGGACGGGACTCACAATGCCCAAGAGAGAGCCATTGGAGGCTATGTGTAAAGCGCGTGAATGCATGATAGCCAATGTTCTTGCGCAGCTTTGAGAAGGTCTTTGGTCATGTATCTCCAATGTTTTTGAATGAGCAAATAGACTGAAAATAGGAGTGACTATGTAGCTTTAGGCCAGTGCAGCTTTAGGAGTGGTCGTGAGCATCAGTAGCATCCTGAGGAGGCCAATGCAGCTTTAGGCCTCTCTCTTGGGAGAAAAATGCTGGTTTATATAGATACTAGCAACATTGTTCATGCTCTCTCTCTATTTCGGGCATTTGTTGTTGCACCGATAACTGAAATAATTGGCCTGGCATACTGAGTTACCATGGCTTGTTGAAATCCGTTCCAAAAAGAGAGCTTGATGGAATTCGCAGATAGACAAGGGATGTTCAAAACATTGCAAAATGAAGGGTTTAAATATGACATGAAAAATTTAAGTAGTGTACAGCTTTAGCATTCCTAAATAATTAATGGACTAAGTTTAATCTCCCGAAAGATAATAATATGGAAATTCTTCTAATATGATAACTTGAATGAATTTAATTTACATTATTCGAAGTCATATGATGAGTGTTGTCTCACTCACATCTGTTGGTTAAAAAATTTGGGTGTTCAGTGGTTGGCCAGAGACTGAGCTCGGAATTCTTTTTACACCAGATTTGAATTTTAGTTAATTTTTTGTATGAATGATATCCCTAAATTGTAATATATCGGTCAAGGCCCCCAAAAGAGCGAAACATCGTTTGGTGTGACATGAACAAACAAGCGTCTCACGATGGGACTGCAAAAAGCACTCCCACTTCCACCGATGCTGCAGCTTCTACATGAAGTAGGCTAACCCCCTCTTTGGGAGGTTCAAGCTATAATACTGATGGATCCGGCGATGGCGATCCGGGACGGGCAGGTGCGGAGGGAGTAATCGTAGGCTCTTGTCGCAGATGGGTCTTCGAGTTTAGCAAGTGATAGGGACTACAATGGTGTTCTGGCATTTCAGCGTCTTCCCAACGCTCTACCATGAGCTAAGGGATGGAATTATATATCTGAAGCTCATCATTGCATCTCAGCTAACGCCGCAATCGAGCCTACAGTAGTCGATTGAAGGGAATTACTGGCGACGGTCGATTGAGTTTTCTTCGAACTCGCTTCTCCGGATGCAAATTCAGGTGGGGGAGGAAAATGTCGCCCGTGAGACATAATGTTTTGTTTTGTACTAGTTGGTGCTGGAGGAAAATGTCGTCCGTGAGACATAATGTTTTGTTTTGTACTAGTTGGTGCTGATTGGAACCCTAAAATAAATTTGACAAACAGGTGATTATAAATTAAACAAAGGTTTGGTTTATGGTTCTAGCTCAGCCACGAAGTCTTCAGCTCTTCATAAATCAAGTTTTTCAAAATCTTTATCAACTTGTGAGTGCGTGGATAATGCGTGCCAGCTCCTTAGAGCAAGGTTGAAAAAGATTTTTCTAATCTGATCTGAATGATAGAACAAACAAATAAATTGCTCGAGAAATAAAGTGCAAGAGCTGGAAATTAAAGGATCAATGGAAGAATCAAAGGAAATTTGGATGAAGAACACAAAACCAAAGGAAATTTGAATGAGTGAATCTCATAACAAATTTTTATTTATTTATTTATTTTTTGAACAAGTTGTTAATCTCACAATGAATTAAAAACAGTCACTTAATAATTTCTGTAGACTCAAAAAAGTATAAGCAGTTCAATGGAAGAAAGGAGACAAGATATCCAAGTCGGAAGCATATTTATTCCTCACTCAAGGCCTTTTCAAAATGATAATCATGAATTTTCTCGAGGTAAACTTCATATCCACACTATAGATATAGCGTCCTCTTGCGATTAGCCTGTCTCGCCCGTGGGACATGGACATCGCCTTAATAAAATGAGAGAGTCTAGTCTATTGTCAATTTGTGCGGTCGACTTTAACAATACTTTCGAAAATAAAATTAGCAGGTCAAAGAAAGCGTGAGCTCGAGCGATTCATCATAGAGATGCCCTTTGGACGACTCCACGTCATTTTGTCTTGACAGAAAAGAATTATGTATACGGATCTGTTTGCGTACCGTGCTGCTCTCAATCAAGTGTTAGTTGTCCCTCATTATATTTTACTTTATTCTAAAAGGAAAACCCATTGACATTCCTGTCGATTCGTCCAAGATAGGACTCATTCCCTCTCTTTTATCACATAAACAAGGTCAACTTGAGAGAGAGAGAGAGAGAGAGAGCTGCCAGCATCGACCAGATCTACAGCTCTTCTCAACCAAAACCCAAATTAATTTGGTCCCCACCTTCTGTGATCATGCATGTGCCCTTGAGCAGATGGATATAATTTGACCACAGCCCTAAAAAGCATAGTTTCTACCTTATCATTGAGCGAGTTCACGTATAGTATGGACACGTTGCAGAAACTTGCCGACATTCGAGTCGACTAGGTTGGATTTCTCTCGATCGTCGATGATTAATTAAACTCATGTAACGGGTATGATGGATCGGATCCACATGAACTCGAATCCAGGAAATAGATACCAATTCCCTAGGGATAAATCGCTTTCGGCGGACAAGTAGAAGAGCATCGAACCGCTTTCGCTTGCAAGATTTGTGTAACCAGCCGACAAACAAACGGGGACATAATCTCTGGTTACTCTCAAGAACGCAAGCTGTGACTGAACCTCGTTCAAAAATATAAGTTAACCTTCGCTAAATTCTCGTTGGACTCCATATCTTTAAGCAACGAGACTATGCCAAGCCAACGCTGCAGATTTAAATACTTTCAGAAGCACCTGAACCAACTCCACTTCACACTGCACCGAAATCAACCGTCGTTCTCGTGCCTCAGCAGCATTTCCACCACTTGGCTCATGGTGGGTCTGGCGTCTTTATCTTCCTCCACGCACCTGAGCGCGACCTCGATCAAGACCTCCATCTTCTTCGGGTCGTAGTCACTTTTGAGCGCTGGATCGACCATCTCTTTGAGGCGGAACCCCGTCCTCCCCGGTTCGTTCACCTTGTTCCTTGCCCACGGGACGAGCTGGACTTGCTTGGCGTCCCCTCCGCTCTCCAATGAGTGGATACTCGTCGTCGGGCTGATTCCCGTCACCATCTCTAGCATGACGATCCCGTAGCTGTAGACATCCACCTTGGACGTGATGGACAGATTCGAGACCCATTCGGGAGCCATGTAGCCTCGGGTTCCTCTGATCCTCGAGAAGTCGGAATTCGTCACCTTCCCTCGGTCCATGAGCTTGGAAAGCCCAAAGTCCGCGACTTTGGGTTGGTAATCGGAGTCTAGGAGAATGTTCTGAGGCTTCACGTCGCAATGCAGAACCCACTCCAGGCACTCCTCGTGGAGATAAGCTAGGCCCTTCGCGGTGCCTACCGCGACATCGAACCGCCTCTTCCAGTGGAGCTCTGGCGACGACAGGTTCTGTGCCAAAGACCCGTGTTCCATGAACTCGTACACCAATAGCCTGTGCTTTCCCTCGGCACAGTAACCCCACATCTCGATCAAATTCATGTGGTTCACCCTCCCGATCGTGCTGGCCTCCGCCAGAAAATCGGCCTCTCCGGTCGTGGCATTGCTGAGCACCTTCACTGCCGCGACCCGATCATCAGGCAACAGGGCCTTGTACACGATTCCGCCTGCGCCTCTCCCAATCTCCTTGCTGAAATTCCGCGTTGCCTTCTTGAGCTCGTCATAGGTGAACCGCTTGAACCCGGTCGCCGCGAGGAGGTAGCTCTGGTGTGCAGAAGTGACATCCTGCTGGTTCCTAATCAGGAAGAACCACACCAAGAACACCAGCACGATCTCGATCCCTCCGACCACGCAGGCGAACCAGAGCATGAAGTTCAAGGCCCCGTTTTTGCCTTTCTTGGAGTAAGTCCTGTCCAAGACCTTCACCTTCGTGGTGGAAGGGCAACTGTACTGAATCCTCTTCACCAGCTGGTCCACGGTGAAGGTCTTATTCTTGGGGATCTTCATGAAGAACTCGCCGTTGAAGCTGGGCAGGTTGTGGCCATTCAGGAGCTCGATTTTGGGGTAGCAATCGAACGTGGCCATGGAGTCCGACACCTTGTACTGGAATCCTCGGCAGTCGCACGAGGTTCAGGCAAGTCTCCCAGCACTTCTTGAGAGTGGTGTTAAAGATGGTGTTGTAGTCGTAGCCATAGAAATCGACGTACAGGAGCTTCACGAACCCGATCTCGTCAGCGACGCACCCGTCGGAGAAGGTGAAATTGGGCACGCAACCGGCCGACCAGTCGCCCGGGACGCTGGGGACGTACCCAGGCAGGCAGGAGCAGCTCCGTCCCTTGGCCGGGTCGTAGCTGCAGAGGCTGTTGTTGCCGCACACGCCGTGGATGAAGCAGGGGATGCTGCTGAGCGCTTCCCACGTCACGTCCCAGACACTCGAGCCCGTCTCGCGGCTGTAGACCCGCAAGTTGCCATCGAAGTCGAGGGTCATCCTTCTCTGCATAGCCGCGACGCCGTAGTCAGAGGTGTAGAACGAGAAGTTGTCGGAGGACTGAAAGCGGCCGAGCGGGTCGAGCACAGCGATGCGGCTGCTGTTGTAGAGGAATCGTTTAAGGTTATAGCCCGGAATCCACGGGTACGGCCAGTACACGCCCGAGATTGACGGGCCGTCGAAGACGAGGCGGAGGACATTGTCGTTGCCGAAGTAAAGCTTGTAGAACCCGGTCGAGTAGTCGTACCGGCTCCGAGCGGAGATCAGGAACGTGTTTCTGGTGAGTGGCTGCTGAGGGAGGAGGGTGTTGGTCGGCGAGTCGAAGCTCTGCCACAGGACGACGCCGCCACCGTCGGTGAGGAAGAGGTTCCCGGTGTCATTGAGGCGAAGCTCAGCGGCGGAGGGGGAGATGGTGCCGGAAGACCAGACTTCGGTGCCGGCGTCGCCGGCGTCGGTGAGGACGAGGTTGCCCGAGTCGAGGAGGGATAATGCAGAGCGTCGGCCGTTGACAGGGCATCGCGGTTGGCCATCCAGATGGGGGTGCAGGCGCCGGAGCAGGGGGTTCGCTGAACCAGACGGCGAAGCCGTAGGCGTTGTAGGCGACGGGGAAGAAGCCGGCGGAGAAGGCGCCGGTGGGGAGACGAGGACGTCGCCGGGGTTCTCGACAGAGAGGGACTCGCGTTTGGCGAGGCTGGGCAGCGCCGACGTGGAGAGCCGACAAGATTGGAGGAAGAGGAAGAGGAAGAGAAAGAGAGGGAGGAAGAGCGAGGGTGGCGTAGCCATTAGGACTCGGCGGCGAAAGGCGAGTTGCGGTGAATCTCGCCAAGGACAATATATGTGTGTGTGTGTACAGTTGAATAGTGTCCTTTGGTCAACCTTGAGCAGGCCGCCCATTAAATAGATGCGATTGAATTGTCCACATGGTGAATGGTCAAAAGCGGATATTTTGGATTGATATCTAGCCGTTGATTATCGTCAAATATGGATAGCCATGTTGAAAAATGGACAAACCATTAGGGAGGTCCCTGTTTGTTTTAACTCACTTTTAGGTCGCCTTGCTAGTTATTCGAGCCGGGAACTAAACTTATCGATGGATAGTTTAATTTTGACTTTCTTTTCAACGAACTCGCTTTAATAATTGATAGATCTAAATATCACGAAAAATTTGATGTGGCGGCTGGCATGACAATGATAATAATTAGTGAACTTGCGTAATAGCCTAGCAAATTACTTAGCTTTATGACTTCTACATTAGATTGACCTGCTTTCTTTTACAATAAATAGGTCAACACAAATCTCCAAAACAAAATCGCACTTTCAGCTAAACTGTACAAGTAAATACCATTTTGTTAAGGCTCGTGACATAATATTAATTAGCATTTATATATGTATGTATGTATGTATCTCCGTCTCTCTCCCGCTCGTCCTCTACTCATGGCCACCTCTGAGCCCAACCTCAATGCCTCCCCTCGCCGTCGTCACCTATGGATCACTACTGAAGTGTTTAAGGACGACCCATCACTTTTTTTTTTCCTTTTCCTTTAAAATTTCTCTTCTGATCCTAAAACTAGAGTAATTAGACCTGCCTGAGATCTCAAATTTCAGACTTCTCTTTCTCTGAATTTTCGTCTCCCACTATGGCATGTTCACAACATGCCACCCTCCACCGCCATCGCTACATTTGTTTTGAATGGTAGCCGCTATCTAGAATGTTGTTCATTGAAAAGATGAAAGAGGAGATAGGTCAGAAAGAAAGAGCTCGTAAAAATGTCAATTAGTCAAGTCCATGGATCTTTAGTCATGTGTGCAGGAAATGGCCTAACTGGGATCCTCATTTTCTTTTCCTTGAACTTACGCATGTTTTTGCAACTTCGATGGATTCAAGCTGTTCGAACCATAGAAAAGTATGTTGTCTAAAAAAACGTGCCATCATCGACAAGCTGCGGTGGAAAATTGACATGGTGAAAAGTCATGCCGTTTGGAGGCAAATTTCGTTTTATAATGGTGGCAAGGAGGCAAGATCTTTTCCACGCCATCCTCTGGCAGAGGTTGACATTAGCTCGAATTAATAGAAATTGGAATTTGAAACACTTCTATGTCTAGATGATGCATGAAACAGATAGAGTTTGCACTTTACTTAAACTGAATCTATTCCTTTTACATTTGCCTCTTCACGTCTTAACATGATTGTTCTTCGATTTCGAAAGCTAGTTTCATCTATTTTTGAAAGAACTGAGCATATCCTTAATTTCTTAAACACAATTTTTGGCAGGCAATATTAAGTGCGGGTACCGACACATCTGCGGTGACAATAGAATGGGCCATGTCCCTCTTGCTCAACCACCTGGACGTCATGAAAAAAGCTCAAGTTGAACTAGACGACATTGTTGGCCGAGACCGTCTAGTTGATGAAGCCGACACCCACAAGCTGCCTTGCCTTCATAACATCATCAATGAGGCGCTCCATCGGGGCCACTCCTATTGCTTCATGAGTCTGCTGAGGATTGCACGGTCGGCGGGTTCACGTGCCCCGAGGCACCATGATCATAGTTAATGCGTGGGCAATTCAAAGAGACCCAAAAGTGTGGGACGATCCCACAAGTTTTAAACCGGAGAGGTACGAGGGATTGGAAGGTGATCATGCCTACCGATTATTGCCGTTTGGAATGGGGAGGGGAAGTTGTCCCGGTGCTGGCCTTGCCAATAGAGTGGTGAGCTTGGCTCTGGCGGTGCTTATTTAGTGCTTCGAATGGGAATGAGTCGGCGAAGAACTGGTGGACTTGTCCGAAGGCACGGGACTCACAATGCCCAAGAGAGCCATTGGAGGCCTTGTGCAAAGCGCGTGAATGCATGATAGCTAATGTTTTTGCGCACCTTTAAGAAGGTCGTTGTCTAATGAATTTGCCTTGGTGATGTGTCTCCAATGTTTTTGAATAATCAAATAGACTGAAAATAGGAGCGACTATGCAGCTTTAGGCCAGTGCAGCTTTAGGAATGATCGTGAGCATCAATAGCATCCTGAGGAGGCCAATGCAGCTTTAGGCCTTTCTCTTAAGAGAAAAAAGCTGGTTTATATAGATACTCGCAACTTTGTTCATCCCTCTCTCTATATTTCGGGCATTTGTTGTGAAACCGGTAACGGATATGGTTGGCCTGGCATACTGAGTCATCATGCCTTGTTGAAATCCGTTCCAAAATGAGAGTTCGATGGAATTCGCAGGTAGACAAAAGATGTCCAAAACATTGCAAAATGATGGGTTTAAATATGACATGAAAAACTTAAGAAGTGTACAATTTTAGCATCCCTAAATAATTAATGGACTAAGGTTAATCTCTTGAAAGATTATAGTATGGAGATCCTTTAATATGATTACTCGAACGAATTTGATCTGTATTACTTGAAGTCATGTAATGAGTATCGTCTCACTTGTGTCTGTTGATTTAAAAATTTGGGTGTCCAGTGGTTGGCCCATAGACCAAGCTCAAAAACCTTTTAAAACCATATTTGAATTTTAGTTTAGTTTACATGTTATTAATATTTGTAAACTTGTAATTTATCAGTCAAGGCCCCTGGAAGAGCGTAAAATTGTTTGCCATCTGGGCCCTATGGTGTGTAACATGAACAACGAAGCGTCTCACGATGGGACCTAAGTAGTACCGATACTGACGTGCGACATGACACGACACGACACGTCGACACGTCATTTCTAAAAAAACAAAGAATTCCGACACGTTAGAACACGTTGTAAATTAAATATATATTTTTATATATACATAATAAATTATCATTTTTATGATTATTTCAATTAAATTAATTTGAATCAAATTCATAATAAATAATTAAAAAGCCTAGAATGAATATACACTAAAAACATTAATCCACCATTTATTAACATCATTTATTGTTTCAATTTGAAAAATTCAACTCTATTTCAATAATTCATAAAACTTGGAGAAAAACAAGCGATTCATATTCTAGACTCACATGTTAGCTATATTGGAAGAGGAGAAAAAAAACTTAAGGAATGAATTTTGTATCATGGGAAGTGGGAGTCAGAAGAGAAGAGAGAAGACTAGATTTTTCTTCTTTCTCAATTTATTATTGTGTTTTATTTTCACACACACACACACACACACACACACACACACACACACACACACACACACACACACACACATTTTGAACTCTCATTTATCGAATTTTTAAAATTGACTTCGATATCGGAATCACGTGTCAGAAATTCGTATGTCATAATTTCGACTCGAGTGTCGAAGAGTGTCAAGAAATTTGATTAGGTGTCGAATTTTCCGACAAGGAATTACCAAATGTCAGAGAGTGTTCGAGAGTGTTCGAGAGTGTCGGTGCTTCATAGGATGGGACTGCAAAAAGTACTCCCATTTCCACCGACGTTGCAGCTTCTATAGCAGGACGGCTCGCCCCTCGCATCCCTCAACATGAAGCAGGCTAGCTCCTCTCCTCCTGATGTGGACATCGAGCCATATCGAGGAGGAGGTGCTAAGGACCCATTGTCTATTCCTACTGGTTCGATCACTCGAGCGCGGGCCAAGCAATTTAGGCAAGCTGTTGGTGTCATGGTTCGTGATCTTCAGCGTGGAGATAACCTTGGATCAAATCTTGAAGAATCTTGGAAATCTTGGCGCAATTTGATTATATGGACACCAAATATTTGACCAAGTCAAATATATATAGATATATATTTATAGAGAGAGAGATATATATATATCTTCTTGTTTAGGAATATTCTAGAATATGACGCATTATATTTCTAGGGTTGGTTTTAGGGTTTGTGTGATGGCTAGAAAGCCTATATATAAGACTGACTGAATTTCTTTGGGGATATATATATTTTACTTTGAGAAATAATTGAGAGATTCTCTTTTACTGTTCTTTTGAGGACTTGACCTAATCAAGATTCCCTTGTGACGGTTGATTTGACTTATCGAGCGAGATAGCGAATTCTTTCGTTCGTGGCGTCTATAACGTTGGTTGGTTGACACGTGTTCGTCAACGGGTCACGTTCATACCGAGGTTGCCAATCACGAGGTTTGATTGGAGGTCGAGGTTTGCAATTCGCACCATCTAGGCCTTCGTAGAACGATCCTTCCGCAGCAATTCACATCAGTTTGGTATCGAGCTTGCTTCTACAAGGTCTATTTATCTTTAATTTTCTATTTATATTCAGCAATTTGATATTTATTGAGCTAGGGTTTCGATTCTAGCCAATTTAGGGATCCGATTGGTTTTGTGCTTCCATACGTAGTTGTTTGCTGTTAGTTTTAATTTTTTTTTTTCCTAGCACATTAAATTGTATCTCGAGTTCGTCAAAAAAAAAAAAAAAAAGAGAAAGTTCTTCAAAGAAAAAAAAAAAAGAAAGAAAAAACGCACAAAAAAAAAAAGTGCGCAAAAAAAAAAAACAAATTCGGCAAAAAAAAAAAAAAAATATAGCCGAACAAAAAAAAAAAAAAATCAAGAAGGCGACTCGTTTGTTAGTGGACCGAATTGAAACAAAATCAGTAGTGATTTGCGTTTCAATTGGAATTTTGAAAGTTGTACTTGTTGGTTTGAAATTGTTACTTGCTGAAACAAAATCAGCAGTGATCTAATCTTGTCGATTAGTTTGATTGATTTTCGTGAGGGGGTTGAGAGATAGGTTTTGAGTCCAATAAAGAGCTTGTGAAAAGAGAATACGAGAGGAAAAAGGCAGGAGTGTGTGAGTTTAATTGAGGAAAAAAAAAAAAGAAGCCTAGACTTGAGTTAAACACGAGGGGAGTGACAAACACCTTGAGAGAAACACGTGAGGGAGTGATTGGTGAGGATTTTTGTGACTAACGTTTATTTGCAGGTCTAAAATATGTCGCGTGAAGAAAGCGTGAATCAAAGGGAGGTTGACTCCATACGAAGGGATGAAGCGCTCGTGGAAAGCATCCAACAATTGAGGGTCGTAGTGGAGGAGCTTAGTGGCCGAATGATGGGGAATGTCATGAGGGTTGATGGTGACCGAGAGATACCCGAGGAAGGCCGCAGCATCAACGAGATGCCTCTAGAACACAACCTAGAAGGCAGCGGCATTATGATGATGATGAGGCTGACATGGAGGATGATCGAGATGCTCGATTTGGAAGGTGGAATGGAGCCCGAGGGTTTAGACATCGAGAAGATAATGAACTTGGCAATATCAAGATGAAGATTCCTTCTTTCCAAGGAAAGAATGATCCCGATGCGTATCTAGAGTGGGAGAAACGCATGGAGATGGTATTTGATTGCCAACGATACTCCGAGCTCAAAAAGGTAAAAATTGCAGCTGTTGAATTTACTGATTATGCTATAATTTGGTGGGATCAACTTGTGACTAGTAGAAGGCGCAATGGTGAAAGACCGATAGAGACGTGGGATGAGATGAAAGCGGTGATGAGGAGGCGATTTGTACCAAGTCATTACCATCGAGATTTGTTTCAAAAGTTACAAAAATCTCACACAAGGCAATAAGAGCGTGGAAGAGTATCACAAGGAGATGGAGATTGCCATGATCCGTGCTAATGTGGTGGAGGATCGTGAGGCCACAATGTCAAGATTTTTGAGTGGTTTGAGTCGAGACATAGCAAGAGTAGTGGAGCTGCAACACTATGTTGAATTGGAGGAATTGGTGGACAAAGCCATCAAAGTTGAGCGGCAATTGAAGATGGACCGAAATCACAAAAGTGGAGGAGGTTCAAATCAAAATTGGAGATCCAATTGGAAGAGAGATGAAAAGCCAAATTGGAGAGGAAACAACACCAAAACCGAAACCTCAAAGGAGAAGGAGAGGGACGGTAAAGTTGGAACGAATCCGGCTTCAGGTAAAACCGAAAACCCTAACACTAGAACTCGTGAGATTAAATGTTTTAAGTGTTTGGGCAGGGGTCATATGGCGAATCAATGCCCTAATAGGAGGGTGATGATCATGACTGGACATGGTGATGTTGAGTCCGAAAATGAGAGGGAAGAAGAGGATGATGAGATGCCACCGTTGGAGGATTGTAGTGATGGAGAAGTGGCTATAAAAGGAGACTTATTGGTGGTTAGGCGTTCTCGAGTGTGCAAGTAAAAGAGGAGGAGCATCATCAACAAAGAGATAACTTGTTTCATACAAGATGTGTGGTGAATGGTAAGATCGTAGTATGATAATTGATGGAGGTAGTTGTGCGAATGTGGCAAGTTGTACTATGGTGGATAAGTTGGGTTTGAAAATGACAAAGCACCCTAGGCCTTATAGACTTCAATGGTTAAATGATAGTGGTGAGGTGAAGGTGTTGAAACAAGTTCGAATTCCATTTGAGATAGGGAAATACAAGGATGAGGTAGAGTGTGATGTTGTACCTATGCAAGCGGGTCATGTCTTACTTGGAAGACCATGGCAATATGATCGAAATGTACATCATGATGGATATACTAATCGTTATTCATTGGTGATGAATCAAAAGACTTATACCTTGGTACCAATGACACCTAGTGAGGTGTATCAAGATCGTTAAAGTTACAACGAGAAGCCGAGAGAGAGAGAAAAGGTGAGAAATCGAGGGCTTGCGTGGTGTGTCCGAGACGCAAGGAAAAGGAGAGGCCGAGAGAAATATTGTGGTAAAAACCGAGGGAAAAAAAAGAGAGGAAAGAAAAGAGGCAAAATAATTTTTATGCAAAATCAAGTGAAGTGAGGAGAGCCTTAGTTCTAGATCGACCAATGCTTGTACTTGTGTACAAGGAGGTTTTGTTTTCTACTAACGATCTTGACCCAAGTTTGCCTAGTCCTATTGTGTCTTTATTGCAGGAATTTGAAGACGTCTTTCCCGATGAACTTCCTGGAGGGATACCACCGATTCGAGGCATAGAACATCAAATTGACTTGATTCCTGGTGCGCCATTACCTAACCGACCCGCATATCGAAGCAATCCCAGGAGACAAAGGAACTTCAGCGGCAAGTTAGTGAACTATTGGAGCGAGGGCATGTGAGAGAGAGTCTTAGCCCGTGCGCCGTCCCTGTTTTGTTGGTGCCAAAGAAGGATGGAACTTGGCGAATGTGTGTCGATTGCCGAGCAATCAATAATATTACGGTAAAGTATCGACATCCTATTCCTAGGTTAGATGACATGTTGGATGAGTTGCATGGTTCTTGCATTTTCACTAAAATTGATTTGAAAAGTGGCTATCATCAAATTAGGATGAAAGAAGGTGATGAATGGAAAACTGCATTTAAGACCAAGTATGGGTTATATGAGTGGTTAGTCATGCCATTTGGATTAACTAATGCACCGAGCACGTTTATGCGACTTATGAATCATGTTTTGCGTGCTTTTATTGGTCGATTTGTGGTTGTCTATTTTGATGATATCTTGATATATAGTCAAAGCCTTGATGACCATATTAAGCATGTGCGAGCTGTCTTGCAGGTTTTAAGGACCGAACAATTATACGCTAATCTAAAGAAGTGCTCTTTTGTTACCAACAAATTAGTATTTCTAGGATTTGTTGTTAGTGCTGATGGTATACAAGGTTGATGAAGAAAAGGTCAAAGCAATTCGTGAATGGCCAACGCCTAAGACAGTAGGAGAGGTGCGTAGCTTTCATGGATTGGCGAGTTTTTATCGGCGATTTGTGAGAAATTTTAGCACCATTGCCGCACCTTTAACTGAGGTTATCAAGAAGCACGTGGGTTTCACGTGGGGAGAAGAGCAAGAGAAAGCATTTAATTTGCTAAAAGATAAGTTAACTAATGCTCCTTTGTTATCTTTGCCAAATTTCAGTGTTACTTTTGAGATAGAGTGCGATGCTTCTGGTACAGGAATTGGAGCCGTGTTGATGCAAGGAGGGCGTCCCATAGCTTATTTCAGCGAAAAATTGAGTGGAGCAACATTGAATTATCCTACCTATGATAAGGAGATGTATGCTTTAGTGCGAGCTTTGGAGACTTGGCAACATTATTTATGGCCAAAGGAGTTTGTGATCCACACCGATCATGAGACCTTGAAGTACTTGAAAGGGCAGCAAAAGTTGAATAAAAGACATGCCAAATGGATGGAGTTCATCGAGACTTTTCCATATGTGATCAAGTACAAGAAAGGTAAGGAGAATGTGGTAGCCGATGCACTTTCTCGAAGGTACACGATTCTAACTATTTTAGAAGCAAAGTGTCTAGGTTTTGAGCATATCAAGGGCTTATATACTGATGATGATGACTTTGGGAGAGTATATGAAGCATGTGAACACGCTGCATTTGATAAATTCTATAGGCATGAAGGTTATCTTTTCCGTGAAAACAAACTATGTTTGCCTAAGTGTTCTTTGCGTGAATTGTTGGTGCGAGAAGCGCATAGTGGTGGTTTAATGGGACATTTTGGCATTAGTAAGACTTATGAAGTACTACATGAACATTTTTATTGGCCACATATGAAGAGAGATGTTACACGTGTCTGTGAGAGATGCATTGCTTGTAAGCAATCAAAGTCTACAACTAAACCGCATGGCTTGTATACACCATTACCTATTCCAACGCATCCTTGGACTGATATTTCTATGGATTTTGTGTTAGGATTGCCTAGGTCTAAGAATGGTAGAGATTCTATTTATGTGGTTGTTGATCGGTTTTCAAAGATGGCTCATTTTATACCTTGTCATAAAACTGATAATGCATCTCATGTTGCTGATTTGTTCTTTAGGGAAGTTGTACGTTTGCATGGCATGCCTAGATCGATTGTTTCAGATCGAGATTCTAAATTTCTTAGCTACTTTTGGAAAACATTGTGGAAAAAATTAGGAACACGGTTGTTATTTTCTACTACTTGTCATCCACAGACCGATGGTCAAACCGAGGTAGTTAATAGAACTTTAGGGGTATTGTTGCGAGCTATTATTAAAAAGAACATAAAATCTTGGGAAGATTGTCTACCACATGTTGAATTTGCATATAATAGGAGCATGCATTCTGCTACTAAATTTACACCATTTGAGGTTGTCTATGGTTTTAATCCGTTAACTCCGTTAGATTTAACCCCTTTACCTATTGATGAGCGTGTGGATTTAGATGGAGCAAAGAAAGCTGAATTTGTCAAGGTGTTGCATGAGAAGACGCGCGCAAATATTGAGCGCAAGACTGAGCAATATGCAAGGCAAGCCAACAAAGGGCGTAAGGAAGTGGTGTTTGAACTGGCGATTGGGTTTGGGTTCATATGCGCAAAGAGAGATTTCTGAGCAGCGACATTCTAAGTTATTACCGCGAGGGGATGGACCATTCATGGTTTTGGAAAGAGTTAACAATAATGCCTACAAGCTTGATCTTCCAGGTAAGTATGATGTTAGTGCCACATTTAATGTTTCGACTTGACTCTTTTCGATGCCGTGATGATTTGAGGGCAAATCCTTTGCACGGGGGAGGGAATGATGTGGACATCGAGCCATATCGAGGAGGAGGTGCTAAGGACCCATTGTCTATTCCTACCGGTTCGATCACTCGAGCGCGGGCCAAGCAATTTAGGCAAGTTTGTTGGTGTCATGGTTCGTGATCTTCAGCGTGGAGATAACCTTGGATCAAATCTTGAAGAATCTTGGAAATCTTGGCGCAATTTGATGCCTGTTTAGATGCCTGTTTTAAACCATATAAGGATTTGCGAAGACGACATACCCGATACTCCCCCTGTCTGCGTAATCCTTGAGGAAGATCCATGTAAATTTCTTCATCCAAATCTCCATGAAGAAAGGCGTTGTGGACGTCCATCTGATGTAAGGACCAATTGCGTATTGCTGCAACAGATAGGAAGGATCGTACAGTAACTTCCTTTGCAACTGGGGAGAAGGTCTCGTGATAATCAAAACCTTCCCTTTGGGTGAAGCCTTTGGCCACCAACCTAGCTTTGTAACGTTCAATGGAGCCATCTGATTTGAACTTGATCTTGTAAACCCATTTACATCCGATCGGCTTTCTATGTGGTGGTAAGGGAACAACATCCCAAGTATTGTTATCCATTAGTGCAGCAAGTTCAGATTCCATTGCATTTCGCCATTTGGGATCTTGCGCCGCCTCAGCAAAAGAGGATGGCTCACATTCTTCTGAAATTCGACTTATACAACACATATGTTCTCCTGATAACCGATTGAAAGAAACATAGGATGAAATCGGATATTGTGTACCTGAAGAGTTTGCAGTGGAACATATATAATCCCTAGTCCATGTTGGCGGACGTGTGTGTCTGCCAGAACGACGGGGTAGCTCATCTAATTGTTCAGGAGAATCAGATGATTCAGTAGCCACCTCTGCTGCGTCCACTGTTGAAGAAGATAATGTAGTTTCTTCACTTGAGATAGGTGATTCAATTTCTTGATGTGGAGATTCCACCGGTGCTTGTGGGATGAATGATTGAGGTGCCACAAGAAAACCAGGTGTAAATGATATATCTTCATCAGACGTAAGAAACTGATTGGTCTCAAATGAAGTATCTTGAGATGGATGGATCTTCTCTTTGAAGGGAAATATGTCTTCATGAAAAATGACATCTCTGCTAGTAAAGAAATGTCCTGTGGAGAATTCCATAACATAATATCCCTTTTGAAGAGGAGGGTACCCCATAAAAACACATTGTGTTGCACGAGGGCTCATTTTATCCCGAGGACCTACACTTGTTGCATAACATAAACAACCAAACACTCTAAGGTGCTCATTATCTGGCTGTTTATTATAAAGCATCTCATATGGGGTTTTACCATGAAGGATTCGACTGGGCATGCGATTAATCAGATAGGCGGCTGTGACCACACAGTCTCCCCAAAATTCTTCAGGGATTGAAGCTTGATATTTGAGTGCACGGGCTACTTCTAAGAGATGTCTATGTTTCCTTTCTACAACTCCATTTTGCTGTGGAGTGTAAATACAGGAACTTTCATGGAGTATTCCAAGAGTAGACAATAATCTTATGCAGTCAGAAGAAAAAAATTCTCGCCCATTATCCGTACGAATTCGCTGTACAGATTTATCGAATTGATTTCTAATTAAAGAAAGGAAATTTGATAAGTGTGTGAATGTTTGATTTTTCGACTGCATAAGGTATAACCATGTGGCACGACTATAGTCATCAACTATGGTAAGAAAGTAGCGTGATCCATCACGATGAGAAGTGTGATAGGGACCCCAGATGTCCATGTGAAGCAATGAAAAGGGATTTTGAGTTCGAGATGTACTAACTGGGAATGATGCTCGAGTCTGTTTAGCTAAAGGACATATAGAACATTTGGGATGAGGAAATTTAGCACTATGACCCAATCGTTGATGCAAAAGGATATTTTTATTATAGCTGATGGCATTACAAGAAATGCTTTTATTTAATAATGCTAAATCTCCTGGAGAATTGGCCCAAAAATAAAGTCCTTGTGCCTCATTACCCAAGCCCATCACTCTGCCAGTCGAAAGGTCCTGAAAGACACAATTTTCGGAATTGAATATGACTTTACAGGAATTGTCCATACATACTTTAGAAACTGAAAGAAGATTGAACTCAAAATCTGGAATGTATAGGACATTTTTAAGAATGAAATTCTGACCAAGATGTACGGTACCGATTTTGGTAACATACGTAATGTTCCCATTTGGAAGACGTACCGTAACAGGAGATTGTGTGTTTGTATGAATATGGGAAAATAAGTGCTCATTACAAACTATGTGGTCACTAGCACCTGAATCGATAATCCATGCATCAATAGATAATGAATTCCTTTCATGTAAAAAAGTACCTGAGAATCCTGCATTAGTATCTCCAGTCTTCAGTTGGCCCAAGGCTTGGATAATATTTTCATACTGTTGTTGAGTAATGGTCTGCTGAGATGTTCCACCACTCTTCTGTGCAGTAATTTGATAGACTGAAGATTCCCTTTCCTTTTTATTATTGGGCTTCCCATGTAGTTTCCAACATGTATCAACAGTATGGTGCGGTCGTTTGCAATAGTCACAATATTTATTTTTAATTTTTGAAAATTGCCCACTGACCTTGCCTGTTGATGTGCCAAAACGATTGCCATTGGATGATTTGTAAACCGGCGCTGACGTGGCTAAATATCGGCCGTCCGATCCAGCTGGATAATTGATCAAATACTGGCCGTTCGATCCAGCCGGATCGCTCAGATATGGACCGTCCGATCCAACCGGATAAGTCACTGATCTGTAGCCGTCAGATTGCGCGCGTCGATCCCAGCCGTTCGCCGCGCGTCGATCCCAGCCGTTCGTCGTAAAAAACTGATCTGGACCGTCCGTTCCAGCTCTTCCATCCAGGCCGTCGATCTGCGAGAAAACCCTAGGGTTTGCTTCATTTCGTCTCCTCGACGCCGCAGCAGCGAAGGATTTCTCTCTCGCGGATGGCACGAGTCCGAGGCTCCCCCCTGTTCCGGCGACGGTCTCCGTCGCAACGAAGCCCGAAGGAAATGTTGCGAAGCCGTTTCCTTCGCCGATCCGAGCCAGTTCGTTCGCGGCAGTCCTCTGGTTCTCCTCCTGGACGGCCAATTGGAAGATTCGGCCGAGCGGAGGTTGAGGATCCATCGCAAGTATCTGCGATCGAAGGCCGGCGTAAGTGTCATTCAAGGTGAGTAGGAATCGAGTAGCCTTCTCCTTTTCCTTCATCGCATGAAATTGACGGAGAGTGGCCTCTGGCCCTTCCAATTTATCCTCGGCTGAATCTTCGAGGAGGAGGTGCTAAGGACCCATTGTCTATTCCTACTGGTTCGATCACTCGAGCGCGGGCCAAGCAATTTAGGCAAGCTGTTGGTGTCATGGTTCGTGATCTTCGCGTGGAGATAACCTTGGATCAAATCTTGAAGAATCTTGGAAATCTTGGCGCAATTTGATTATATGGACACCAAATATTTGACCAAGTCAAATATATATAGATATATATTTATAGAGAGAGAGATATATATATATCTTCTTGTTTAGGAATATTCTAGAATATGACGCATTATATTTCTAGGGTTGGTTTTAGGGTTTGTGTGATGGCTAGAAAGCCTATATATAAGACCGACTGAATTTCTTTGGGGATATATATATTTTACTTTGAGAAATAATTGAGAGATTCTCTTTTACTGTTCTTTTGAGGACTTGACCTAATCAAGATTCCCTTGTGACGGTTGATTTGACTTATCGAGCGAGATAGCGAATTCTTTCGTTCGTGGCGTCTATAACGTTGGTTGGTTGACACGTGTTCGTCAACAGGTCACGTTCATACCGAGGTTGCCAATCACAGGTTTGATTGGAGGTCGAGGTTTGCAATTCGCACCATCTAGGCCTTCGTAGAACGATCCTTCCGCAGTAATTCACATCACCTCCTCTGTCGAAATCAATGGGTCGAACCCCCTCTTTGGGAGGTTCAAGCTATAATACTGCCGGATCCGGCAAAGGCGATCTGGGACATGCAAGTGTGGAGGGAATGATCGGAGACTCTCGCCACAGATGGGTCTCCGAGTTTAGCAAATGATAGGGACGACGATGGTGTTTTGGCATTCTAGGCACTTCCCAACGCTCTACCATGAGCTAAGGGATTGAATTATTTATCGAAAGCTCATCATTAAGTCGGATGCTAGCACTGGAGTTCAACTGTTGCATCTTAGTACTCTATTGAAGGGAATTACAGGTAACGATTGATTGAGTTTTCTTCAAACATGCTCTCCTCTGATGCAAATTCTGGTGAAGGAGTGTCCCTCTAGCTGTTTTATCTTGTTTTTCGAATGATTTGTCCACCAACTCTTTACTGCCCTATGTACTAATCACTACTCGATCTATATTTACTTCCATAGAAAAAAAGCAAGAGATGAAGGAAAATGTCGCTCTTGAGACAAAATGTTACGTTCCGTACTAGTTGGTGCTGATTGGACCCTAAAGTAAATTTGACAAAGAGGTGATTAGAAAATAAACAAATTTAAGGATTGTGAGATAGAGAGTCAACAGGGTAGCAGTCCAATTGTAAATTATTCCAGAATATGAGGAATCTTTTTATCTTTCCATTCTCTTCCCTTTTAACTCTCAAAGAAGTCTTAGCATTCAAAAAAAAAAAAAAAAAAAAAAAAAAACTCTCAAAGAAGTCTTGCTTTGTTGAACATGGAGAGACAAAAAAGCCATCACAATTGATGGAAATACCAGGCTCACTGTAGGCTCAAAGACAAGAGGGTAAGTTGTTAAAAAAGTTGTCCTAAAATCGGTACTTCTATTTAATATTTGTACCGGTTGTTGTTAGAAAGATATCTTAGAATAATTATAATTTATATATAGTTAAATAGAGTATATATATTTAATAATAAGTGTGAGGAATGGATAATTAAATAATTGAGACTTATTCTTCTTTATCTCTCTATATGAAGTACAGAAATATACGTATGATAACTATTCTGTTAAAATTATAATTCAATTATAATTTTTTTTATTTTATAAATAAAGAAACAAATAGTTTCTTACAAATTCCCGAAGGGTTTGTGAGGATTCAATCCAACAATTGGATTCTTAATAAAAATAGAGATTCTCGAAAGATATAGTAAAAATAAGAGATACTATGTACTTTATACATACAAAGCAAGAAGGAAAGATGACCTTTGGTTTATTTTATTTGCCTTGTCCAATTTGAATTTTGAAGAAGGAACAATTTTTTTTTTTTTTAATCTTGTTGATAAAGGTTTCCTAATCAATGATCAGTAATATCAGTATTAAAAAAAGAATCATCCGCATGATTCTTTATACAATTTACAATTAATTATCATGATTATGTCACCAAAGAAAAAAGAAATTTTTCCTTAGGATTTTTACTTTGATCCGATAAATTACCTAATTGTTCGCTACGAATACAAAAATGTAATAAAATAAAATAAAATAAAATAAAATAATTATACTTAAGGCTCCACTTAACTTAATAAGTGAATTCTAATTGAAACAAAAAAAAAAAGCATGAAGCTTAAATAACTCGCTCAATACACCATTCAAAAAAGGATTATCTGGTATGATTGGACTGAATAAGCTTTTATGGAATAAATATTTAGCCGCTTGTGAATCTTTAGGTATTATCTTATTCAATGTTTGTTCAATTACTGTTTTAGCTGCAAATGCAATGCAATGCAAGCATTAGGTTAAGCAATAATGATATCCCTCAGCATTCCAAAACTAGTTGTCACCTTGCCAGTAGTAGGATATGTAAGGATTAATACATAGAATAACTTTTTATGTTATTAATAATTGTGTAAAGTAGTAGATATTTTAGTTATTTGCATTAAGCTCGAGCTTCCTTCTTGCATATGCACTTCTCTAGAATCACATACTAAAATTGGAGGTAAAAATTTATTGTCCATGTCAGTGTTTATGCCACATAGGATAGCCGTGTCCACGTCAATGAATCTCAATGAAAATTTGTCTAGGATGATTATATTGGCAACTTATTAAAATGTGACATCCCGAATTTCCAATTCTATTTTCAATAAATTGAAATGGGCATTTCATCTGCACGCATATAGTTCTTTCCCTGAACTGATCACTCATGGGATAACTAGTCTATCGGGTGAAGCCATTAAGAGATTCTAAGGCATCGGACTCGAGAATTTGACCAGGAAACGACCTTTCGACCGAGTTGATCTGCAAGGGTCATTACGGAACAGTTAAAAATCGATTAGAGACCGGAGATAGGTCGACTCGATAGAGGCATGCGATCGAGTGTGGGTGATTCCACCAGATCGCACAATTCTTGTCGATCGGCACTGGACCGGCTTCTCTGTCGTTTGGGTACCCTGTGTCCGTGTTTGAAACCTTGAGATTATCCCGACAACCGAGAGTCGCCAATGTGTCAAAGATGTACGTTGTGGCTTGAATTAATCAACCACAGGTCAAATGCACGAAAATTTCTAAAAACTACCTGGTAGATCAGGACGCGCTAATATCATGCCGGAGTGAAATTAACCGTGAAATTGAGATCGAATTTAGAAATTGGAAGTCATGGTATGTCACAAATCATTTTGGGAGCATTGATTCATCTTCGAAGGATTTTTCATGCAAACCGAGTTTTTCGGCAAAATAATCAAAGTATGGCTAATTTGGTTTGGAAAATTGGTAGGCCCGCTTTTGGTTATGCTTTTGGGATCTAAATTGATTTTATGGTCAAGTGATTATGTGAATTTAAGTGTGGTAACATTGGATTAATTTTATGAACTTTGATTTGGTTCAATTAGAAGAGGATTGAAGAATTAGACGTACAAGAATTCATGTCCCGGCGGAAAATAAAATTGAACCTATTGGAATAAGGTTGTGGGAGTTTGGGTTAGTGGAGTATGACATCACTTGGTGATGTCATGGTGTGGGGGCGAGAATGGCTAAGATTTGGACAAGTGTAGGGTGGAGATTTGCTCTTGGAAAAAAGGACTCATCTTCTTCCTTGAATCAAGGAGCTTTGTTGGAGGGGAAAAGGGGAGAGAGAAGGTCCGACCAGCAGCCCTGACGTTGCCCGCACGCCCGCTCCGTCGCCACCGCACGTCGCTGCCGCCGCCGCGGGTCTGCCCGCGCCGCCCGCGCGTCTTCGCCTCTCACCGCCGTCGTCCCTGCTCGCCCTCGGCTCCAGCAGCGTCGCGGGCCAGCACAGGCCGCAATTCAGCCGCCTCCGGCCACCGTGAGGCCCCGCCTGGCCGCCGCCTCGCCCGTTCGAGCCGCCACCCCGTTCCTCCGCCGGTTTTGTGGTCGAACCACCACTGTGCAGCCTTCCATCGGCACCAAGACAACAGCTGCAAAAATGGGTATGGCAGCTAGGTTTTGGCCCGTTTTGGCCGGCTTCCCGGCCCTGGATGCTCGGCCCGCTTTGAGGAAAGTTGTTCCTCTCGTCGTCCCCGTCGTTTTGGCGCGCTCGGCTCGCTAATCGGGTGAGTTTAGCTCACTAAATCTTGATTAGAGGGTTAATGATGCCTTAAGTGTGCTTAGCCTAAGTTAATTATGTTTAGGTGGTTAGTTTAGTTTATTTAAGTGTGATTTGGATTAAGAGATTTAATTAGTTTTAAGTGTGTTTAGTTTAAAGTTAAGTAGGTTTATTTAATATAAGCCTTGATGTGACTTAAATGGTTTTATTTGTGATTTATTTTAATGTTTCGAAATTCTGGAAAATGGAATAATATATTATATTCCGAAAATCATTAAAATATTATTATTTATTTAGAAAAAAAAAAAACTCGAAAAATTATTTTTGACCTCAATTGCTTAGAATTTCGTGCTGATCGTTGCTGTACGTTTAGAATTTGAATTTGATGAATGGATGTGGCAAATTGAGTGTTGATTGTGATAAATAGGGTTTTTAGCCATAAAAACCCAAGTGTTGGATTTTGATGCAAGAATTGGATTTTTTAAGGATTATTACTGTAATTGGAGTATGTGAATGAAATGCGGAGTGTCCGAGGGTCAGTATTGATTTGTCGTGTGTTGATTGAAAAAAAAAAAAACTCGGGTCGCAGTAGTGGCTAGGCCAACTGGACCTGTGTTTCCTTTGATTGTCGTCAGTGTGTGGCGTGGCTCGGGTCGCAGTAGAGGCTAGGCCAACTGGACTTGTATTCTTTGTGGATTGCCATCAGTGTGTGACGTGGCTCGGGTTGCAGTAGAGGCTAGGCCAACTGGACCTGTATTCTTTGTGGATTGCCGTCAGTGTAGTGACGTGGCTCGGGTCGTAGTAGAGGCTAGGCCAACTGGACCTATGCTCCTTCGGGAATGCCGTCGACGTAGTGACGAAGCCGCGCTCCAAGGGGGGGAGGCGATGCCTAGTATTAATGTCAGAAGATAGTTGAATTGCAAGTAGGCTATGCCCTTGTGTGGCAGTGAATAATAATTGGAATGCGTGCCGAGTGCATGGTTTCTATGAAAGTGTTGGCGTTCCAATTGTTTGAATTTTTATTATTACTTGAGTTCATGTGATATAAATTGTGCTAACCTGCAGGAAGGAAGGAAGACGAGGTAAGTCTTTTGTGTGATGTGGTTAGGCCACCCGGGGTGTATTTTCTTTCTAATAGGGGTTTAGGGGGTTGAACTTGCTGAGATGATGTCTCACCCCGTTGTGGGCCAACATTTTCAGGTCCCTTGTGGACGGAGCGACCAGATCGCTTTGGTTGGCCTTGAGGAGTTGCAGAGGTGAAGTCTGGAGCCTTGGAGAATGTGTCCGACTTGTAGGTCGTAGGACAGTTCCTTTTTAAGAGCCGGTCTTTTGTAGACTTTTGGCTGTAGGCCTTCGTTTGTAATTCCGTTGATTTATGAAAGTGTGAAATTGCTTCCTGCTTTTCTATCCCATATTTTGTTGTCAGGGGTTTTATAATATGCTTCCGCATGCGCATTAAAGAAGCGGTGGGTCGGCGACTTAACTTGGGAACGTCGCATTTGAATGACCATGGTGGGATGTTGCGCGCTCGGGGTTCGGGCGTGACATCCCCATTTAAGTGGTATCGAGCATGGTCTCGTGTATGGAGTGATAAGGTGCGATGAGTCTTGGGATAGTTAGTAGGAAAGACTTTTATTATGCTTGATGCATGTGGTTGATAGCTGTTTGGTAGTGTGTTTGTGGGGTCATTTATTCGTGAGAGTACCGTCGCAAGTCGGTACTGAGAGTGTAGTAGCACCGAGCGATCCTAGGTTTGTGGGAATCGTTCTGGCGCGATAGTCTTTAGGAAGCTTTTTGGGTCAGCAAGATCAAGATCGAGCCGCCGCTGTTGCCGTTGTCACTGTTGTTGCCAGTGCCGTAACTGTTGTTGTTACTGCGCCTGTTGAGGCCTAAATTGGAGTTGTGATCAAGGAACAAGTCACCGTATCTAAGTCAAAGTTCAGTTTAAGTAGAGATGGAAATCAATGGGAGGAAAGGCCGATGTAAGAAGAAATGTGCCCCTTTCACCTAACCGGCAGAGTAGAATTGGAAAGTCAGTGCCTAACTCGATTGATGTGAGTTGTGCCTGTAAGAAAAGACATGGATGTCCCGTGCTGTAAGAGGGAAAAGACTTGTTACAAGTGTCGCCAATACGGCCATCTGATCAAGGGTTGTCCGTACAGATGGATGGAACCACAGCAGTTTTTGTCACCGCCGTCAATAGAACAGAACAGGGGAAACATGCTTCGGGACATTTAGTGAGGTACTTAGAACAGAACCCCAGTGCAAGGAAGGGTGCATGCTATCACCCGACAGGAGGCAAAGGACTCACCAATCGTGTACCGAGTTTGTGGAAGGAAACATGAATCAGTTAAGTGTCCCGGTTTAACGGGAGCATGCTTTGTATGTGGCCAGCATGGCCGTCGGGTTAGGAACTATCTGCGTAAGTCTGGGAGAACATAAGTACCATTACTACAGACAGGACGCCACTAAGATGGCTAGGGGAGCATGAATGAGTCGACCATGCATCGATCAAGGGAGAGGTATTTTTGAGATGTTTTTATCAGAGTCGTGCAACAGAATTTTTAGTGAAGGTTGTAGAATTTTCGTTGTGGTTTGCTTAAGTATGACTTGGAAGTCATTTATAAAAGGTTTGGCTCGAGGAATTTTCTGAGGTTATGAATTATAGTAGTGATATGATTCGGTTTGTTCAATTAGTGTGCAAAAGTTCAGAATTACCGAAAGTCGAAGAGGACCTGCGCTCCTTGTCATTCATCACTGAAGGTGACCTGGTTCGGGTTGTTGGTTACCGAATCTACATGGCAACTGTAATGGATGCGTTAATTGAGGAGCCAAATATGGAGAACATAATCGTGGTACTGAAGTTTTCTGGGGTAATTCCTGAAGAAGTGTCAAGTTTGTTGTCAGAAAGAGAAATAGAGTTCGTAATCGAATTAGCACCGGAAAGAGGCGGAGTCTCTAAGACTCCATACTGGATGGCGTTGTTAGGGTTGAAAGAATCGAAAGTGAAAGTGCAGCTACATGAATTGTTGGGAAGGGGATTCATACGCCCTAATGCACCACCTTGGGGAGCACCAATCCTGTTCATGAAGAAAGAATATGGTTCGTTGCGCCTATGCATCGACTATCAATAACTCAATCAAATAACGATTAAGAACAAGTATCCATTGCCGAAGGTCGATGACTTGTTCAATCAGCTTCCAGGAGTATTGAGATTCTCTAAGATCGACTTGAGGACAGGGTGTCATTAGTTGGGAATTGGAAATGAGGTTATACCGAAGTTAGTGTTTCGCACTCAATACGGCCATTATGAGTTTATTGTAATGCCGTTTGGTTTGAAAGATGCTCTAATTGCTTTCGTGGATTTGATGAACCGTGTGTTTAGGGAGTACTTGGATCAGTTCGTAATCATTTTCATTGACGACATCCTAGTGTACTCGGGGAGTACAGAAGATCATGAAAAGCACCTAAGGATAGTGCTTCAGACTTTGAGAGATCACGAGCTGTATGCCAAGTTCAGTAAGTGCGAGTTTTGGTTAACTCGTGTGGCTTTCCTAAGTTGTGTGATTTTGGGAGAAGGAATCTTCGTGGACCCCGTCCAAGATTGAAGCAGTGAACAATTGGCCAAGATTGACTACAACAACAGAGGTCATAAGTTTTCTGAGTTTAGCAAAGTATTACAGACAGTTCGTAGACGGGTTTTCAGTGTTAGCATCGCTGTTGAAAAGACTTCTGATGAAGGAAGAAAAGTTGTATGGTCAGATAAGTGCGAGAGTAGTTCCCAAGAGCTTAAGCAAAAGCTAATTACTGCACCTGTGTTTACTATCCCATCTGGTCTAGTAGGATTTGAGATCTACAGTGATGCGCTGTTTAAAGGATTGGGTTGCGTGTTGACGCAGCATGGCGTGGTTGTTGCATACACATCTTGTCAATTGAGACCTCATGAACTAAATTACTCGACGCATGACTTAGAACTCGCAACTTTAATCTTCGCACTGAAAATTTGGAGATGTTAGTTGTGTGGAGAAAGATTATGGATCTTCACTAATCAGCATAGCCTTCAGTATTTATTCTCTCAGGAAGAATTGAATATGAGACAGCGTCGCTAATTGGAACTTTGGAAATACTAGGATGGCGATTTTTGGTATTTCAAGAAGAAGAAGAGAAAGAAGAAGAGAGAGGCGAATAAGGTCGCAGGTGCCTTAAGTTGGAAGTCATCAGTAGCGCAGATGGTGCTCAAGGAATGGGTTTTAATTGAGAAGGCACAAGACTCGGGTTTTAAAATTGAGGTAGGCCACCTTTAGACTCTTATGGCCATCCTCAGAATTGAGCTGGATGTGCAAATCGAATCGAACGCTTCGGTGATTCGAGATTCGAAAGTCGTGCAGTCGCAGATACGAAAAGAGGAAAGCCTCACTTCCAGATTTTGGTGACGGAACACTAAAGTTCCCGAGAATGATTGTGTGCACCCGACGATGTAGCAATTAAAGAAGAGATATTGTCGAAGCTCATCGTAATAGTCACATCATTTATTCTAGTAGTACCAAGATGTATCTGAATCGGCGTTGACACTGCTAGTGGTCTGGTATGAAGGCGGACATCACCAAGCATGTCGCTAAGTGTTGGATGTAAACCCAGCACTATGAACCGGGAGGATGTTTATAACCTTTCGAGATCCCCGAGTGGAAATGGGAGCATATCGCGATGGACTTTGTGACTGGGTTACCAAAGAGTCAAAAAGGGAATGATTCGATTTGGACAGTGGTCGACAGACTGACAAAGTCGCCTCACTTCATCGCAGTACGAAAGAACCTCGATTTGGACAAGCACACTGAGTTGTACGTGCGTCAGAGAGTTCGTCTATTTTGAGTGCTGATGATGATTTCTTCAAACCGAGACCAAAGTTCGTGGCTATCTTTTGGAAGAGTTGCCAAGTGTTTTGGGAATGAAACTGCAATATAGTACAGATTGTTATCTTCAGACGGATGACTAGTTTTAAAGGACAATTTAGACCTTTGAGGACAGGTTGAGAACATGTTAATTTTTTTTTAATTATGTTAATTTTTGGGGATTTGTTTATGGTATATTAATTGTTGAATCAATATATTTATTAATTTGATCCGTAAGATTTCGGATCAGATTTTTAATTATTTTGATTTCTTGTCGTGATGTTCGGGTTAAAAGTAATCGTTAATTTGATCTGTGAGATAACATGTTATTTTTTCGTTTATTTTAATCATTTATTTGTTGAATATCTTGTTTGTTTAAATTTAAGGATAATTGATAATGTTTGTTTTAGAAAATCACTAAGGAAAATAAAAAAAAATATTTGAATTAGGTTTCAATTTGTTTTTTTAGAATATTTCTTGTTATCTTGCATATCTAAGATAGGGATTTCAGTTCAAAAAATATAAAAAAACAAACAATGCATTCATTTAGGATTTTAGTTTTTGTTTAATTTAAGTTGCATGTTTAATTACGTGGCAATTTTAAATTTCAAATATTTATGAAAAAATAAAAATTCATCATGCATATATCATGTAGAATTAGGGCATTCTTTGTACGTCATGGCATCTTAGATTAAGATTACATGTTTCATTTTAAATTCATTTCATTATATAGAATAGATTGCATTTTCAAAAATAGAAATATTAAATGCACGTCATTTAGTTTTTATTAAGTTCATTTAATTAGAACTTTCATGTCATTAGACTAAGTCATTTAATAAATGTCGCGTGACATATAGCTTGCATAATAAATTGCATGTTACATGTCATTTTAGTTGAGATAATTTTGTACGTCATTGCATTGCATGGCATGTCATTAGAATTAGGTAATTTAGATTGCATATTTAATTGTTGCATTTCTTTAATTTCAAATTTCATGGAAAATATAAAAGAATTAGAATGAATTCATTTCATGTTTTAGGATAGGTTGCATGCTTATTTATGTTATACAATTTTGGTCATGTTATTATATCATTTCATGTTAGAATAGTGACATGCATTGCATAAGTCATGATTTTCATTAAATAAATGAAAACAAAAAATTAAAATTGCGTGTTAATTAGAAATCATATCTAGGATTGTTGATGTGAATTCTGATTTAACAATGCAGATGCTTTCGTTGCTATGAGGTAAGTTTTGCATTATTTAATTGCTTTCTTGAGTGTTAAATTGGTGGTATGCGCACCTGTATGATCACCTCACACATTAGGAAACTAAATTAAAATCAATTCAATTGCCAAACATTTTTTTGAAAATGAAATAGAAAGGTACCGAAAATGGCACTAGGATAGTCTAGTGTAACCAAATCCCCGTACCCAAAATCTCTGGTTTGTAGGAGTAAGATAATCCTCCCGTTATTTTACTTAGGTGTCTAATCGACCTACCCTAAACTAATTAGTGGCGACTCCTAGATAATAATCTTTTGCATGTTAAAACTTTAAGTCGCGATTTGGTATGGGCTTGGGAGAGCCCGAGCTAAACTTAAAAACTTAATAGTCCATTAACCTAGTTTTAGGTGGTAAACCCGGAAAATTGGATCGCGACACCATGCAAATGATTGGATACGATGCACAGGAAACAATCAAATGCTCGCTCCAATATCAATGACGGATTTTGATGTTAGAGGAGCCATAACTTTTGCTCCCACGATAATTATAAGACCCAATCACAAAAGCGGAAAACGTCAAAGGTTTCACGGCCAATTTATGCCCGTTTGCACCCAATGGATTGCTAGCCGCAAAGATTAATACATGGAGGTGCCCGTTTTGCCGTACTTGTCTCTTCTGCTCTTCCCTTTCCTTTTTTTTTTCCTGATTTTCTATAAAATCACCATTAGCGTTTTCTATTTGGGACCAAATGGCTTAATCAAACTTTGACTTTTCATTTATTCCCGATTAAATATGTCATAACACTTGGAGGTATGAAAATTATGGCCCATGTGATTGTCCATATCTCAAAACAAAAAATGTTCCAATATCTGCTCGTATAACAAATATGATGGTTAATACCACGAAAAATTTTAAATTGATATATTTGTAATAAATTTATTTAAGAATAATTTTTTGACTATTAAAAATCCCAAATTTGTACACCTGACAAATTTACTCTCCGTTAATTTTCATAAAATTTTATTATTAAATTACTTAATTGGATAATATGTGGTAACCAACAGGTGTACCAATTCGAGATTTTACTTTTCGTTTGTCATAAGTCTACCGGCTTGTGATTTTTGGGTATCGAACGGAAATTAATAGAGAGTAAATTTATTAAAAATGTATCATTTTGGATTTTTTATGGTTAAAAATTAATTTGTGTTAAATTTGTTGCAAATGTAATGGTTGGAGGCTTTTATATAATTAACTTTAAAAATGATAAGAGTGCAAATTAGGTGCATCCAATTTTGAATGGAGAATCTATTTTTATTTTTTTGCTGCGTGAGGGCGCTCTCTCTAAATTGGGTTAGAAACCCATATTTTATAAATAGGTGAAAATGGGTTTAAGATATTTGGGTCTAACTTTATATGGGTTTACACAAGACCCAGATTCAAACCCATTTAGGCTCTGTTTGTTAACGTTTATATTCCTCCCAATTTCTGTTCTTTTGTTCCCGGGAACAAATGAAGAACAAAAATTCGTTTTGTAACATCAACTAATTTTTCTATTTCCCGAAATAGAAATGTGATCGGGGAATAGATTTGAAACAGAAATAAGAAATAAAAAAAAAAATAGCTTTTTGTTCCTCGAAACAATTTTTAGAAATAAATTATTTGTTATTTTCTTCTTCCTTGTCGCCCTTCGCCCCTCGCCTTTGCCTCTATTGTCCGGCCACCGTCGTCGGCCTCCCGCCCTCGTCGGTTGACCATCGCCACCTACCACCCGCTGCCTGTTAGTCGATAGCCGACTGCCTCTTGCTGCTTGCTGATCGATCGTCATCGTCGGCTGGCCGCCGTTGCCATCGCTGTCGCTCACCATGGCCCACCACGGCCCATCACTGATGACCATTGAGGCCACCACTTGCTGGCTATTGCTACCCACCGCCGATGATTGTCGATGATGTCGCCCGCCGGCTAGCCGATCGACTGACCACCATCGACAATCGTTGCTGTTGCCCATCGATGACCACTGCTGACTGTTGCTGTCACCAACAGTCGCCGCTCGTCGCTGATGACCGTCGATGACGCTGATTATCCCCCGCCGCCATTGAGCATTGTTGCCGACGCCATGGTGGGCGGCAATGGTAGGCGACGGCGGCGGTTGGCGACAGTAAGGAAGAATAAGAAAAAAATTAAAAGAAATTCTACATTGTGAATCATATCAAACGCATTCCTATTCTTTTTTCATTCCGAGGATATAAATTTTATGTAGTTACCAAATACGTTCTTTTATTGAGAAATTGTTCTCAGGAATAAAAATAGAAAAAGACCGTTTCTGAAAAAATATTATTCCTTATAATAGAATCGTTACCAAATGGACCCTTAGTTTACCAACTCCAACCCATATAGCCAATTTTTTGTTTTCGCTTTACTTGGTCTTAAATCGTTTAAAAAGAAAACACTACTCGAGAATAGTGCGTAGCCGACACTCGCGCTCGAGGACCTGCTTTACGAGAAGGAGATCTGCCGCTCGGTTGAGGGAGAAGCGGATGGAAGGAAAGGGCTGAGCCGGGAGTGGAGGTTGACGCACTTGGGAGGGGGCAGAAGAGGGGGCGCGGTGCGGGATGTGAAGGTGGAGGAGGAGGAGGCGACGGAGGATGGCGGTGTGTGAAGCGGTCGTAGGGGGAGAGGGAGTGGAGCACAGGCCTGCTTAGCTCGGGCTAGGTCCTTCTGGTGGTTGCTATCAATTTTTTTTTACGGTAGAGAGAGAGTAAATTTTTTCTTTTCAAAGAGAGAGAAAGAGGGATTGCGGCTGATGTTCTAAATGGGGAAAAAGATGAAGATTTTTTATTTTTTATTTTTTTATTTTCATTTTTCAAGAAATTGGATTTCTAATTTTCAATTTCTTTTTTTTTTTTTTTAATTTTTTATGTTTTTATATTTTTTTTATGTTTTATATTAGTTTGTTGGAAACGTATGCGATATCCCTACGTTGAAACATTCTTGAGTAGCGATTATATCCAATCTCCTTTATTTTTTAGCTCGATTTGTAAATTATCTAAACATAATTTTTGTTTACGTATGAATAGATGGATTTCAAAGTCATTAATTGATAAAAAAAAACCCTCAAAGTTATTGCCCTAGAGTCTAAATAGTCAAAAAGGACGATAATTACAGAATGAGTTTTAAAATTTGTCAATTTCTTCAGTTTTTTTCTTTAACCCACTTATAACCTATTAGAAAAATCACAAAATGGTATAGAACCCATATTTCGAGCTCTAAGCTCTTTACAAGTATTTCAATTTATAGTTTTTGCAATTTTTTATTTTTATTTACTAATTTTTTTATTGTTTAACTTGCTTTTTTAATTCAATATGAAGTTTTTATCAAAGTGACATATACATGTGAAGAGCCTAAAATTGGTTAAATAGGTAGGCATGGATTTTTCTAGAATATTAATGTGTTTTGATAATACGGGTCGAGTCAGGTCGGGTATGGATTAGGTTTGTGTATGAGTCATTAAATTTACATTATAAGAAAATGGGGATAAGTACATTAGAAGAGTCAAAAGTCATGTACGACACTCAGTTTAGTACCAAAAGTTTTTTTTTTGGATCACTTAAGCACTACTTTTTGAAAAAACAATCACTTAAGTGCCAATTCCAATTTGGGTCGCCACAAATCTAACGTGACTATATTTATTAATTTTTTAGTCCTATGTGGCTTGCTGGCATGCTTAGTCGGCATATAATCCCTAAATGACATCGTCTAAAAGTTGAAAATAATGATCATTTGAATGTCGAATTTTATTTAAAGTGATCATTTCAGTGCTAATCGTTATTAAAAAGTAGTCAATTCAATGCCAAGCACGCTACATGGATTGGAGTTTTAAAAAAAAAATTGTCAAGTCATATTATAATTTAATTATAAATGCCATGTCATCAATTTGACCAAAATTTCTCGCCGTTGGCATTTAAGTGATCATTTTTTCTCTGATTTGACACTTAAGTAAGCTCACGAAAACTTTTGGCACTAACATGAGCGTTGTACACCACTTTTGGCACTTCTAGTGTTCCTATCCCGATGAAAATGGGTCAAAACGGATTAAATGAATTAATATGGGTCATAACATTTTTTACCTGATTTGACCCACCCATTTGACGGTACTAACTTGCGTTTTGACCTTCTAGCCTAGTTAGACAAGCTTCTTCAAACTCTTCTTTCCACAATCGATTGCCACAAGGTGAGAGTGATCGGTTTCTAGTCCAGTATGATTTAATGGCACCGATTTTTTATTCTACTACTTGATGCTATATGTTATGAAGAAATTAGGAAAAAAAAGATGGTTACTTTTTTTTAAGAAATTATAAAAAAAAGTACATATAGTCGGTCCAATGGAAAGATCCCTTTAGGCTAAACAGAAGAGTGTTACTGATGTTCTCATTGGGGAACTCTAGCAGGAGATACATCTTGGCTTTATGATCTCTGCATCTGTAGAAAAGCTTTTAAGACAAAGAACTTGACCGAGCTTGCCAAAAACTTAAGTTAAAAATCAAATGTTCAAATAAAGACTCTTGTGATGATCCTTCATGCAAGGATCGATGCAAGAAACGAAGACATTTCATACGATACCATATAGACCACATAAAGAGAAGGCATAAATGGGGACTCTTAAGGAGAAAACGCTCTAAATAAGGTCCTTCTGGAAAGCACAGAAAATTTGCTAGATACTAAATTTGCAACAAAAAAAAGTTCATTTTGCAAAGAACTGTCCAAAAGCTAGGGGAAGAAATTCTCATTTGATTCAGAAAATAGAAAAGGAAACTGGAGTGTTACTCTAGGATGATGTTGAATCAGTATTTTCCCTAAAAGATGAGCCCACCAAACATACTGTGTGTGCCATTCAGACATGGTCACAAACCAGTGATATTGAAGTTTGTCTGAAGAATTTGAGGAAGGAATTTTCATCTTTTCTCTGGAAACTCCGAACCACCCACAATCGAAGATCTTTGTGCATACACATATGTCGTTATTTAAATATATCTATCCAAATATGACAAGCTTATTTCTATCATTGCCCTCATTGATAGTGGAGCTAGTGCTTCTATTCTTGAAACAAAGATACTTTTAGAAAAATATTGGACTTCATATACTCAGTATTTTAACTCTTTCTAGAGATACCTTTGCTATAAGAGTTTGGAAAAAACTCATACAATTCTTTCCCCAATATTCAGCCACTATCAAAATCCTTGGCTCTAGTTCACTAGACAAAGATATCATTATCGGTTGGGATATCCTCATACAAATTCCTAAATTCGAAATTTTAGGTTATCATTTTGAGATTTTCAGTGATTATGGGGGACTTATTCTTTGACCAAACAAGTTACATCCAAACTATCCAATCATTCATCCTCTATCTATCTCCTCAGATGAGAAATTCCTAGAAAAACTCAAATGGTTTTATTTGTTTAATATCTATATCATTGCCATTGAGTTTCCCATAGCCATGATGCCTCTCTCATCCAAGAAAAAGGAAAACACATATATTTTGGGCAAATGCAATTGGAAGCATGGAGAAATATTTTCCAGGCACAACTCAAGGCATGCAGGCCTGACCCAAAACTCCATACAATTGTTTTATTCTACTGGCTATGGTTATTTGTGAAGCCTGATAGAGATATGTGTAAAACTCGAGCAGATGTCGGAGTAACCACATATGAACCCCAATATGTTCCAAATGAGATTTTTACAACTCATTTTTCTAGAATGTCAGCCTACCCTTGACGATATTGAGAAATGCAAAGGATATCGTGCCAATACAATTAAGTCATTCTATCATAAGCATCTGTTTCTTGGGATCATTATGATGGATATCGCGCCACCAAAGGGCGGTTGATATTTGCTTAGGAAGATACTATGGAATTGACATGCAAGTTGACATGAACAATTCTGTGTTACAAACATCTTCACAAGATCTAGTTTCATCATCGAGGACCATTGTCATAAGATCCCTTTGACTATAGTGAATTGTAGCTTACACTCAATCTAGATCTCGATGAGGAAAATCCATCACTCTAGCTCGGGTATTTATCTCGACCTGACATTCCATCAAGCTCCACTCCTGAAATCGGAAACTGGACCGACACTTCTGAGAACCAGACCAAATCAATAAATTTGGTTTGATCTGGGTGGTTCTTAATTCGGATGGTCTGTTTTGCATACTCCTACCACAAGGTAACAAAACATTATCTTTGAATGCCCCTTAATTTCAATTTTTTTTTTTCTCATCATGAGCAGCCTGGGAAATCACACGAAACGAACGATTCATAATATTTTGTCTTTTGTGTAGTTAGTTAAGCCATGTGGTGTACAGCACGCGAAGGCACACATCATCTAGCGTAGGTCATTTCTCTTTTTTTTTTCTCTTTTTTTTTCTGATAAAAAAATTCCCATGGTCCAAGACAGCCCATGCATCCGCAATAATATTATCCACAAAAAAGTAAAAATAGAGTTTTATAAAAAAAATAAATTCACATATCGATATGTTCAGTAATATGGCAAATTGGGTTGATAGTTTGATCTAATAGGCCACATTTAATATCCAATAAGATGGTATCGTATTATTCTATATATATTTCCTAAAGGGGTCCAAATTAAAAATTCCAAACGATGCCCCCCTTTGCTTTTGCTTGTACAAAAAGAAAGCAATCACACATGAACAGACCATACTGGAAACATAATAGGAAAATGAGAAAGAATAAATAAACCCATATTGCACTTAGTTTTGAAGTCAGGGTTAGAGTTCTTTCCTTTTTTGGTACATAATGTTTCTGGGCCACATTATTGCAGTCATAAGCAATGAATGTAGAGTAGAGATAAAAAAAAATGGATAGAGGCAACGTATAGTTTTATACACCATTTTTTTTTTTTGGCATTGACTTGGACGTCGGTCGGAGTCAACCATCCATCCGGTCAATGCTTTTCTAACAAATTTTTTTTATTTCATATTTTTATTTCAAAATTTTATTTTATTTATTTTTTTTTTTTCTTTTGTTTTTTCCCATTGCCGGCCACTGTGAGGGAAAAAAGAAAAAAAAGAAAAGAATGAATAAAAAAATTAATAAAAAGAATTTGAAAAAAATTTAGAAATTTAAAAAATTACCACATTGGCATTTTTGTTTGCAAGTCAGTCAAAATTGGCTGGATGGACTGAATTGGTATATATACAAAAATTTTTAGGACTAAATTGGCATAAGAAAATATTTATAACTGAATTAACATAGTTATTATTGAGTTTTGACTTTCAAATTAAGAGATAAGAGTATTTTAGATCATACACATTTTATTTTAGGAATTTTTGAAGGGAAACTATAAAATGAATATGTTTAATAACACATCTCCAACCCTAGTCTCTATATTATTTCGTGTTTCGTTATTTTCTGTCTTCTTGTTAGATATTTAGATCTTGTGGCTTACTAAATGGTTTTTAGAGTTTTTTGAATTGTACTTTCGTGCGCATTTTAGAAGATAGTGAAATCCCTTTCTCTCCCCGTGGTTTTTCCCATTTTAGATTTTTCACGTAGATCTTGTGTCTCGTGTGATTGTAATTTTCTTTCATCCTTTGCTACTTGTTCTTAGATTGGTATATCTTTGATTGGCATTTTTTCGCAACAAATTGATGTTAGAGCGAATAAATTTTGTTTTTGTTTTTGTTTTTGTTTTTTTTATATGGCATCTATCAAGTTCAAAGTGGCACCATTCAATGGCCAAAAAAATTTTGGGCTATGAGGTATCAAGATTAAGGCGTTGTTGCATTGAGAAGGTTCGGTTAGATCCTTGAATGGAAATTAATCTGATGATATGACTACGACTGAGATTGAGGAGATGGAAGAAAAGATGCATAGCACTATCCAATTGCCATTGTCTAAGGTGCTTTGCAAAGTTGCGGATGATGAAATGGCTTTGGGATTATGGAATAAGCTTGAGAACCTTTACATTAAGAAATCTCTTATGACAAGATTATTTTTGAAACATCGTCACTACACACTAAAGATGCAAGAAGGTACTCCTATCCAAGAACATTTAGATGAATTTAATAAAATCGTTATGGATATAAAAATCTAGATTTGAAGTTAGATGATGAAGATCAAGCCCTACTTGTCTTATGTTCACTGCCGAGCTCGTATGAGAATTTTGTGTATTTTATGTTGTATGGAAGAAATCCATAACTTTTGAGGATGTGAAAACCTCGTTGAATTCCACAGAGATGTGTACAAAATTGAATGCGAGTAGTAGTGATGATAAAACTAATGGTTTAGTTGTTAGGGGAAGGTCAAATCATTGTGATAGATGCGATAATATTAAAAGGGCATTCAAAATCTAAATCGGGCAGAAATAAGAATAAAGTAGAATATCACTATTGTCACAAATTTGGACACTACAAAAGTGAGTATCTAGTGCTTAAAGCTAAAGGGAAAAAGTTGATGGAGAATTCTAATTCGGCTAGCTTGATGAAAAATAATGAGTCTACTAATGCAGACAATATTCTTACTGTTGTCTTCAAATTGTCATGTCGATGATGCATGGATTTTGGATTCAGCATGTTCATATCACATATGTCCACATAGAAATTGGTTCCACACATATGAGAAAATCAATAATGGTTTAGTTTTTATGGGTGACAATATAGTTTGTAGGATTGTAGGTATTTGTATGGTGCATATTAAATTCCATGATAATGTAGTAAGGATTTTGACAAACATTAGGCATATCCCAAATTTGAAGAAAAACATTATTTCATTGAGCACTTTAGATTGTATTGGATGCATGTACATAGGTGAAGGTGGAGTTTTGAAAACTTCAAGTTGCTCCTTGATTATGATAAGAGATAACATAAAGAAAAATCTTTACGTTATGCAAAGAAGTATCTTTGTGGGTTCTTTAAATATATCATTTTTTTAGATTATGAAAAATCAATGTTGTGGCATATACGGTTAGGTCACATGAGCGAAAGAAGAATGACTATCTTGAGTAAACATGATTTATTTTGTGAGGATCATATAGTCTCACTTGACTTTTGCGAATATTGTGTTTTCGGAAAGCAGCGTAGAGTTAGTTTCAGTACTGGGGTGTACTCGACAAAGGGCACGGTCAACTATATTCACTCCGATTTGTGGGGATCGACATAAATAACATCTAAGAGTGGTGCAATTTATCTTTTGACATTTATTGATGATTTTTCTTGGAAAGTTTAGATTTATATATTGAAATGTAAAAGTGACATTTTTGATATATTTAACAAGTGAAAGAAGTTAATAAAAAATCAAACTAGAAAGAAGAAAAAGCGTCTCAGAACGGACAATGGTCTTGAGTTTTGCAGGGGTGGTTTCAACAAGTATTGTGAAGATTTGGGGATTGTTCGACATCGAACGGTCAAGTACACACTTCAACAGAATGGGGTAGTAGAGCGCATGAACTGGACACTTTTATAGAGAGCTAGGTGTATGCTCTCTGATATTGAACTTGGGAAAGATTTTTGGGTTGAAGCTTGAACACGGCATGTTATTCGGTGAATTGTACTCCTTCAACCACAATTGAATGTAAGACTCCTAAGGAGGAATGGTCAAGTAAACCTTCTGATTATTCTGACTTAAAAATATTTGGATGTCCTACTTATTATCATGTAAAAAAGGGTAAATTTAAATTTAGGGTCAAGAAGTGTATTTTCGTTGGTTAAGCAGACAAGGTTAAATGATATAGTTATGGTGTTCTAGCCCTCAATCATCAAAGTTTATAATTAGTAAGGATGTTACCTTTGATGAAAATCCTATACTTGAAAAAATAAAGGTTGTTATTGAGTTTACAGGTATTCATGAGGAGAATGTTCGAAAAGATGTGGAACTTCATGTAGAGGATCCACAGAAAATAGTTGTAGATGTTCTTGCTTAGTCAGAAAGTAACAAGGAGCAACATGATTCAGATTCTATTAAAGAAGAAGTATATGAAATTGAGCAATCTCAAAGTTTGGCTACAAGGAAGGCTAAATGACAAATTAAGCCTCTCCAAAAGAATGGTTTCGTTGATTTGATAGCATATGCTTTTACAGTTGTTGAAGAGTTTGGTATTAAAAAACCTTCTACGTTCCATGAAGTTACTATTTGTTCTAAATCTGAGAAATTACTTGTTGTGATGAATGAAGAGAGGAGTCTTTTCATAAGAATCAAACTTGGGATCTTACGAAATTGCCTGAAGGCAAAAGAGTTGTTGGATGCAAATGGATCTTCAAAAGAAAAGAGGTAATTCTAGGGGTGGAAGATGAAAGATTTAAGGCACGTTTAATAGTGAAGGGTTTAGTTAGAAGGAGAGGATCAATTTCAATGAAGTGTTCTCTCTAACTGCGAAACATAGTTCCATTCATGTGTTGTTTGTGTTAGTAACCCGTTATGATCAAGATTTTGAGCAACTTGACGTGAATACTGCTTTTTTGCTAGTGAGCTTGAGGAGACAATCTATATGTCTCAACCAAAGGGATTCGTTATTGAGGGTAATAAAGATCACGTGTGCAGGTTGAAACGTTCTTTTTATGGTTTCAAGTAATCTCTGCGGCAATGATACAAGAGGTTTGATAGCTTTATGTTGAGTTATGGCTACTCGTGCTACGGGCATGACCGTTTTATGTACTATAAGAAACTGTATGATGGTTCTTTTATTTATTTATTATTATATGTGGATGACATGCTTATTTCAACGAAAAACATATTAGAGATACAAAATTTGAAGAGGTAACTTAGCTGGAAATTTGAGATGAAAGATTTTGAAGCTATCAAGAAAATTTTAGATATGGAAATTCATAGAGACAAATAGGTTGGGAAGTTATGGCCTTGTTTAGTAACGTTTCTATTCCTCACAATTTCTATTCTTTTGTTCCCCGAAACAAAAAAAGAACATAAATTCATTTGGTAACGTCAATTAATTTTTATATTCTCTAAAATAGAAAATGTAGCCATGTGGCACCCCCCGACGGCCCCTGATTTGTTAGGGTCGCCACACATCACTACCTTTTTCTTGACTTGAAAGTCGATTTCTCTAATACCATAAGATTCCAATAAGTTCTTGTGTGCTGGGGGTCTATATCTTTTCCATTGGTCCCAACGCAAAACATGGCAGAAGCGTATCCAACAACTCCCTTTCCTATATTCAGGAACGATGCACACCAACTAAACACTTTTATAGATAGAAGCTGTACACTTTTATTTACGTAACTAGATGGACATTGTACGATGATACATCCGAAAAATGCCGTGGTTTCCTACACCTGGCTACACTTCAAAAGTGGTCTGACGACCTCAGCAACCACTTACCAAACGTCCATCTTTCAGTGCCGGCATTCCAAAAATTTCCTTCCTCTGCTGTCCTCCTCCTCGCGGTCACGCCTAGCCAGTCGGTTTGTTTGCTGGTGGTGGTGGCAGCGGCCCCAGTGTTCGTCCATCCCGACGAACAAATACAGTGACATACTCCTGGAGTATAGGGCCGGTGGGAGGATTAGTATCGAACATCATAATCACTCTCACCCATACGAACGTCAGTCCTCGCACCTTAGGGTCCTGATGTTCCGATCGCTCTCACTGCAGGTCAATCGGGAATCCATAGAATGTACCGGGAGGTGCGGGCAACAGAGGCAACTTGTCTAGTTTGAAATGTTAGTCCCCCAAAAAGGGGTGAGTACAACCATCCAGCAGTAAAAGATCTACTAAACTATATCGTGCAGAATAATCACTATCCAATTTCATGCAAGATAGACAAACATATGATCAAAAGAAATGAGTATGCATCAAACCCATAAATCTCTTTAATGTAATAGCAAGTGCAGTTTCGAAACCAAGATGCACCATTTTCCGTCACACAGGTACCGATTATAGAATCAAACTGTTATGGCACGTCCCATTCCATGCCATACAATTTAGTCCTATAACCAAACCACACACACACTTAGCAGGGCCATCAGTTTTAATATTCAAAAGGTTTCACCTCCTAGAGGACCAATGTTTGCGTCCCTCCAGGCATTCGCACCCAACCTGGCATTGCGAAAGCCTCCGACATTCAACCACTGGGCCACCGGGCATCCAGAGCGTGTTATGTCACACCTCCAGGCATCTTGCACCCCACCTGGCATCACGAGGAATCTTCGGGGCGCGCCAAGAAAATGGTTACCCCTACCCTCCGGAATTACGTACCAACGTACCACCGGGCATCCCGACACTCCCGGGGAAAACCTCTAGGGCTCTGCGGACCCTAGGCATCCAAAGGGCATTGACTCATTCGAACCTTTGGGCCTCCCGACTCCTGGAGTATCGTCGACCTGAGGGTTCGACGGCATCAATCACATCTCAGATTATTTCAATAAAACATTTTCAAAGCAATGACATCGGATGTCCCATGAGTTCTCATCAAATCTCAATGTTGAATGATATGCTGAATGCCAACACCGTTTTTAAAACAACAACCACATTTGAAATCCTTTTGGGTTCTTGAAAATCCCCTTGTATAGTATCAAGTAATGTTTCAATGACGCATCAATACAACAACCATAGTCTTTGAAAATAAATCAATCTCATATCGATGAAATCAATTCATAAAATTGAAAGCAAGATACCAAATCCATAAAATCCATTTTCACGTTTAAATTTCAAATGCTTTTCGAAATCCACATAAATAGCCTTGAGTCGCACTTGTATCATGGCTCAAAATAAAACAATTTATCAAAACCATAAGTAATTTGAAATCGGCACTTTGGCAAATCCAAATCTCAATCCCAACTCCAATGATTTTGGGATGTTTTCTATAAAAAGTTCAGAAATCTTTAAAATATAAAACATTTCTTAAAACATTTGGGTACGGTGTCACAGTACCCATAAATTTTGATGCAATTCAAGAGATTTTCTAAAACGATTTGCGAACAAAGCTTCAAGGTGCTACCACCTCAACATTTGGTGTAAAAATCAAAGGCTTAAATCGAGGTACTCACGAAAACTCCTCAATTATCTAGCCTCAAATCGATTAGGTCATTTTCGAAGTCACTATCCAACATCCAAACTCAAGTATTTCCAATTTAACTACACTATATCAGACAACAACAACAGTGCATTACATAGGTTAGTAGACTTTCACTTGCCTTAAAGTCGGCGACGTCGAAGGCGAGGTGAATCCGAGAGCTCGCGGACTCGGTTGAGGCGAGTTGCGGAGCAACGCAACGGCATGCGGTGAGGTGCAAGCCGAGATCTCTCGGGTCCTGCTACGGCAGAGAGGCGGCGATAGAATTCGAGCTACGCTTGAGGTGAGATGGTGCGCTTCCCGAGCCGGCGGCGAAGGAGGTTGATGGCTAACGGTGAGGAGCGAGCAAGATGGTGAGAGGATTCTTAACTAAATCTACCGAGGATTTCGCTGGACAAGGGAAACCTAAGCTGCCGAGAGAGAGAAAGAACACCGAGAAAGAGAGAAAGATGGGCGTCGAGAGAGATAAAACGGAAGGAAATAGTTTTCTTCAGCATTCGCGGATTCCGCCCCTTGAAAATTGAGTCGACAATCCAAGGAGTTTGTGGCAGCTGAAATGAATGGCACGTGGGAGGGGAACGTGGCTGAATTCTTGGTGTGAGAATTCCTTGTGCATGGCACCTTGGTCTTCATGCATGAACGTGGCCTTTGCATGGTCAAAGTTCTTCATTGGCTGTCCACCGAAGAAGGAAAGGGGCGCGCGCACGTTGACAGCTGGAGGAGGACATGGTCTTCACGGCTTCGGTGACCGCCAGCTTCTCTCGCGCATGCAAGGGCGTGGGCTTGTTTAGTTGACTCTTGAGTCAACTAAATGGAAATCACGCTGGCAGTAATTGAAGAGGACAACATCGGCATGCACGTTGCAGTTGCTGAGATGGTTGTTGACACCTAAATTTTGGCGATTTAGTTTATTTATTGCATAGAAAATTAGGGGGTTAATTTTATCTTTAAAAATAATTAATTGCATAGCATATAGATTTAGGTGCATTTGTTTTTAATTTGCATTTTTGTTTGCATTTTATTGGACCTGTGGCGGATGGGTTCAAATTAGATGGACCAAGCTCACGAAGCGAGCAAGTTGGCCCAAGCCCATGTTTTTGTTAATGATCGAAAGTTATCTTGTAGGAAAATAGAAATTTTGAAATTTGTCCGAGATATGAATTTTTTGGATAGGGCAGTGTGTAAAAATATTGCGATTTATCTTTGCAAGATTTGGATTTAGAGGAAAATTCTATCGTAGTCTTGAATCCTTATCAGTATGGGATGAAATTTGTGAAGAAATATTACGGGTGATGATTCGAGGAAGAATTTAAAAATCTAATTATTTTCCCTATAAAAGCCATACGCATATGAGAAGTGGGGGGTCTTTTGGTGGAGTGATTTCTTTCCGTTGAACTTTTGTGGGTTCTTTTTTGTGTTTAAAAGTCAACTCGGGGACTCCTGCGATGTCAGAGATCTTCATGCACATCCGTGGTGTTTTCTCAGTGATGCTATTGCGTTTGTTGAAGGACGCCTAGCATCAATTGTCGCTGTTCCAGTTACTATACCACGCCAGGTGTCTCGTGGTGTCCGTGAGCCGCGCCCCCAACTTCACCAGCAAACGTTGATCTTCCACGCCAGGCGCTGCTCTCGTTGCTCTGTCACGCCAGTCAAAGTGTGTGTCAAGAAGGACCGAACAGCATCTTCTCCAATATTGACGTGGATTTTCAAACATCCAGCTTGCCATTCCTGCTGCCTTGCCACGCCGGTTCTTCAGCATCTCTTAGTGAAGAGGTATCCGCAGGTTCTTTAGCCTTGAATCGTACCCATCACGGCCCAGCTCAACATCGGTGAAACTTGCCAATCTCGTTGCATCGATGTTGTTGCTTCTCGTTCAATTCGACGCCACGGATTTCTTGGCATCCCGAACGATAGCCCATCGAACTTGTCGTGACTTTGTCAAGCCATGCCGAGATGCCGCTACAACCGTTGCCCTAGAGCTGAGCTGTGCCGTGCCGTGCCGTGCCACACCCACCGTTAGTCCATTCTATCGATTGGGTTTTTGGAAAAATTCGAATTTAGGTATAGATCTATTTTATTTTATTAGGTAGATTTATTTTATCTTGTTTTAGTTTTTTGAATATTCTATCTCGTTGTTTGATTTATTTTCCAATGCATGATTGAAATTTCATGATGTAGCATCCAATTCGCAACCGCACGAATTTTTATTCTATCTATAAGGCTTTAAATGGAATAATTATTCACGCGGGAGTAATATCTTGATCTTTAAGGCTTAAGATCAATTTATTGATTTTATTAGCGAGATAGTCAAGTTTGAATTTCAAATTGAGTGATGGATAATATTTTTGATGATCATGGATGGTTTGAGGTTTATCTTTTAATTGTTCTATTTATCCTGAAAATACAAAAAAAATTGCATTTTGTATCCCGTGTAGATTAGGATTGATTACATGATAGGTTAGTTAGTCATTTTTTTTTAAATGCAAGATTAGATGATATCTAGGTTAGATGATAACTTTGAATTAAATTGCATATCTAGGATAGGAAATTTATCTATTTCAAATTTTTTAAAATATAAAAAAAATGCATTCATTTAGGATGTTAGTTTTTTTTTTAGATTTGAATTGCATGTTTAATTATTTGGCAATTTTAATTTCTGAATTTTATAAAATAAAAACACACAAAAAAATCATCATGCATCTATCATGTAGAATTAGAGCATTCTTTGTACGTCATTGCATATTAGGATTGCATGTTTATTAATTATAGGTTTAAATAATTTATCCTAGATAGATTGCATGTTCTTATTAAAAAAATAAAAAATCATGTGCACGTCATATAGAATTAGGTTCATGAAATGCACGTCATTTAGTGATTGTTGTTAGGTTCATTTAATTAGAAATTGCTTGTCATTAGATTAGGTCATTTAATAAATGTCGTGTGACATATAGCTTGCATATTAAATTGCATGTTGCATGTCATTTTAGTTGAAATAATTTTGTATGTCATTGCATTGCATTGCACATCATTAAAATTATGTCATTTTGGTTAATTTAGATTGTATATTTAACTATTGCATGTTCATTAAGAAATCATAAAAATTTTACTCATTCATATAGTTAAGGACATGTTGCCATGCCATATCATTTCATATTAGATTAGAAGCATTGCATTGCATATGGATTATATTCTCGTTAAAAAAGTGAAAACAAAAAAATTGAGTGATGGCGTGTAAATTAGAAATCATATCTAGGATTACTGATGTGAATTCTAATCTAACAACGCAGATGCTTTCGTTGCTTTGAGGTGAGTTTTGCAATTTACTTATTGCTTTACTTGGGTGTTAAATTGGTGGTTTGCGCACCCGTATAATCACCTCACATGTTAGGGAAGTGAATTAAAATCAATTCAAGCTGCCTGCAAAACATTTTTTCGAAATTAAAAGAGAAAGGTACCGAAATGGCATTAGAGAAATCTAGTGTAACCAAGTCCCCGTACCCAAAATCTCTGGTTCGTAGGAGTAAAGTAATCCTCCCATTATTTTACTTAGATGTCTAATTGACCTACCGTAAACTGATTAGTAGCAACTCCTAATTGAAAAATCAATTGCATGTTAAGAATTTGAACCTAAATTGCGAATTGTTATGGGCTTGGGAGAGCCCGAATTAAGTCTAGGCTTAACAATCCATTAGCCAAACCCTAGGTGGTTCACCGAAAATTTGGTCGCGACAATGGTCAAAGTCTCCCTTCTTGCATGCATGGCTATGGACGTAGCCCTTTGATCAACATTTTGAGATTTGTTGACCATTGAAGGGGACGTGGGCGTGGGCTGCATGGTGGCCAAATCTCTTCTATTATTGCATGGACGTGAGCTATGAAACGTGGGCTTATTTGCTGCATGAAGAGAAGTAGCTCTACGTAGTTGCATAGCAAAATTTGTGACCGATGGTGAGGCCGTTTGTATGGCCATCTAAGGAGAAAAATCATGCATGAAGCTGGGTTGGTCCGCAGTCCTTTGCGGGGTAAACGATTGGGAGGTCTTCGACAATTTCCATTGTAAACTTTTACGTACGCATGGCCGCTGCGGGCTACAGGCTTTCAGCTCGGTCAATTGACAAGGCTGTTCGGGACTAATATCGGACGTGTGCATAGCCGTGCATGGGAATTTCTTTCTAAAAGTTGATGTTTCGGAACGATGGGTGGTGATGAAACGATGGCCTAATGCTATACCGACGATGACGATGAAATCGTGTCCGCAAATGGTGCCAATGACGCAGTTTGTCGATACTCCCGTCAACCCGTGACGAGCTGTTACTTATTCGAGGTCTGACGAAAACCCGGATGCCATAAGCTAGAGAATAGATTTGAAATAAAAATAGAAGTGGAAAAAAAAGTAGTTTCTTGTTCCTAGGAACAATTTCTAGAAATAAGCTATTATTTCTTTTCTTCTTCCTTGCTACCCCTTGGCCCTTATTGTTGCCCCTTGCTGTTTGGTCACCGTCGTCGACTGTCGGCCGACCATTGATTACTATCGTCGACGGTCGACTGACCGACTACCTACCATCGCAGCCACCCGTTGGTTGACCATAAATTGCCTATCGCTGTCGCAGCCCACCACTGCCGGTCGACCACCTTTGTTGCCCTCTGCCACTAGCGGGCGGTCGCAGTCATCAGCTGTCGATCGGCGGTCGTTGGCAATTGGTAAGGAAGAATAAGAAAAGACAAAAAGAAAAAAATCTTTCAAAATTAAAGGAAATAGAAATTTTATGGATCATACCAAATATACTACTATTCTTTTTTCATTTCGAGAATAGAAATTTTGTATAGTTACCAAACACATTCTTTTATTTGGAAATTATTCCAATGAATAGAAATAGAAAAAGACTATTTTTGAAAAGAAATTGTTCATCGAAATAGAAGCGTTACTAAAAGGACCCTATACCTCTTGTAGAAGAAGTATATTGAGAAAATGCTTGAGTGCCTGGCATGAAGAATGCTAAACTGGTAAGTACTCCTTTGGCATCCCATTTTATGCCTTCTGCTTCTTTGTCATCTAAAAACTAAAGAAGAGGAAGATGAGATGTCTCGAGTTTTATATTCTAGTGTTGTGGATAGTTTCGTGTATGCTATGGTTTGTACTTGTCCAGATATTTCATAGGCTATTAGTGTTTTGAGTAGGTATATGACACATCTGAGTAAAGCTTATTGGTAAGTCATGAAATGAATTCTTCGATACATCCGAGATACCTCATATGTGGGTTTGGTCTTTATTAGAGGTTGTGACATAGGACATTTGGTTGTTGGCTTCGTTTATTTTGACTATGCAAGCGATCTCGACAGAAGGAGATCTTTGACAAGTTATGTTCTTACGGTTGGTGGTTCCGTAATTAGTTGGAGAGTAATTTTGCATAACACAGTTGTTTTGTCTACCATCGAAGCAAAATACATGGCAGCAACAGAAGTGGGATATGAAGCTCTTTGTTGAACCGTTTGGTTACAGAAATTGGTGTGAAGTAAGAGGGAGCCTCCGTTATCTTTTGCGAAAATCAAAATGCAATCCAGTTGACCAGGAACACGATATATCATGAGAAGACAAAACGTATCGACATATGGTATTAATTTGTACGTGATAAGGTTACTAAGGGCATGGTTACAATGAAAAAAGTGTTTATAGTGGATAATCCGACATATATGTTGACTAAACTAGTTCCTTTAATCAAGTTGAAGCATTGCTTGACTTGATTTGCGTTTTGCCATTTGAGTTCCTTAGGTGGAGTTGGTGGCATTTCATCCCTTGTTTCCTACATTGAGTATGCTCACGTAGGCTTAGGGGTGTGCATCGTCGATTCCGCTGTTTTGGGGGTGGCTTTGTATGGTCACTTTTGGTGATGAGGGAGAGAGGTCTTGTAATGTCTGGCATAGTGCTCTTTTGTAGATTTGAAGTCAAGGTAGAGATTTGTTGAGTTTTGACTTTCAAATTAAGAGATGAGAGTATTTTATACCATGCACCTTTTATTTTAGGAATTTTTGAAGGGAAATTGTAAAAGGAATGTGTTTATAACACATCTCCAACCCTAGCCTCTATATTATTTCATGTTTTGTTTTTTCCTATCTTCTTGTTGGATATTTAGATCTTGTGGCTCACCAAGTGATTTTTAGAGCTTTTAGAATTGTACTTTTGTGCGTTTTTTTGAAGATAGTGAAATCCCTTTCTTTCTCCGTGGTTTTTCTGTTTTGGGAATTCCATGTAAATTTTGCATCTCGTGTAATTTCGATTTTCTTTCATCCTTTGCTGTTTGTTCTTAGATTGATACATCTTTGATTGGTGTTTTTCTGCAATAGTTACAATAGGCCTAAAACTTATAGAAACTTTCTAGCGCAAAAAGTTAGATCCGACCTATAAAACCTCTTCCCGTTTACATCTCTCCCCATTCACTCTCTCTAACTCTCTCGATCTTTCTCCACAACGTTGGCCTCCATCACATATTATTGATGGAAGACATGTGGGTGTTCATCCTTTTGGCATCCTCCTTCCTCTTCCTTCTCTTCTTGTTCAAATTGCAGAGAAGCAGCAAGAGAAACCTCCCGCTGGCCCCACCTTCACTCCTTATCATCGGCCACCTCCTCCTCATAGAAGAGCCTATCCACCAGACCCTCTTATCCCTGTCCAACCGCCACGGCCCTGTCTTTTCCCTCTCCTTTGGTTCTTAGCTCGTCATTGTCGTATCCTCGCCGTCCGTGGCCGAGGAGTGCTTCACTAGGAATGATGTCATCCTCGCCAACCACCCCACATGTTCACGGGCAAGATCATGGCCTACGACAACACCACCATCGGCACCACCCCCTACGGCCCCCAATGGTGCATCCTCTATTGCCTCATGGCCCTCGAGATCCTTTTGCCGCACCACCTTGCCGGCTCCCTTGCCGGCCGACAGGAGGAAGTCAGAATCTTCGTGAGGAACCTCTATGAGGCGGCCTCCTCCACATGGAGTGGTGGTTTCACAAGGATAAAGATGCGGTCGAGGTTGCAGGAGCTGTCCTTCAACATCATCATGAGGATGATCTCTGGGAAGCGCTAATCCAGGGTCACCGTCAATGCGGGCGACGCCAAGGTGGCTAGGCAGTTCAGGGAGGTGATAAGTGAGGAATTCGAGCTGAGCGGGATAGACCTGGCTGATTTCTTGCTAGTGCCAAGGAAAGTGGCAGACTTCAAGGGGAGGAAGCGGAGGATGGTGGACGCGGCCAAGAGGTGCAATGTGATCTTGTAGGGGATGATAGACGAACTCAGGTTGAGAATGAAGAAAAGCAACGGTGGCCGAGAGGTGGAGAGCAAGATGATGATCAACTCTATGCTGTCGGAGGGCTACTTGGACGACATCATCAAAGGCCATATCCTGGTACGTGTATGTTGACACTTAAATTTTGGCAATCTGTTTAGTCATTTATCGCATTAAAAATTAGGGGGTAATTTTATCCCTAAAAAACTATTAATTGCATAGCATATAGATTTAGGTGCATTTATTTTAATTTGCATTTTTTGCATTTATTTACAATGGGTCGGTGACAGATGGGTTCGAATTGATGGGTCAGAACTTTATTTTGATGAGTTGGGCTAAGCCCACGAAGAGAGCAAATCGGCCCAAGCCCGTATTCTCGAGTAGATTTTACGGATTTATCTTTGTGAGATTTCAATTCAAAAGGAAATATTGCTTTCGGGAAAAATCTTTGTGGACGTCGATTTGAAAAATGAAATAAAACCCTAGTTGACTCACCTATAAAAGGGTTGCTACACTAAAGAAAAAAAGAGGGGCCACACAATTCCATACAAGGCCACCATTGAGAGAGAGCACATTCGTGAGAGAGAGTCACGGTTGAGCTTCCACACGTACGGCTGAGACTTTGTTTGCTTGTTGCCATCTATCGCAGCATCTTCCTCTTGTTGGCCCAAAAGCAGCTATTGTTTTGGCGAACCGGTGACTCCATCGCCTTCTGGCGATTTCTTGCTCTAAGCTGCAAATTTTTCCAATTTAAAAAAAAAAAAAGAGTCTACGATGCTCTTTTCCTAGTGCTGGTTTCATCATTCTAGCAATATCCACTCCCACAGAAAAGACATTGCTGGATTACTTTGGAAGAAAGTTCACCATAGCCAGATCTCGGGAAGTTCTCATAATAATCCCCTTGGTGTCACTTGGAGATCGAGGCAGAGCAAAAAAATATTGCTGAACTAGAGTAGAGTCTCGGTCATCTACTCCCTTTGCCCGTTTGCCCTTGCGTGCTTCGACACACGTCTTGCGAACCAACGAGACGCGCACCAAACTAGTTGTGAATTGCTGCACCATGCCTCGCGAACCACCACAAGCGTCAATCGGGTTGGTCTTAGCAGAGAAGCATCCACCGTTGTGATTGTGAGTCGTTGCGAGATTCCGTACCAGAGGTTCCACTCTGTGGCGGTCCTCCTTGCCCTGATCGTTGACACTGCCGTTCCCTCCACCGACGCTTGCTACCGATTTTTTCTCATCTTGAGATAATTTGCTGCTATTTTGCAGGTCTTATCAAGAATAGTCATATTGCAATAAGTGTCGCTACAAGTCCCCGCACCGCAGCTTTAAGCTGCTCCTCACCACACGGACGCGAAGAGGTTAGTAAAAACCAGGGAATTCTCAGCTGAACAAACCAGGAATTCTTGCACAAACACGAACAGAATCTCGAACGAGGCAAAAGCATTCGGGGAACATTCGCTACAAGACGTGGAGGAGGGGGACTCTTCTTTATTCTAACACCGATATTACTTTCTTAATTGAGGGAAGACCAGCACAAAAGGGGCACATATCCTCTCTCTTTACTTGCATGTGCATCTCCTGGAGTCAAGCTGTCCAACAAGCTGTTCACCAAGCCCGTGAGTCATTGTTGGTTACCGTGGTCCACTGAGCTTAGGACCACCACGTCGAGTCGCGAGGATCCGAATTTTGAAGGCCAATATTCGAACTAGGTGAAAACCTTATCTATTTCGATTTTGAATATTCCGTTTCCTTATTTGAAATATCGTTGATGCACATTATGAAATTCTCAAATGCTATCGTATCCGTAATCTCGAGTAGCCTTTTAAATTAGGGATTAATCCCTAATTTCACAACGTGCATACGATTGACAATCCGATTTCGTGCCCGAAATATGACTGGCAATCGCACGAAAAATCGCTAATCCGATCTCGCGCTCGAGATTCGATTCGCGGTTTATTTGAAATTGACCAATCTGATCCCATGCGCAGGATACGATTCGTCAATTTATGGATATCGATTTTATCTTGCTGGATGTGCTGTCGTGTTATTTGAATCGACTTTGTTTTCGAAAAAAAAAATCAAATAAAATCTGAGTTAGATTAGGTTCTTTTATCATTTTAGGATTACCTTGCATATTTAGAATAGGAATTTTATTTCGAATTTTTTAAAACAAAAACCCAATAAAAAACATTAAATTAGGATGTTACTTTTTTTTTTTTTTAACTTAGGTTGCAATTTTAATTTCGAATTTTTATAAATAAAAAAAAACACAAAAATTGTCATGCATATATCATGTAGAATTAGGGCATTCTTTGCACGTCATTGCATATTAGGATAAGATTGCATGTTTAATTTTTAAGTTTAGATATTTTCTCCTAGATAGATTGTATTTTAGGTTAGGGATAATATCCTAGTTTAAATCAAGATTTGACCTAATCTGAATCTTAATATAAGTTGGATGATATCTTAATCTGCATGGATAATTTTCACATTTTTTCTAATTTCGAATTTCATTAAAAAAAATTACCAAAAAAATTGTCTTAGAATAAATTAATTTCATTCTCTAGGATAGATTGCATGCTCATTAAGAAAATAAAAAATCATGTGAACGTCATATAGAATTAGGTTCATGAAATGCATGTCATTTGATGAAATTGTTGTCGGATCCATTTAGTTAGAAATTGCCCGTCGTCATTAGCATTAGGTCATTTAATAAATGTCGCGTGACATATAGTTTGCATGTTGCGTGTCATTTTGTACGTCATTGCATTGCATTGCACGTAATTTCTAGGCTTCATTTAAATAAAAGAAAATCTTGAAAAAGATTGAGTGATTGCGTGTTAATTATAAATCATATCTAGGATTGTCGATGTGAATTCTGATTTAACATTGCGGATGCTTTTGTTGCTATGAGGTAAGTCTTGCAATTTATTCATTGCTTTATCCGAGTGTTAAATTAGTGGTTTGCACACCCACATGATCGCCTCACATGTTAAGAAAGTGAATTAAAATTAATTCAAGCTGCCTGCAAAATATTTTTTCGAAATAAAATAGAAAGGTACCAAAAGGGCGTTAGTGAAAGCTAGCGTAATCAAGTCCCCGAACTCACAAATCTTTGGTTCGTAGAAGTAAAGTAAATCTCCCGTTACTTTACTTGGGTTTCTAATCGACCCACAAAAAATAGATTAGTGGCGACTCCTAATTTAAAATCAATTGCATGTTAAGAACTTGAACCCAAGTCGCGAATTGGTATAGGCTTGGGAGAGCTCGAGTTAAGTCTAGGCTTAGTAATCCATTAGCCAAACCCTAGGTGGTTCACTGAAAATTTTGTCGCGACAGTGTATAACACATGTTCTATTGACTTCACTTACACATAAACAGTGCTCTGTTTCTTGATTCTTTATGACTGGGGGTCTGTGATTCTTTACGCATGTACAGGCAAGCAAATTTTAGTTTATCATGGGGATACCCTGAAATGGACAAAATTTGACTCCTTCCAAGGCAAAGATTGTTCTTAAACCCTTGGCGCTTGAAAGATTGTTAAGAGTCAAAGTATACATATTCCTATATGAATCAGGATCGTTGGCAATGACTTGCTTTCTTTGGATACCAAAAATCTAACGATCTATATTAATTTAAATATATTTTACTTTGCTCCATAGAGTTTGAAACCGGTTTCACAAGGTACCGAGGAATTGCCTCCTTTTGTATTGTATATTTTGTTAAAGGTCTTATTTAACTTTTCTATTTCAAGTAATAGGATCTTGTTTCTTAGCCATTATTATATGACTCAAATTGATGTGAACCCAATATTAATGCTATATCATGTGGATCTCATGTGAAATCTATCTCATCCAACGGTACATGTGAGTTGGGCTCACATCTAACGACTCACGCGTAACAAGATTATGCTTGAATTTTTTCTTTCCTGAATGATAGCCGTTATATAGATTGTCGTTCATTAAAAAGATGAAGGAGGAGAAAGGTCAGAAAGAAAGAGCTCGTATAAGGTAATGTGCATAAAAATATCAATTACACGAGTCCATGGATCTTAGGTCATGTGTGCAGTGAATGGCTTAAGTAGAATTCTCATTTTCTTTTCCATGAACTTTCACATGTTATCCAACTCCAATGGATTCAAGCTGTTCAAATGATAGAAAAGTATGTCGTTTAAAATAGGGAAAAGTACAGAAAAGTCTTAAACCTATTGCATTTGTACCAATTCAGTCTTCAACTTTTTAATTTGACCAATTTAATCCTAAATCTTTTTGTATTGGTATCAATTTAGTCCGTTCAGCCAATTTAAATTGAAAATTGCTGACGTGGATACCGACCATCCTACGTGGCACGGTGGGTGCTAACGTTGACATTTTAAAATAATTTGTTAATATGTTTTTATTTTTATTTTTTATTTTTTTTAAATTTTTAAATTTAATTTTTTTAATGTTCTTTCTCCTTTGCCCTTTGGCCTGTATTGGCCATGGCCGGCAATCAACCACAGCCAAGGGCCCACAAGTGCGTCACAACCAACCCTCGCTTGTGGTTGGCGAGGGTCGCAATGTCCTCACCAACCCTTGGTTGTGGCCGGGATCGACCACAGTGCAAAGGAGAAAGAATAGGTAAAAAAAGTAAAGAAAAATATGAAAATTTATAAAAAGGACAAAAATTAAAAAAAAAAATCCAACAAATATTAAAAATTATTTAAAAATGTTAACCTCAATGCTGACTGTGTTACGAAGGGTGGCTAGCATCCACCTCAGTGATTTCAGATTTAAATTAGCCAGATTAATTGAATTGATATAAGTGGAAAAAAGTTTAGGGTTAAATTAGTTAAATTAAAAAATTTATGACGGAATTCGTATCAATATAATAAATTTAGGACTCTTTTACTATTGTTTTTATCAAAAATAATTTGCCACCATCCACAAGCCACTGTAGAAAATTGACATGGTGAAAAGCCCATCGATCGGAGGCAAACTTTTGTTCAACGGTGGCGTGCCCATGGAGGCAAGATACTTTTTCACGCCGTACACTGGCAGAGATTGACATTCACTTGAACTGATAGAATGGGGATTGATAGACCTAACTAGGGGTGCGTTTGGAAAGACTTTTGAGGGAAATCTTTGAGGGAATGCAAAGGCCCTTGGGTAAAAGACATTTTCCAAAATGCAAGTTGTATTTGGTAAATTGTATTGTAAAAGTCCTTTGTGAAGTAGTTTTGAGTAAAATAGTGTTTGGAAAAAAGAAGAGTTGGCTGGTCAAGAACAACTGGTCGTTGGCGAGGAGCAAGCGGTCCGGCGAAGGGTGGGCGGTCCGATGCAAGATGCAAGTCGTCCGGCGAGGGCTGCGGCGACCAAATCTGCGACCAAATGGGTCGCGACCTCCACGAAGGTCGCTTGAAGGTCACAGCCGGCGACCAGATCTGTGTCGCGAGCTCCGCGGAGGCCGCTTGAAGGTCACAGCCGGCTACCCATCTGGTTGCGCGCGAAGGTCGTGACCAGCGACCGCATCTGGTCGCGACCAAATCTACGACCAGATGGGTCACGCGAAGGTCGCGACCTCCGTAGAGGTCGCCTGAAGCACGGCTGGCGACGCAGATCTAGTTGCTACCAGATCTGCGTCGCGACCTCCGTGAAGGTCACTTGAAGGCCGTGGTTGACAATCCATCGGTTGCAGCGCGAAGGTCACGACCAAATGGGTCGCGTGGAGGTCGCCTGAAGCACGGCCGGTGACCGGATATGGTCGCTACCCGATCTGCGTCGCGACCTCGTGAAGGAAGGTCGCGGCCGTCGACTGATCCGCGACCAAATGGGTCGTGGTCACGACCTCCACGGAGGTCGCCGAAAGTCGTGATCGGCGACCACATTTGGTCGCGACCTCTCGCGGCGACTTGTCGAGCGGGTCACGTGACCCTCATCGAAGAAGAAAGAAGAAGAAGATGAACAGTCAGGGTAAAAACGAAAAAACAAAAAATCAACGAGGACAATTTGGGAAGAAATTATTTTATTTAGGCTTAGCTCTCAGCATGCCGAGAAGGCTGAAAGCCCAAGGCAGCCCCCCACCTGCCTTGGGCTTTCAGCCTTGGGAAGGCTTGGCATTCCCCAAATGGGGTTTGAAAATTTTTACCAAACACCCACAAATTAGCCCAAGGAGCTTTGGGGGTTCAAAGTGGCTTCCAAATGCCACTCCCAAACGCACCTAGAAAGTCCATGCAAGTTAGATGATTCGATCAGGGAAACTCATGAAGGACAGATAGTAGCTACTTGAAACACTTCCATGTCTACATGAACAAGACTATAATAGCAGCAGATTATTGAGTCTTACTTAAACTAAATCTATTCCTTTTACATTTGCCTCTTTACATGATTGTTCTTCAATTTCGAAAGCAAGTTTCATCTATTTTTGAAAGAACTGAGTATATACTTATTTAATTTCTTAAGTACAATTTGCGGTAACAATAGAATGGGCCATATCCCTCCTACTAAACCACTTGGACGCCTATGTAGCATTGATATGGACACGTGATAGACCATGTCACAATACGTTGACACATCATTTTTCAAAAAATAGAGAATTCCGATACATTTTGACATGCCATATATTAAATATGTTTTTAATATAAATGCACAAATAAATAGATAAATAATAAAAAGACCCTAGAATTAATTAACACTAAAAATATTAATCAAATATTTGTTAATATCATTCATTGTTTTAATTTGATAAATTCAATTCCATTCTATTCCAATAATCCATAAAACTTGAGGAAAAAAACAAACAATCCACATTCCGCTATTAAATTTAGGGATAAGTGCACTACAAGTCCTAAAACTTATTGCACAAAAGTGCATTTGAGTCATAAAACTTATCAAATTGATATAATCGAGTCCTTCCGTTAATACTATCAATTTATATAATTAAAAATATTGAAGTGGTATTTTTAAAGTTGTTTATTTATCTTATGTGGCATTTTTATTACTTTTTCATAGTAGAAAACCTTTTAAAAAGCTAAATTAATTCTAAAAAAACAAAATTGAAAAAAAGAGGCATGGTGCCGATGAGGTTGTTGACCTTAGACGGCGGCCCTCGTTGGCCCAGGTGATGCTTGGGCGAGGCTTGCCCAAATTTGGGTGATGCCTCAGCTAGGGCTAGCGAGGCTTGCCTAGATTTGGGCGACGCCAGCCCTCGCTTGTGGCCGGCAAGCCTCCTCAACCCCAACGAGGACCACCGACCCTCACTAGGCCCAATCAAGGGCCCGGTGTCGCCCAAATTTGGGTGAGACTCGCCTGGGCCGGCAAGGGCCGCCCCCCTCCGTCACCTAGGGCCGACAAGGTCGCTGCCCCCTCCGACAGTGATAGCAGTAGTGGTAGGGGTGCCCAGCCACCATCCCTACCTCTTTTTTTTTTTTCTTTTCATATATATATTTTCATTTTGATTCCTGAAGTATTGAAAAATTTTAAAATTGACTCCGTGCATGTTGGAATCATGTATCGAAATTCCGGACTCGCATGTTAAAGTGTGTTGGGGAGAGTTGATCACGTGTCAGATTTTCTGATACTCGTTGATCGCGTGTCGAACACGACATGAAGGCTCTTGGAGAGTATCGATATTTCTTAGCTAGACGTCATGAAAAAAGCTCAAGTAGAAATAGACGACGTTGTGGGCCGAGACTGTCTAGTTGACGAAGGTGACATCCATAGGCTGCCTTGCCTTCAAAACATCAGCAATGAGGCACTCCAATTGTTTTTGTCGGTGCCACTCCTAGTGTCTCATGAGTCGACTAAGGATTGCACGATTGGCGGGTTCGATGTCCCTCGAGGCACCATGATCCTAGTTAATGAGTGGGCAATTCAGAGAGATCCAAAAGTGTGGGACGATCCCACAAGTTTTAAACTGGAAAGGTACGAGGGATTGGAAGGTGGTCAAGCGTACTGGTTGTTGCCATTTGGGATGGGGAAGAGGGGGTGTCCTGGTTCTGGACTTGCTGATAGAGTGGTGAGCTTGGCTCTGGCAGTGCTTATTCAATGCTTAGAGTGGGAACGAGTCGGCGAAGAGCCGGTGAACTTGTCTGAGGGGACGAGATTCGCAATGCCCAAGAGAGAGCCATTGGAGGCTATGTGCAAAGTGCGTGAATGCATGATAGCTAATGTTCTTGCGCAGCTTTGAGACGATGGTTGTCTAGTGAACTCATTTTGGTCATCTATCTCCAAAGTTTTTGAATGATCAAATAAACGGAAAATAGGAGTGACTATGCAGCTTTAGGCTAGTGCAGCTTTAGGAATGATTGCGAGCTTCAGAAGCATACTGAGGAGGCCAATGCAGGTTTAGGCCTCTCTTTCAGGAGAAAAATGTTGGTTTATATAGATACCACAACATTGTTCATGCCTCTCTCTCTATTTCGGGCATTTGTTGGAGCACCGGTGACTAATATGGCTGGCCTGGCATACTGATTCACCAATGGCTTGTTAAAATCCGTTCCAAAATGAGAGTTGATGGAATTCGCAAATTGACAAAGGATGTCCGAAGCATCACAAAATGAAGGGTTTAAATATGATATGAAAAACTTAAGAAGTGTACAACTTTAGCATCCCTAAATAATTAATGGAGTAAGTTTAATCCCCCGAAAGATTATAGTATGGAGATCCTTTTAATATGATTATTCGACTGAATTTGATTAGCATTACTCAAAGTCATGTAATAAGTATTGTCTCACTTGTGTGTATGTTGATTAAAAAATTTGGGTGTTCAATGGTTGACTCATAGACCGAGTTTGAAATTCTTTTTAACACCAGATTTGAATTTTAGTTAAGTTTACACCGATCAAGGCCCTTGATATAGCGTAATATTATTTGCCATCTGAGCCTTATGGCGTAGCATGAACAACGAAGCGTCTCACAATGGACTGCAAAAAGCACTCCCACTTCCACCGACGTTGCAGCTTCTACAGCAGGGTGGCTCGCCCCACAGATCCCTCAACATGAAGCAGACTAGCTCCTCCTCCTTCGAAATCAATGGGCTGAAGCCCCTCTTTGGGAGGTTCAAGCTATAATACTGACGGATTTGGTGATGGCGATCTAGGATGGGCAGGTGCGGAGGGAGTGACCAGGGGCTCCTGTGGCTGATGGATCTCTGAGTTTAGCAAACGATAGCGACGGCAATGGTGTTTTGATGTTCTAGGCAATTCTCGACGCTCTACCATGAGCTAAGGGATTGAATTATATATCTAAACCTCATTATTGAGTCGGATGCTAGTGCTGGAGTTCAACTGTTGCATCTTAGTACTCGATTGGAGGGAATTACTAGCGATGATGGATTGAGTTTTCTTCAAACATGCTTCCCCGGATGCAAATTTAGGTGGCGGAGTATGTTGCGAAAAGGCGAGCGATCGAACAATAATATAGACAGAAGAAGAAAATATATCGGACATGGGATTTACGTGGTTTAGTCGTAAAGACATACGTCCACGGGGAGAGCAGCAACAAATTTCACTATAGATCAAGCGATATAAGGAGATTACACACTCAAGTCACTTAAACACTCTCTCGGTGTTTCCCAAGCTCCAATTACACCCAATAACGCACGCAATGTTTAGCTTCGAAATTCCTCAAGAAATAATCTCTCAATTTCACGAAGGAATTACACGCAAATCTTACCACAATATTTAATTGGCTACAAACACTAATCTTTCTTGGATGTAATTCACGGACAAGAACAACAAAGAAAATCCCTTCCAAGCACTCGACGACTAGACGGCACTTCAAGAACACTTCTTCATGATCAACGGCGGAACACCAAGCACTCACGTGGCGCTTCAAGACAATTTGTGATCCACCTCTACCACCCATGGCCACAATTCTATATATAAGTGAAACCCTTATTCTTTTGCCAACTTCTCATAGGATTCTGTTTCCTATCTGAAACGATTTTATCCAAAACATATCTTCGTATGTTTTAAACAAAATCCAAATCCAAGTCAAAGTTGAACTTTCCTATTTCAGTGGCCAATTTCTCCAACGCAGATTCAAACTTTGGGAAGTTGATCTTCGGATGTTCTTTGCTCAATTTCTAACGTCTGCAACATATCCAACTCGGAATATTTGGAATTTCACATTGGACTTAAACTCGAGACATATTTTAATAATCTCCACCTTGGCTCGACGTTTGAGCCAAGTTGCAATCACTTCGCAAAAATTCAAACTCTGCCGCTACTTTCCCATAGCCCCCGATGGGCTCAACCGCCACAGATCCTCGCTTGAACTTCGCCATATTCGAGGACTTCATCAGAATACCAATTCCACATGCACCTTTAACTACTCCGCAAGAATTTTCCGACACAACCTCCTTAGCTGCAGATAAAGCAAAACCATTATTGCATCCATATCTATTAGGAGATCGAATATGTACCTTGTCAATATCAGCAGTTACAGCAACCATTGGCTCTATAGGCTCCACCTCGCTACAAGCACCATCTGTGTCGATTACTTTGCTAGTACCCGTATACGCTACCTCAGGAGTTTCTGGTCGCAACTCCACCTCAAGCTTAACACTGTTCAGATCTGTTTGAACACTACTATAATCACTCATAGCCAGAAGTACTGGAGACTCATCAAGGGTAACTTCTCTGTTGTTAACAGGTGAATTTATATCTAGGCACCACAATCGATCGCCCCGCTCACCTTGTGCATAGCCATGGAATATGCACCTTGCCCTCTAATTGAGCTTACCATCACTCACTCAAAAATAACACGGGCAACCAAACATTTTAATAATAGAATAACCAGCAACGTTACTTGACCACACTTCTTCAAGAGTCCGATATCCAATCGCAATCGATGGAGATCTATTCACTAGGCAGCTTATCGTACTAAGCACATTAACTAGGATTCTCCTAGCAATACCAGCACTAGAGATCATTTTTCGGGCCGTCTCTAGTAATGTTCTACTCATCAATTCTGCAAATTGTTGTGATTTACTGGCACTAGTGCGGTGTTTCACTATGCCCTCTTTCATGCAGAATTTATTTGCCAGCTCTGAGTAGAACTCCATGCTATTGTTAGTCCACACATGCTTGATTGACTTACAAGTCTCCGTCTCGATCAAAGCTCTCAATCGCGAGATCCTGACACCAGCATCAAACTTGTGCATTGGCACAAACACCCATGTCTTCCTTGAGCAGTCAATAGACTCTCGAACAGATGCATCAGACGTCTTTGCAGCGAAATTTGTCACTGTTTCACCTTGAAGTTTATACATGCCTCCATGCTTGATTCCTTTCATTATCACCAAGGCATCTTGAACAACCTTCAGAACTTCACCTTTTGAAGAATATCTGCAACCAGCTGAATTTAGGGCACCCAAGGAAATTAAGTTCTTTTTTAATTCTGGAACGTGTCTTACTCCAGTCAATGTCCTCACGATGCCATCATGCATTCTGATTTTAACATCACCAATACCCACAACATCGCACTTAGCGTTGTTCCCTAACCTGGACTTTACCACTACCCGTCTGCGATAAATGATGAACCAGTTTCTATTTGGTGTGACATGAAAAGAACAACCAGAATCCATAATCCATCCATCAAACGATAAATCATTAGTGATAGACAATACATAATCAGTATTATCTGCTACAGCTGCAACATTATTTGCAAAATCAACTATAATTTCCTTACCCTTCTCATTCTTCAGCTTGAGGCAATCCCTTATAAGATGCCCTCTCCTGCCATAGCTCCAACAGACAACATCAGCAACCCTAGATTGACTACGTCTGTTCATATTAGTACTACTTTTACCCACACGCGTTCTAGATCTTCCTCTATTTTCACTTACTAAAGCAGTAGATACAAATTCGTCAGATTCTCTTCTACGGATGTCCTCACTCAAAATCAAATCTCGAATCCCATCAAACGTCAAACTTGTTGACCTAGAGGAATTACTAACAGCAGTAACAATAGTATTCCAACTATCATGCAATGAGAATAACAGAATCAAAGCACGTACCTCATCTTCAAAGTCAATCTCAACTGAACTCAATTGACTAACAATCACATTGAACTCATTGACATGATCTGCAACTGACGCACCTTCACTCATCTTCAAATTAAATAGACGTCACATCAAATAGACCTTGTTGATCGCAGAGGGCTTCTCGTACATATATGACAGGGCTTGCATCAAATCAGCAGTGGTCTTCTCCTTCAAGATGTTAAACGTGACGTTACAAGCCAACGTCAGCTGAATAACACCCATAGCTCGTCTATCCAGCAAATCCCATTCAGCTTGCTTCATCGTCTCTAGTTTCTCCCCAGACAAGGGCAAGTGCAGTTTCATCTGGTAAAGATAATCTTCAATCTGCATCTTCCAGAAACTAAAATCCTTCCCATCAAATCTGTCGATTCTCACTTTTACTTCTTCTGTTGCCGTCGATTCGCTTCAACTCAGCCAAGCCTGGCTCTGATACCACTTGTTGCGAAAAGGCGAGTGATTGAACAATAATATAGATAGAAGAAGAAAATATATCGGACACGGGATTTACGTGGTTCAGTCGTAAAGACCTACGTCCACGGGGAGAGCAGCAGCGAATTTCACTATAGATCAAGCGATACAAGGATATTACACACTCAAGTCACTCAAACACTCTCTTGGTGTTTCCCAAGCCCCAATTACACCCAATAACGCACACAGTGTTTAGCTTCGAAATTCCTCAAGAAATAATCTCTCAATTTTACGAAGGAATTATATGCAAATCTTACCACAAGATTTAATTGACTACAGACACTAATCTTTCTTGGATGAATTCACGGACAAGAACAACAAAGAAAATCCCTTCCAAGCACTCGACGACTAGACGGCGCTTCAAGAACACTTCTTCATGGTCAACGGCGGAACACCAAGCACTCACGTGGCGCTTCAAGACAATTTGTGATCCACCTCTACCACCCACGCCACAAGTCTATATATAAGTGAAACCCTTATTCTTTTGCCAACTTCTCATAGGATTCTGTTTCCTATCTAAAACGATTTTATCCAAAACATATCTCTGTATGTTTTAAACAAAATCCAAATCCAAGTCAAAGTTGAACTTTCTTATTTTAGCGGCCAATTTCTCCAACGTAGATTCAAACTTTGGGAAGTTGATTTTCGGATGTTCTTTGCTCAATTTCTAACGTCCGCAACATACCCAATTCGAAATATTTGGAATTTCACATTGGACTCAAACTCGAGACATATTTTAACAGAGTGTCCTCCAGGAGAGAATATTGGCTACATTTAGTGCTCCAACGTGACAAATAAGAAGGTACCTCAAATCACGCCATGTGTCCAACATAGGTTCACGCTGTGAGGTCAATTTCTGAAGCTCGAGTTGTTAGGCCAATTTTTGAAATTTGTTTGACTCTTCCTCTTTAGAGAGGAGAAAATATTGGCTACGTTTGGTACTCCAACATAACAAATAAGAAGGCAACTCAAAAAATTGTGCCACATGTCCAACATGGGCCCATGTTATTAGGCCAACTTTTGAAATTTGTTCCGCAACACGATTTGAAGTGCCTTAGCACTAGATGTCGCTAATATTTTCTCATCTCTCTAGAGAAAGAGCTGAGCAAATTTTAAAAATTGGTCTGACAATGTGAGCTCACGTTGGACACTTGACCCGATTTGAGGTGTCTTCTTATTTGTCATGTTAGAGCACTATGTTAGAGCACCAGACGTACTCAATATTTTCTCATCCTGTAGCCGTTTTGTCCTGTTTACTCGGATGACTTGTCTGCCAACTCTGTACTGCCCTATGTACCAATCACTACTCGATCTTTATTTCCTTCCTTCTATAGAAAAAGCGAGAGATGGAGGAAAATGTAGCCGTGATAAATAATGCTGCGTTCTGTACTAGTTGGTGCGATGGAATCGTTTTGTAATGGCACTTTCAAGGAGGAGGAGGAGGAGGAGGAGGGCGTGTTGGCTAATGTCCTCCTCCCTAAAAATAAGGTGAATCTTCTCTGGACCTGTTATGATTGATGACACATCCTCCGCACTCCTATTTTTAGTTGGGAAAATTTTGAATAGGGATCTAAAGTGCCCTCCTTTTTCTCAAAAGGGGACTTAAAGTGGAGTTTGTCTTAAATAATAACTCAAATTAGTCATTTAGTCTCAAATAAGAGCCTGACTCGCCGGCCGACGATCAGATGCATCTCTAATGCGTATTCCAATGGCTTGATTTTCATCCAAAAATATTCTTTCTTTGTTTCGCTTTTCCCTTTCATCTTCTTCTTGATTCCACCTATGGTTGTCCCTGTCCATCCTTTTCTTCATCAATGTTGAAGATAGGCATTGCCAAGATCAAGAACACCATAATTGGGGCGCACCATTTTCTATGTTCTCTCGAGCAGTCAAACAGAGAGAGACATCTACCTATGACTCTGGTGTTAGTATGAGCAACAAATGAGAGAGTACTTCTGTGAGATGAAAGGCAAAATTGGGGTTCACCAATTTTTGGGTAAGGATTGCTGGGATTTTTTCAAATTGGCACATGAGAAATGCGAAACATGACATCTCTCCTTTCCGGAGTGTTTTACGTATCTGGCAAAAATCATCCTTAAGGCGAAAGATTTTGAATCGAGCGGAGGTTTTAGCGCGAGTGTGAATGTAAGAGACAGCCATGGTGTTTGTGAAGGGGTTGAATCTGAGGCCGCATAAGACAAGAGAGAATGCCCTCGACTGTATCATCGTGAAGCAAAATGGGGGAGAAAGAAGATCCATGGCTTGGAACCAAAAGTATGAGAGCGAGCGGCCAAGTTCTGCCTTCTCTGCGACCACCAAGTCCACTCTGCCAACCTCTTCTCCCTCACCTCCGCCTGCTGCTCCACCAACAACCTCATCCTCTACCAGGACTACAACTGAGATGCCCAAGCAGCCTTCCTCATCCCTTCCTTCCACCACCACTCCCAGATTGACGGCTTCTTCGGCTAGCCCTTCACCCTCGAGTTCACCATCCTCTAGTGCCCCGATTTGGATGGCAAAAATTTAATGCCTAATGAAGAAGAAGATTTTTTTTTTTTTTCAGTCAAATGAAAAGAAGATGAACATGGATGAAGGGTTAAAAAGAAAAATTAAATACTTTTGGATGAAATACCCTGATCAGGCCTTTTATTTTAAACTAAATTACTACTTCGAATCCTAGGCAAACTTCACTTAGATATTCTTTTGATAAAAGGAGGCTCTATTTGAAATTTTCCTTTTTTTAGTTTGATTAGTTTCGTGTTTCTGCGTTTTGACCTTCAGGCCTGGTCAGACAAAAGAAGGGTCCTCGGCCTGATCCGGTGGCTCCTGCGTTCGCACTCTTCTTTCCCCGATCGACTGCCACGAAGCAACGGAACATCATCTTTGACCATAACCCTTGGATTTCATCTTCTTTTTTCTCATCATGAGTGGACTGGGAAACCTTACGAACGAACGATTCGTATATAAAAGCGCAGTTAATTAAGTCGTGGTGTCTACCGACCAAACAAACAAAAAAAAAAAGTCGTGGTGTCCAGCGCGCGCGCGCCATCTAGCGCAGGTCAATTTCCCATGGACCAAGACGGCACTTGCATCCACAGCATCCAAGCATCCTTCGATCTTTATGATAAAAGGTAAAGACAGAGTTTATATTAAAAAATAATTCACATATCTAGCAGATCACATTTAATATCCAATAAAATGTTATTGTGTTATTCAATATATGAATTTCCTAAAGGGGTCTAATTAAAAATTCGCAGACAGCGCCCCCCTCTCCTTTTGCTTGTCCAAAAAGAAAGCGCTCGCACATGGACAAACGCACATGGACAAACGATACTAGAAAAAGAATAAACAAATGACAAAGAAGATGTTGTAAATCGTCGTCGCAGCGGAAGCGGATCGTGTATTTTGCAATTATGTCGGGAGCTATAGAAATCGATCGAAATAAAACGAGGAACAATAAAACAAGGACACCAGAAATTTACGTGGTTCGGTCCGAATGTCGGAACCTACGTCCCACGGGAGAGCCAGCAAAATAATCCACTATCAAATCGGAGAATTACAGGATTACAATCGCATATGCACTCAAGTGTTTCCCAGTCCTACTATATACCCGATACCCACGGTGTTTAACAACTCAACTCACTGGACTTGAATCCGCACAAACCTCTCGGAGCTCAAGCCTCTCACTCTCTTCTCGAGCTCTTTGCTCTCGCTCACTGTGAAGCTCTTTTCTTTGCCGCTTGCTACGTCCTCCGAAGCTATCTCGCTCCTTTTATCGGTGGCAAGAAGAAAACAAATCAATATTGTACTCCAGAGTTGTCAGAATGGCGCCAATCTTCAAAGCATGTGCCTCCATGCAATTAATGAGACCTATGTGAGCGTATGACCAGCATGCACTGACACACGTAGAAAAAAAGCTTCTACCTTCCCTCTTTCTTTATCCGTAACAAGACGAAAGAAGTCCACAAAAGAGAAACCGTGAAAGAGGGAATTCGGCGCCTACAAGTGCTGACCAACCAATTCTTCTACGAGCATGCATGCACATGGCCATGTGCATGCATTAATGACGTAGAAGAATTGGACGATCACCCCTTCAGCCTTCCATCTTTCTTCAATAAAATAATAGAACCCCATTCTCTATTAAAATAATAGAGAAGCCTTCATGCACGTCTCTTTCTCCGCCTCTGCTTGAACTTGAAGATTGTGGATGCCTTCATTTCCAACGTGAAGCGCAGATCGCGGAAGGGATTCTTTCGGCTTCTATCACACGCCATTTCATTGAATGCTCGACGGACGTTCTTTCTCATTTCGGCATGTAAATGTTTTGCACGTATCTATATGGATTCAAACTTGAGACATAATATAACAGAAGAAATAAACTCATGTCGCATTTCCAGTCGGAGTTAGGGTTAGAATTCTTTTCTCTTTCGGTACATAATGTTTCCGGGACACGTTGTTTAAGTTCATATCTCAGCCAACTCTAATCTATAGATTTTTATAGGCTCCGGCACTCTAAAATAGTCAATTTCAATGTCGAAGACTGTTAAGTTAAGATGATTGATTGCCATTCGCCGTACATGAACGATGGCTTTGAAATATATATTAACCCAGTCCACTATTGACGAGATAGTGTTAAGACCATAAAATTTCCTAAGTCGGACAGTATTGATAAAGTAAAGTCATCAACTAAACAAAATCAAGTCCAATTAGTATGACTAATTAATAGAACGTGATAGGTGTCGATGAGGAAGAAGATAAGCAATATATGATAAGTGCATGTGATTTAATATAAATTGCTACAAAGGTCGATTGACGTTTATGTCAATAATTTTCAATCTAAATTAGTCAAATGGACATAATTCGTATTAATGTGAAAATATTTAGAACTAAATTGATTTGATTGAAAGGTTTATAATTGAATTGATACCAATGTAATAGATTTATAATTTTTTTTGGTACTTTTCTACTAATAATTTTGATAATGCGCAGTATTACTTAATAGTTAATACCTAGAAATGGTCTGAAAATGTGAAAAGCTTGACCCCACGTACCCTTTAAAACCTCCACCCTCTCACGTCTCTCTTCCCATTCTCTCTCTCTCTCTCCCCAACGCGGCCTCCAACCCATGTTGTCGATGGAGGACGCGTGGGTGTATATCCTCTCAGCATCCTCCTTCCTCTTTCTTCTCTTCCTGTTCAAATTGCAAAGAAGCGGCAAGAGAAATCTCCCGCCGGGCCCGCCTTTCCTCCCCATCATCGGCCACCTCCTCCTCATAAAAGAACCCGTCCACCGGACCCTCCAGTCCCTCTCCGACCGCTATGGCCCTGTCCTTTCCCTCTCATTCGGCTCTCGGCCTGTGGTTGTCGTATCCTCCCCGTCCGCCGCCGAGGAGTGCTTCACCAGGAATGACATCATCCTCGCCAACCGCCCCTGCATACTTTCGGGCGAGATCATGGCCTACGGCAACACTACCATTGGCACTGCCCCCTACGGTCCCCACTGGCGCAACCTCCGCCACCTCATAGCCCTCGAGATCCTTTCGCCGCATTGTCTCGCCGGCTCCCACGCCATCTGGCAGGAGGAAGTCAGGCTTCTCGTGAGGAGCCTCTACAAGGCAACCTCCTCTGGCCCGGGCGGCGGTTTCGCGAGGGTGGAGATGAGGTCGAAGCTGCAGGAGCTGTCCTTCAACATCATCATGAGGATGATCTCTGGGAAGCGCTACTCCGGGGTTGCTATTGACGCAGGCGACGCTAACTGTCATTCTCCTGCCTCAGGAGCATTTCCACCACTTGGCTCATGGTGGGTCTGGCGTCTTTATCTTCCTCCACGCACCTGAGCGCGACCTCGATCAAGACCTCCATCTTCTTCGGGTCGTAGTCACCCCTGAGCGCCGGATCCACCATCTCTTCCACGCGGGACCCCGTCCTCCCTGGTTCGTTCACCTTGTTCCTTGCCCACGGGATGAGTCGGAGTCGCTTGGTGTCCCTTCCGCTCTCCAACGAGTGGACGCTCGTCGTCGGACTGATTCCTGTCACCATCTCTAGCACGACGATCCCGTAGCTGTAGACATCCACCTTGGACGTGATGGACAAATTTGAGACCCATTCGGGAGCCATGTAGCCTCGGGTTCCTCGATCCTTGAGAAGTCGGAATTCCTCACCTTCCTCGGTCCATGAGCTTGGAAAGCCCGAAGTCCGCGACTTTGGGTTGGTAATCGGAGTCTAGAAGAATGTTACGAGGCTTCACGTCGCAATGCGAGAACCCACTCCGAGGCACTCCTCGTGGAGATAAGCTAGACCCTTTTGCCGTGCCTAGCGCGATGTCAAACCGCCTCTTCCGGTGGAGCTCCCGGCGACGACGGGTTACGTGCCCGGCCGACCCGTGTTCCATGAACTCGTACACCAATAGCCCGTGCTTTCCCTCGGCGCGCGGTAACCCCACATCTCGATCAAATTCATGTGGTTCACCCTCTCGATCGTCGGCCTCGGCCAAAATCGGCCTCACCAGTCATGGCATTGTTGAGCACCTTCACTGCCGCAACCCGACCATCGGACAACAGGGCCTTGTACACGATCCCAGCTGCGCCTCTCCCGATCTCCTTGCTGAAATTCCGCGTTGCCTTCTTGAGCTCGTCGTAGGTGAACCGCTTGAACCCGGTCGCGATGAGGAGGTAGCTCTGGTGCGCGGAAGTGACATCCTGTTGGTTCCTAATCAGGAAGAACCACACCAAGAGCACCACCACGATCTCGATCCCTCCGACCACGCAGGCGAACCAGAGCATGAAGTTCAAGGGCCCGTTTTTGCCTTTCTTGGAGTAAGTCCTGTCCAAGACCTTCACCTTCGTGGTGGAAGGGCAACTGTACTGAGTCCTCTTCACCAGCTGGTCCACGGTGAAGGTCTTATTCTTGGGGATCTTCACAAAGAACTCGCCGTTGAAGCTAGGTAGTTTGTGGCCATTCGGGAGCTCGATCTTGGGGTAGCAATCGAACTTGGCCATGGAGTCCGACACCTTGTATTGGAATCCTCGGCAGTCGCACAGGTTCAGGCAAGTCTCCAAGCACTTCTTGAGAGTGGTGTTAAAGATGGTGTTGTAGTCGTAGCCATAGAAATCAATGTACAGGAGCTTCACGAACCCGATCTCGTCAGCGACGCACCCGTCGGAGAAGGTGAAATTGGGCACGCAACCGGCTGACCCGGTCACCCGGGGACGGCTGGGACATACCCGGCGAGGCAGAGCAGCTCCGTCCCTTGGCCGGTCGTAGCCGAGAGGAGGCTGTTGTTGCCGCACACACCGTGGATGAAGCAGGGGATGCTGCTGATCGCTTCCCATGTCACTTCCCAGACACTTGAGCCCGGCTCGCGGCTGTAGACCCGCAAGTTGCCATCGTAGTCGAGGGTCAATTTTCTCTGCATAGTCGTGACGCCGTAGTCAGAGGTGTAGAACGAGAAGTTGTCGGAGGACTGGAAGCGGCCGAGCGGGTCGAGCACAGCGATGCGGCTGCTGTTGTAGAGGAATCGTTCAATTTGATAGTTCGAAAGCCACGGGTACGGCCAGTACACGGCCGAGATCGACGGGCCGTCGAAGACAAGGCGGAGGACATTGTCGTTGCCGAAGTAAAGCTTGTAGAACCCGGTTGAGTAGTTGTTCCGGCTCCGAGCGGAGATCAGGAACGTGTTTCTGGTGAGTGGCTGCTGAGGGAGGAGGGTGTTTGTCGGCGAGTCGAAGCTCTGCCATAGGATGACGCTGCCACCATCAATGAGGAAGAGGTTCCCGGTGTCATTGAGGCGAAGCTCGGCGGCGGAGGGGGAGCTGGTGCCGGAAGACCAGACCCGGTGCCGGCGTCGCCGGCGTCGGTGAGGACGAGGTTGCCCGAGTCGAGGAGGGATAATGTAGAGCGTCGGCCGTTGACAAGGGCATCACGGTTGGCCATCCAAACGGGGGTACAAGCGTCGGAGCAGGGGGGGTCGCTGAACCAGACGGCAAAGCCGTAGGCGTTGTAGCCGACGGGGAAGAAGCCGGCGGAGAAGGTGCCAGTGGGGGAGACGAGGACGTCGTCGGGGTTCTCGACAGAGAGGGACGCACGTTTGGCGAGGCTGGGCAGCGCCGACGTGGAGAGCGACAAGATTGGAGGAAGAGGAAGAGGAAGAGAAAGAGAGGGAGGAGGAGCGAGGGTGGCATAGCCATTAGGACACGGCGGCGAAAGGTGAGTTGCGATGAATCTCGCTAAGGACAATATCATATATATATATATATATATGTGTGTGTGTGTGTGTGTGTGTACAGTGGGATAGTGTGTGAAGATGAATAAGCCTTTGGTCAACCTTGAGCGAGTTGCCCATTAAATACATGCGATTGAATTGTCCACATGGTGAATGGTCAAAAGTGGATATTTTGGATTGCTTTCTAGCCATTGATTATCGTGAAATATGGATCGCTGGTCGCCGGTCGTTGGCCGTCGCTGCTCCATCTTAGACGACAACCCAACAACCAAGAAAATAGAGAAAAGCTCTGTTTTGACCCTACAAAATTTTCTAGACCAACAAAAGCTTCGACTTAGCTGGCTCTAAGTTTTGGCTAGAGGCTGATTACACTTGCTTAGGAAATTTGCTAGACTTAAGGATGGTTTAGGTTAGCTTATATAGGGATTAGTGATACTCTATAATAGTTAGATTAGTATTAGAATGGGTTAATATTAGTCATATCAGGGAGATTAGCATCATTGATGATAAGTTGGTCGAAAACAGTAGATATTCTGCAAAACTGATTCTTGGACACTTGCCGCTTGCAATTTTTGTAAATCAAAATTGGTTGAGAATTTGAAGCTGAGGTCTTCTAGATAAATGTTTTAGACATCCTTAGCTACAACATATATTTTTCTCAAAACTTTTAGGAACCCAGAAGCAAGAGATATCAACTCCGTTATCTTCAAACAAAACTGCAATTTTCACTAGAACTGGTGACCTGTAGGGATTCTAGGGGTTTTTATCCACTCTTGGGGTTTGAATTTAAAAATAGTTTCTTCACAAAGGTTTGTTTAAAGGTGGTGGGACACTTGATGGTGAAAGGAGCATTTTTTTCCATGGAAAATAACAAAAGGTTGTGGAAACATGGAAAGGGAACCCCCATGGTCCTTTTTCCTTCTTTCTTCTTTTCCATCCGTACACTTCCCCTTTCTTTTTCTTTTGGAGCCGTGCGACACTTCTTCCCCTCCCCCTCCTTTCTCTTTCTTTCCTTTTCTTCTTCTTTTCTCATTTGTAAAACCTTTTTCTTCTTCTCCTTTAAGCTATTCTATTCGGCCTCCCCTACTCCCTTTTATACGACAACCCAACAACCAAGAAAATAGAGGAAAGATCTGTTTTGACACTACAAATTTTCTGGACCCACAGAAGCTTTGACTCAGTTACCTTTATGTTTCGTTTCTCCTTGCTGTGGCCTTTATTTGCTGAGCAACTGTCCTCACCAGCAAGCCCCCTCAATCGTGAACCAAGGGCTTCACAGCCTTGTTCTAGGCTGACCCGAGTCACTCCGGCATCTCCGGAGGTCACGGCTTGGTTGTTGCCACTCAACCAGCACCGGTGGCCTTGGATTCCTAGTTAGGTGAGTTAGTTTCCTAAGTTTTGGCTAGGGGATGATTATACTTGCTTAGGAAATTAGCTAGACTTAAGGATGGTTTAGGTTAGCTTATATAGGAATTAGTGATACTCTATAATAGTTAGATTAGTATTAGAATGGGTTAATATTAGTCAAATTAGGGAGATTAGCATCATTGATGATAAGATGATTGTGGATGATTTGGTGCTTATCTTTTAATTGCTTTATTTATACCAAAAATTCAAAAAAAAAATGCATTTGCATATTCATGTAGATTAGAATTGATTTTCCTAAATAAAATTGCATGATAGAGTAGTTAATTTTTTTTTTTTTTAAAATGCATGTTTAGATGGTATCTAGGTTAGATAATATCTTTTGAAATAAATTGTATGATAAGATAATTTTCTAAGTTAAGATAGGATTCAGATTAGTCTAATCCTAGCTTAAAATAGATAATATCTCACTTTAATTAGATTTTTTATTTTAGCAATTTTAATTACGAATTTTTATAGAAAATACAAAAAAAATCATGCGCATGTCATATAGAATTAGGTTTATGAAATGCACGTTATTTAGTGATTGTTGCTAGGTTCATCTAATTAGAAATTGCTCGTCATTTAGATTAGTAGCATGCATTGCATGATTCTCATTAAATAAGTGAAAAAAAAATTGCGTGTTAATTAGAAATCATATCTAGGATTGTCGATGTGAGTTCTAATTTAACACTGCATATGCTTTTGTTGTTACAAGGTAAGTCCTGCAATTTATTCATTTCTTTTCTTGAGTGTTAAATTGGTGGTTTGCGCACCCGCACGATCACCTCACATGTTAGGAAAGTGAATTAAAATTAATTCAAGTTGCCTGCAAAACATTTTTTTCAAAATAGAAAGAGAAAGATACCGAAAGGGCATTAGAAATTTCGAGTGTAACCAAGTCCCCGTACTCAAAGTTTCTAATTTGTAGAAGTAAAATAATTCTACTTAAGTGTCTAATCGACTTACCGTAAACTGATTAGTAGCAACTCCCTTTTGCATGTTAAATATTTGAACCTAAGTCGCGAATTGGTATGGACTTGGGAGAACCCGAGATAAGTTAGGGTTAGTAGTCCATTAGCCTAATCGTAGGTGGTGCACTCGAAATTTAGGTCGCGACAACTATGACGTGCTGGGGTCGTCACATGGACCAATTCTCCAATGCCAATTTAGGACCCCTATCAATTCTTCATAAATAATGTTAATTATACCTATTTAAATCTAATTAAGCAAATGAACTCAATTCCAAAATCAATTTTGGCAAAATCATGGAAATTTAGCATGATTTGACCGAAACGATGAATTGAGACCAATAGGGTCAAGCCAAGTCAACCCAGTCAACCCAAACCAGTTCAACCCACTTAGGCCGAAGCCTAATTTGGCTAACTGAACCAAGTCAAGTGTGATAGCCAAGCCCATGTGCCTGATTTGAGAGAATTTAAGGCAATTAGAAGGCCTCAAGCCAACTTGATCAACTTAGGTCAACCCAATTGGACCCAAATCGACTTGGCCCATTGGGCTGATCCTTAATTTGTCTCATCCAACCCACTTAGCCAATACATCAAGCTCAGTTAGAAAAATTAAGAACAATTTTTAACAATCGAAGGATCCTGGATCAACCCCAGCCAACCCGATTAGGCTCGGCCCATTGGGTCGAAAATATCAAGCATGGCCAACCCCCTCTCTCCTTGCATTGTAGCTGACACTCGCGCTCAAGGACTTACTCTACGAGAAGGAGATCGGCCTGCTCGGTTAAGGGAGAAGCGGATGTAAGGAAAGGGCTGCGCGGGGGAGTGGAGGTTGACGCACTTTGGGGTGTGGATCTATAGAAGAAGAGGGTGGCGGAGGTGCGGGATGCGAAGGTGGAGGAGGAGGAGGCAGCGGAGGATGGCGGTGTGTGAAGCGGTCGGAGGGGGAGAGGGAGCGGAGCACAGGCCTGCTGTCGCGACCAATTTTTTTTGGGTGTGAACCACCTAGGGTTTGGCTAATGGATTGTTAAGCCTAAACTTAACTCGAGCTCTCCCAAGCCCATACCAATTCGCTACTTAGGTTCAAATTTTTAACGTGCAAATGATTTTCAATTAGGAGTCGCCACTAATCAATTTTGGTTGGGTCGATTAGAAACCCAAGTAAAGCAACGGGAGGTTTACTTTACTCCTACGAACCAGAGACTATGGGTACGGGGACTTGGTTACACTAGATTTCTCTAATGCCCTTTCAGTACCATTCTTTTATTTAAAAAAAAAAAAAAGATGTTTGGCAAGCAGCTTGAATTGATTTTAAATATATTTCCCTAACATGTGAAGTGAGCATGCGGGTGCGCAATCCACCAATTTAACACCCAGATAAACAATAAATAAATCGCAAGCTTACCTCAAAGCAACGAAAGCATCGCAATGTTAAATTAAAATTCACATCAACAACCCTAGATATGGTTTCTAATTAACACGCAATTTCATTTTTTGTTTTCACTTAGTTAATGAAAATCATGCAATATGCAATGTAATATTAACTAAATGACCTAATTTTAATGACATGTAATTTCTAATTAAATGGGCCTAGCAAAAATACTAAATGGCATGCATCTCAATGAATCTAACCCTAATGACGTGCATATGACATTTTTCTTTTCTTTTTCCTTGAAAGAAGGCAACTTATCCTAAAGATTGAAACTAATTTATTCTAAGACATTTTTTGTATTTTTTTTTATGAAATTCGGAATTAAAAAAATGTGAAAATAATCTAGCTAGATTAAGATCCTATTCAATTTATATTAGGAATTAGGTTAAACTAAATCCTAATTTAAACTAAAATTTTATCTTAACCCAAATAATCCTAGAATGCAATCTATCTAAAAAAATCTATCTAAACTTAAAATTAATTAGGAAGTAAAATTAAACATGCAATCTTACCCTAATATGTAATAACGTGCAAAAGATGCCCTAATCCTATATGATATATACATGATTTTTTGTTTTTTTATTAATTTCGAAATTAAAATTTAACATGCAAATCAAATAATAAAAAGACTAACATTCTAAATGAATATGTTTTTTTCTTTTTCTTTTCAATGATTCAAAATAAAATCTCTATCCTAAACATGCAAAATAAGGAAAGCAAACCTAACCCTAATTTTCCTTTTCTTTTTTTTTTTTTTAAATTTTTGAAATTAACAATTGTCTAATAAATAAACATGCAATTAAAATTTTAAAAAAAAAAACTAACAACCTAAGTCAATTGATTTTTTTTTTTTATTTAAAATAAAACTTCAATTCTAAACATGCAAACCCTAATTCTAACCTACATATTTTTTGATTGATTTTTTTAAGAAAACTAATTTAAATAACACCACAGCAAATCAAGCAACATTGATACCCAAATTGACGAACCATATCTCGCGCATGAGATCGGGTTGGCCAATTTCACACAAAATCACGAATCATATCTCGAGCATGAGATCGGATTGGTGATTTCTCTGTGCGTGCGAGTCGTATTTCGAGCGTGAAATCGGACTGTCAATCATATGCACGTTGCGAAATTAGGAAGATTTCCCTAATTCATGAGAGATCAAGAGATCTCTTGGATATGGCAATATCGATTAAATATTCAAAGAACTATTGCGATATTACAAATTAGGCAGCGACATATATGAAAATTAGATTAATCGAGAGTCTTACCTAATTCACGAAGTCACGCGAGTGACGCTTCCAAATTCGGACGGATGATGGTGGCATCGGCGATGGCTTATTGCTCCATGGTCTCGATGGAAACGGGTTAGAACGTCAATGGCGGTGGAACTCACGGGATGCCGAGGAGCAATGGTGGTCGAGGACAAAGAACCAGGCTAGTGTGGAAAATCTGCAGAAAATAATGAAATCACAGGGACAAGGCGCACAACATGACAGGTGCCAATGAAGGGGGGAAGCGGTGTTGTCCCTGGACGTGTGAGCAAAAACCGGCGGGGAGTGAAAAATTTCCTCACTGTACATTGCCGCCTCCCCCTCTCTCTCTAGCCTTGTCTGTTTTGACTTGTGGCTTTCAAGAATTTTTGCTTCTGTTGCATTTGACCGTGAGTGGATGATTGACTAAATTGTCTAACTTCTCTGACGAACAACACCACTGGATCACCAGCTTCAATCTTCGAGGGCACTACAATATTTATTTTTTATGGCTCGCACCCACGATTTCTCTTTGTTTCTTCTCATGTCACTCACGAATCACACCTGCAACAACCAAGACAACGTGGAGTAATTTTTTTGCCACAGAACAACAGGATCGCGGGACAAAGATCAACGGAACAGCAACTCGTCACGGTGTCGGATCAAGGGACAGTGTCGCTCGTTGGCACAACGACGAGGAGCAGCTCTATTCAGCATTGGGCTCACGTCAAGAACAGGGGTATCTAGTCACGGGAGTACGATGTCGCGGCAGTAAAAGATGGCGAGCCTCGACGTGGTGCGGGGATCCGTGGCTCAGTGGATTGGCGACAAGCTCACGACCAAGAGGGCTCTTTCCCTCTTCTCTCTACTCCTCCATTGTGGCTCTCTGTACTGTAGCCGTATATTCTCAATTGTTTCGCCCTCTCTGAACGTGTGGCCGTGTTTTTAATTTTTGTGGCCCTCCCTGAATTTCTCCATACGTGGTTCCTTTTATACAAGTGAAGGACTAAATTTTTTGGCCAATCTTCCTTATTTTTCCTTTCCTTTTGGCTCACGCACGAAATTCCCTTTGATTATGTAATATTTCTTATTTTGAGTTAAAGAATATATTACTCAATATATGCCCCACGTGCAATATTCCTTTTTTGTATTTTCCAAATATTTCATCCGAAAATTTCCTTTCCGCCCAAAATATGTCACCCCAGTGTATATTAGTTGAATATGTGAAAATCCCACCTGAATCAATGCTCACCGTCGGTTCAATGCTAAATGCAAAATAAATGCACCTAAAATCTATATGCTATGTAATTAACTATTTTTTTCAGGGATAAAATTAACGCCTAATTTTTTTAATGCAATAAATGACTAAACGGGTCACCAAAATTTAGGTGTCAACAGCTGCTTAGCTCAGGCTAGGTCTTCTTTTGGTGGTGGCCGTCATTTCTTTTTTTTGCAGTAGAGAGAGTAATTTTTTTTTCAAAGAGAGAGAAAGGGGGATTGCGGCTGATGTTCTAAATGGGGAAAAAGATGAAGATTTTTCATTTTTCATTTTTTATTTTCATTTTTCAAGAAATTGGATTTCTAATTTTCAATTATTTATTTTTATTTTTATTTTTATATTAGTTTGTTGGAAAAGTATGCGATATCCCTACGTTGAAACATTCTTGAGTAGCGATTATATCCAATCTCCTTTAGTTTTTAGCTCGATTTGTAAATTATCTAAACATTATTTTTGTTTATGTATGAATCGATGGATTTCAAAGTCATTAATTGATAAAAAAAAAAAAAAAAAAAAAAAACCCTCAAAGTCATTTCCCTAGAGTCTAAATAGTCAAAAAGGAGGATAATTACAGAATGAGTTTTAAAATTTGTCAATTTCTTCAGTTTTTTCTTTAACCCATTTATAACCTATTAGAAAAGTCATATAATGGTATAGAACCCGTATTTCGAGCTCTAAGCTCTTTACAAGTATTTCAATTTATAGTTTTTTTATTTTTTATTTTTATTTACTAATTTTTTTTTGTTTAAACTTGCTTTTTTAATGCAATATGAAGTTTTTTTTTATCAAAGTAACATATACATGTGAAGAGCCTAAAATTGGTTAAATAGGTAGGCATGGATTTTTCTAGAATATTAATGTGTTTTGATAATACGGGTTGAGTTAGGTCGGGTATGGATCGGGTTTGAGTATGAGTCATTAAATTTACATTATATGAAAATAGGGATAAGTACATTAGAAGTGCCAAAAGTTGTGTACGACGCATAGTTTAGTACCAGAATTTTTTTTTTTTTTTTTTTTCGGATCACTTAAGCAATTCTTTTTGAAAAAACAATCACTTAAGTGCCAATTCCAATTTGGATTACCACAAATCTAACGTGGCTATATTTTCTTAATTTTTTAGTCCTATGTGGCTTGCCGGCATGCTTAGTCAGCATATAATCCCTAAATGACATCGTCTAAAAGTTGAAAATAATGATAATTTGAATGTCGAATTTTATTTAAAGTTATCATTTCAATGCTAATCGTTATTAAAAGTAGTCAATTCAATGCCAAGCACGCTACGTGGACTGGAGTTTTTAAAAAAATTGTCAAGTCATATTATAATTTAATTATAAATGCCACGTCATCAATTTGACCAGAATTTCTCGCCGTTGGCATTTTTTCTACCCGTTCAGTGTGAATCCATTCACAAATAAAGTATTTAGTAGTAGGTTGCCAATGCAGTGATCATTTTTCTCTGATTTGACACTTAAGTAAGCTCGCGAAACTTTTGGCACTAAAATGAGCATTGCACACCACTTTTGGCACTTCTAATGTTCCTATCCCCATGAAAATGGGTCAAAACAAATTAAATGGATTAATATGGGTCATACCATTTTTTATCCGATCTGACCCACCCATTTGACGGTACTAACTTGCGTTTTGACCTTCTGGCCTAGTTAGACAAGCTTCTTCAAACTCTTCTTTCCATAATCGATTACCACAAGGTGAGAGTGATTGGTTTCTAGTCCGGTCCGATTTAATGGAACCGATTAGTTTTTATTCCACTACTTGATGCTATATGTTATGAAGAAATTAGGAAAAAAAAGATGGTTACTTTTTTTAAGAAATAATTAAAAAAAAAGTACATATAGTCGGTCCAATGGAAAGATCCCTTTAGGCTAAACAGAAGAGTGTTACTGATGTTCTCATTGGGGAACTCTAGCAGGAGATAGATCTCGCGCTTTATGATCTCTGCATCCATAGAAAAGCTTTTAAGAGTTATCTTTAGAGTGACAAAGAACTTGACCGAGCTTGCCAAAAACTTGAGTTAAAAATCAAATGTTCAAAGAAAGACTCTTGTGATGATCCTTCATGCGAGGATTGATGCAAGAAACGAAGAAATTTCATACGATACCATATAGACCACACAAAGAGAAGGCATAAATGGGGACTCTTATGGAGAAGATGCTCTAAATAAGGTCCTTCTAGAAAGCGTAGAAAATTTGCTAAATACTACATCTGCAACAAAAAAAAGGTCATTTTGCAAAAAAGTTGTCCAAAAGCTAAGGGAAGAAATTCTCATTTGATTTAGGAAATAGAAAAGGAAACTGGAGTGTCACTCTAGGATGATGTTGAAATCAATATTTTCCATAAAAGATGAACCCACCAAACATACTGTGTGTGCCATTCAGACATGGTCACAAACCAGTGATATTGAAGTTTGTCTAAAGAATTCGAAGAAGGAATTTTCATCTTTTCTCTGGAAACTCCGAACCACCCACAATCGAAGATCTTTGTGCATACACTCTTTCTATTCTCCCATATGTCGTTATTTAAATATATCTATCCAAATATGACAAGCCTATTTCTATCATTGCCCTCATTGATAGTGGAGCTAGTACTTCTATTCTTGAAAGATGCTTTTAGAAAAATATTGGACTTCATATACTCGGTATTTTAACTCTATTTCTAGAGATACCTTTGCTACAAGAGTTTGGAGCAAACCCATACAATTCTTTCCCCAATATTCAGCCACTATCAAAATCCTTGGCTCTAGTTCACTAGACAAAGATATCATTATTGGTTGGGATACCCTCATACAGATTCCTAAATTCGAAATTTTAGGATATCATTTTGAGATTTTTAGTGATTTTGGGGGACTTATTCTTTGACCAAACAAGTTACATCCAAACTATCCATTCATTCATCCTCTATCTATCTCATCGATGAGAAATTCTAGAAAAACTCAAATGGTTCTATTTGTTTAATATCTATATCATTGCCATTGAGTTTCCCATAGCCACGATGCCAATCTCATCCAAGAAAAAGGAAAACACATATATTTTGGGCAAATGCAATTGGAAGCATGGAGAAATATTTTCCAGGCACAACTCAAGGCATGCAGGCCTGACCCAAAACTCCATACAGTTGTTTTATTCTACTGGCAGTGGTTATTTGTGAAGCCCGATACACATATGTGTAAAACTTGAGCAGATGTTGGAGTAACCACATATGAACCCCAATATGTTCCAAATGAGATTTTTACAACTCATTTTTCTAGAATGTCAACCTACCCTCGACGATATTGACAAATGCAAAGGATATCGTGCCAATACAATTAAGTCATTCTATCAGAAGCATATGTTTCTTGGGATCATTATGATGGATATCGCGCAACCAAAGGGCGATTGATATTTGCTTAGGAAGATACTATGGAATTGACATGCAAGTTGACATGAACAATTATGTGTTACAAACATCTTCACAAGATCCAGTTTCATCATCAAGGACCATTGTCACAAGATCCCTTTGACTATAGTGAATTGTAGCTTGCGCTCAATCTAGATCTCGATGAGGAGAATCCATCACTCCAACTCGGGTATTTACCTCGACCTGGCATTCCATCAAGCTCCACTCCTGAAATTGGAAACGGACCGACACTTCTGAGAACTAGACCAAATCAATAGATTTGGTTCTATCTGGGTGGTTCTTAATTCGGATGGTCTGTTTTGCATACCCCTACCACAAGGTAATAAAACATTATCTTTGAATGCCCCTTAATTTCAATTTTTTTTCTCATCATGAGCAGCCTGGGAAATCACATGAAACGAACGATTCATAATATTTTGTCTTTTGTGTAGTTAGTTAAGCCATGTGGTGTACAGCACGCGTAGGCACACATCATCTAGCGTAGGTCATTTCTCTCTCTCTCTCTTTTTTTTTTTTTCGATAAAAAAAATCCCATGGTCCAAGACAGCCCATGCATCCGCAATAATATTATCCACAAAAAAGTAAAAATAGAGTTTTATAAAAAAAATAAAAATTCACATATCGATATGTTCAGTAATATGGCAAATTGGGTTGATAGTTTGATCTAGTAGGCCACATTTAATATCCAATAAGATGGTATCGTATTATTCTATATATATTTCCTAAAGGGGTCCAAATTAAAAATGCCAAACGATGCCCCCCTTTGCTTTTGCTTGTATGAACAGACAATACTGGAAACATAATAGGAAAATTAGAAAGAATAAATAAACCCATATTGCACTTAGTTTTGAGGGAAAATTCCAAATAAGGACCCGAAGTTGATCAGTTTTCTCAAATAAGGACCCAAAATGAACTTAGTGTCAAATAAAGACCTAAAGTAGACCCATTGTCTCAAATAAGGACCCGAAGTTGACCAATTTTCTTAAATAAGGACCCGAAATAAACTTTGTGTCAAATAAAGACCTAAAGTGGACCCATTGTCTCAAATAAGGACCTCAATTCCAAATAAGAACCTGAGCTTATTGGTTAGCCAAATATTCGCCAGCTATCAAGCATGTGACATTTTCGACGACCGAAGTTTGGGCAATTTTGTCCAAAAAAAATATAGGGAAAATTAACAAAACCTAAAACAGAAACAAAAAAAAAAAAAAAAACCCTAGGTTTTCTACGGTCTCCTCTTCCTTTTTACCCATCCTCCGCAAAGTTGAAGACCCAAATTCTCCGCCGGTTGAGGCACGAATTCAAAAACAAGAAGAAAACCATATGCTTCTTGTTTTTTTTTTTTCCCTTTGCGGAGACCCAAATTCTCTATCAATTGAGCAAGGTGAGGAGTAGCGAGGGAGAAGAAAGAAAAAAACGTAAACATCTAAATAGATAACCTAAACTTAATTAATATAGAATTTTTCCTTTTTTTTCCAATCACAAATTTCTAACAAAATTGCCCCTATTTTAATTGTCGAAAAATGTTTACCGGCGAACTAAGGTCCTCAATAGAGATTAACTTGATCACTTCGGGTCCTTATTTGACACAAAATTTATTTCAGGTTCTTATTTGAAACAATGGGCCCACTTCGGGTCCTTATATGACGCAAAGTTCACTTTAGGTCCTTATTTGAGAAAATAGATTCACTTCGGGTCCTTATTTGGAATTTTCTCTAGTTTTGAAGTTAGGGTTAGAGTTCTTTCCTTTTTTGGTGCATAATGTTTCTGGGCCACATTATTGCAGTCATAAGCAATGAATGTAGAGTAGAGATAAAAAAATGGATACAGGCAACGTAGAGTTTTGTACACCATCTTTTTATCTTTTGTTTTTTCCCATCGCCGTTTTTCCCACTGTGAGGGAAAAAGAAAAAAAGAAAAGAAAGAATAAAAAATTAATAAAAAGAATTTGAAAAAAAATTAGAAATTTAAAAAATTACCTACATTAGCATTTTCGTTTGTAGGCTAGTCAAAATTGGCCGGATGGACTGAATTGGTATAAATACAAAAAAATTTAGGACTAAATTGGCATAAAAATGTTTATAATTGAATTAACATAGTTATTATTGAGTTTTTACTTTCAAATTAAGGGATAAGAGTATTTTAGATCATGCACATTTTATTTTAGGAATTTTGAAGGGAAACTATAAAAGGAATATGTTTAATAACACATCTCCAACCCTAGTCTCTATATTATTTCCTTTTTTTTTTTTTTTTTGGTCTTCTTGTTAGATATTTAGATCTTGTGGCTTACTAAATGGTTTTTAGAGTTTTTGAATTGTACTTTCGTGCGCATTTTAGAAGATAGTGAAATCCCTCTCTCTCCCCGTGGTTTTTCCCATTTTGGATTTTTCACGTAGATCTCGTGTCTCGTGTGATTGTAATTTTCTTTCATCCTTTGCTACTTGTTCTTAGATTGGTATATCTTTGATTGGCATTTTTTCGCAACAAATTGATGTTAGAGCAAAGAAATTTTGTTTTTTTTTTTTTTTTTTTAGATGGCATCTCTATCAAGTTCAAAGTGGCACCATTCAATGGCCAAAACAATTTTGGGCTATGAGGGATCAAGATTAAGGCGTTGTTGCGTTGAGAAGGTTCGGTTAGAGCCTTGGATGGAAATTAATCTGACGATATGACTACGACTGAAACTGAGGAGATGGAAGAAAAGGCGCATAGCACCATCCAATTGTTGTCGTCTGATAAGGTGCTTCGCAAAGTCACGGATGAAGAAACGGCTTTGGGATTATGGAATAAGCTTGAGAACCTTTACATCAATAAATCTCTTATGACAAAATTATTTTTGAAACATCGTCACTACACGCTAAAGATGCAAGAAGGTACTCCTATCCAAGAACATCTAGATGAATTTAATAAAATCATTATGGATATAAAAAAATCTAGATTTGAAGTTAGATGATGAAGATCAAGCCCTACTTGTTTTATGTTCACTGTCGAGCTTGTATGAGAATTTTGTGTATTTTATGCTATATGGAAGAAATCCATAACTTTTGAGGATGTAAAAACCTCGTGGAATTCCACGGAGATGTGTACAAAATTGAGTGCGAGTAGTAGTGATGATAAAACTAATGGCTTAGTTGTTAGGGGAAGGTCAAATCATCGTAATAGATGCGATAATATTAAAAGGGCATTCAAAATCTAAATCACGTAGAAATAAGAACAAAGTAGAATATCACTATTGTCACAAATTCGAACACTACAAAAGTGAGTATCCGGTGCTTAAAGCTAAAGGGAAAAAGTTGATGGAGAATTCTGATTTGGCTAGCTTGATGAAAAATAATGAGTCTGCTAATGCAGAAAATATTATTACTGTTGTCTTCAAATTGTCATGTCGATGATACATGGATTTTGGATTCAGCATGTTCATATCACATATGTCCACATAGAAATTGGGTCCACAAATATGAGAAAACTAATAGTGGTTCAGTTTTGATGGGTGACAATACAGTTTGTAGGATTGTAGGTATTTGTATGGTGCATATTAAATGTCATGATAATGTAGTAAGGATTTTGACAAACATTAGGCACATCCCAGATTTGAAGAAAAACATTATTTCATTGAGCACTTTAGATTATATTGGATGCATGTACACAAGTGAATGTGGAGTTTTGAGAATTTCAAGTAGTTCCTTGATTATGATGAGAGATAACATAAAGAAAAATCTTTACGTTATGCAAAGAAGTATTGTTGTGGGTTCTTTAAATATGTCATCTTTTTAGATTCTGAAAAATCAATGTTGTGACATATACGATTAGGCCACATGAGCGAAAGAAGAATGACTATCTTGAGTAAACATGGTTTATTTTGTGAGGATCATACAGTCTCACTTGACTTTTGCGAATATTGTGTTTTTGGAAAGTAGCGTAGAGTAGTTTCAGTACTGGGGTGCACTTGACAAAGGGCATAGTTGACTATATTCACTCCGATTTGTGGGGATCGAGATAGATAACATCTAAGAGTGGTGCACTTTATCTTCTAACATTTATTGATGATTTTTCTAGGAAAGTTTAGATTTATATATTGAAGCGTAAAAGTGACATTTTTGATATATTTAAAAAGTGGAAGAAGTTAATAAAAAATCAAACTGGAAAGAAGATAAAGCGTCTCCGAACGGACAATGGTCTTGATTTTTGTAGGGGTGATTTCGACAAGTATTGTGAAGATTTGGGGATTGTTCAACATCAAACAGTCAAGTACGCGCTTCAACAGAATGGGGTAGTAGAGCGCATGAACTGGACACTTTTATAGAGAGGTAGGTGTATGCTTTCTAATACTGAACTTGGGAAAGATTTTTGGGTTGAAGCTTGAACATGGCATGTTATTCAATGAATTATACTCCTTCAACCGCAATTGAATGTAAGACTCCTAAGGAGGAATGGTCAAGTAAACCTTCTGATCATTCTGATTTAAAAATATTTGGATGCCTTGCTTATTATCATGTAAAAGAGGGTAAGTTTAAATTTAGGGTCAAGAAGTGTATTTTCGTTAGTTAAGCAGACAAGGTTAAATGATGTAGTTATGGTGTTCTGACCCTCAATCATCAAAGTTTATAATAGTTAGTGAGGATGTTACCTTTGATGAAAATCCTATAGTTGAAAAAATAAAGGTTGTTACTGAGTTTACAAGTATTCATGAGGAGAATGTTTGGAAAGATGTGGAACTTCATGTAGAGGATCCACAAAAAATGGTTGTAGATGTTCTTGCTTAGTCAGAAAGTAACAAGGAGCAACAAGATTCAGATTCTATTAAAGAAGAAGTATAAGAAATTGAGCAATCTCAAAGTTTGACTACAAAGAAGGCTAAATGACAAATTAAGCCTCTCCAAAAGAATGGTTTCGCTAATTTGATAGCATATGCTTTTACAGTTGTTGAAGAGTTTGGTATTGAAGAACTTTCTACATTCTGTGAAGTTACTATTTGTTCTAGATTTGAGAAATTACTTGTTGTGATGAATGAAGAGATGGAGTCTCTTCATAAGAATCAAACTTGGGATCTTATGAAATTGCCTGAAGGCAAAAGAGCTGTTGGATGCAAATGGATCTTCAAAAGAAAAGAGGTAATTCTAGGGGTTGAAGATGAAATATTTAAGGCACGTTTAATAGTGAAGGGTTTTAGTTAGAAGGAGAGGATCAATTTCAATGAAGTGTTCTCTCTAACTGTGAAAGATAGTTCTATTCGTGTGTTGTTTGTGTTAGTAACCCTTTATGATCTAGAACTTGAGCAACTTGACGTGAAGACTGCTTTTTTGCTAGCGAGCTTGAGGAGACAATCTATATGTCTCAACCAAAGGGATTCGTTGTTGACGGTAATAAAGATCACTTGTATAGGTTGAAACATTCTTTTTATGGTCTCAAGTAATCTCCGCGGCAATGATACAAGAGGTTTGATAGCTTTATGTTGAGTTATGGCTACTCGTGCAGTGGGCATGACAGTTATATGTACTATAAGAGACCGTACGCTGGTTCTTTTTATTTATTTATTAATATATGTGGTTGACATCCTTATTTCAACGAAAAACATATTAGAGATACAAAATTTGAAGAGGTAACTTAGCTGGAAATTTGAGATGAAAGATTTTGAAGCTACCAAGAAAATTTTAGATACGGAAATTCATAGAGATAGATAGGTTGGGAAGTTATGGTCTTGTTTAGTAACGTTTCTATTTCTCCCAATTTCTATTCTTTTGTTCCCGAAAAAAAAAAGAATAGAAATTTATTTGGTAATGTCTATTAATTTTTATATTCTCTCGAAATAGAAAATGTAGCCAGAGAATAAATTTGAAATAGAAACAAGAAGTGAAAAAAATAGTTTATTGTTCCTAGGAACAATTTTTAGAAATAAGCTATTTTTATTTTATTTTCTTCTTCCTTGCTACCCCTCGCCCCTCATCATTGCCCCCAGCTGTTCGGCCACCGCCGGCGGCCGGCCGACCACCGATTTTGCTATCGTCGACGGTCGACCGACCAACTACCTACCATCGCAGCCACCCGTCGGTTGACCATCAACCGCCTATCGCCGTAGCAGCCTGCCCATCGCCGGTTGACCACCTTTTGCCACCCTCCACCACCGGTGGGCGGGTGTAGTCATTAGCTATCGGTCGGCGGTCGTTGGTAGTTGGCAAGGAAGAATAACAAAAGACAAAAAGAAAAAAAAATCTTAAAAAATTAAAGGAAATAGAAATTTTATGGATCATACCAAATATATTATTATTATTCTTTTTCCATTCTAAGAATAGAAATTTTGTATAGTTACCAAAAACATTATTTTATTTGGAAATTATTCCGGGGAATAGAAATAGAAAAAGACTATTTCTGAAAAGAAATTATTTCTCGAAACAGATTCGTTACTAAACGAACCCTATACTTCTTGTAGAAGATATTGAGAAAATGCTTGAGTGCTTGGCATGAAGAATGCTAAACCGGTAAGTACTCATTTGGCATCCCATTTTATGCCTTCGCTTCTTTGTCATCTAAAAACTAAAGAAGAGGAAGATGAGATGTCTTGAGTTTTATATTCTAGTGTTGTGGATAGTTTCGTGTATGCTATGGTTTGTACTTGTCTAGATATTTCATAGGCTATTAGTGTTGTGAGTAGGTATATGGCACATCCAAGTAAAGCTTATTGTTAAGTCGTGAAATGAATTCTTTGGTACATCTGAGATACCTCATATGTGGGTTTGGTCTTTACTAGAGGTTGTGTCCTATTTGGTTGTTGGCTTTATTGATTTTGACTATGCAAGCGATCTCGACAAAAGGAGATCTTCGACAAGTTATGTTCTTACGCTTGGTGAGTCCGTAATTAGTTGGAGAGCAATTTTGCATAATACAGTTGTTTTGTCTCCCATCGAAGCAAAATACATGGCAGTAGCGAAAGTGGTAAATGAAGCTCTTTGTTGAACCGTTTGGTTATAGAAATTGGTGTGAAGTAAGAGGGAACCTCCGTTATCTTTTGCGAAAATAAATTGCAATCCAGTTGACCAGGAACACGATATATCATGAGAAGACAAAATATATCGACATATGGTATTACTTTGTACGTGATAAGGTTACTAAGGGTACGGTTACTATGAAAAAAGTGTTTATAGTGGATAATCCGACATATATGTTGACTAAACTAGTTCCTTTTATCAAGTTCAAGCATTGCTTGGACTTGATTTGCGTTTTTGCCATTTGAGTTCCTTAGGTGGAGGTTGGTGGCGTTTCATCCCTTGTTTCCTACATTGAGTATGCTCACATAGGCTTAGGGGTGTGCATCATCGATTCCGTCATTTTGGGGGTGGCTTTGTATGGTCACTTTTGGTGATGAGGGAGAGAGATCTTGTAATGTTTGGCATAGTGCTCTTTTGTAGATTTGAAGTCAAGGTAGAGATTTGTTGAGTTTGGGCTTTCAAATTAAGAGATAAGAGTATTTTATACCATGCACCTTTTATTTTAGGAATTTTTGAAGGGAAATTGTAAAAGGAATGTGTTTATAACACATCTCCAACCCTAGCCTCTATATTATTTCATGTTTTGTTTTTTTCCTATTTTCTTGTTGGATATTTAGATCTTGTGGCTCACCAAGTGATTTTTAGAGCTTTTAGAATTGTACTTTTGTGCGTTTTTTTGAAGATAGTGAAATCCCTTTCTCTCTCTGTGATTTTTCTGTTTTGGGAATTTCATGTAAATTTTGTGTCCCGTGTAATTTTGATTTTCTTTCATCTTTTGCTATTTGTTCTTAGATTGATACATCTTTGATTGGCGTTTTTCCGCAATAGTTACAATAGGCCTAAAACTTATTTAGTAACTTTCTAGAGCAAAAAGTTAGAACCGACCTATAAAACCTCTTCCCGCTTACATCTCTCCCCATTCTCTCTCTCTAACTCTCTCGATCTTTCTCCACAACGTTGGCCTCCATCACATATTATTGATGGAAGACGCGTGGGTGTTCATCCTCTTGGGATCCTCCTTCCTCTTTCTTCTCTTCCTGTTCAAATTGCAGAGAAGCAGCAAGAGAAACCTCCCGCCGGCCCCACCTTCACTCCCTATCATCGGCCACCTCCTCCTCATAGAAGAGCCTGTAAGAGTTTTCCTAGTGTGGACTACATTAATTGATATTGTAATTTACCGTTTAACGTTTACCGTTTTACGGGGATTGGTTTAAGGTGAGATAGAAGGTTTCTTAATTAGTCTAATATGGGGTTGGCTATTGTGGGCCGAGTTGAGCCTGGCCCGTAATGAGGGGGCCTAGCTGGAAACTCTATAAATAGTGCTAAAGTCTCTCCTCTAACTCTAATTCTCACATGTATCCTCACCTAAGGGGCATTTACCTAACGCTAAACGTGAGGAGGGCCGCCTCATTGAGCCAGTGATACGGAGGGCAATAGAGGAGAAGGACTTTATGCGTGATCCCCTTGATATGTGGGAAATCCCTTTTCGCTTCCGCTTTATATTTGATGGATCCAAAAACAGTGCGTTAATCTTCCTACTCAATTATGCAAGTTCTTGTTCTGGTTATGGAGATCTTGGGGTTGCGCAATTTGCATCCTACATGTGGTATCAGAGCCTCCATAACCCTAGAACTCGAACGCATAAGTTTTTTGCCCTAATTTGTGATTTTCGAGATTTTTTGTTCAATAAAAATAAAATTAAATTACAAATTTGGATTGGGCTCGACGAGACGAGAAGATCCGTGGGCGGCGCATCGCCGGAGGAGGCCGCACGCGCCCCACGCGCGGCCACGCGCGCCGGGGCGCGTCGGAGACGCGCCCCACGCACCCCCACGCGCCACGCGCCCCACGCGGGGCACCCTAGCGCGTGCGACGCACGCGCGGAGGCTGACGTCATCATGACGTCAGCGATCCGACCCGACCGACGACCGTTGACCTTGACCCGACCCGACCCGGCCGTTGACCTTTTGACCCGACCCAAGAGTTGACCGTTGACCCCGACCCGGTCAACGGTTGACCGGTCCGGTCAGCCGGTCGGACCGTGAACCGGTCGAACCGGGAACCGGTCGTACCGGGAACCGATCGGACCGGTTTTGACCGGTCAGATTGCCCGCGCGTGGGCTCCACGCGCCGCGCACTCAGGAGGCGCGTGGGTATGGGCGCGTGAGGCTCCGATCCGCGTGGTTGGCGGCGTTGGACTCATATTTTCATCCTCTATCTTGTGGTATGTTTATTTTATTTTTTTTGATGATTTTATGGATGTGAAAATACATACAAAGCCCTAAATACGCGTATTTTTAGTGTATTTTGCGTATTTTTATTGTATTTTTCTGTGATTTTTGAAATACAAGTGTTGGGTTACTGATATGTTATCACATGAACATTATAATGGTGTGGTTCATTAATAAAAATTAATTTTTATTGTGAATTGAAGTTGGCTTAATGAGATACAACCATTATGTAATAGTATTTGAAGTATGTATTGAGGTAATGAGACACAAGTAAAATTTATGAAACTTTTGTTACTCATGCATACTCCTTTACATGCTAGTAACCTTTGCATGATTGACGTTTTAAGAACCTGTGACCATGATTGTACTAATTAACACATTTATTGAATGTGGGTAATGCATGTCAGTTAAGTCATTGCATATTGTACCTAAACTCATCTGGTCACTGGTTAATGTCCATTAAGTTGAATGTTTTTTATGATTAATGAGTATGACAACCTTTACAGAGCAATAGTATATATTGTTAAAGTTTAGATATTTGGTTCTCTCGGTTTGACTCAATTAATAGGTCATTGGTTGATAACAATGATAATTTTGTTACTTAAAAAAAAGGTTGGCTAATATATTAGCTGTTGGCCTTGGAGTCATGTTTTGCCTTATGAAATTCATGAATAATAGTGGATTAGCTATCAAGCTTGTCGATCTGGGGTATCTTATATTGCTATTGATGTTAACTTGTGATAGCTGAATCAACTATCTTCTTTATGTTGTTATAGTAATATGTTATCGGGTGCACAAGAGATGTTTTCTTCTATGTTATGTGAAGTTTCTTGTGTTACCGTGTTGTGATCGTTAATCTCATTGGAATCGTCTTTCGGGTTCGCTATATATTTATATATGTATAATAAAGATTTTATTAATGAACAAAGCAATGTAATTAGCATGATATGTGATTTTAGTGATTTACCGCCCATATCACTAAAGTTAAAATCACATGTATATGGTGTATGTGAGGAGTAAATTTTATATCCCTGGTATGAGAGAATTTCAAGGATTCAATTGAGTAGTGACCGCCAAAGTGGCACGCTTGATTGGGTTTGAGAAATTTCGGTCTCGTATGATGATTGGGATGTCTCTGGTCTAATGCGTAGTCATACTCCCAAAGGAGGTGATTGTGTATTAGTTCATGGAGGGATACATGATAGTGTGGTGGAGGAGTGACCGATTCTAGTGATTCATATGCCCAAAGGTGATGAATTCACGAAGAATTGGAATATATTCTCATAATCGCTATCATGTGGGGAGTGTACAACCGCATGTCATGTATTCTGCCCAAAGGTGATTATATGATTATGCATGTAACTCTCGGATGTGTACTTGTACGTCAAGTTACACGGTGCTCACATGATGCTAATTATATACATTGCTTGTTTTTCAGTCACCTTTTCTGTAATTAATAACTCCACTTTTATTGAGTTTTTTACTGCTTTAAATTTTAAGTTGTGGACATATGATTTGTTGCTTGAGAATGCAATAGAATTTGCTTACTGTCCATGAAACGTTCCATTCTGAAACACTAGTAAAGAGGTTTGCCTGCGGACTGCACTGCTATAATATGATGGAAGCCTTAGTTGCTTGAAATTATGTTTTGTATAATATTGAAATTAGGACATATCTGCAAAGATTATGTTTAAGTCCTAATGACATATACATCTCGTATATGGTTAAAAAGTTGTTTCCAAAAGTTTTTTTTTTATTTAAGGAAAATGACCGAGATAAAGAATAAACTGGTTAAAATTAGTCTTGAAGGTTGTCGCCTAATTGCAGCGGTAAGTATTTTGGCAAGTATGACAATACTGAATTGCTTAAAGGGTCATTTGTCAAATACTTGGTATATTATAGGGTGGTAATTTAATTACTATGCCTGAAAATCCTGACAAAAAGATTTGCCAAAAGGCATAATTGCACCATAATTAACATGGTAATATGTAAGACTAATTTATTGGTCTACTGTGGGTTGATATTTTGAAAGTAATTTTTTCACATACAAAACGTATTTCTTATCAAAGTTGTTTCATAAACTTCTTTTGAGTCATGGACTGGACGTAAATTGATTGAATCATATTAAATTTAGAGGTGAGGTTATCTAATCCAATATTAAGTACGTTGGAATTTAGATCCACTCGGAATTATTTTGTATCTTATCCAGATTGTTAAAATGGGTATTAATTTTATGACCCTAAAGAAGATACAAGAATTATGGTATCACATACTCTAAAGTTTCTTAAGATCGACGTAATTGTAGATGATAGCTGCTCTCAGACTATTAAAGATAATAGTTTAATGGGGGTTACTGTGTTTTTGTCTTTCCCTATACAGATAATTATGGAATCTCCTGTACCATAGACTAAACTTGTTGAGGTTTAAGATACTATTCTTGATATAGTTTATAATAAAATTTCTTAAACCTCTCAAGTGCAGAATGAAGTGGTTGCAGTTTTATTAAGGAGATTTGTTAGGGAAAGACGATCAGTTATACCATCAGATTATATGGTCTATTTGTGAGAGTATGATTACAATATCCATTACATGGTTGTTTTAGCAACTTATATAAATGTCGTTTCTTGTTCTTAATTAAGTATGTGATTAGATGCCATAAAAAAAAAAAAGGTAATAATATTTTTACTCGAAAGAGGGGTGGATAGTTAGTGAAGAAATAATTATTTCTTTACTAATTCTTTCAGAGTGAACGTGGCATTGATAGTTTATTTTTATATGGAGTTACGCCAAATAGATACAAAATCTATATAGTGCAATCGAAAGATTTTACAGCAAATTCAAGTAAACTTGTGTGTAGACTGAAAAGTCTTAATTCATGGTCTGAAGCACTCCACCGGACCCTCTAATTCCTCTCCAACCGCCATGGCCCTGTCTTTTCCCTCTCCTTTGGTTCTCAGCTCGTCATTGTCGTATCCTTGCCATCCGCGGCCGAGGAGTGCTTCACCAGGAATGATGTCATCCTCGCCAACCACCCCACATGTTCCCAAGCAAGATCATGGCCTACGACAACACCACCATTGGCACTGCCCCCTACGGCCCCCAATGGTGCATCCTCTATTGCCTCATAGCCCTCGAGATCCTTTCACCGCACCACCTTGCCAGCTCCCTTGCCGACCGACAGGAGGAAGTCGGAATCCTCGTGAGGAACCTCTACGAGGTGGCCTCCTCCACACGGAGCGACAGTTTCACAAGGGTAAAGATGCAGTCGAGGCTGCAGGAGCTGTCCTTCAACATCATCATGAGGATGATCTCTAGGAAGCGCTAGTCTAAGGTCGCCATCAATGCGGGCAACGCCAAGGTGGCCAGGCGGTTCAAAGAGGTGATAAAGGAGGAATTCGAGCTGAGCGGGACAGACCCGGCTGATTTCTTGCTAGTGCCAAGGAAAGTGGCAGACTTCAAGGGGAGGAAGCGGAGGATGGTGGACGCGGCCAAGAGGTGCAATGTGATCTTGCAGGGGATGATAGACGAACTCAGGTTGAGAACGAAGAAAAGCGACGGTGGCCGAGAGGTGGAGAGCAAGACGATGATCGATTCTATGCTGTCGGAGGGCTACTCGGACGGTGGCCGAGAGGTGGAGAGCAAGACGATGATCGATTCTATGCTGTCGGAGGGCTACTCGGACGACATCATCAAAGGCCATATCCTGGTACGTGTATAACACATGTTCTATTGACTTCACTTACACATAAACAGTGCTATGTTTCTTGATTCTTTACGACTGGGGGTCTGTGATTCTTTACGCATGTACAGGCAAGCAAATTTTAGTTTATCATGGGGATACCCTGAAATGGACAAAAATTGACTCCTTCCAAGGCAAAGATTGTTCTTAAACCCTTGGCGCTTGAAAGATTGTTAAGAGTCAAAGTATACATATACCTATATGAATCAAGATCGTTGGCAATGACTTGTTTTCTTTGGATGCCAAAAATCTAACGATCTATATTAATTTAAATATATTTTACTTTTCTCCATAGAGTTTGAAACCGGTTTCACAAGGTACCGAGGAATTGCCTCCTTTTGTATTGTATATTCTGTTAAAGGACTTATTTAACTTTTCTATTTCAAGTAATAGGGTCTTGTTTCTTAGCCATTATTATTTGACTCAAATTGATGCGAACCCAATGCTAATGCTATATCATGTGGATCTCATGTGAAATCTATCTCATCCAATGGTACATGTGAGTTGGGCTCACATCTAACGACTCACGTGTAACAGGATTATGCTTGAATTTTTTCTTTCTTGAATGGTAGCCATTATGTAGATTGTCGTTCATTAACAAGATGAAGGAGGAGAAAGGTCAGAAAGAAAGAGTTCGTATAAGGAAATGTGCATACAAATATCAATTACACGAGTCCATGGATCTTTAGTCATGTGTGCAGTGAATGGCTTTAAGTAGAATTATCATTTTCTTTTCCTTGAACTTTCGCATGTTATCCAACTCCAATGGATTCAAGCTGCTCAAACGATAGAAAAGTCTGTCGTTTAAAATAGGGAAAAGTACAAAAAAGTCTTAAACCTATTGCATTTGTATCAATTCAATCTTGAACTTTTCAATTTGACCAATTTAATCATAAATCTTTTTTGTATTGGTATCAATTTAGTTCGTTTGGCCAATTTAGATCAAAAATTGCTGACGCGTGGATACCGGTCATCCTACGTGGCATGGCCAATGCTAACGTTAACATTTTAAAATAATTTGTTAATATTTTTTCTATTTTTAAATTTTTTTAAATTTTTTTTCCTTTCTTTCTCCTTTGCCCTTTGGCTTGTATCAGCCATGGCCGGCAATCAACCATAGCCGAGGGCCCACAAGTGCGTCACAACTTGGGAGAGGGCAACCCTCGCCTATGGTTGGCGAGGGCCACAATGTCCTCACCAACCCTTGGCTATGGCCGGGATTGGCCTGACCACAGTGCAAAGGAGAAAGAATAGGATAAAAAAAAAGTAAAGAAAAATATGAAAATTTTAAAAAGGACAAAATTTTTAAAAAATCCAACAAATATTAAAAATTATTTAAGAATGTTAATCTCAGTGCTGAGTGTGTTACGTAGGAATGTCAGCATCTACCTCAGTGATTTTGGATTTAAATTAGTCAGATTAATTGAATTGATATAAGTGGAAAAAATGTTTAGGGTTAAATTAGTTCAATTAAAAAATTTATGATTGAATTCGTATTGATATAATAAATTTAGGACTCTTTTGCTATTTTTTTGTCAAAAATAATTTGCCACCATCGACGAGCCACAATGAAAAATTGACATGGTGAAAAGCCACATCGATCGGAGGCACACTTTTGTTCAATGGTGGCGTGCCCAAGGAGGCAAGATACTTTTTCACGCCGTACTCTGGCAGAGATTGACATTTGCTCGAACTGATCGAATGGGGATTGATAGACCTAACTAGAAAGTCCATGCAAGTTAAATGATTCGATCAGGGAAACTCATGAAGGAAAGATAGTAGCTATTTGAAACACTTCCATGTCTACATGATGCATAAAATAGGTAAATTTTGCACTTTACATGAAAAAGACTATAATAGCGGCCGATTATTGAGTCTTACTTAAACTGAACCTATTCCTTTTACATTTGCCTCTTTACATCTGAACATGATTGTTCTTCAATTTCGAAAGCAAGTTTCATCTATTTTTGAAAGAACTGAGCATATACTTATTTGATTTCTTAAGTACAATTTGCGGCAGATATAGATAACTGTAGTCATAGACATCTGCGATAACAATAGAATGGGCCATATCCCTCCTACTCAACCACTCGGACATTTATGTAGCACTAATATTGATACGCGATACAACATAGCACAATACGTCGACACATCATTTTTCAAAAAATAGAGACTTCCGATACGTTTTGACATGCTATATATTAAATATACTTTTAATATAAATGCACAAATAAATAATTAAATAATAAAAAGACCCTAGAATTAATTTACAATAAAAATATTAATCAAATATTTGTTAACATCATTCATTATTTTAATTTGATAAATTCAATTGAATTCCATTACAATACTCCATAAAACTTGAGGAAAAAAACAAACAATCCACATTCCACTATTAAATTTATGGATAAGTGCACTACAAGTCTTAAAACTTATCACACAAAAATGCATTTGAGTCCTAAAACTTATCAAATTGATATAATCGAGTCATTCCATTAATACTGTCAATTTATTTAACAAAAAATATTGAAGTGGTATTTTTAAATTTGTTTATTTATCCTATGTGGCATTTTTTTTATTACTTTTTCATAGTTGAAAACCTTTAAAAAGCTAAAATAATTCTAAAAAAAAAAAAAATTAAAAAAGAGGCATGATGCCGACAAGGTTGTTGACCTTAGACAGCAGCCCTCGTCTCGCCCAAGTGATGCTTGGGCGAGACTTGCCCAAATTTGGGCGACGCCTCGGCCTAGGGTTGGTGAGGCTTGCCTAGATCTCGGGCGACGCCCAGCCCTCGCTTGTGGCCGGCGAGCCTCCCGCCCCAAGTGAGACCTCGTTAACCCCAAGCAAGGACCAGCGACCCTAGTTAGGCCCAATTGAGGGCTTGGTGTCGCCTAGATTTGGGCGAGACTCGCTTGGGCCGGCAAGGGCCGCCCCCCTCCGTCACCTAGGGCGACAAGGTCGACGCCCCTCCGACGGTGATAGTGGTAGCGGTAGGGCGCCCAGCCACCATACCTACCTCTTTTTTTTTTTTTCTTTTCATATATATAATATATATATATATATATATAATTTATTTTTTTCATTTTGATTCCTCAAGTATTGAAAATTTTTAAAATTGACTCCGTGAATGTCGGAATCACGTGTCGAAATTTCGGACTCGCATGTCGAGGGTGTTGGGGAGAGTTGATCATGTGTTAGATTTTCCGATACTCATTGATCGCGTGTTGGACATGCCATGAAGGCTCTTGGAGAGTATCGGTAATTCTTGACTAGACGTCATGAAAAAAGCTCAAGTAGAAATAGACAACGTCGTGGGCTAAGACTGTCTTGTTGACGAAGGTGGCATCCACAGACTACCTTGCCTTCAAAACATCAGCAACGACTCCTAGTGGCTCATGAGTCTACTAAGGATTGCATGATCGGCGGGTTCGATGTGCCTCGAGGCACCATGATCCTAGTTAATGAGTGGGCAATTCAGAGAGATCCAAAAGTGTGGGACGATCCCACAAGTTTTAAACTAGAAAGGTACGAGGGATTGGAAGGTGGTCATACGTACTGGTTGTTGCCATTTGGGATGGGGAAGAGGGGGTGTCCTGGTGCTGGACTTGCTGATAGTGTGGTGAGCTTGGCTCTGGCGGCGCTTATTCAATGCTTGGAGTGGGAACGAGTCGGCGAAGAGCAGGTGGACTTGTTTGAGGGGACGGGACTCGCAATGCCCAAGAGAGAGATATTGGAGGCTATGTGCAAAGCGCGTGAATGCATGATAGCTAATGTTCTTGCGCAGCTTTGAGACGATCGTTGTCTAGTGAACTCATTTTGGTCATGTATCTCGAATGTTTTTGAATGATAAAATAAACGGAAAATAGGAGTGACTATGCAGCTTTAGGCTAGTGCAGCTTTAGGAATGATCGCGAGCTTCAGAAGCATACTGAGGAGGCCAATGCAGGTTTAGGCCTCTCTCTTTGGTTTATATAGATACCACAACATTGTTCATGCCTCTCTCTCTCTCTATTACGTGGTGCACATAGCTGGCCCGGCATACTGAGTCACCATGGCTAGTTAAAATCCATTCCAAAATGAGAGTTGATGGAATACACAAATAGACAAAGGATGTCCAAAACATCACAAAATGAAGGGTTTAAATATGACATGAAAGACTTAAGAAGTGTACAACTTTAGCATCCCTACATAATTAATGGACTAAGTTTAATCCCCCCAAAGATTATAGTATGGAGATCCTTTTAATATGATTATTCGACTGAATTTGATTAGCATTACTCGAAGTCATGTAATAAGTATTGTCTCACTTGTGTGTCTGTTGATTAAAAAATTTGGTGTTCAGTGATTGACTAGTAGATTGAGTTTGAAATTCTTTTTAACACCAGATTTGAATTTTAGTTAAGTTTACACTGATCAAGGCCCTTGATAGAGCGTAATATTATTTGCCATCTGGGCCCTATGGCGTAGCATGAACAATGAAGCGTCTCACAATGGGACTGCAAAAAGCACTCCCACTTCCACCAACGTTGCAGCTTCTACAGCAGGGTGGCTCATGTTGGATGCAAATTGCATAACCCCAAGATCTCCATAACTAGAACAAGAACATGCATAATTGAGTAGAAAGATTGACGCACCTGTTTTGGGATCCATCGTTCTTGAAGCAAAAGCGGAAACACGATGTTCATTGAGTAGAAAACGTTGGATGCAAATTGCGTAACCCCAAGATCTCCATAACTAGAACAAGAACATGCATAATTGAGTAGAAAGATTGACACACCTGTTTTGGGATCCATCGTTCTTGAAGCGAAAGCGGAAACACGATGTTCCACACACAAGTCATTCTCCTCTATTGCCCTCCGTATCACTGGCTCAATGAGGCGGCCCCCCTCACGTTTAGCATTAGGTAAACGCCCCTTAGGTGAGGATACATGTGAGAATTAGGATTAGAGGAGAGACTTGAGCACTATTTATAGAGTTTCCAACCAGGCCCCCTCATTACGGGCCAGGCTCAACTCGGCCCACACTAGCCAGCCCAATATTAGATTAATTAAGAAACCTTCTATCTCACCTTAGAACAATCCCCGTAAAATGGTAAACGTTAAACGGTAAATTACAATATCAATTAATGTAGTCCACATTAAGAAAACTCTTACATTCTCCCACTTGGACTATATTAATTGAAATCGTACTGTATGTGCGCACATTGGTCTAGAGATAATTCTTAATAGTCAATCCTATCCCATAAAGTCTCAAACACCAAATCATGGCGGTAACCGCATGTATACACACAGAGCCTTCCATGGTCACGAATGTTCTCAACTCTATTGATATGGATTCAATATGGTAGTGTGTCAAATGGACAACATTTCTCATAGAGAGATCCCATTTGTCAGTCACCATTCTCTTATCTTAAGCGTCACAAAAACTTGTGCCACTAGAGAATGTCTTTATGGTTCCATGAACCTACATATGTCTTGTCCTTACGGTCAACCATTCTTTATGTATAACAAGACATATGGACAAGGCTAATAACCGGATGCCCCTAGCTTTCACTCAAGGTTTATACAATACCTTGAGACTTTATCAATATGTATTCAACATAATAACAACACATTCAAAAATACTTTATTGAATGCAAAAGTTGATACATATCAAACCGTTACAAAATGTAACGAACACAGATGAAACATTTATCAGAGTAAAACCAAAATAGCTCCCACTAAACAACAGCATCTCATGATGCTTCTAGGCCCATGCTAATGACATGTCGCTTAAAATACACATGGGCGTAGACCTTTAGTTAGTGGATCTACAACCATATCATCTGTGAAAATATGTTATATTAAAACGTCACATTTCTATAACCGTTTCTTTATGGTCAAAAAATTTGACCGCCATATATTTAGACCCCTTGAGACCTCTGTAGTAAATAAATAATACTACAAATTTGTTATCTCAATACAACCGTATAGGTCTATCCATAAAGTTAAAACGATCAACTTTTTCATGAGGTTTTGGAGCCTAATAGCCCAAGTAACAACCTAAAAGAATGTTACTGACGCTGCTTACATAGTAGAAGATGACATAGAACTTTATTTACTACACTTCCTACTAACTGCAATAATTGAATATATCTATAAATTAGCATATAATCTCTTGTCCTCTTTAAGTACCTTAAAACCTTCTTGGCAGCAACCCAGTGATCACGTTTTGGATTTGACCAATATCTGCCTAGAAGTCCCGTTACAAAGACGATATTTAGTCTAGTGCAAATTCGAGCATACATTATACTTTTAAGTGCACTGACACAAGGTACACCATTTAATTAGATTTTCTCAATATCTAAATAAGGACAATGTGATAGATTCAGTCCATAACCCTTAACAACAGGAGCAATTCCTGGCTTGCAATGATGTATATTGAATATTTCCAATATACAATCAGCAAATGTCCTTCGAGAAAATATAATATAATATGGCAAAAACAATCCTTACAGACCTTAGTACAAAAGATAAAAGATGTCTCAAGATCATTACTTCTAAACAAAATATCATGTACATAGTGTATGAGAAAAATAAATTTCCTCCCACTGACCTTGCAGTATATTGAATTACTTTGTTCTCAATTGAATAAAATAACAACACAATGAAACTTTAATAATATTGTCTGGAAACTTGCTTAAGACCATGAATTAGAACATTTAAGTCTACACACAAGTTTACTTGAATCTGCTGCAAAATCATCCAGTTGCACTATATAGATTTTGTATCTATTTGATGTAACTCCATATAAAAAAATAAAAATAAACTATCAATGCCACGTTCACTCTGAAAGAATCTATAAAAAAATAATTATTTCTTCACTAACTATCCACCCCTCTTTCAGAGTGAAAATATTATTATCTTTTTTTTTATGGCATCTAATCACATACTTAATTAAGAACAAGAAACGACATTTATATAAGTTGCTAAAACAACCATGTAATGGATATTGTAATCATGCTCTCACAAATAGACTATATAGTCTGATGGTATAATTGATCGTCTTTTCCTAACAAATCTCCTTAATAAAGCTGCAACCACTTCATTCTGCACTTGAGAGGTTTAAGAAATTTCATTATAAAATATATCAAGAATAGTACCTTGAACCTCAACAAGTTTAGTTTATGGTACAGGAGATTCCATAATTCGTGTACCTTCTTTAGGGTCATAAAAAAATTGCTTTCAAAATATCAACTCATAGTAGACCGATAAATTAGTCTTACTCATCACCATGTTAATTATGGTGCAATTATGCCTTTTGGCAAATCTTCTTGTCAGGATTTTCAAGCGTAGTAATTAAATTACCACCCCAGAATTTACCAAGTATTTGACAAATGACCCTTTAAGCTATTCCACATTGTCATACTTGCCAAAATACTCACGGTCACTATTAAGTCTGACAACCTTTAAGACTAATTCTAACCAATTTATTCTTTATCTCGGTCATTTTTCTTAAATAGAAAACTTTTGGAAACAACCTTTTAACCATATACGAGATGTATATGTCATTATGACCTAAACAAAATCTTTGCAGATGTGTCCTAATTTCGATATTAGACAAGACATAATTTCAGACAACTAAGGCTTCCATCATCTTATAGCAATGCAGTCTGCAGGCAAACCTCTTTTCAAGTGTTCCAAAATGGAACGCTTCATGGACAGTAAGCAAATTCTATTGCATTCTCAAGCAACAAATCATATATCCATAACTTAAAATTTGAAGCAGTAAAAACCTCAATAACAGTGGAGTTATTAATTACAGAAAATGTGACTAAAATAACAAGCAATGTATATAATTAATATCATGTGAGCACTGTGTAACTTGACGTACAAGTACACATCCAGAGAGTTACATGCATAATCATATAATCACCTTTGGGCAGAATACATGACATGCGGTTGTACACTCCCCACATGATAGCGGTTATGAGAATATATTCTAATTCTTCGTGAATTCATCACCTTTGGGCATATGAATCACTATAATCAGTTACTCCTCCACCACACTATCATGTATCCCTCCATGAACTAATACACAATCACCTCCTTTGGGAGTATGACTACGCATTAGACCAGGAGACATCCCAATCATCATACGAGACTGAAATTTCTCAAACCCAATCAAGCGTGCCACTTTGGCGGTCACTACTCAATTGAATCCTTGAAACTCTCTCATACCAGGGATATAAATTTTACTCCTCACATACACCATATACATGTGATTTTAACTTTAGTGATAGGGGCAGCATATCACCAAAATCACATATTATGTTAATTACATTGCTTTGTTCATTAATAAAATCTTTATTATACATATATATATATATATATAACGAACCTAAAAGACAGATTCCAATGAGATCAACGATCACAGCAACACAAGAAACTTCTCATAACATAGAAGCAATCATCTCTTGTGTACCCCAATTACTTATTACTAGAACAACATTAAAAGAATGCTGATCTAGAATATCTCTCACAAATTAACATCCAATAGTAATACAGGGTACACCAAATCGACAAGCTTGACAGCTGATCCATTATCACTCCTGAGTTCATAAGGCAAAAAATAACTCCAAGGCCAACAACTAATTTATTAGCCAATTTTTAAGTAACAAATTATCATTGTAATCAACTAGTGGCCTATTAATTGAGTCAAACCAGAGAACCAAATATCTAAAATTTAACAGTAGATACTATTGCTCTGCGTAAATGTTGTCATACTCCTTAACCATAAAAAATATTCAACTTGATAGACATTAACAAGTGACCAGATGAGTTCATGTACAATATGCAGTAACTTAATTGACATGCATTACCCACATTCAGCAGATGTGTTAATCAGTATAATCAATTTGGTCACGAGTTCTTAAGACGTCCATCATTCAAAGATTACCAGTGTGTAAAGGAGTATGCTTAAATAACAAAAATTTTATAATCAATACATAACTCAATTACTATCCCATAATAGTTGTATCTTATTAAGCCAGCTTCAGTTCACAATAAAGTTTAATTTTATTAATGAATCACACTATTATAATGTTTATGTGATAACATACCTATAACCCAACACTTGTATTTCCAAAATCACAGAAAATACAAGAAAAATACGCAAAAATACACTAAAAATACACGTATTTAGGGCTTTGTATGTGTTTTCACATCCATAAAATCATCAAATATGTAAAATATATACACCACAAGATAGAGAATAGTCATATAAACCTCGAGCCGCAAACCACACGCCCATCAGAGCCTCCACGCGCCCGCACGAGCCGCCCAAGTGTGCGGCGCGTGGAGCTCATGCGCGAGCATAGTGACCAGTCAAAACCGGTCCGATCGGTTCCCGACTCGACCGTTTGGTCCAACTGGTTGACCAGTCTGGTCAATATGTCAGGTCGGGTCCTCGGGTCGGCGCGTGTCGGGTCGGGCCCGAGTCGTTGACGTCATCATGACGTCAGCCCTCATGTGTGCAACATACGCACTCATGCACACGCACCTATGACCCCAAACAGAAGCCTCTTGTGCTCTTTCACTCGGAAAAGAACACGAACACGAGATGCAAAAGGGGTTCCCGTTTATTATTCAGGTAGACAACAAGGTGCAGCAGAATTTCATAAAAGGATCTAAAAGGCATCTCGACTAAGACATCAACTCAGATGCACAAACTAGAGGCAACACCATCTCACAGACAATCACCGTCCTCCTCCCAATCTAAGTCAGCTCAAAGTCCAAGTCTGCTAGAGGGCGGTAGAAAAAAAAACGCAAACTTTCGAATCGCATTTCAGATTCACAATCGAGCACAAACTATTTACAAATCGATCATACAATTAACCCCCAACAAGATAACACAATCAGAGGATCTACACCTCTCACATCCTGCGAAACCTCGAACAACTGCAAATCTTCCACCACACCACTTGTCAGACAGAAAGCAGCTCACGATTATAGGTGTCACGATTACTAGATCACGAATCCCACCACATAAATTACTATGCTTAGAAAAGGCTCACATCATTCCGCTGCAAAACCAAACAGCGGATCATCAATCAGTCACGTGGAAGCCCTAGCCTTCAATGTTAAAAGAAAAACGTCGTAGCCCCCCAAAGGAAGAAAAACTCGCTTTACCACAAGAAAAAGATATTATCGACCACAAAACCGCGAACTGCAGAACTCAATCAAGGCGAGGGATGGCACCGCGAGCGGCGCCCTGCGCGTGGGAGCGCATGAGTGTGCGTGACCGCGCGTGCACGACGCCCTGGCGGCGTGTGGCTGCACATGGGGGCGTGTGGGGCCTCCCGGCGACGCGCCGTCCACGGATTTTCTCTTTTCGACGAGCCCAATCGGAATTTTTTATTTAATTTGATTTTATCGAACAAAAATCACGAAATCACAAATTAGGGCAAAAACCTTATGCGTTCAAGTTCTAGGGTTATGGTTGCTCTGATACCACATGTTGGATGCAAATTGCGCAACCCCAAGATCTCCATAACTAGAACAAGAACATGCATAATTGAGTAGAAAGATTGACGCACCTGTTTTGGGATCCATCGTTCTTGAAGCGAAAGCGGAAACACGATGTTCCACACGCAAGTCCTTCTCCTCTATTACCCTCCGTATCACTGGCTCAATGAGGCGGCCCCCCTCACGTTTAGCGTTAGGTAACGCCCCTTAGGTGAGGATACATGTGAGAATTAGGATTAGAGGAGAGACTTGAGCACTATTTATAGAGTTTCCAACAGGCCCCTCATTACGGGTCGCTCAACTCAGCCCACACTAGCCAGCCCCATATTAGACTAATTAAGAAACCTTCTATCTCACCTTAGACCAATCCCCGTAAAACGATAAACATTAAACGGTAAATTACAATATCAATTAATGTAGTCCACATTAAGAAAACTCTTACAACTCACCCCTCGCATCCCTCAACATGAAGCAGACTAGCTCCTCCTCCTTCGAAATCAATGGGCTGAAGCCCCTCTTTGGGAGGTTCAAGTTATAATACTGACGGATCTGGTGATGGTGATCCAGGATGGGCAGGTGCGGAGGGAGTGACCAAGGACTCCTGTGGCAGATGGATCTCTGAGTTTAGCAAACGATAGGGACGGCAATGGTGTTTTGACATTCTAGGCAATTCTTGACGCTTTACCATGAGCTAAGGGATTGAATTATATATCTAAACCTCATTATTGAGTCGAATGCTAGCGCTGGAGTTCAACTGTTGCATCTTAGTACTCGATTGAAGGGAATTACTAGCGATGATGGATTGAGTTTTCTTCAAACATGCTTCCCCGGATGCAAATTCAGGTGGTGGATTGTCCTCCAGGAGAGAATATTGGCTACATCTAGTGCTCCAATGTGACAAAAAAGAAGGTACCTCAAATCACGCCATGTGTTCAACATGGGTCCACGTTGTTAGGCCAATTTCTGAAGCCCGCGTTGTTAGGCCAATTTCTGAAATTTGTTGGACTCTTCCTTTTGAGAGAGGAGAAAATATTGGTTACGTTTGGTACTCCAACATAACAATAAGAAGGCACCTCAAAAAATCGCGCCATGTGTCCAACATGGGCCCATGTTATCAGGCCAATTTTTGAAATTTGTTCGGTAGCGCAATTTGAAGTGCCTAAGCACTAGATGTCGCTAATATTTTCTCCTCTCTCAAGAGAAAGAGCTGAACAAATTTTAAAAATTGGCCTGACAACATGGGCTCACGTTGGACACATGATGCGATTTTAGTTGTCTTCTTATTTGCCATGTTAGAGCACTAGATGTAGTCAATATTTTCTCATCCTGTAGCCGTTTTATCCTGTTTACTCGAATGACTTGTCTGCCAACTCTGTACTGCCCTATGTACCAATCACTACTCGATCTTTATTTACTTCCTTCTATAGAAAAAGCGAGAGATGGAGGAAAATGTGGCCGTGAGAAATAATGCTGCGTTCTGTACTAGTTGATGTTGATTTTTAGGGAGGAGGAGGAGAGATCCCCCAACACCCTTCCCCAAAGACCCATCCAGAGGCGAGACGAATAAGCAACCCACCATCATGAAAGTCCCATTATATACAACGAAACACGCACGAATCAATTCATCAGTCGAACGCCAATCGAATTCAGCAAGAAAAGAAAAGAAAAGCAATCAACTGCTCCTCATCAAATCTCATCATCTGCCGGACAGAAAGAGAGAGAGAGAGAATACCTGCCGAAGAAGGTCATAATTCTCCAGGAAACAAGAGCGATGGAATCGTTTTGTAATGGCACTTTCAAGGAGGAGGAGGAGGAGGAGGGCGTGTTGGCTAATGTCCTCCTCCCTAAAAATAAGGTGAATCTTTTCTGGAATTGTTATGATTGATGACACATCCTCGGCAGTCCTATTTTTAGTTGGAAAAATTTCAAATAGGGATCTAAAGAGCCCTCATTTTCCTCAAAAAGGGACTTATAATAACTCAAATTAGTCATTTAGTCTCAAATAAGAGCCTGACTCGTCAACCGACAAATAGATGCATCTCCAATGCGTATTCCAATGGCCTGATCAGGTTATTTTCATCCAAAAATATTCTTTCTTCATTTCTCTTTTCCCTGTCATCTTCTTCTTGATTCCACCTATGGTTGTCCCCATCCATCGTTTTCTTCATCAATGTTGAAGATAGGCATTGCCAAGATCAAGAACACCATAATTGGGGCGCACCATTTTCTATGTTCTCTCGAGCAGTCAAACAGAGAGAGACATCTTCCTGTGACTGTGGTGTTAGTATGAGCAACAAATGAGAGAGTACATCTGTGAGATGAAAGGCAAAATTGGGGTCCACCAACTTTTGGGGTAAGGATTGCTGGGATTGTTTCAAATTGGCACATGAGAAATGCGATGCATGACATCTCTCCTTTCCGGAGTGTTTTACGTATCTGGCGAAACTCATCCTTAATGTGAAAGATACTGAATCGAGCGGAGGTTTTAGCGTGAGTGTGAATTTAAGAGACGGCCATGGTGTTTGTGAAGGGGTTGAATCTAAGGCCGCATAGGACAAGAGAGAATGCCCTCGACTGTATCACGGTGAAGCAAAATGGGGGAGAAAGAAGATCCATGGCTTGGAACCAGAAGAAGAAGAAGAAGAAGAAGAAGATGAGTAAAGGGGAAAAATGAACAAGAAACGATGAAAGAAAGAAAGAGAAGTATGAGAGCGAGCGGCCAAGTTCTGCTTTCTCTGCGACCACCAAGTCCACTCTGCCAACCTCTTCTCCCTCGCCTCCGCCTGCTGCTCCACCAACAACCTCGTCCTCATCCCTTCCTCTCACCACCGCTCCTAGATTGACGGCTTCTCCGGCTAGCCCTTCACCCTCGAGCTCACCATCCTCTAGTGCCCCGATTTGGATGGCAAAAATTTAATGCCTAATGAAGAAGAAGATTTTTTTTTTTCGGTCAAATGAAAAAGAAGATGAACATGGATGAAGGGTTAAAAAAAAGAATTAAATGCTTTTGGACGAAAATACCCTGATGAGGCCCTTTATTTGAAACTAAATTACTAGTTCGAATCCTAGGCAAACTTCACTTAGATATTCTTTTGAGAAAAGGAGGCTCTATTTGAAATTTTCCTTTTTTTAGTTTGATTAGTTTCGTGTTTCTGCGTTTTGACCTTCAGGCCTGGTCAGACAAAAGAAGGGTCCTCGGTCTGATCCGGTGGCTCCTGCGTTCGCACTATTCTTTCCACGATCGACTGCTACGAAGCAACGGAACATCATCTTTGACCATAACCCTTGGATTTCATCTTCTTTTTTCTCATCATGAGTGGACTGGGAAACCTTACGAACGAACGATTCGTATATAAAAGCGCAGTTAATTAAGTCGTGGTGTCCACCGACCAAAAATAAAAAGAAAAGTCGTGGTGTCCAGCGCGCGCGCGCGCCATCTAGCGCAGGTCAATTTCCCATGGACCAAGACGGCACTTGCATCCACAGCATCCAAGCATCCTTCGATCTTCCTGATAAAAGGTAAAAACAGAATTTATATTAAAAAAATATTCACATATCTAGCAGATCACATTTAATATCCAATAAAATGGTACCGTGTTATTCAATATATGAATTTCCTAAAGGGGTCTAATTAAAAATTCGCAGACAGCGCCCCCTCTCCTTTTGCTTGTCCAAAAAGAAAGCGCTCGCACATGGACAAACGCACATGGACAAACGATACTAGAAAAAGAATAAACAAATGACAAAGAAGAAATAAACTCATGTCGCATTTCCAGTCGGAGTTAGGGTTAGAATTCTTTTCTCTTTCGGTACATAATGTTTCCGGGACACGTTGTTGAAGTTCAGATCTCAGCCAACTCTAATCTATAGATTTTTATAGGCTTCGGCACTCTAAAATAGTCAATTTCAATGTCGAAGACTCTTAAGTTAAGATGATTGATTGCCATTCGCCGTACATGAACGATGGCTTTGAAATATATATAAACCCAGTCCACTATTGACGATATAGTGTTAAGACCATAAAATTTCCTAAGTCGGACAGTATTGATAAAGTAAAGTCATCAACTAAACAAAATCAAGTCCAATTAGTATGACTAATTAATAGAACGTGATAGGTGTTGACGAGGAAGAAGATAAGCAATATATATGATAAGTGCATGTGATTTAATATAAATGGCTACAAAGGTCGATTGACATTTATGTCAGTAATTTTCAATCTAAATTAGTCAAATGAACCAAATTCGTATCAATGTGAAAATATTTAGAACTAAATTAGTTTAATTGAAAGGTTTATAATTGAATTGATATCAATGTAATAGATTTATGATTTTTTGGGTACTTTTCTGCTAATAATTTTGATAATGCGCAGCATTACTTAATAGTTAATACCTAGAAATGGTCTGAAAATGTGAAAAGCTTGACCCCACGTACCCTTTAAACCTCCACCCTCTCACGTCTCTCTTCCCATTCTAGCTTGACCCCACGTACCCTTTAAAACCTCCACCCTCTCACGTCTCTCTTCCCATTCTCTCTCTCTCTCCCCAACGCGGCCTCCAACCCATGTTGTCGATGGAGGACGCGTGGGTGTATATCCTCTCAGCATCCTCCTTCCTCTTTCTTCTCTTCCTGTTCAAATTGCAGAGAAGTGGCAAGAGAAATCTCCCGCCGGGCCCGCCTTCCCTCCCCATCATCGGCCACCTCCTCCTCATAAAAGAACCCGTCCACCGGACCCTCCAGTCCCTCTCCGACCGCTATGGCCCTGTCCTTTCCCTCTCATTCGGCTCTCGGCCTGTGGTCGTCGTATCCTCCCCGTCCGCCGCCGAGGAGTGCTTCACCAGGAATGACGTCATCCTCGCCAACCGCCCCTGCATGCTTTCGGGCAAGATCATGGCCTACGGCAACACTACCATCGGCACCGCCCCCTACGGTCCCCACTGGCGCAACCTCCGCCGCCTCACTGCCCTCGAGATCCTTTCGCCGCATCGTCTCGCCGGCTCCCACGCCATCCGGCACGAGGAAGTCAGGCTCCTCGTGAGGAGCCTCTACAAGGCGACCTCCTCTGGCCCTGGTGGCGGTTTCGCGAGGGTGGAGATGAGGTCGAAGCTGCAGGAGCTGCCCTTCAACATCATCATGAGGATGATTTCTGGGAAGCGCTACTCCGGGGCCGCTGTTGACGCAGGCGACGCCGAGGTGGCCAGGCGGTTCAGGGAGGTAATAGAGGAGCAATTCGAGTTGAGCGGGACGGACCCGGGTGATTTCTTGCCAGTGCTGAGGAAGGTGGTGGACTTCAAGGGGAGGGAGCGGAGGATGGTGGACGTGGCCAAGAGGTGCGATGTGATCTTGCAGGGGATGATAGACGAGCACAGGTTGAGAAGGAAGAGAAGTGATGCCGACGGCGGCCGAGAGGACGAGAGCAAGACGATGATCGACACCATGCTGTCGGAGGGCCACACGGACGACATCATCAAAGGCCAGATCAATGTACATATTCTATTCCCTTGATTTATGCATACACAGTGCCATGTTTCTTAATTATTGGATTCGGTTGAATCTGACTCATACCCTTCATTTAAAAAATAAAATTACTTAACAAATAAGATTAAAAAAATTAATATAATTAAAAAATAGCATGTTGATTATATAAAAAATGAGAAGCAAGCAAATTTTAGTTTTTCATGGGTATACCAGGAAGTGAACAAAATGTTGACTCCTTCCCGAGCAAAGATTTTTATTTAATCCCTGTGCTTGGAAGATGGTTTAGAATCGAAGTATACATATACGTATATGAATTAAGATCATTAGCAATGACTTGTTTTGTTTGGATACCACAAATCTAACGATTGATATTAATTTAAATGTATTGGACTTTGCTCGATAGAGTTTGAAACCAGTTTCACAAAGTAGAGTCATCGTGTCCTTCTATATTGTCTATCCCCCGAAAAGTTTTATTTTTCTTTTCTATTTTGAGTAATAGGGTCTTGCCTCTTACCATTTATTATATGATTCGAACAATGTGAATCCAATGCTTATGCTAAATCACATGGATCTTGTGTGGGGTTCATCTCATCCAACAGTGCATGTGAGTTGCGCTCACATGTAATGATTCACATGAACCGGGATCATGTCAGAATTTTTCTTTTTTGAATGGTAGCCACTATCTAGATTGTTGTTCATTAAGGAGATGAAAGAGGAGAGAGGTCAGAAAGAAAGAGCTCGTATAAGGTAATATGTGTGAAAATGTTGATTAGTCAAGTCCATGGATCTTTAGTCATGTGTGCAGTAAATGGCTTAACTGGGATCCTCATTTTCTTTTCCTTGAACTTACGCATGTTTTCCAACTCCGATGGATTCAAGCTGCTCGAACCATAGAAAAGTATGTTGTCTAAAATAACTTGCCATCATCGACAAGCCACCGTGGAAAATTGACATGGCTAAAAGTCATGCCGTTCGGTGGCAAATTTCTTTTTATAATGGTGGTTTGTCCATGGAGGCACGATCTTTTCCACGCCATACTCTGACAGAGGTTGACATTAGCTCGAATTAATAGAAATTGGGATTAATCGACCTAATTAGAAAATTTATGCAAGTTAAATGATTTGATCAGGAAAACTCGTGGAGGATAGGCAGTAGCTATTCGAAATACTTCTATGTCTACATGATGCATGAAACAGATAGAGTTTGGATTTTACATAAACTGAATCTATTCCTTTTACATTTGCCTCTTTACGCTTGAACGTGATGGTTCTTCAATTTCAAAAGCTAGTTTGATCTATTTTTGAAAGAACTGAGCATATACTTACTTGATTTTTAAACACAATTTGCGGCAGACAATGTTAAGTGCAGGCACGGACACATCCGCGGTAACGATAGAATGGGCCATATCTCTCCTGCTCAATCATCCGGATGTCATGAAAAAAGCTCAAGCAGAACTAGACGATGTCGTTGGTCGAGAGCGTCTAGTTGATGAAGTTGACACCCACAAGCTACCTTACCTTCATAACATCATCAATGAGGCACTCCGATTGTTTCCACCGGGGCCACTCCTAGTGCCTCATGAGTCTGCTGAGGATTGCACGATCAGCGGGTTCGACGTGCCCCGAGGAACCATGATCTTGGTTAATGCGTGGGCAATTCAGAGAGACCCAAAAGTGTGGGTTGATCCCACAAGTTTTAAACCGGAGAGGTATGAGGGATTGGAAGGTGATCATGCGTACCGATTGTTGCCATTTGGGATGGGGAGGAGGAGTTGTCCCGGTGCTGGCCTTGCCAATCGAGTGGTGAGCTTGGCTCTGGCGGTGCTTATTCAATGCTTGGAGTGGAAACGAGTCAGCGAAGAGCCAATGGACTTGTCTGAGGGGACGGGACTCACAATGCCCAAGAGAGAGCCATTGGAGGCTATGTGTAAAGCGCGTGAATGCATGATAGCCAATGTTCTTGCGCAGCTTTGAGAAGGTCTTTGGTCATGTATCTCCAATCTTTTTGAATGATCAAATAGACTGAAAATAGGAGTGACTATGTAGCTTTAGGCCGGTGCAGCTTTAGGAGTGGTCGTGAGCATCAGTAGCATCCTGAGGAGGCCAACGTAGCTTTAGGCCTCTCTCTTAGGAGAAAAATTCTGGTTTATATAGACACTAGCAACATTGTTCATGCCTCTCTCTATTTCGGGCATTTGTTGTTGCACCGGTAACTGAAATAGTTGGCCTGGCGTACTAAGTTACCATGGCTTGTTGAAATCCATTCCAAAAAGAGAGTTTGATGGAATTCGCAGATAGACAAGGGATGTCCAAAACATTGCAAAATGAAGGGTTTAAATATGACATGAAAAATTTAAGTAGTGTACAGCTTTAGCATCCCTAAATAATTAATGGACTAAGTTTAATCTCCCGAAAGATAATAATATGGAGATTCTTCTAATATGATAACTTCAATGAATTTAATTTACATTACTCGAAGTCATGTGATGAGTGTTGTCTCACTCACATCCTGAAAGAGCGAAATATTGTTTGGTGTGACATGAACAACCAAGCGTCTAAACCCTAGCTCAATAAATCTCAAATTGCTGAATATAAACAGAAAATTAAAGATAAATAGACCTTGTAGAAGCAAGCTCTGATACCAACTGATGTGAATTGCTGCGGAAAGATCGTTCTACGAAGGCTTAGATGGTGCGAATTGCAAACCTCGACCTCCAATCAAACCTGTCCTTTCTCAACGCATTTCTTTAGACAAAGACTCCGTTTTTTCCTCTTTTCGGATGGTAAATATTTCTCAGAACATGGAGTGTGAATCAAACCCATGTTTGAATTGAAATTGAGATACTGATACAAGTTCTTCCCTTCTGAATCAGATAGATTCATATCTGAAAGAGGTTGACAATAAGTTCTTTCAAAATTGACTATTTGTCCCTCTGTTAGAGGTGTTCCAGAAATGTCTGCGATCGAGTAAATAGCTCTACGAACTAATGGATCGGATCGAATTGCAAAATGGAAAGATTTGTACAAGTTAGACCTTTCGTCACCACTTTGTGGAAAATCGTTAGGTAACCCCCTCTTTGGGAGGTTCAAGCCATAATACTGATGGATCCGGCGATGGCGATCCGGGACGGGCACGTGCGGAGGGAGTGATAGTAGGCTCTTGTCGCAGATGGGTCTTCGAGTTTAGCAAGTGATAGGGACTACAATGGTGTTCTGGCATTTCAGCGTCTTCCCAACGCTCTACCATGAGCTAAGGGATGGAATTATATATCTGAAGCTCATCATTGCATCTCAGCTAACGCCGCAATCGAGCCTATAGTAGTCGATTGAAGGGAATTACTGGCGACGGTCGATTGAGTTTTCTTCGAACTCGCTTCTCCGGATGCAAATTCAGGTGGGGGAGGAAAATGTCACCCGTGAGACATAATGTTTTGTTTTGTACTAGTTCGTGCTGGAGGAAAATGTCGTCCGTGAGACATAATGTTTTGTTTTGTACTAGTTGGTGCTGATTGGAACCCTAAAATAAATTTGACAAACAGGTGATTATAAATTAAACAAAGGTTTGGTTTATGGTTCTAGCTCAGCCACGAAGTCTTCAGCTCTTCATAAATCAAGTTTTTCAAAATCTTTATCAACTTGTGAGTGCGCGAATAATGTGTGCCAGCTCCTTAGAGCAAGGTTGAAAAGATTTTTCTAATTTGATTCGAACGATAGAACAAACAAATAAATTGCTCGAGAAATAAAGTGCAAGAGCTGGAAATTAAAGGATCAATGGTAGAATCAAAGGAAATTTGGATGAAGAACACAAAACCAAAGGAAATTTGAATGAGTGAATCTCATAACAAATATTTATTTATTTATTTATTTTCAGAACAAATTGTTAATCTCACAACGAATTAAAAACAGTCACTTAATAATTTATGTAGACTCAAAAAAGTATAAGCAGTTCAATGGAAGAAAGGAGACTCAAAATCCAAGTCGGAAGGATATTTATTCCTCACTCAAGAGCTTTTCAAAATGATAATCATGCATTTTCTAGAGGTAAACTTCATATCCACACTATAGAGGGAGAAGTGCCAAAAAGTCCTAAACCTTTTTGCCCTTGTGCCGATTTAGTCCTAAACCTTTTTTAGTGCCGATTCAATCCTAAACCTTTTACGTTGTGCCGATTCGGTCCTTAAGGCCAATTTTGGCCGGATTTTCTGGACGGGACGCCTCGGCCGGTGCGCGTGGCCTTATCGACGCGACATGGACAACTTTTAATAATATTTTAATATTTTCGAATTTTTTTATTTTTTTTTTTTATTTTTTTATTTTTATTTTTTCGTCTTTTTCCTCCGGCCGGTCACCGAGGCCCGGCGACCGGCCGAGCCGAAGGCCGGCGAGGGCGAGGCTGACCTCGCCGGCCACCTCGCGGGCGAGGGTCGAGCCTCGCCGGCCATGGGCGAGCTCCCCCTCGCCGGATCCGACGAGGGGGAGCCTCGCCCATGGCCGGCGAGGCTCGACCTCGCCAGATCCGGCGAGGGGGGGCCTCGCCCATGGCCGGATCGGCGAGGTCGAGCCTCGCCGGCCATGGGCGAGGCCCCCTCGCCGGATCGGGCGAGGTCGAGCCTCGCCGGCCATGGGCGAGGCTCGCCTCATCGGATCCGGCGAGGGGGCTCGCCCATGGCCGGCGAGGCTCGACCTCGCCATCCGGCGAGGGCGAGCCTCGCCCATGGCCGGATCTGGCGAGGTCGAGCCTCGCCGGCCATGGGCGAGGCTCGCCTCGTCAGATCCGGCGAGGCTCGACCCTCGCCCGCGAGGTGGCCGGCGAGGTCGGCCTCGCCCCGCCGGCCTTCGGCTCTGGCGGTCGCCAGGACCTCGGTGACCGGCCGGAGGAAAAGACGAAAAATAAAAAATAAAAATAAAAAATAAAAAAAAAAAAAATATTAAAATATTAAAATATTATTAAAAGTTGTCCACGTCGGCCGATAAGCGCCACGTCGCCGACCGGCGCCCAAGCCCAAGCAAAATCCGGCCAAAATTGGCCGAAAAGGATGAATCGGCACAACGTAAAAAAGGTTTAGACTCGAATCGCACACCAAAAAGGTTTAAATCTAAGCACAAAGCAAAAGGTTTTGTGACTTTTTTTTGGCACTTCTCCCCACTATAGATATAGCGTCCTCTTGCGATTAGCCTGTCTCGCCCGTGGGACATGGACATCGCCTTAATAAAATGAGAGAGTCTAGGCTATTGTCAATTTGTGCGGTCGACTTTAACAATACTTTCGAAAATAAAATTAGCAGGTCAAAGAAAGCGTGAGCTCGAGCGATTCATCATAGAGATGCCCTTTGGACCACTCCACGTCATTTTGTCTTGACAGAAAAGAATTATGTATACGGATCTGTTTGCGGACCGTGCTGCTCTCAATCAAGTGTTAGTTGTCCCTCATTATATTTTACTTTATTCTAAAAGGAGAACCCATTGACATTCCTGTCGATTCGTCCAAGATAGGACTCATTCCCTCTCTTTTATCACATAAACAAGGTCAACTTGAGAGAGAGAGAGAGAGAGAGAGAGAGCTGCCAGCATCGACCAGATCTACAGCTCTTCTCAACCAAAACCCAAATTAATTTGATCCCCACCTTCTGTGATCATGCATGTGCCCTTGAGCAGATGGATATAATTTGACCGCAGCCCTAAAAAAAAAAAGCATAGTTTCTACCTTATCATTGAGCGAGTTCACGTATAGTATGGACACGTTGCAGAAACTTGCCGACATTCGAGTCGACTAGGTTGGATTTCTCTTGATCGTCGATGATTAATTAAACTCATGTAAAGGGTATGATGGATCGGATCCACATGAACTCGAATCCAGGAAATAGATACCAATTCCCTAGAGATAAATCGCTTTCGGCGGACAAGTAGAAGAGCATCGAACCGCTTTCGCTTGCAAGATCTGTGTAACCAGCCGACAAACAAACGGGGACATAATCTCTGGTTATTCTCAAGAACGTAAGCTGTGACTGAACCTCGTTCAAAAATATAAATTGACCTTCACTAAATTCTCGTTGGACTCCATATCTTTAAGCAACGAGACTATGCCAAGCCAACGCTGCAGATTTAAATACTTTCAGAAGCACCTGAATCAACTCCACTTCACACTGCACCGAAATCAACCGTCGTTCTCGTGCCTCAGGAGCATTTCCACTACTTGGCTCATGGTGGGTCTGGCGTCTTTATCTTCCTCCACGCACCTGAGCGCGACCTCGATCAAGATCTCCATCTTCTTCGGGTCGTAGTCACTTTTGAGCGCTGGATCCACCATCTCTTTGAGGCGGGACCCCGTCCTCCCCGGTTCGTTCACCTTGTTCCTTGCCCACGGGACGAGCTGGACTTGCTTGGCGTCCCCTCCGCTCTCCAATGAGTTGACACTCGTCGTCGGGCTGATTCCCGTCACCATCTCTAGCATGACGATCCCGTAGCTGTAGACATCCACCTTGGACGTGATGGACAGATTCGAGATCCATTCGGGAGCCATGTAGCCTCTGGTTCCTCTGATCCTCGAGAAGTCGGAATTCGTCACTTTCCCTCGGTCCATAAGCTTGGATAGCCCAAAGTCCGCGACTTTGGGTTGGTAATCGGAGTCGAGGAGAATGTTCTGAGGCTTCACGTCGCAATGCAGAACCCACTCCAGGCACTCCTCGTGGAGATAAGCTAGGCCCTTCGCGGTGCCTACCGCTATATCGAACCGCCTCTTCCAGTGGAGCTCTGGCGACGACAGGTTCTGTGCCAAAGACCCGTGTTCCATGAACTCGTACACCAATAGCCTGTGCTTTCCCTCGGCACAGTAACCCCACATCTCGATCAAATTCATGTGGTTCACCCTCCCGATCGTGCTGGCCTCCGCCAGAAAATCGGCCTCTCCGGTCGTGGCATTGCTGAGCACCTTCACTGCCGCGACCCGATCATCAGGCAACAGGGCCTTGTACACTATCCCGCCTGCGCCTCTCCCAATCTCCTTGCTGAAATTCCGCGTTGCCTTCTTGAGCTCGGCATAGGTGAACCGCTTGAACCCGGTCGCAGCGAGGAGGTAGCTCTGGTGTGCAGAAGTGACATCCTGCTGGTTCCTAATCAGGAAGAACCACACCAAGAACACCACCACGATCTCGATCCCTCCCACCACGCAGGCGAACCAGAGCATGAAGTTCAACGCCCCGTTTTTGCCTTTCTTGGAGTAAGTCCTGTCCAAGACCTTCACCTCTGGCGTGGGAGGGCAACTGTACTGAGTCCTCTTCACCAGTTGGTCCACAGTGAAGGTCTTATTCTTGGGGACCTTGATGAAGAACTCGCCAGTGAAGCTGGGCAGGTTGTGACCATTCAGGAGCTCGATCTTGGGGTAGCAATCGAACGTGCCCCTGGAGCTCGACTCGCTGTACTGAAATCCTCGGCAGTTGCACAGGTTCAGGCAAGTCTGCCGGCAATTCTCGAGAGTGGTGTTAAAGATGGTGTTGTAGTCGTAGCCATAGAAATCGATGTACAGGAGCTTCACGAACCGAATCTCGTCGGTGACGCACCCGTCGGAGAAGGTGAAATCGGGCACGCAACCGGCCGACCAGTCGCCCGGGACCTTGGGGACGTACCCAGGCACGCAGGAGCAGCTCCGACCCTTGGCCGGGTCGTAGCTGCAGAGGCTGTTGTTGCCGCACACGCCGTGGATGAAGCAGGGGATGCTGCTGAGCGCTTCCCACGTCACGGCCCAGACAGCCGAGCCCCGCTCGCGGCTGTAGACCCGCAAGTTGCCGTCAAAGTCGAGGGTCATCCTTCTCTGCGTAGAAGCGCCGTAGTCAGAGGTGGAGAACGAGTAGTTGTCGGAGGACTGGAAGCGGCCGATGGGGTCGAGCACAGCGATGCGGCTGCTGTTGTAGAGGAATCGGCCAAGCTGATTACTCGGCACCCACGGGTACGGCCAGTACACGCCCGAGATCGACGGGCCGTCGAAGAGGAGGCGGAGGACGTTGTCGTTGTCGAAGTAAAGCTTGTAGAAACCGCTCGAGTAATTGTACCGGCTCCGAGCAGAGATCAGGAACGTGTTTCTGGTGAGTGGCTGCTGAGGGAGGAGGGTGTCGGTCGGCGAGTCGAAGCTCTGCCACAGGACGCCGCCGCTGCCGTCGGCGAGGAAGAGATTCCCGGTATCGTTGAGGCGGAGCTCGGCGGCGGAGCCGGAGCTGGTGCCGGAAGACCAGACCTCGGCGCCGGCATCGCCCGCGTCGGTGAGGACGAGGTTGCCCGAGTCGAGGAAAGACAAGGCAGAGCGTCGGCCGTTGACGGGGGCCTCGCGGTTGGCCATCCAGACGGGGGTGCAGGCGGCGCCAGAGCAGAGGGGAGTCGCTGAACCAGACGGCGAAGCCATAGGCGTTGTCGCCAACGGGGAAGAAGCCAGCGGAGAAGACGCCGGAGGGAGAGACGAGGACGTCGCCGGGGTCCTCGACGGAAAGGGACGCACGTTTGGCGAGGCTGGGCAGCGCCGAGGTGGAGAGCCGACAAGACTGGAGGAAGAGGAAGAGGAAGAGAGGGAGGAGGAGCCAGGGTGGTGGAGCCATTAGGACTCGGCGGCGAAAGGCGAGTTGCAGGGAATCTCGCCGAGGACGATATATATATATATATATATGTGTGTGTGTGTGTGTGTGTGTGTGTGTACACATATACATACATACATACATACATACATATATATATATACACACACATACATACATAATATATATACACATATACATATATATGTATGTATGTGTGTATGTATGTATGTGTACATGTAATACGTATGTACAATTGAATAGTGTGCGAAAATGGATCGACGGCTCCGCATCCAGAAAGATTTGGCGCCTTGTGGTCAACCTTGAGCAAGCCGCCCATTAAATGCATTGCATTGGTAAATGGTCGAAAGATGATATTTTGGATTGATCTCTGGACGTTGCTTATCGTGAAATATGGATTGCCATGTCCTGAAAAGGGACAAATTACGAGGGAGGTCCCTGCCGGTTTTAACTCGCTTTTAGGTCGCGTTGCTAGTTATTAAGATCGGAGACCAACTCATCGATGGATAGTTTGGTTCTGATTTTATTTTCCACAAACTCGCTTTAATAACTAACTAATCTGAATGTTAAAAAAAAACAATTGACATGGCGACTTGCGTAACAACAATAATAACTAGTGAACTCTTATATTGACCTAGTAAGTTACTCGATTTTACAACTTCCATATCACAGTAACTTTCTTTTAAAATAGGTAGGCCAACATAAATATAAAAAAAACACCATTGTATTTTCGATTGACCTCTACAGGATATTGTTAAGGCTTGCGAAGTAATCCTATTTAGCATTTATCTATCTATCTCTCTTGTTACTCATAGCCACCTTTGAGCCCGACTTCCATGCCTCCCTCGCCGTTGTTACCAATCTGTTAAAGTGTTTGAGGATGACCTTTCACTCTTTTTTTTTTCCTTTGAAATTTCTCTTCCAGTGTTAAAACTAGAGTAACTATGCTTGGTTTGAGATCTCGAATTTCAGACTTTTCTTTCTATAGATTTTCGGCGCCCACTTTTGCAAGTCCAAGACATGACACCCTCCACCGTCATCTCTACATTTGCATTTATCTCCCCACGCATCGATGGATGGCACCGAGACATTCATAAGTCCAAGTCAAGACTGATATGATTGTCGTGAAGGCAGCAGAATTAGGTAACAATTGCAATGTTTAATGGAAGGTCCGGGCATTATGGGGCCGAGGCGGATGAAGATCAGGTCAACGTCAAACAATGCGGCAGTCACCTAACGTGGACGCTCTGCCGCATCCACACGATAATAAAATCCCTCGTTTTGACAGGTGGCTGCTTGTCCTAACGTGGATACTTGAGGAGAGACGCAATCGGGTCTAGACAAACGGGTGCCACGTGTCCATAGGGTCGCTTCCCCGAGAAGTTAAAAAGCATATTAGAAATAGATTGTTTGCCCCAATCGAGAGTGGCCCGGTCTGGTTGGTTGCTTTTTGCACGCAATATCGAAGTATCAATTAGAAAAATAGTCAAAATTGGAGCCTATTCGGTCTTCTTTTTTTTTTTTTTTTTAACTCATCAAAGAGCGAACGGCCAAAAAAAGTAAAAGATAAAAAGTTCTCATTAAATGCTGCGGTTAACTATTCGGCAAAATATAGTCATTGACCATGATTTCAATTTAAAATTTGCCCATTTGACGTGTAGGTGTAGGATGTTCTTGAGTTGGGGGCATTTTTCGAATTTTTCTTTATAGCTACAATCTAGCTAATTTAAAGTAGTTTTTGCTTCTTCTTCTTTTTACATTTCAAGTTATAGTATATATAAGGCCTGATCATTGATAGTGAAAAGTTTTTAATAATGGGAAGGTTGAGTGTCAAAATAATACAATTGCTAAAAATATATACAAATTGAATCTACTTGATATAATTTGATATTCAATTTTGAATTTTGCTTTTATTGCTTGGTAACTAGAGTAAGTGATGGTCATGATAACAATGAACTTTTAACAAATGATATGGGATGGTGAAATTACTATGGAATCTCATGATCGTATCATATGCATGTTTCATTAGCAAACTTTAGAGGCGTTGGTAATTTATTAAATGGAAAATTGAAGATCTAAAATCATAAGCCAATTCTTTCATAAAAAGTTCGATCAAAGTCAGCATTATCAACTGATATAAGATGTCTCCATCAATGACGTATAAAAGATGAGACAAATAATTTTGAAATGGTATAAAAACATGACCAAAAGCCTTTATGAGAAGATAGTAGCTTGCACTAGCAGAATTTGTTCTCGCACGTTGGCTGATAGGTTTTAACTTTTGCGATTTTGGAATATTGGATGAAGGTTTAGGACCATGAGGTGGGCCTGGACAAAAATTCGGTGCCGAATCAGTGGGCGAGTTGGGCCTGGGCGAGGGCCTTGAGACGCGGCACGACCATGTGTTAATTAAAAGCGATTATGAATAATTATTGTTAATCATTTTACTTTGATATATGATATTTGTAAGCGCTGATAAGATAAAGAAATCCCGAATTTCTAATATAGCAGAGAAATACTATAGAACTCAGGGTTAAGCAACAACCTAAAATAACACAAATACCGAAATGAATTTTATTTGATTTCCATTTCTATTTTTTTAGCCAAAAAGTCATGAAAAAATTATAACTGAGTCTATGTGTCAAATTTTGTATATTACGAAAACTTCAGGTGTCTCGAATTAAAAAATAATAATCAAATTGCATATTCTTAATATTTTCTTTGAGCATAAAGTACAAGTCAATCTAGATACGAGTCTTTTCATCATTTATAAAGTGGCACTTTGGTAAAGATAAATGTAACGGCCAATAAGCCGTCATTAAAGACCCTAACTCCTCTCTCTTCCAATCAGATGGAGCACCTCTAATTTTGCAAACCAGGAGTCGCCAGTTAGGGTTGCCTTGGATTCTAAGATCTTCCAAAATCCTAAGTTCGAATAATTTACAAAATAAAATTTGACTACAAACTAAAATACTAGACTAGAGTTGCCCCGATCAATTTAGGTAAACCTAGACCGATTGGATCTCAAGTAGTGTAGGGGAAATCAAACCAACTCATTGCATGCGTGAAGGAATTGGTCAAAGGCAATCTAGAGATCTTAGGTCCATGGGTTAGTTACGCGCGGGACGGATTAACATCCTAAGATGTCTTTTTCTGGCACCGCAGCCCTACTTTTGGTTTAGTCATGAGTCATTTGTAAGTTAATTTCCAAGTACACATGATGCTGTGAAGAATTTTGCCAAAACACTTATCTGGTGACGTTATCGATCAACGAAACCATTTTCCCATGGGGGTGCGTGACTCCACTTATGCGCGCAAGCGTGAACCTGGACCGAACGTATATACCAGTATCTAGCCCCCTTCGCAAGAAACATTCGATTGGACCGGACTTAAAAATTTAGGCCGACTTGACTTTGGACCCACTAACTTATGGATAGGATTTTATTAGCCCGCTTGATTTGGTTTTGACCCGCGAGACAGTTTTCCAAGTCCAACTCTATCTCTCGTTTCTTCATTGATCCCATCCACTAGTGTTCAGCATTCCCATTATAAGTATTCCTATTAAATCATCATAAGATAATTAATGATTTATTGAAAAATGCAACTCAATTTTCAACTTGTCATTAAAGTCAAAACGGGGTTAATATCATCAATTATCCATGATCATATCTCTTTCTCTATCCAATGCACCAAACGTGTACATCATCTAGATAATATAAAAGCCATGTAATCTCGTCTTGGTGAGCCACCTTTATCATTATTAATTTTGATATTCCCTTAATTTCTAAAATTATAAGTATATATATTGACATAGCTGGCGATGGCTAGTGTGGAATCGAATTAAAGAATTTCTGTTAAACAAAGCTAATGCTCTTCAAATCTTAAATGAACAAATAGTTTATTGCATGTTCATCAATTCATCTTTTTTTTTCTGGTTATTGTCACTCGATTGGCGGTTGGCACTTGACTCTTAATCATTAAGTGAGATTTGAAACTTTGTGAGCTTTCCTGTGACCCGAGTCTAATCATTCACGACATTGGCTCCTTTTCATTTGTTTACATGTTCTGATTTTTTTTGGTACTACATCATGCCTTGATTTTTCCTATCGAATTAAGCAATTGGGCATGTTGGTACTGACATGATAACAATTCGAAAAGTTGGTGTTAGTGATGATGCTTCTTTGCTGTGAGTTCCTCCATGTATGAATACATATAAAATCGAGAGACATAACTTGCATTTTTGACATATTTTCTTCCTCAGTAATTACAGTTGTCAAAATGAGTGCTCCTTTTTAAAAAAGATGTTTGATCAATGTTTCATAGTTATTAGTAGTGAGCATCGATCCAAGGTCAACTGGTGACTAGCCCAACTCAGCCGGTCTAGTTCCTAGAGGGATTGGGCTAGTGCTTAATCCCAAGATCCTCGGACGTTGCACTATGCTAGTTATCCATCGAACTTGGAAGTTTAGGGTTGGTCCAATTCGGATCAACCTTGTACATATGATAATATATAATATAATATATGTTATAATATAAGCTTTTGTTTACTCTAAACCCCTAGTGCCTCGTTCTCTATTCTCTTCATAGTTCATTTGCCTTGTAAGTTAGAAAATAGAAAAAAACCCAGCCCTTATTTGACCCCAAAAAAAAAAAAAAAAAAAAAACAAAACAAAACAAAACAAAACAAAACTCATCACTCGCCTTGGCTTTGCTTGCCTCTGTTCCCTTGCATCATATGTTTGTTTTTATGATTTGTTGCTTTTAGCAAGTGTGAAATATCCATTGTTACTTACTTATATTTATATTTGATATGTATTGGTATTCATAGTTTGACTACTTAATTTCACATAATTGATAGATATATAATTTGAAATAGTATATTTGTCCTTTTAAAGAACACAAAAAATGAGACAAAAAATAATCAGTTGGTCCCAAGTGACCCTGAAATCGAACCAAACCCATTAAGTTTGGCCCATTGGGCCAAAATATCAAGCATGGCCAGCCCCTCTCTCCTTACATTGCCAAAGTTACAAAATTGCCATTAACCTAAAATTACTAAATCACCCTTGCCATGTCATTTGATTGCAAATTAAAAGCATGCATTAGCCTCTCAATCCTAGCATCTAAAGTGGAAAGTCATCTATCCATGTGTTAAAATTGCAGCCAATAGGGAGTTATCTTAGTCATTAAGGGATCAACATGAGCCATAAGATCAATCAAAGGCTAAGATTGCATCATATATCCGAATTTTTCCCATCAAAATGCAAGATACATTGTCGTCCTCTCACATTAAGTGCCATTCACTACACACACAACTCTCTCTCACTAAAATTTTCAGTTCCACAAACTCTCTCTCTATCTCTCTCTCTCTCTCTTGCAACCAAAGGTTATGCTTCACACTAGAATCTCTTCCTTGTTGTAGTTTCATCAATTCCGATTTCCTTCCGACCATTCCTTGCAAATCAACTCTTGCAATTGAGCTTCCCATTGTGTCCATAAGGTTTTGGTGATCATTGTTTCCTTGAGTTTTGATCAATTTTGAGATTGCTTACCTAATTCCAATAATCAAAGGTAGGTCCGATAATGCTTTAGTCATCAATTTCATGTGATTAGCCAAAGATGAAAGGATGAACATAGTTCAAAGTTGAAGGAAAATCTTCGATCTATATTCAATTCCAACTACAAGGTGACAAAATTTGACAGTTAGAAGTTAGATCATATATTAGTATTAGTTTCATAGAATAGATGTTCTATTGCATGTTAAGAAGTTTTGAGATCATAATTTTCTAGGATAGCCAAATGCTTTACTTGTCTATAGAAGTTGATTTGGCTAAATTGCATGTCGTTTTTATTAGAATTATTATGTTAGGATAGTTATTCTTAGGAAATTAGCCTAGTTTAGTTTATTGCTTGAATTTATATAATTCTATCCTAAGTTCATGTTCAATCAAATGACCTTATGTAGTCCTCAATGTTCATTTTGATAATTTATTAGCTTAGGATGACCTCATGTTAGGTGAATGTTGATTAGGAGTGATTTGATGATGTTTTCTAAATTATTTCATTAATATATGAGTAGATTAGGATTTGCTTGATGTTGAATGTTCGAAGAAATTGATGAATGTTCTTGAGAGCATGTTGAAGATACACTATTGGTCTGGAGAATAGGTTGAATGTGTTTGAATATGCTTGAATATACTTGAATATGAGTTTGACGATTCAAAGCTTTTTCTTAAAAACTCAAGTCTGAAAAACTTTCAATTGTTTATCTTTTTTTTTTTTTTTTTTTTTGTGTTTCAAATTTCAAAAAATTGTCTAAAACAACAGTTTTAGCCAATAAGATCATAAGCTTTCTCATTATATAAAATTTGTAAAATTCAAAGTTTATTTGGTCCAAAAAGGTACAAGCTCAATCTAGTAAAATGTTTGATGTGACAAATTTATTCTCGTGTGCTTTGGACGTATTTTGCAATTTTGAGGAACTTGGATGCCTTTTTTGCAAAAAGTTAAAAAAAAACAAAAGTTGTTGAGGAGGACCTTAATTGTAAATCTGCAAAATTTCATATATATATATATATAGTCCAAGGGGGTTCATTTTTGCAATGAATTGGACAAGTTCCTTACTGGCCTACAAAGCTGTTTACATTTGAATCCTTGGGAAAATATTTAATTTGTCTAAGATGGGGGCTTATTTGCAAAATCGTCAAAACATGAAATTTGAAGATAACATGCAGGGCTAGTTGTTTGTTAACTTTGGTGAGCATTTAGCTCATTAAAAAAATTTCCCTTATTTTTCAAAAGTCGGATCATAACCGAGTCTGATTCAGGGTAGTTGGGTTAAAGTGAGAAATTCGGCTCACAATTGGGAAAAATGATCTTAATGAACATTAAACTACACTCTCTAGGCTTTCAATTGCCACTAACTTCATTCAATTTTGACATAATTAAGGCCATTAATCAGATTAAAACATAATCAGGTAGATGAGGATAAACATTTAGAAGTGACCCCTTGGTTCACTAATTGTTTGCTTGACTCCTAAGGCTAATTAGCCCAATTGCATGACTTAGTTGGCCTTGCATGTGGATGATTAGGTGTATGATAGACTACATATGTATGTCCTTCGGCGGGTAGTTTAGATGGGGGATTAGAACCTAGTTAGAGATTAATGAAGTTAATCAATAACTACTTTGTGAACACAAATGGGGTTAATAACCATTGACTTTAATCAATGAACCCCTAATTTGATTAGGAGGTGCTGGGGCTGATCGAGTTGCATGGGAGAAATCAAATTCCCAAGCCAAATTTCTTGATTGATTTGTACGAGTCTATTGATGATTTATTTTGAGTGAATGTATGAATTATATGAAATGGATGGTGGAAACTGATGATGATAGTGGCAGCCGAGAGCTTGAAGATCAGCAGCTAAGAGCTAACGTGGCGTCTCAAGGTGTTTAATTAGTGTTAGCTTGGATAAGTAGGCTAGTTTAGTTAATGAACTTAGGTTAATTTAGACTTGAGACAAGTATAACATAAGTGTTATAATTTTCACATAGCACTTAGTTGAGTGTCATAAATTTTTCTTGGCTCACTTAAATGTCACATCAAAGTAAAATTGATCATTTGAGTGTCATTTCCGAAAAATTATCCTATGTGGATTTTTTGTATTTTCTTAATTTTTTTTTAAAAAATTTTTTAGTTTATATTTATCTTTTTTCCGTGTTTTTTCTTTTCTGTGAGCTGGGTGTAAAGGCCTCACTCTCGGCTAGTAGTTTGCGAAGGCCCTAGCCAAGGCCATCATTGACTATGGGTGAGGGCCTTCGAGGTAAGGCTACGATGGCCTAGCTGACCACAGGCAAGGGCATGAAGGCTCTCACCAGATCTAGGCTAGACCGACAGTAGATTTACGGGGTAAGCAAATTGTAGATAATACTTAAGTTATCGATTTTCAAATTTGTGGCATATAAGTGAGCAAAAAAATTATAAAAATTGTCTATGTTGGCAATGACGATGCTATATAGGATGACCGGTGTTCATGTCAAATAAAATAAATCGCCGATGGCACTTAAATTATCGATATTTCAAATCTGTGGCACTTAAATTAGCGAAAAAAAATTATGGCACTCAAGCAAATGTCGTATTGAAATTATGGCACTCCTACTTTACTTATCCGGTTTAGACTTTAATAAATAATCTAGCTTAAATTCTAATTAATAAAATCAAATTAGACTTAGCATCACCTTTTACTTAGCTTAAATTAGACTTAGCATCAATGAAAAGTGTAGGCTTTAGATTTTTCATTTTTTAATTCTTTAATGGCCTAAGTAAATCTTGGAGTCACCACTAACTTATTTGGGGTCTGTTAGAAACCAATCAAGACATGGAAGGGTCATATCGATTCCTCCACAACCAAAATTTTTAAGTTCGGGGACTTAATTATGCTAATGTTACTATTAAAACCCTTGTGGTACCACTAACTTGAAAGGTTATTGTCTAAGTAGTTGAGCTCGTTTTTACCAATTATGACCTTAGGATATCAAAGTCACCAAGTGATCATGCATATATTTGTGAGGGGTTTATTATAATCCTGAACTAATCCTAACCATTCTAGAAAGAAAATTAACAAACAAGTTATCGAAGTACAATGTGGTAATAAAACAACTAAGTATTGAAATGCAAGCATTAGGCACACAAATATCATGAGGACTTGTGGTAAGGCATGAGAAAGAAAACTCAATACTCATCAGGCAAATAAAATACATGGCCACGTTTTTAAGCCTCGGGACATGAACCACCATAAGTCTGAAATTAGGGACTAGATTCTATTTAAGGTAAACCTAGTTCACTCACTATTCAACAAACCAACAAGCAATCGATTAACTCCAGCCACTTCCTAATCAAACTAGGGATTTATTAATTGAAGGGAATGAATATTTTGTGTTTGCAAAGCAGTAAGATAACATCATTGATTCCTAATTATACTATAATTATCCTTCTAATCTACTCGCTGAAAGATCATGCCTTCCTAATCAAGATTGAAAAAAACATTTCATCATCAATTCAATCACCTCCTAATCTAACTGGGGAAACATAATAATTATCATTAACCTCCATTTGTGTTCGTAAAGCAGTAGACTAATATCATTATCCCTAATTAAATTATAATTTCCCACCTAAGCTAACCGCCGAAGAACATGCATATATGTAATTGAAAGGCAACCAAAGCATCCACGAACAAGGGTAATTGAACATTTCGATTTTAGCACACAAGTCAACTAGCGATCAATGAAGCAATGGCATGAATCCACTAAGAAGAGAAGAAGTAGCATTTTCCCAACCAAATTCCTAAAATTTCTACCTTTGGCTTTATTAAAAAGACGATAATATTATTATTTTTAGGGAAAATCTCAAATAAGGACCCAAAGTGAGCCTATTTTCTCAAATAAGGACCCAAAGTGGCCATTGTCCCAAATAAGGATCCGAAGTGGCTAAAAAGTCTCAAATAAGGACCTGAACCCATCCGCCGACGAGCGTGTGACATTTCCGATGGCCGGAGTATGGGCAATTTTGTCCACAAAAAATATAGATAGAATTTGATAAACCCTAAAAACAAACCCCCAAAACTCTTCACGTTCTTTTGACCTAAAAAAACCTCTTCACGTTCTCACGACCTAAAAAAACCTCTTCACGTTCTCACGTTTTTTCTTCTTCTACTCTTCATCTTCTCTGTTCCCCTACCTTCGTTTCAAAGCAACATGTCGACAAGGCGCGGGCATGTGGTGGAATATCACACAGATGGCAGCGAGGATGGTGATGGTAGGACGAATTCTTTTGTTTTATGGTGTTCTTTTCGCTTGTTTTGTTGGATTTCTGAGTTAATGTCTCTTTTGTCCGACAAAATGCATGAGTTGTGTCCGCTATGGATTTCTAATTAGATATTACTGCTGTTGGGGTCCTACATGTTGTGATGGTGGTCCCTGTTTTGCAATTTTTTTATACTCTCTTTCTGTTTTTTTCTGGTTTATATTTTGTCGTTGATGGTTGGAACTCACGGCCTGTCATGGAATTTAAAAGCCCACATAGATTCTCACAGGGAAAGTAGATAGACATTTAAAAAAAAAGAAGCTATAATTACTCTGATATGGGTACTCTGATGGAAAGTATTTAGATGAGGAAATTTGGTGGAAACACATTGAGACAAATTCAGTTTGAGTCTATGTGCGCATGAGTTTACAGTCAGAGCATGAGGGCATCTTGTTTCCAATCATTTTTGTGCGCACTAGTTATTAGGAACTGGAGGTTTCTTGTTTTCTGCAGTTTTTGTGCACTATAATGGACGTAACTTCTAAAGTAGCAATTTGTTAGATTACTTGTTAGAAGTTCTTCTTCCCAAGTTATTAATATGAAGACTATTTAATCTGTGTCAAGATGCATCCTAGATCCTGCTACTTCTCATTCCACAATTACTTAGTAAATTTGCAATTAAGTCCTCTTGATAGGATTGTATTTTCAGCCTTGTTTGTTGAACAAGAAAGAGAGAATCCAGACAAAAGTTGATTCGACCAAACTTAGTAGTCATTTCCATAATTTTCAAGCCGATAACATATGAGCCTAAGAAATGCTTTGAATGGGATCAGTTTTCTTTTCCTTATGGTATATATCTCTAAGTTTGGTTCTCGGGCCACCATGGTTGGCTCGCCTAAGGAGAAAGTTATGGCAACATCGAAAACATTTTAACTCCGTAATGCACAATATTTTGACAAACAGTATCCAATAAAAGAGTGGTATATAGTCACTGGTGTGCCTAGTTTTCTTTCGTTAATCAAAGCATGGTACAATTTTATTGCAATTGCTAACTATTTTTGTTTTGTTTTTTCCTAGTGTACATTTTGCATGGAAATATATTGACTTTATTCTTGCTTCATTTTGCACCAGTTGAGGGATGTGAAGAACTAAATTATTCAATATATGATGGTGGGTATGATGGCGTTGCTAGAGAAGATGGACTCGCCTTTGTTGATCTTGACGAGTTATACATAAGAAATGTAAGTTGTGCTAACGGTGATGGTTCAATGGAGAGGGATATGGAGGTTGGAGACATCAGTCAGTATGTAGATGTGTTAGCTGACAACGTAGATTTCTTGAATATGAATGGTGAAAATGAGTATACACATCCCGAGTTTAATGCTGAGGTTGATATGGAAAATCCTGTCTTCAAGTTAGGAATGTGCTTTAGTAATGCTGAGGAGTTTAGAAAGGCCGTTAGGAACCATGCCATAAAAAATGGGAGAAAGATGAGGTTTGTTAAGAATACACCTAATAAGTTGAGGGCAGTGTGTTCTGATGGTTGTGATTGGCTTATATATGCTTCCAAAGTGCAAAGGGAGCATACTTTACAAGTCAAAACCTTTAACCCCATACATACATGTAATAGAGCTCTACATGTTCCTCAAATAAGCACTAAATGGTTAGCAAACAAGTACTGTGATAGGTTGAGAAACAATCCTACATGGCCAGGTGTTTCAATGAAAAAAATAATGGAGTCTGAGAATGTTTTAAAGTTGTCGAGGACAATGGTTTATAGAGCTAGGGCAACGGCAATGAGTATGATCACTGGGAATGAGGAAGAGCAATTTCGGATGCTTAGGAGCTATTGTCAAGCACTTCTTGATGCCAACCCAGGATCCACGTGTATAATCAAAACTGAGCAATATCAAGACCAATACAAGTTTAAGGCAGTTTATATTTGTCTGGATGCATTAAGGAGGGGCTTTGTAGAAGGATGCAGGCGCTTTGTGGGTTTTGATGGTTGCCATTTGTCATCAGGCTACAAGGGTATACTTCTAGCAGCGGTGGGCATAGATGGCAACAATCAAATGTATCCCTTTGCATGGGCAGTTGTCGGACAAGAAACATATAAGACATGGCATTGGTTTATTAGTTTGATTGTAGAAGACTTAGGGATTACCGACCCTGAAAATTCAAAGTACTGGACTTTCTTGTGTGACAAATAGAAGGGATTGGTGCAAGCACTAGCAAATCTAATGCCTGAAGCAGAACATAGATTTTGCTTGAGGCATCTTTATGAAAACTTCAAGCTACATCACAGAGGGGTAGAACTTAAAAAGCTCCTTTGGAAGGCTGCCATGGCGACTAGGGTATGTGATTTTGACTTGGCAATGGAAGAGCTGAAGGCAATTAATAAGAAAGCTTATGAATGGTTGTCTCAAAGGCCTCCGGTGCAATGGAGCAAGTCCTACTTCAGGACAAGCTCAAAATGTGATATTTCCTTGAATAATTGGTGTGAAAGTTTCAACAAAAGCATCATTGACGCAAGGGACAAACCTATCATCACAATGCTTGAAGCTATAAGAGTGTAGCTCATGGAAAGAATTCATAAGCAAAGAGATGGGATGGCTAAGTACACTGGTGTGATATGACCTAATATCCAAAAGATATTAGATCTTCAAAAACAATTTTCAGCATCATGGATTCCTAGCTGGAATGGGGAGGATGAATTTGAATTGAGTGGCCCATATGGTGACAAGAGAGTTGTTAATATTAGACATAGATCTTGTAGTTGTAGAAGATGGGACATCAGTGGAATCCCTTGTTGTCATGCTGTGGCAGCTCTTATATACATGAGAGAAGATCCTGAAAAATGGGTTCACACAAGTTTTAGTAAGGAAACATTCATGCAAACTTATAGCCATATTGTGCATGTTGTAGATTCTATGGACACATGGCCTACTAGAGAGCCATTACTCCCACCAGATGTGCCCAAGCAAGTTGGCAGAAAGAAGAAACAAAGAACAAAATCAGTGAATGAAACAACTGATAAAAATTTGAAGACAGGAAAGAAGAAAGTTGTGCAAGAGCCCGAGGGAACAAAGTTGAAGAGACAAAATACTACAATCACTTGTGGGAAATGTGGCAGCATAGGCCATAACAGGTTTCATTGCAATAATCCATCAATAGTATCGATGGCAGTGGCAACGACAACAGTAGCATTAGCATCTTCAGCCCCTTTAGCCCCATTAGAATCACAACCTGAGATAGTTGAATTTCTTGCTTCAACTTTTGGTAACATCTCAAGCTCGTCGACATCTATAGGAAGGACAAAGATGCAGGTATCCATTTACCCTTGACTTTGTCCTAGAAGTGTTCTTATTTGCACTTTACTTCTTTTGACTAATTAATTTATTTTTTGATTCAATCGTAGGTAAAGAGGAGGATGTAAGGATCTCAACTTGAAAGTGGTGGAAGACGAGCAAATTTTTTTTTGGAGAAACGTAAGACCAACAACACAATTTCTCTTCTTGTTAGTTGATGTGGATGGGTCTATTTTGGTCTATTAGGGAGCATTTTAAAGTATAAATATGTAAAGGTCTACTTCGTTAGGAAGATTTCTTTAGTTGGATATTTCTTTTTTCCATCAGACAGGCCGTGTTTCGTGGTCTTCAAGGAGGACCGCACATCTTGTAGTCTCGTGGTTGATGTATCTAAGTTTATGTTCCTGATATCTATGATGCTTTTACCCTTTGCTGCATATCTATCTATTTGATAGAATTATGGAATCTGTTGATATCATTTGACTCCATTTAGCGCGCTGGAAGCACGACTTCCTTGTTGCTTGAACTTTGGCTAAACTGGGTTCCCAAACTCAAATTGAAGTAATACCCCTGGCTATGTTTTTCCAAGTTAGAAATACCATTATGTTCTTAGAGAATAAGTCGAAGCTCATCAGTCCATGGACGTCAGTTTCTCTGCCCACTGAACTTGATCTATCAATGGCCATTTAGACATCACGTCCAAATGCTTTAGAAAACATAATTTTGTACCTTTTTCATTTTTTCGTACATCCCTTGCATCATGTATGAAATCAAAGCCTTGCATCATAATCATTTAATTGTAGAATATAGACTATGTCACTAGACTGGGCTGTTTCAGGGAATCTTTTGATATTAATGCTTCATCAACTTATTATATAAGACTCATCACCGTAGCAGAAATAAACTTCACTGTCCATTGAAGCCCAAGGAAATGCAGGTGTATAACTTGAGTTTCTCAGTTAACATGTTCTCATGGTGCAATAAGGAAAGAGAGAATTTCAAATTTCCATCTTTACACTATCCTTTTTAGTTTCAGATAGGGAGATCACGATACAGACTTTCTTGACATCGAAATTTGTATCTACAGCAACACTTCTACATCATAATTGATTTTGTATCACACTAATCCATGATTTGTCCCTCGGTTCTTGTACTTCATTGCTATTTTCTTGAACTTGATTGTAGGAAATTGCTTTGCATACTCCTCGACATCGTGGCGAAGTTTAGGACCCGATTGTAGCAATCTTTGATTGAAAGTGAGGGGAAGACTGCATTGTGGCCAGGAAGTCCTTCAACGTTGTTCCTGCTAGACAAAAATTTGTAACATTGAATAAAGAAAGCGTGAACAAAAAAGAGAAAGCAGTAGAGAAAAAGCATTAAGCATGCTTGAATGCATGAGGTGATTTGAACCATCTATAATTATCAGACAAAAAAATGAATTTGGAAGAACCATTAACCTTTGGTTATGACCTTGATCTTCACTACCCAACTGACGACAGCATCAAAGAACTCAGCTATTTCCACAAAGTCCTCTTCGACAAGAAAGCAACAAGATGGGCAAATTTATAAGTAACCAACATAAAAACCCTGAACCTGAAAGCACAATCTGGTCCATAAGAAGCCTCTACCATCAGGAGCCATGGCAGATACATCTCCTACAACACAACAATATGAACAGATTCCGTCACCTTTTCAACTAAAACCGAATGATTTTCAGTCCCCCATAAATAAGTTCAATAAAAAAGGAAACAGAGGTAAGAAAGTAATGAGTATTTCACAAACATCTCAATCTCGAGCACAATTCGAATCCACCCAACCAAGAGACAGAGGACATCTCCATCTCGAGTACCCACATCTTGGGCATAATTTGAATCCACTTTCACGGACCCAACCATGAGACAAAGAACATCTCCATCTCAAGTACCCACATCTCGGGCGCAATTCGAATCCACTTCAACGGACCCAACCATGAGACAAAGAACATCTCCATCTCGAGTAACCACATCTCGGGCACAATTCGAATCCACTTCCACGGACCCAACTGAGAGATAGAGAGAGAAGGAGGGCACGTACCTTTGGAACTCAGGGAGCCAGTGTTGAGCACGCGCTGACCGCACACCAGCCCTTCGGTCCCGTCCATGGCGATGGTCCTGACCATATTCTCGCCTAGGTGCTGGGCCACCTCCAGCACGAGCCTGATCGAGTTGTCGAGCACCTCCAGGGCCGACAAAGATCGGGGGCAAGCCCTCGTCGAACCGCACGGCGCCGATCCCCTGGCACACCTGCCCAATCGCGCCGGCACCAGTGAACTCATCGGTGATCCTGCCCTTCCCGACGCCCTTGGCCGCGGCGGAGGGGGGAGGAGGGGGCGATGCGGCGGCGGCGGAGGTGGAGTAATGGGCGGCGCGGGTGAGGAGGTAGCCTTGGGGGGGGCGGTGGTGGTAGTGGTGGCGGCGGGGGCGAGGAGGGGGTGAAGAAGGGGGCGGATTTGGGGTTGGAGGAGGAGGTGGGCCGCGATGGCAATTGGCGGAGGGCGGCGGAGCGGAGGAGGGTCGGCGGGGAGCCGGCACGAAGATGGTGACGCCATGGATGGGGGGTGGGGAGAGTGAGAAGAGTCTGGGTTTTGTTTTGAGGGTTTGTCAAATCCTTTCTATTTTTTTGTGGACAAAATTGCCCATACTCCGGCCACCGGAAATGTCACACGCTCGCCGGCCGGTGGGTTCAGGTCCTTATTTGAGATTTTTTAACCACTTCGGATCCTTATTTGGGACAATGACCACTTTGGGTCCTTATTTGAGAAAATAGGCTCACTTTGGATCCTTATTTGAGATTTTCCCTTATTTTTAATATTAAAAACCAGACCTAGGTCGGGCCGAGTTCTTGAACCCAACCTGAGAATAGAGACCGAGTCCTATCCTAGGCCGTGATCATGACTGGGCTCCTAAATCGAGCCCAGCTGGATCAAGGCCTAGTTTCTTTTTTGGCTTGACCCTATTGGTGCCAGTTTGTGGTTTCAGTCAAATTATGCCAAATTTCCATGATTTTGCCAAATTTGACTTTGGAATTGAGTTGATTTGGTTTAATCGAATTTCAATAGGTCTAATTAGCATTATTTATGAAGGACCAATAGGGCTCCTTGAGAATTAGTCCACTTGTCTCAAGCCCCATTTCTTAAAATTGGCTTGAATTTCAATGTGTTACGACCTTAGATCAAATGTCATGAAGGAAATTATTCTAAAAAATGATTTAAAATTTGCTGATTGATGGTCAAAATTCTCGATTTGATTGAAAAGTCAGTTCCTAGTCATTTTTTGTGAAAACTATTGATTACAAGTCTAATTAAGGGTGCGTTTTTATCGCAAAAACTCAATGATATATGAAAATACCTTTTGGTAAAACATTTTTCGGGAATACGATTAATTTTCCTTTGTTTAGTAATATATAATTAAAAATATTTTATGATGTTTAAATATTATTGGAAGATGATCTCAATCTCATTACCTTATTTTAAGCAAAAACAAGTTCGAATTTTTAAATTTTAAATTTCTAAAAAAATTCAAATTTTTAACTATTTTATTTTTTCTCTTTTTATTTTTATTTTATTTTTTCAAAAAAATGATTTTTTAAATGATTTTTAAATTTATCATTTTTTTCTTTTCTTTCCATTTTCAATTTTTCTCTCATTCTCTATCGCTACCGAGTAGTGACAGCCACAAGCAAGCTTTGCCTCGCTGAGATGGGGCGAGCCGTGAGCTTGTCGATCTCGACGAAGCTCGAATTGGTGAGCTTGGGCTTGCCTAGATCGGCCAAGGCTCGAGCTTGCTAGCCCGTGTCTTGGCCACTTGCTGGGCTGTTGATAGATGCGGAGGCACATGGCCGATGGAGGAAGAAGGGGAAGAAGGAGAAAGGAAAAGAAAGAAAAGAAAAAGAAGGAAAAAGAAAGAAAAAAAAATAATAAAAGAAAAATAATAAAAAATCAAACATAAATAAGTAAATATTCGATTTTTTAGAAAAATTAATTTATAAGAATAAACTTTTCATTGATCAATGACCCTTTGATTTTTGAGAGCACTAAGTAAAGTTTTGATAGGAAAATATTTTTTTGTTGACTTAAAAGGAAAATATTATTTGTTGACTCATTTTTCTAAACGAACTAAATGCAAGAAAATAAGGAAAATGTTTTCCGCAAAACGAACCCACTCTAAGCTTGAAAATAATGGAATTGATGATTTTTTGAAGTTTTCAGATTTTTGAAAAAATGTTGACAGGTTGATATTAGGGGTTGACCAAAATCAATTCAAAGGTAAACCGTGTATTATTGAAGGAATTAATGTCTAAGTTTAAATAAAATGTGATGAAACTTGAAAAATGTTGAAAAACACTTAAATCACTCTTTTACCCTAGGAAATGGGCCATGTCGCAATCAAAAATCCATAATCTCGAATGTTTATTATGTGACCTACCAGCTAAAATCAGGTGTTAATAAATTTCATAATTTCAAAGAATGAGATAATGCCAAGCCATTGCAAATTTAAAAAATTTAAGAAGCCCATCACGTGTGACCAGAGAAATAGCACCTGAATCAATCTCACTTCACTTGCACCCTAATCTAACTATCATTCTCATGCCTAAGAAGCATTTCCACCACTTGGCTCATGTTGGGTCTGGCGTTTTTATCTTCCTCCACGCACTTGAGGGCGACCTCGATCAAGACCTCCATTTGCTTCAAGTTGTAATCGCCCCTGAGCGCAGGATGCACCATCTCTTCCAGACGAGACCCCGTCCTCCCGAGTCCCTTCATCTTATTCCTCACCCACGGGACAAGCCGGATTTGCTTGGCATCCCCTCCACTCTCCAGTGAGTCGATATTCGTCGTTGGGCTAATTCCGGTCACCATCTCTAACACGACAATCCCATAGCTATAGACGTCCACCTTGGATGTGATGGGCAGATTTGAGACCCAGTCGGGAGCCATGTACCCTCGTGTTCCTCTAATTCTCGAGAATCCGGAATTCGTCACCTTCCCTCGGTCCATTAGCTTGGAAAGCCCAAAATCCGCAACTTTGGGTTGGTAGTCGGAGTCTAAGAGTATGTTCTGAGGCTTCACGTCGCAATGCAGAACCCACTCCAAGCACTCCTCGTGGAGATAAGCTAAACCCTTTGCGGTGCCTACCGCGATGTCGAACCGCCTCTTCCAATGAAGCTCAGGTGACGACAAGTTCTGTGCCAGTGATCCGCGTTCCATGAACTCGTACACCAATAGCCTGTGATTTCCCTCGGCACAGTAACCCCAACATCCCGATCAAATTTATGTGGTTCACCCTCCCGATCGTGCTAGCCTCGGCCAGAAAATCGGCCTCTCCAGTTGTGGCATTGCTGAGCACCTTCACTGCGACGACCCGATCATCTGGTAATACGGCCTTGTACACGATCCCGCCTGCGCCTCTCCCGATCTCCTTGCTAAAATTCCTCGTTGCCTTCTTGAGCTCGTTGTAGGTGAACCGCTTGAACCCAGCATTGAGGTGGCTCTGGTTCACGGAAGTGACGTCCTGCTGGTTCTTGATCAGGAAGAACCACACCAAGAACACCACCACGATCTCGATTCCTCCCACCACGCAGGCAAACCAGAGCATGAAGTTCAACGGCCCGTTTTTGCGTTTCTTGGAATAAGTCCTGTCCAAGACCTTCACCTCCGGGGTGGGAGGGCAAGTGTTCTGAGTGCTCTTCACCAGCTGGTCCACGGTGAAGGTCTTATTCTTGGGGACCTTGATGAAGAACTCGCCGGTGAAGCTGGACAAGTTGTGGCCATTCAGGAGCTCGATCTTGGGGTAGCACTTGGACATGCCGCCGGACGCATTGTACTGGAATCCTCGGCAGTTGCACAGGCTCAGGCAAGTCTGCCGGCACTTCGCGAGAGTGGTGTTAGAGATGATGTTGTAGTCGTAGCCATAGAAATCGACGTACTGGAGCTTCACGAACCTGATCTCGTCGGCGACACACCCGTCGGAGAAGGTGAAATCGGGCACGCAACCGGCCGACCAGTCGCCCGGGACCTTGGGAACGTACCCAGGCACGCAGGAGCAGCTCCGACCCTTGGTCGGGTCGTAGCTGCAGAGGCTGTTGTTGCCGCACACGCCGAGGATGAAGCAGGGGCTGCTGCTGAGCGCTTCCCACGTCACGGCCCAGACGGTCGAGCCCAGCTCGCGGCTGTAGACCCGCAAGTTGCCATCAAAGTCGAGGGTCATCCTTCTCTGCGTAGCCGCGACGCCGTAATCGGAGGTGTAGAACGAGTAGTTGTCGGAGGACTGGAAGCGGCCGAGCGGGTCGAGCACAGCGATGCGGCTGCTGTTGTAAAGGAATCGGTCCTTGCTCCACGGGTAAGGCCAGTAGACGCCCGAGATCGACGGGCCGTCGAAGAGGAGGCGGAGGACATTGTCGTTGTCGAAGTAAAGCTTGTAGAACCCGGTCGAGTAGTTGTACCGGCTCCGAGCAGAGATCAGGAATGTTTTTCCAGTGAAGGGCTGCTGAGGGAGGAGGGTGTCGGTCGGTGAGTCGAAGCTCTGCCACAGGACCGGCCGCTGCCGTCGGTGAGGAAGAGGTTCCCAGTGTCATTGAGGCGGAGCTCGGCGGTGGAGGGGGAGCTGGTGCCGGAAGACCAGACCTCGGCGCCGGCATCGCCGGCGTCGGTGAGGACGAGGTTGCCCGAGTCGAGGAGGGATAAGGCGGAGCGTCGGCCGTTGACGGGGGCCTCGCGGTTGGCCATCCAGACGGGGGTGCAGGCGGCGCCGGAGCATGGGGGGTCGCTAAACCAGACGGCGAAGCCGTAGGCGTTGTCGCCGACGGGGAAGAAGCCAGCGGAGAAGGCGCCGGAGGGGGAGACGAGGACGTCGCCGGGGTCCTCGACGGAAAGGGACGCGCGTTTGGCGAGGCTGGGCAGCGCCGAGGTGGAGAGCCGACAAGATTGGAGGAAGAGGAAGAGGAAGAGAGGGAGGAGGAGCGAGGGCGGCGGAGCCATTAGGACTCGGCGGGGAAAGAGTTGCAGTGAATCTCGCCGAGGACTATATTGAATTGACCACCAAGTCCCTTTAACAGTTAATATGAGATACACTTAAATATATTCATCCCCTCCGTTCTCCATTGCTAATCCTTTATGTATTTTGGTTTTCCTGACCAAACAATCCAGTGATTTTTGCTTTTGGGTTGAGCGCGTTGTACGGTTTGGATCAATCGCAGCAGTCCGGTCGTGGAAAACAGGGGAAGCCCAATTATTGGGATGTTGACTTCAAGTGTATCAATTATTAGACTTGAGTCTATCGTTAATACTCTGAATTATCCCCATAAGAAAGTGGCCATTTGATGCGGGAGCTAGGATGTCCGCCACCATGGTAGCTTCTCCTCCCTCGCTTCTCTTACTTATCTCATTTTCCTTTTCTCTGGATTTCTTATTTTCTATATATTGGAACACACTCATTCTATTTTGAATTCTTTTTAAACTTTTCTCTATTTGCCAAGTGGAACGCCACGTAGGATGCCATTGCAACACTTCACAACAAGTTCTAAGCCAGGTCGGCATTTTCATTTATTTTTTCAAATGGACTGATTAACTCGAACAAAGAAAAAAGAGTGTATGATTTAAGAGCCCAATTACCCAAAAACATATTTAGGGACCTGATTGCGCAAATTCAAAATGTTTTGGGATTACTATGCATTTTTCCTTAAAAAATAATGAAAGTAGTAAGCCTCAAAAAGAGTAGCACAGAAGAATTTGCACCTCCAAAGCAAACAAGTTACGTGATTGAAATTAAGTGACACTAATTATACTGAGGCATATTGGGATAGAACCTGCTACACACATTGAGCATCGATACATATCCTCAAATTGCCACATCCTAGAAGGCCGAACCCGAAAGCTATACCACCTTATTCACCCACTAAAGCAACGGCGTTGCCTGTATCTGACTGAACATGGCTCTAGGAAGAGAGCAATTTGTGACATCCAATTATTTTGCACTTCAACTAAGTTGACGGAGAGCCATTGTTCCTAGTCACATTACAAAACCCAAGCTTCCGTTGAGTCAGATTCCAATAGCCTATTGATTGCAATTGTCTTAATGAGCATCATACAAGTAAAAAAAAAAAAAAAGCAAGGGAATTTTATTTGGATTTATTTTAAAATACTGTAACACCAAAATAGAGTTTCAAGTAAACTTACAGTGGTCAAGAGTGTGTGCGCATCGCATGCTTATGCTAGTTTAAAATACATACAGATATGGATGACAAATTATAATCAACTATCATCTTTAAGAAAAAGATGTCCAGTTATATATTTTACCTGTAAATTTGCGTTTGAGTAAATACGACTAAATATATAGCAACTATAGAAGAGAAAACTTAATAAATTTTACCATACAACTTGTGTAAATCCAATGGAAAGAGTTTTTCCTAATCTTTACAGCTGATTTGGGAGGAGGGGAAGGGTTGGTGGGGGTGGGGGGAGTAATTTGGTGAAAAGATGTGCTTTAAATAACATTGGCGTGGATATAACCCCACCCTTGTCGTTATTCCATAAAATAAGATATATGATTTTAATTGTTTCATTACAAATATTTTATTGCCGTAGAGTTTTGGAAATTTGCTCAATTTTAGTAAATTTTATTTTGATATATTTGTTGATATTTGATTCTTGATGTGAACATTAAGATGTGGTTCTTATAATTTAAATAGAACTAGAATTTATGGTTGCATTTGTTTCAACTTTCCTAAGGAGCTTTGGACAAATGAATCAATCGCTCCACATCTAGCACCTTGTGCTCAACCTTGAGCATGTCGCCCATCCTCTATAGACGTACAATATATCACCTACCAAATTAAATGCATGTTTCTTGCAAAAAAGAAAAAAATTAAATGCATGTGATTGTATTGTTTACATTATGAATGGTCAAAAGAGGATATCTTCGATTGATCTCTAGATGTTGACTATCATGAAAACATAGATCGCCATGTCCAAAAAAAGGAACAAACTATGAGGGAGGTCCCTGCCGCTTTTAACTTACTTTTAGGTTGCCTTGCTAGTTATTGGAACCGAGAACTAAACTTATCGATGGATAGTTTAGTTTTGATTTTGTTTTTGACAAACTCGCTTTAATAATTGACAAGTCTAAATATCACAAAAAATTTGATGTGGCGGCTAGCATGCAATGATAACAATTATTGAATTTGCGTAATGGCCTAGCAAATTACTGTGCTTTATGACATCTAATTAGATTGACCTGCTTTCTTTTACAATAAGTAGGTCAACATAGTATCACATACGATACTAGTATCATATGTCCATACGTGATCACTTTCTTTTTGGACAAGCAAAAGCAGAAGGGGGCACTGTTTGGAATTTTCAATTAGACCCCTCAAGGGAATTCATATATTGAATAAATACGATACTAGCATCGTATGTCCATACGTGATCACTTTCTTTTTGGAGAAGCAAAAGCAGAAGGGGCACTGTTTGGAATTTTCAATTAGACCCCTTAAGGGAATTCATATATTGAATTTTGTTGGACATTAAAGGTGATCTACTAGATCAAATATGTGGAATTATTTTTTATGAACTCTGCTTTTACCTTTTATTGATGAGATCGATGGATGCTTGGATACTGTGGACGCAAGTGCCGTCTGGGTCCATGACAAATTGACCTGCGCTTAATGGGGTGCGGGTGCTGTACACCACCATGACGTAATCAACTGCGCTGAAAACAAAATATATACGGATCGTTCGTTTCGCGCGGTTTCCCAGGCCACTCATGATGAGAAAGAAGAAGCTGAAATCGAAGAATTACGGTCAAAGATAATGTCCTGTTGCTTCGTGGCAGTCGATCGTGGAAAGAAGAATGCGAACACGGGAGCCACCGGATCAGACCGAGGACCCTTCTTCTGTCTGCCCAGGCCAGAAGGTCGAAACGCACCAACTTAATAAAAAGCGCATAATTGCATAGATTCTCTGTTCAAAACTGGATGCACCCAGTGTGCACCCTCATCACATTCATTATACGAGCAGAGATCGAGAACATGCCCCGTAAGTTTCGTACTGTCAAGTGTCATGACTCGTTTCGTTGGAAATGGAAGACAAAAAGTCATAATTTGATTAGGTGATTTGGTCCGAAATGGAAGACGCTAATAGAAATTCTATAGGCACCCATCAGCATGCGCATAAAATCAGGGAAAAAAGGAAAAGATTCCGGTATGGGTGGAGTGGTTTTCTGGAAGAGCAAAAGAGATAAGCACAGAAAACTGATATCTCCACAGGTTAATCTTTGTGGCTAGCAATCAATTGAGTGCATTCGTTGGGTCATAGTCTTATCTGCTTTTGTGGTTGGGTCATAGTCTTATCGCGGGAGCGCAAGGTATGGCTTTCGCTATCATCAAAACCCGTCGCTGATATTGGAGCTGAGCGTTGATTGTTTCTCGGGCGCTGTCGTTCAATAATTCACTACACTAATTCCAAGAAATGCCACCAGTTAGACCTTACGAATATGAATATGACGCTTGTCAAAAACGATCTTCTTTTTGCATGATATCAATCATAGTTAATATGTCATTCATCAAATCTGAAATGTTTGATTGTTGACGGAATCCCTTCATGAGAAATTTTTACTCGAACTTGAAAAGGTCAGAAGTGCCAAGGCTTATATTATACTGTTTAAATTATGCCATTAAAAAGTTTTCAGACTAAGTTTTCCAATGACATGTCATCCGCTTTTTTGGAGGTCTGTAGAATATTTTGTCAATTATATGAGTTTGGGCCAAATCTGTAAGTGAAGAAGAAGATGCTGGCATAAGCGGCCTAGTCAATGTAGGAGGCAACACGTGTCACCACGGGCTAATGTGAGACTTTTAAAGATATTAGAACTTTCAACCGTGTTTCGAAGTCCTGATATAGGGACCTCTACTTTGGCATGTTTCCTCCGGCTAAGAATGACACGGCCTTCTGTGCATGTTAAGAATGTGACTGGTCTGAGATCAAGAGACTCAAGTAGGAAAGAGGGCCAACTTGGATTTACATGGACACATGTATTCTTTGACCAAACTGTCACTTCTACTTCTCTACTTTAAATGGTTATGATCTAATTGTGAATGCATATGAGAGTCAAGTATGCTTTTATGAAGGAATTGAAACTCTTTTTGATGTGATAAATTGAGCTCAAAGTACAATGAAATTGTTTAATCATAATATTTTGTATCCTTAATTGGTGCATAGAAAGTTTAATGTATGTGTACTCTCGGGTTGCACGATCAAAATTGCTTGTATAAATTGATCCACAACAATTTTTGTACTTATATGGGGGCTTCGAATATGGATGGATTGATTGGAGCGTGCTGCAGTTCACATGGTACGCTCATCATTGGATTTGCATAAAAGAGCGCAAGCCTTCTTAGCCCTCGGCGTGGAAACCTAGTAGTGAAAGAGACTTTGTTGTGTCTAATCAAAGATGCTTAACTAAAGCATTTAACTGATCAGCGTATGGAGATGTTAACTGATACCATGATGATGGAGCTCTTATCGAGCGCAAACCAAAGTCCATGGGCTCTTTGAAACATCACGAGGAATGCAAAAGCTCCCTAGCCTAGTTAAAAGGAGTTACGATAGCCCATTGTCCTCGATAAGCCAACCACCTAGTAGATTGGATTAAGAAAGCCCATCGAAAAGGAACCCTTCCTCATAATTGGCTATCTAAGCCTCCCCAACTCCTTTAGGATATTTAATGTTTAGAAACTAGTAATCTATGTTTTACTAGTAATGCATTTGAAAGACAAAAGTTCTTTCCGACCCTAAAAAAAATTAAGATCAAGTCAAGCCAATCATGTACAAGTGGGATTTGTTAGAACTTGGTCTGTTTCAAATCCGCCTATGATGGGCGGACCCAAAGCCGGCCCATAATATTCTAATGGTTCCTGTGGGGGCAATGGATGTGGAAGTTCTTCATCTCAACTTTTTAGGCATTCACAAGAGTGTCCATATATACTCAATATAGTTATATATGAATAACGATAACGGGTATGACTATTAAATCGAGGTATCAATTCTATGACAATACTTGACAACTTACCCTCTATCTTTGTGCCTTTAATGGGCCTAATATTTCCGTCAATTGTAATGGCTTTTTTTTTTTCTTTTTCTTTTTGATATCCGGGAACCGCCGTACAACCTATCTACGTTGAAAACCCGACCAACCTCCTCCCTCCTTCCCAACTCATCGACGACGTAAACTCGAGGGAAGATTCAGGCGCGGGGACCCACCACCCACGGTACCCCACTTAAGTCGCACAACGTGATGAGGAGGGGAATCGAACCCTGGCCTTATCTCTCAATGTTCAACAAAACAAGATTTCTTTGAGAGTTAGAAGGGAAGAGAATAGAAAGATAAAAGGATTCCTCATATTTTGTAATAATTGACAATTGAGCTGCTATGTTGCTGACTTTCTTTCTCACACTCACTCAATAGTGTTAACATACTTACTGTTCACGACTAGTAGAGTGTACTAATATCTATTTCTCTATCTACAACAATGCAAACCGTAGCATGTAAGATAGCCAATGTCTTTATCAACAACTTTTGATCAAAAATTGCCGGAATGATTACATTGGTAAATTATCAAAAGATTTAAAACTAAATTAGCCAAATTGAAAAGTTTATGACTAAATTAGCATATGCACAATAGGTTTATAACCTTTTTGGTAATTATCCCCAAATCTGAGAAGACCAAAATAGAAAAGCACAACAAATTGATTTCTCCATAATTCAATCTTTGTACCTAACAATCTACTGGGTGCGTGGTTAGATCAAGTGGCATCATTAAAAGTACGACAAATTGATTGCTCCATAAATTAATCTTCGTGGCTAACAATATATTGGGTGCGTCGTTAGATCACGTGGCATTTCTCAGTTTCTCTAATGGGTAATCCATCGTTAGTAATATGTGTATAGATAACACACCCTTTGATCAAGGTGCAATTCTCTTTTTCTTTTTTTCTTTTTTTTTTGTTAGGAATTGAAATATTTCATTACTAGGAAAGATAATAGAGCCCAATATATGTGCTTTAGTACAAAAGAGCTCCCAAAAGGGATAGGGAGGGGACAAAGCTCAATTCGGAGGTGAAGAGTCTCTCTAATAGGCTTTAGCAACTCAGTCCGTCATTAAATTGGCCTCTCTAAAACAATGAGCTATACGGATATTTGAGAATAACAACTACATATCTTAGCATTTCAAGATAAGATCATGTGCTTCTCACATGAATTGATTTAAACTCCGCAAGGCATTGACTAAGTCACGGCCATCAAGAAGCCAAAGAGCTTAAGGCAAAAAGCTTCCACCGCCAAGGCAACGACAACGCCACCGATCTCGCCACTCTTTTCATCAACTTCCCGATGAAATCGCGATAGATGCACGGTATCAAGCCTTCAGTAGCTCCAATTTCGTATGATCCCTATATACTTATGTATGCACATTTTCAAAATCGTAATAGACGCTAAAGGTACAATTAACACGATGCCGATTGATTTTAAAGTGGGGGCATTGCATGACAAAAACCAGTCCGTTTGAACACACGCCTATACATACATACATATAAATAAATATATATACGTGTGTGTAAGGACATGTTTGAGAGTCATATGGGAAGAGAAGAAGAAGAGAAAAGATTACTCATGTTCTAGAATAATTGACAATTGAACTGCTAGGTTGTTGACTCTCTTCTCACACTCGACTCGTGAGTGTTATTGTACCAGCAATTCGTGGCCGGCAGAGGGTACTAATATACTATCTCTCTAGCCATTGACACACTGATTAGAAAGGCTATATCTGTTGCTGACTTAGATTATATTGGGATTTACCGGTCGAATACGGTCTCCTCACTTCCAACGCAAGCCCGTACGAACATCATTTGTCCTCAACCCATAATCGCATGATGGAACGAATTAAACGCCATGGTTCTAGCAAACTCAAATTGAACGCTAAACAATGATTTTCCACGAGACCAAAATATAGAATTCGGATAAAGTTGGAACGTCGCGATTAATTCTATCTCCCCTGCCACCTTGAAATGAATAAACTTATCAGAATCTTTCCGGTAATTACTCCCTTTTTACCGAATTCCATCCGGGCCAGTCAGTGAGCAAATAATACTTTAGCAAATCAACCACATTTATTGGGGACGGCATTCTGATATTCTTTCCTAAAACAAGCAAGCCTTCGTTGCTCGAAACAGAGCTGGCACCAGTTTTGTTTCCTTAAACAGCCACATTTATTGGGGACAGCATAATCTAGGACATTCCCCACTTTTACTTCAACCATGTTATAGCCATTACCGCCAAACCCTACTCCGGTTCGGACACATTATAAAAGATCTTTCTCATCTCTTCTCCAGTCGAAAATCAATCTCTTTCATTGTCGCTTCCTAGCACAATGACGATCCCAATCTTGTACTCTCTGCTCTCCGTCCTCCTGGCCCTCCTCCTCCGTCCGAGCTCAGGAGACACGCTCCCTCAGGACATATTCATCCTCGCCGGCCAGAGCAACATGGCTGGGCGAGGCGGTGTCGAGAAAGACAAGTGGAACGGCTTCGTGCCGCCGCAGTGCAGGCCCAACCCGTCCATACTCCGGCTCAGCGCCCAGCTCACCTGGTCTGAGGCGGCGGAACCGCTCCACGCGGACATCGACGTGGATCGTGTCTGTGGGGTCGGCCCTGGGATGAGTTTCGCAAACGCCATCAAATCCAAAGACCCCAAGCTCGGGGTGGTGGGGCTCGTGCCCTGCGCTGTCGGCGGGACCAAGATCGCGCAGTGGGCCCGCGGGACCCCCTTGTACAACCAGATGGTGAGTCGAGCCACAGCGGCCGTAAAGAGCGGGGGCACCATAAGGGCGTTGCTTTGGTATCAAGGGGAAAGCGACACGGTGGTTCAGGCGGACGCTGAGGCGTACAGGACCAACATGGAGAAGCTCATCGGGGACATTCGCACCGATCTTAACAACCCTTCTCTTCTCATAATCCAGGTAAAATTAATTAGAGCTTGTTCATCGTCTTTCTTTTGTAACGATCAATGGTCATGTTTCCATATTGGTTCTTTTAATCTTAACGTTTTCGACGTGATTAGATTCTCTTCTACGGAATGTTGCATATATCTTTGGTTACTCAAGTATGCTATAGCGTCCTTTTGCTGATAATCAACCAAAAGCAAGGTGTTATTCATGTCACGAAAACATGTTTCATTCCTTAGGATGTGGAGAAATCAATTGCTTAATCACGATTGAGGCTTCACTTTTAAATTTAGTGATTATGGTTTTTTGGAGGCATCGTATGTGTAAAAACAATTCGGGTCCAATAAATGAATGCCGCAAATTAGCTTAGTTAAGGCTAATCATATTAAGTTATATGATCATCTAGAATTCTAGTTTGAAATTTGAATTATCTTAACCACCGGTCATATTACCTGTGGAAGACCTTTTATATTTAATAATCATAGACAGCAGCCACTATCCAAAATCCCAAGAAGCTGCCAAAGTCTAAAAGGGTCAATCTCAGGACCTTGGAACTAAGCCTATGGGATTCACACGATCCTGACAAAAGCTTTGAATTGCACTTCATTAACTTCCCATTGTCTCAATGAAGTAGGAGCGATGGACAGAATTCTCAAATAGGAGAGTACTACGATTCAAGCCCTTAACATATGCTATCGGTCTCGAAATTATGTTAAGACAATCGATTGCTCCACCATCCTCCTAATGATTGAATTTGATTGATCTATCGACAAGGCAGCCCTTCGCGAGCAACACAGAATAACGTTTTTACTAGCTTCGTCCCCCTTGAGATTAGTATGTGTTTTGGTGTTTTGATCTCAGGTGGCCCTTGCATCAGGAGAAGGGAAATTCGTGGACACGGTGAGGAGCGCGCAGCTTGGCATAACGCTGCCCAATGTGAAGTGCGTGGACGCAAAGGGCCTGGACCTCAAGACGGATCATCTTCACCTCACCACCACCAGTCAGGTTCGCCTCGGTTCCATGTTGGCCGATGCCTTTCTCGCTTCTCAGTGAATGGTTTCTTCTCCAGCATCAACAATTTTTCGAAGCCCGCAGCTCTTCTGATGTATGGAGGAAGTACTTGGCATTAAGTTGCATACCAGAAAAGTGGCCTTTTAATTGAGATAAAAAAGTTACGCGACTTTCGTCTGACGTGGTGCCACTTTTTGATTGGTCTTCTGCATTTCCGGTGGCTTGAAGGATCGCAGACATAATAATTTTCTGGTTGATCATGAAAGTGATTGAAAGATAGTAATTTCAGGATGGAATATAAGTCTTATATCATTCAGAAGGCTTCTAAAAATTTTCAGCCGTCAAATTTTTGAAGTTCTCTCATTGTACACGGCATTAGCATGGCTTAGCAAGAGAGAATGCAACTAGGAAAACCTGCCGTTATAGCGCTTAAGGAACAAGATTGCCAATTCTATTCCCATTTCATCTCACTTTGCTTATCAAAAGCGAATGATGGGCAATGAGGACACGTTTGATCACCCAAATAAAAGGGTCTGTAGGATAAAAAAAAATCATATATTCTACATTTGATAATGCATGTCGAATAAGAGAAACCCGAATAAATTTAAAAAAAGAGCGACGGATAGTAATTTATCGGGAGCCCAGGGGCATGAAAGATATATCATTCAACTCAACTCGGATAAATAAGCTCTTTCAAAGAAAGAATATAAATTAAAAAAAAAAAAAAAGCAAAAATTTTCGGAAGCTGAAGTGACGACACCACCACCGATGCCCCCCTACTACAGAAGCTGTGACCACCTCACGGGGGTTGCCTCTCTTAGGCGACTACGGCACGGTGATTGGGGCCTTCAAGCGAGCCACATCACATTGCCTGAGCTCTCGTGGGACTGCATGGCGCCATCTTTAGTCCTATAATTGAGAGGAAAAACACACCCGATTTTGAAATTTTTTGGTAATTATACTAACAACTGTCGCGACCTAATTTTTCGGGGTGCACCATTTAGAGTTTGGCTAATGGATCGTTAAGCCTAAACTTAACTCGAGCTCTCCCAAGCCCATAGCAATTCGCGACTTAGGTTCAAATTTTAACATGCAATTGATTTTTAACTAGGAGTCGCCACTAATCTATTTTTGGTAGGTCGATTAGACATCTAAATAAAATAATAGGAGGATTATTTTACTTCTACGAACCAGAGATTTTTTATACGGGGACTTGGTTACACTAGATTTCTCTAATGCCCTTTCGGTACCATTTCTTTTTATTTTCAAAAACATTTTTTGTAGGCAGCTTAAATTGATTTTAATTCACTTTCCTAACGTGCGAGGCGATCATGCGAGTACGCAAACCATCAATTTAACACCCAAGAAAGCGAATAAAATAATGCAGAACTTACCTCAAAGCAACGAAAGCATTTGCGTTGTTAAATCAGAATTCACATCAGTAATCCTAAATATGATTTCTAATTAACACGCCATCACTCAATTTTTGTTTTCGCTTTATAATGAGAATATAGTCCATATGCAATGTAATGCAGTGCTTCTAACCTAATATGAAATAGTATGGCATGGCAAAATGTCTTAAACTATATGAATGAGTAAAATTTTTTGTGATTTTTTTAATGAACATGTAATAATTAAATATGCAATCTAAATTAACAAAAATGACCTAATTCTAATGACGAGCAATTTCTGATTAAATGAACCTAGCAATAATCACTAAATGACATGTATTTCATGAACCTAATTCTATATGACATGCATATGATTTTTTTTTTTTTTTATTTAACGAAAATTCGTAATTAAAATTACCAAGAATAAAAATCTAACTCAAGCGAAATACTATCTATTCTAAATGTTTTCTAAACATGCATTTGAAAAAAAACCTATCATGCAATTCATCTAAAGATCTATCTAAACCTAAAATTAAATATGCAATTTTATCTAATATGCAATGACGTGCAAATAATGCCCTAATTCTAATTTTTTTTCCTTTTTTTTTATGAAATTCGAAATTAAAATCAACACATAATTAAACATGCAATTCAAATAAAAATATAACATCCTAAATGAATGCACTTTTTTTTGTTTTCTTTTTCATGATTCAAAATAAAATCCATATTCTAAACATGCAAGATAATTAAAAACAAACCTAATCCTAATTCAAACTTTTTTTGGATTTTTTCCTTTTACAAAAATAAAATTGACTCAAACACCACGACATCAAATTAAACAAAATAAGATTGATATCCGAAAATTGGCGAACCATATCTCGAGCATGAGATCGGGTTGATTTTAAAATTAAATCGCAAATCAAATCTCAAGCATGAGATTGGATTGTCGATTTTTGCAAGGAATTGCGAGTCGGATTTCGAGCGCAAAAATTGGACCATCAATCCCTAATCTGAGAGGCTAATTCATATTGGAATCTCAATCACATACTTAAATGAACAATTTCACTAAAAAACAAGCTATAAAAGAAAATAAAAACAAACAATAAATAAATAAAGAAAAAGACTACCTAATTTTCCCCTTTCCTTTTTTTTTTTTTTTTTTTTTTTCTTCTCCTCCCTTCCCACGCACGGCTTGCTCGTGTGATGGGTCTCTAAGGGCAGCAGATCAATCGATCCGGCAAGGGGAACTCCGGCAAGGGCGACTGCCGGCGGCGGAGCACGGGCGCTGGGCGTCACGACCGCGGGGCTGACGAGCGGCCAAGGCGAGGCGATCGTCGGGGCAGGCGTCGGGCAGAGGCTCGGGTCAGTCAGGCTCGGACAGAGCAGCGTCGGGTCGGAAGGCTCGAGCAGCAGGGCGGTAGTGGTGCGCGGTAGGGCGGAGCGGCTCGGACTACCAGCGAAGAGCGTCCGAATCTGGCGCGGCTCCGGGCAGCGTCGGCGCAAGTGGTGCGCGGCGTCGACGATCGGGTGCGAGCGCGACGGGACGGGCTCCTGCGGGTCGCTCGGAGACGCGGAGGGAGCGGTGCTGTCTGCAAGCAGGGGTGCTGGTTCGTGCGGCGGTGCAGTGCTGAAGCGAGGGCTCGTGGAGATGGACGGGCTGAGGCGTCGGACTTCTCGGACGGCAATCGGTGGGACCGAGATTCGGGCGACTGTCAGAACGGTGGTGGTGTCGCGAGCGCGGGGCGGGATCGGCTACGGCAGAGGCTCCGGGCAGCAGGGCGCAGTGCAAGCGGTGGAAGTGGCGTCGAGTCGCGTGAGGGCGGACGGCGACCGGCGTCGGCTTCACGGACGGCGAGGAGCGGTGGTGGTCGCACGCGGGGCCTGCAGCACGGCGGCAGCAGTGGGGTGCGAGCACAGCGATGCGGCTCGGTTGAGGAAGCTCCGGCGATCGATTGCAGACGCGTGCGACGAAGGTAGAAGACGATGAATAGTACCTGTCCAATCACCCTCCCTTTTGTTTGCGCTTCTGCTTTTCTCTCCCTTACCGCACACACCTACTCACTTTTCCTTAATTTTTACTTTTTGCTTTTTCTTTTGCTTTCTTTTTTTCAAAACCCCAAAACGAAAGCAACTTTTCTTGGCTCAAAACAAATAAAAAGCCCCCGAAACCCTATATGTTTAACCATTTTATAGGCAAAACAAATGCAATCTTTTTTTTTTTTTTGAAATATTTCATCTCTTCACGAAAATTGCCTATAACCTCCCAATCACAAAAAAAATTCTTTTATTTTCCTTATCTCCCGAATATTCTCCATTGATTTAATTGCCTAAAGATAAGATTGCAAATCGATTTTCTTAAAATATCATTTCAAATATCCATTTAGGTAATTTTTGTCATTAAAAGAAAACGGGCCAGGGCCACTTTTGCTTCGTGCGCTAGTCCGCCCGCCAAATTAAATATCAGAACCATTAATTTGAATCCATCTACCATTAGTCCAATGTAAATTAAAAATAAATGCACCTAAAACTATATGCTATGCAATTAATATTTTTTTTCAGGGATAAAATTAACCCTTAATTTTTAATGCGATAAATGACTAAACTAACCGCCAAAATTTAGGTGTTAATAACAACAAATTTTAAAATCTTCTGGCTTTTCAATCCTCTCATGTTCTCAAATTTCCGAAACAAAACACAATGGTCTAAATTCAATTTAATAATTGTGTATGACGCTCAAGTTCGAACTCGCCCGAAATAGTCGAGCCATGTCCATCGGCTTGTCACTTGTTGCTGGGACATAATAGCGCTCAAAACAACAGCACGAATCGTTTCCCCGTTTACGAGCTAAGGATCGAGGAAATACGGAAGAGACAATGGGCCAGCGTCCGTCCTCTCCACCCGGACTTCTAAACGGGTCAGGCGTTGCCAACATAATGGGCCTCAGTAGTAGGGACACGAGGCCCAGTAAGGCCGAGACAGGACAATGTACAATTGAGGTACCCCCAACCCCGCGCGAAGTAATGCACATCTACTTCATACGAACTGAAGCGCAAAAGTTGGAGCATGTTAGTCGATTTTCTTTTAGAGAAGATTCATGGTCCCGGTCTGTCAACTCTAAGTTGATATTTACATCGTCGTGGAAAAAATCGAGCCAGGTCGGATTCATTCATGTTTTGATGTTTCGATGCTGTTGAAACGGGTTTCATGTTCCCCGCGCTCGTACCATCACTTAACCTTAGACCTACAATCTAGAAAGCATTAGTCAAATACGCATGCTTTGCGGTGGACTCGGAAGCAAAAGAATACAGAGCTTAAATCGCCAAGAACCAACCTCAAAAGCTGCGTGCAGACAGATCAAGACACGCTGAAACGCGACCGAGCAAAGCATGCTTCTGTTCAGTTCATTCCGACTCTTGGAAAGGAATCTCAAGTATTAAGACGAAAGTACATTATCATATTTCTTTCGGCGGTGGAAAACTCTTCCAAGAACAAGGACGTCCGCGCGCAAAACAAAAACAAAAAGAAACCCTGAAAATATCCGACCCCCCATCTCTCGCAAACCAGCCAACTCGCCATAAAAAGCCCTGCAGGCAAAATGCCAGAAGCTCGACAGGGGGGTGGTACATACGCTTACATAGTACACCACTACATGAATTGCGAGACCGGAATGTTGTTGGGACCTTGGCCTCTTGCAATCATTCCGAAGAGGACCACCACCTTATAATATTTACCCATCGCATGGCGAGCGACGCGACCCGACCGCGAGTGGAATCCCTTTTGCCCCTCCCCCTACAGAAAACAACATATTCATAACGCCCCCTGCAAAGAGCAGCACACAAAGGAGATCGACGCAGCAGGCTTTCGCAATAATTGCTGTAAAAAGGGAGGGAGGGAGGAGGAATTGCGCAAGGGTTTTCAGTTCAGAGAGGAGGATGATGAGCCTAGGCCCAGCGAGGCCCCCCATCGAATGCCCGGATCGAAGAGACGACATCCTGCTCCGAGGTGGTCCACGATCCGAACGGGGGAAGGGAAGAGAATCTGACAAGTCTTGTTTCGGATCGTCGATATGATGTTTCTTGGATCGAATGAGAGAGAGAGAGAGAGAGAGAGAGAGCCGTGGGTCGTGTTGTTTCACCATTATAGTACTCACGCGTGGACCCTCCCGGCAGGTCAATCGGATAGCGTTTGGTTCGGCGTTCAAAGAGGGCCGCTTTCGCCCAGCGCTTTGGGAAAATTTTAGGCGTTTGGTTCGTATTTAGATGATGTGTCGTTGGCCAAATGCTTAGTATTTGAATGCTAAAGAGAGGTTTAATGATTTTTTTTTCTTCGAATATCGGCCTCACTGATAATTGCATTTTTCTGTTTTACCCTAAAAAACTATTGTTCATCGTCTTCCTCGTTGGACTTGTTTCTTCAAGAGTGAAGCTCAGTCGGCGGAGCTCAGCCGACCAGATCTGGTCGCCCACGCACTACCGTCGCCATGCACCGCCGTCACGTGGGTCGCGGCCTCAAGTGGCGTCACCTGGGTCACGCGACCCATGCGACGGGCTGAGCGGAGCTCAGCCGGCCAGATCTGGTCGCCCACGCACCGCCGTCGCCACACACCACCTTTGCCACCCACCGCCGACGCGTGGGTCGTGGCCTCAAGAGGTGTCGCTTGGGTCGTGTGACCCACAGGACGGTGGTCGCGTGGGTTGCGTGACCCAAGCGACGCCGCCTGAGGCCGCAACCCATGCGACGGCGTGTGTGGGTCGCGTGACCCGCCGCCTCCCCACCACCACTGTCACCAGCTGCCTCCCCCACCACAGCCACCAGCTACCTCCCCCACTAACTTCGACTGCCTCCTGATCGTTCCCTTTGCTTCAGAATCTCCTCCTCTTTTTTCCTTTTTCTTTTCACCTCAAAGCTACTTTATAAAATACATCAAAATAAGAGTACCCAAACACTTTTGCCTTCACCAAATGTCCATTCTTCTAAAGATACTTGGGGAAATGCAAAGCCATTTCCCCAAAATTGAACCAAACGAGCCCATAATCTGGTTCCCAAACCCAACATTACATCCCCCCCTTAGCACAGTGGACCTCCTCCCCATTTCATCTCGTACCATGTCATAACTCAACAGTGTTCTAACTTGTCATCATTATCCCTTGTTTTCTTACTTTATCAACATAACTTTTTCAAGATTCAGCTTCCATTTCATGTCAATGCCTAGAGTTATCTATTCCGCAAACCAGAAGAAATGGAGCTTCGATTCAAGCTGGTCGGTCCTTTTCCAAGAAAATGTCTTTGAAGGCTGAATTAGTTGGATATGAAAGGTTGAATTTTAAAGGCGCGAATCGGTTAGCCAGGTCGGCAGTTCTTTCAGCATATGCATTGACTTGATCTGACGAGTTGAAAAGGGAAACCGGACCATCTTAGTCTAACAAAGGGGCTTTGGAGCGTCGTACCATGACTTCAACCTTCATTTAATTATCCCCAATAAAGGAACCAAGACTAAGAACCTTCGACCTTAAACAAGGCCAGTAAGTAGGTAAGGCTTTTACTAATGTTGGGGGGGAGGCCCCATCATTTGAATTTTCCATTTTCTTAATCTGTTAGGTAGTTCGTTAAGTCAGCATTTCACATCACCCTTGGACACGATGGAAACTTGAAGCACTCTAAGGTCAAACGAGAGAGCCTTAGAAGAGTTTCAAGATAATAGAATTTAGGGTAAACTTCAGAGATATTTACTGATAGTTATAATCCTCGAATCAAGAGAAGATAGAAGTTGTTACGAATTTTTCTTCACACTCTATAATTTTGTTAAACTCTTGAAAAACCTCCTTTTCACATTAAGCCGTCCATGCTTTATTTATTTTTTTCATTTAGTAAAAGTATGGGTCAATACCATCAAAAATCCTAAACTCTACCCATTTTATATTGTGTTGCTAATGTTGTGTTGTCAAAAATTCTGAATTATATCAATTGTGATACCAAAATTCTCTAGCACCAAAAATGCTAGAAGCCTCAATCGAGCCGGGAAGGCCCGGTCGAGCCAGGACGACGATAAATGAATTTGCATGAATGCCGGTTATGCGTAAGCATGATGTGTTGATGTGTTCATTGATAAGTCAAAGGTATATTAATCGACATCATGTATTGGGTCAAGGCATGGCAAGTAATTTGCTATTTATCTGTCATCAACGCTAATTGCGAGTGTTGTACTTGTTAGGCTTTGATGATGAGATGCTTTCTTAGTAGAGAATTAGTAATTTTACTTACTGAGTTTTCTCCAAAACTCACTCTCTTATCTTTTAATCTTGTAGACATGGAAGTCTCACATCAGTTTTTTGGAGCTAAAGTCACGCTATAGGAGATAGGAATTTCCCTGGCCTATGTAGAAAATTGTAGTGTGATGTAAAAAGGAAAGAGAGCCCATAGAGAAAGGGCTTGTAAAAGTACTCTTGTAATATAAAGTAATGTGTTTTATGTGATGTATGTTCTTGTCTTCAAACTGTTATTTGTCTAGGGAGTTTGTTCCTTCACGCTTCCGCATGTGTTTAAGAATAAGATAAAAAAAAATCGGGACGGCGACAAGCCTCGAACGTAGTGAAAAAAACCCTTGTTACTCGTGATCTTGGAGATTAAGTTAGGGTCATGACACAATCTACTCGTTGGACTGGATCTTGCTTAGAAGATCTAATTACTTCAAGGTTGTAGAGGATGAAGCTTCCCTTAGATTCTAATGCCCATACAGCAGTTTAGGTTTCCGTAAGTCGAGTACTTCAATTCGGAAAGAATACTTTACCTCAAGTTTATGTTCCAAGAAATCCAAATCTTCAAGAGATATTTTGGACAACTTTCCTTTGGAACTCCTTATATATAAGGTAAGGAATCCAATCAATCACAACTAGCCATTGCACAAATATATTACCTCCTTCCTAGTCATGATAGAACAATTAAGGAAGGGAATAATTAAGCAACAACTTTGATTTTAATTGATAACATCTTATCACATCCTATCAAACTTTTTACTTGAAAAATACTTATCATCATAATCAAAGTCTTTACTGCAAATAAGTTTTGTTAATCTTCAAAATTACTCAGGGAATGTTTTCTCAGCATATTCTGCATAATTGCCAAACAAAATGCTTGAATTTGGATTGTGTGTTTGCCTACCATATTCTATTCCATAGCGCTTTAGGGGTTTGAAAATATGAGGAGGCTTGGTCTTGATTTATATCGCTCTATTTGTCTCGTATGCAACCATATGCACTTTTCACTATAAATATGCCAGCTTTAGTTGGCGCCCACCCTATTTTATCCTCCTGTAACAAAGAGCTTAAGAGGATGTTAGAATCTCTTCTACTAGTTCTCAATCAATCACCTCCCTATTTCTTTGTTCATTCCATTTTGTTTCCTTTCTTTCTATCAAGTGAATGTCGTTTGAAAATTATGGCACTCCTACTTTACTTATTTGGTTTAAACTTTAACAAATAATATAGCTTAAATTCTAATTAATAAAATCAAATTAGACTTAGCATCACATTTTAATAAATGGTTAGAATATCTTGGATTAGTTTCATCATCATAATATGCATAGATTTAGATGCACCCTAGATAGGATTAGTTTATAATCTCTAGTTTTTGGGGGTGCATGACCGAAGACTTAATAACAAGGCATTGTTTACGTGACCCTCCCAAAAATTCAGTTTCTAGGAAAGAGTCTAGAAGTATTGCTTGAAAGACAGTCCATACGATTCATCAAAACGATGGTTCAAATAGTCCATCAAATGTCAAACCCAACCAGACCATCAATAAAAGTGTAGGCTTTCCAAAGCTCATACCTCACGTGACGTTAGATTTTTCATGTTTTAATTCTTTAATGGCCTAAGTAAATCTTGGAGTCGCCACTAACTTATTTGGGGTCTATTAGAAACCAATCAAGACATGGAAGGGTTATATCGATTCCTCCATAACCAAAAATTTTAAGTTGGGGACTTAATTATACTAATGTTATTATTAAAACCCTTGTGGCACCACTAACCTTTTTTTTTTTTTTTTTTGGTCAGTCCTACGCTAATCCTATTCTAACACTCACTCTCAAACTTTTTGCCCTGCCTCCTTGCAGGGCGTGGGAGTCGAAACCCACTCCTGAAATGAAATCGTCCCCACCCCAATCCCCCCTGAGAAGGTGGGGATTTGAACCCCCAACCTCCCCCTTCCAAGATGGAAGGGTGGCCACTGGGCGAACCCCCAGTGGTTGTGGTACCACTAACTTGAAAGGTTATTGTCTAAGTAGTCAAGCGCGTTTTTACCAATTATGACCTTAAGATATCAAAGTCGCCAAGTGATCATGCATATATTCACAAGGGGTTTATTATAATCCTGAACTAATCCTAACCATTCTAGAAAGAAAATTAACAAACAAGTTATCGAAGTGCAATGTGGTGATAAAACAACTAAGTATTGAAAGTGCAAGCATTAGGCACACAAATATCATAAGGACTTGCGGTAAGGAATGAGAAAGAAAACTCGATACTCATCAGGCAAATAAAATACATGGCCACATTTTTAAGCCTCGGGATATGAACCACCATAAGTCTGAAATTAGGGACTAGATTCTATTTAAGGTAAGCCTAGTTCACTCACTATTCAACAAACCAACAAGCAATCGATTAACTCCAGCCACTTCCTAATCAAACTAGGGATTTATTAATCGAAGGGAATGAATATTTTGTGTTTGCAAAGTAGTAAGATAACATCATTGATTCCTAATTATACTATAATTATCCTTCTAATCTACTCGCTAAAAGATCATGCCTTCCTAATCAAGATTGAAAAAAACATTTCATCATCAATTCGATCACCTCCTAATCAAACTGTGGAAATATAATAATTATCATTAACCTCCATTTGTGTTCATAAAGCAGTAGACTAATATCATTATCCCTAATTAAATTATAATTTCCCACCTAAGCTAACCGCCGAAGAACATGCATATATGTAATAGAAAGGCAATCAAAGCATCCACGAACAAGGGTAATTGAACATTTCGATTTTAGCACACAAATCAACTAGCGATCAACCAAGCAATGGCATGAATCCACTAAGAAGAGAAGAAGTAGCATTTTCCCAAACAAATTCCTAAAATTTCTACCTTTGGATTTATTAAAAAGACATTAATATTATTATTTTTAATATTTATTATTTTTTAAATATTAAAAACCAGACCTAGGTCGGGCCGAGTTCTTGAACCCAACCTGAGAATAGAGACCGAGTCCTTTCCTAGGCTGTGATCATGACTGGGCTCCTAAATTGAGCCCAGTTGGATCAAGGCCTAGTTTCTTCTTTGGCTTGACCCTATTGGTGCCGGTTCGTGGTGTCAATCAAATTATGCCAAATTTCCATGATTTTGCCAAAATTGACTTTGGAATTGAGTTGATTTGGTTTAATCGAATTTCAATAGGTCTAATTAGCATTATTCATGAAGGACCGATAGGGCTCCTTGAGAATTGGTCCACCTGTCTCAAGCCCGATTTCTTAAAATTGGCTTGAATTTCAATGTTTTACGACTTTAGATCAAATGTCATGAAGGAAATTATCCTAAAGAATGATTTAAAATTTGCTGATTGATGGTCAAAATTCTGGATTTGATTGAAAAGTCAGTTTCTAGTCATTTTTTGTGAAAACTATTGATTACAAGTCTAATTAAGGGTGCATTTTTATCGCGAAAAACTCAATGATATATGAAAATACCTTATGGTAAAACATTTTCTAGGAATATGATTAATTTTCCTTTGTTTAGTAATATATGATTAAAAGTATTTTATGATGTTTAAATATTATTGGAAGATGATCTCAATCTCATTACTTTATTTTAGGCAAAAACAAGTTTGAATTTTTAAATTTTAAATTTCTAAAATAAAATCAAATTTTTAACTATTTTATTTTTCTCTTTTTATTTTTATTTTATTTTTCAAAAAATTGATTTTTAAAATTATTTTAAATTTTCCTTTTCTTTTCTTTCCATTTGCAATTTTCTCATCCTCTATCTCTACCGAGTAGCGACAGCCACAAGCAAGCTTTGCCTCGCCTAGATAGGGCGAGCCGTGAGCTTGTCGATCTCGACGAAGCTCGAATTGGCGAGCTTGGGCTTGCCTAGATCGGCCAAGGCTCGAGTTTGCTGGCTTGTGTCTTGGCCACTTGCTGGGCTGCTGATAGACGCGGAGGCACACAGCCAATGGAGGAAGAAGGGGGAAGAAGGAGAAAGTAAAAAGAAAGAAAAGAGAAAAGAAGGAAAAAAAAAAAAAAAGATAAGGAAAGAAAAGAAAAATCAAAATCAAAATCAAACATAAAATAAGTAAATATTTGATTTTTAGAAAAATTAATTTATAAGAATAAACTTTTCATTGATCAATGACCCTTAGACTGAGAGCACAAGTTTTGGTAGGAAAACATTTTTTTGTTGAGTAGGAAAATATTCTTTGTTGACTCATTTTTCTAAACGAACTAAATGCAAGAAAATAAGGAAATTTTTTTCCACAAAACAAACCCACTCTAAGCTTGAAAATAATAGAATTGATGATTTTTTGAAGTTTTCAGATTTTTGAAAAAATGTTGACAGGTTGATATCAGGGGTTGACCAAAAAGGTAAACCAAGGAATTAATGTCTAAGTTTAAATAAAATGTGATGAAGCTTGAAAAATGTTGAAAAACACTTAAATCACTCTTTTTACCCTAGGAAATGGGTCATGTGGCAATCAAAAATCCATAATCTCGAATTTTTATTATGTGACCTACCAGCTAAAATCAGGTGTTAATAAATTTCATAATTCCAAAGAATGAGATAATGCCAAGCCATTGCAAATTTAAAAATTTTAAGAAGCCCATCACGTGTGACCAGAGAAATAGCACCTGAATCAATCTCACTTCACTTGCACCCTAATCTAACTATTATTTTCATGCCTAAGAAGCATTTCCACCACTTGGCTCATGTTGGGTCTGGCGTTTCTATCTTCCTCCATGCACTTGAGCGCGACCTCGATCAAGACCTCCATTTGCTTCAAGTTGTAATCGCCCCTGAGCGCAGGATGCACCATCTCTTCCAGACGGGACCCCGTCCTCCCGAGTCCCTTCATCTTATTCCTCACCCACGGGACAAGCCGGATTTGCTTGGCATCCCCTCCACTCTCTAATGAGTCGACACTCGTCGTTGGGCTAATTCCGGTCACCATCTCTAACATGACAATCCCGTAGCTATAGACGTCCACCTTGGATGTGATGGGCAGATTTGAGACCCAGTCGGGAGCCATGTACCCTCGGGTTCCTCTAATTCTCGAGAATCCGGAATTCGTCACCTTCCCTCGGTCCATTAGCTTGGAAAGCCCAAAATCCGCAACTTTGGGTTGGTAGTCGGAGTCTAAGAGTATGTTCTGAGGCTTCACGTCGCAATGCAGAACCCACTCCAAGCACTCCTCGTGGAGATAAGCTAAACCCTTCGCGGTGCCTACCGCGATGTCGAACCGCCTCTTCCAATGAAGCTCAGGTGACGACAAGTTCTGTGCCAGTGATCCGCGTTCCATGAACTCGTATACCAATAGCCTGTGCTTTCCCTCGGCACAGTAACCCCACATCCCGATCAAATTTATGTGGTTCACCCTACCGATCGTGCTAGCCTCGGCCAGAAAATCGGCCTCTCCAGTTGTGGCATTGCTGAGCACCTTCACTGCGACGACCCGATCATCTGGCAATACGGCCTTGTACACGATCCCGCCTGCGCCTCTCCCGATCTCCTTGCTGAAATTCCTCGTTGCCTTCTTGAGCTCGTTGTAGGTGAACCGCTTGAACCCGGTTGCGGCATTTAGGTGGCTCTGGTGCGCGGAAGTGACGTCTTGCTGGTTCTTGATCAGGAAGAACCACACCAAGAACACCACCACGATCTCGATCCCTCCCACCACGCAGGCAAACCAAAGCATGAAGTTCAACGGCCCGTTTTTGCGTTTCTTGGAGTAAGTCCTGTCCAAGACCTTCACCTCCGGGGTGGGAGGGCAAGTGTACTGAATCCCCTTCACCAGCTGGTCCACGGTGAAGGTCTTATTCTTGGGGACTTTGATGAAGAACTCGCCGGCGTAGCTGGGCAAGTTGTGGCCATTCAGGAGCTCGATCTTGGGGTAGCAATTAAACGTGCCGCCGGAGTCCGATACGATGTACTGGAATCCTCGGCAGTTGCACAGGCTCAGGCAAGTCTGCCGGCACTTCGCGAGAGTGGTGTTAGTGTTAGAGATGATGCTGTAGTCGTAGCCATAGAAATCGACGTACTGGAGCTTCACGAACTCGATCTCGTCGGCGACACACCCGTTGGAGAAGGTGAAATCGGGCATGTAACCGGCCGACCAGTCGCCCAGGACCTTGGGAACGTACCCAGGCACGCAGGAGCAGCTCCGACCCTTGGTCGGGTCGTAGCTGCAGAGGCTGTTGTTGCCGCACACGCCGTGGATGAAGCAGGGGATGCTGAGCGCTTCCCACGTCACGGCCCAGACAGTCGAGCCCAGCTCGCGGCTGTAGACCCGCAAGTTGCCATCAAAGTCGAGGGTCATCCTTCTCTGCGTAGCCGTGACGCCGTAATCGGAGGTGTAGAACGAGTAGCTGTCGGAGGACTGGAAGCGGCCGAGCGGGTCGAGCACAGCGATGCGGCTGCTGTTGTAAAGGAATCGGCCAAGCTGAGTGCTCAGGAACCACGGGTAAGGCTAGTAGACGCTCGAGATCGACGGGCCGTCGAAGAGGAGGCGGAGGACATTGTCGTTGTCGAAGTAAAGCTTGTAGAACCCGGTCGAGTAGTTGTACCGGCTCCGAGCAGAGATCAGGAATGTTTTTCCAGTGAAGGGCTGCTGAGGGAGGAGGGTGTCGGTCGGCGAGTCGAAGCTCTGCCACAGGACGCCGCCGCTGCCGTCGGTGAGGAAGAGGTTCCCAGTGTCATTGAGGCGGAGCTCGGCGGTGGAGGGGGAGCTGGTGCCGGAGGACCAGACCTCGGCGCCGGCGTCGGTGAGGACGAGGTTGCCCGAGTTGAGGAGGGATAAGGTGGAGCGGCGGCCGTTGACAGGGGCCTGACGATTGGCCATCCAGACGGGCGTGCAGGCGGCGCCGGAGCAGGGGGGGTCGCTGAACCAGACGGCGAAGCTGTAGGCGTTGTGGCCGACGGGGAAGAAGCCAGCGGAGAAGGCGCCAGAGGGGGAGACGAGGAGGTCGTCGGGGTTCTCCACGGAGAGGGATGCGCGTTTGGCGAGGCTGGGCAGCGCCGAGGTGGAGAGCCGACAAGATTGGAGGAAGAGGGAGAGGAAGAGAGGGAGGAGGAACGAGGATGGCGGAGCCATTAGGACTCGGCGGCGAAAGGCCGGTGCAGTGAATCTCGGCTAGGACATATGTTTTATATATATATATATATACACCCAGTAGAATAGTGTGTGAAAATGTTGACGGCTCCGCGTCTGGAAAGGTTTCTCGCCTTGTGGCCGACATTGACCATGGCGTCCGTCGTCCATTCATGCACTATACAGCCACACGCGTCAACGGTCGGTGAGATATCGTCCCCAATGGTGAATAACCAAACACATGTTTCGCGGAAAATGATTATCGACAAATACTTTTCACCAAAGATCTTATCTTGGTTTTTTGAGTTAATTCGATTCCGTGATGACTTGGATAAGAAACAATGCGTATGGAATGAATTACTAAAGCTAATTGAACTGAAAGAATAAAGAATTACAAATAAGAATGATGAATTGATAAATTGAATAATAAAAAATTATTAAGTATGATTGATTGCGGATCCTTTACAATTAATTCTATTCGGACTTATATAGCCCCATACAAAGTATAATCGTGGATGTGAGGTTATCTTTTAAATCATAAATTGGACTACTCCCCAAATTCTTGGTGTTGACTTGATTGCCTCTTTGGGGCCAAAATTGGCTTATCACGCCTAGAATAAAAAGAAAGCCCATTAAGCCTAGTTTGTAAGAAAGCAGCCAATTATCAGAGTTATCGAGGGTTCGGAATTAGTAATTGCTCAAGAGTAAAGCGATAAGAATGGAGACCGCTTCAAGGGTTTGGTGCCAACGATACTGTGGATAAGGTAATACATTTATTGGTGCGATACCGAAGTTTCCGGAAGCGATTTGAAATTGAAGATAATAACTACGTTACTTGTAAAACTAGCTATAAATAGACAAAGAGACACAATTATATAGGACCTTTTGACAATCAACGATCATAAGGACACTTGTCTATGGACCGATCTAAAGATCAATCTTGAACCAATCAGCCCAATCGGGAAAGTTGACTAGGGAACAGCCATGGTTCAATTGAAGGATTAGCCATGAGACAATCTAGGGATCTTAGTGAATCAATCAACTGATCAAACAAGTTGATTAGAGTTATTTGACCATGGATCGACTGCTTGACCATGAGGGCCGGTCATGGGAAGATCATGCACCGTTAAGGATCAATTAATGGACGTTCATGGATTGATCCCACATCGTCAAGTAGCAATCATGGAATATCCCACATGGTCACGCACTGGCTGTGGATAACCATGGAATGATTCCGTTTGACTATGTATTAGTCGCAGATCGATCGATCCCCTGCAATCGTATAACAATCGAGAATCGACCATGGATCGGCTATACTCGAACATGGATTGGTCACGGACCAACCATGGACCATTGCAAAAGATCATGGATCAGCCATAGATCCAATCGTGAGCCTAGTCAGTCTGACCACAAATCCAATCCAGGCCATGAGCCTGACCCTATGCCAAGCCATGCACTAGCTCCAAGCCCAATCAGTTGAGTTAGGGCATGGTCAGCCCAGCTTTGAGTTCAATCAACTCAACTTTGAGCCTGGCCGATCCTGGCCATGCGCTGGCCATGAAGCCCGTCAAACAAGCCACCAACTTATTTTCACTAGGCAAACTAGGCCCCAACTAGCCTAACCTGGCCATGAATTACCCACAAATATTGGTTTGGATGGGGTAGTCGATTGTGAATGAACATGAAACCTCTCGCCCGATGATGTTAGCACTTCCATCAGCTTCCTTCTCGTGTTTGCAAAATGTTCTTTGGAAGTTAGTCCATAAATGAAAAGAATGGCTCATCAACTCAAGTGGTAAGGAGGTGGATTGTATGATTACACGTGACAACTTAAATGGCAAGCTACTCGAGAAACAAGAAACATGTGATCAAAATCCAAAACTAATGGTGGCCAAATCTTAGTTGACTTTTATATATATATATATATATATATATATATATATATATATATATATATATATATATATATCGTGTTTGCAAAATGTTCTTTGGAAGTTAGTCCATAAATGAAAAGAATGGCTCATCAACTCAAGTGGTAAGGAGGTGGATTGTATGATTACACGTGACAACTTAAATGGCAAGCTACTCGAGAAACAAGAAACATGTGATCAAAATCCAAAACTAATGGTGGCCAAATCTTAGTTGACTTTTATATATATATATATATATATATATATATATATATATATATATATATATATATATATACTATTTTGAAGGCAGATGGGTCAGCCAGATGTAAGCATGGTATTTCTTTAACATGAGCCTTAATTTGTTTGACTATATTAGTATGGACAGAAGTCCATGGTGGAGGATCTTTTTGCAATCTTTGGTGTAAGGGTTTATAAAGGATATTTATATTAGGGAAGAAATCCAAAATATAATTGAGACTCCCTAAAAACCTTTGCAATTGTGTTTTGTCTTTAATCTCATCTGGGAATTTATCAGTAAAGGAAATCGATCTTTCTATTGGAGTTATGGTGTTTAAATGAATGTAATGACCTAAGAATCTAATCTTGGTTTTAAAGAGTGCAATTTGAACCAAACAGAGCTTTCCTTAACAAAGAATTTAATTTTGAAAACAACAAACAAATCAGAGAATGGTTCTTCAAAACCTTTGCTGATAAAGCAAAAGATATCAAGCAAAAATATTACGACTACATGAACGAATATGAAGTCCATATATTTTTCTTTGATTGGTTAGAAGAACAATTTGTTGAACCAAAAGAAATTGTTGTTTTAGACCATCATTATAAGTGGAAACTTGATAATGGTGAAACCATAAAATCCAACCATCCACCCCTTAGGAGAATAAAAATACAACATGGAGAAAGCGAGGTTACTGCCACTCCTTTTAGGGTTCCTGACAAAGGAGACTCTCTTTACACCCATAAAGTTATTGAACAAGACATTAAATGCTACTCTTGCGGAAGAAAAGGTCATATTTCAAAATACTGTAGAATTAATAAAAGAATGAATGAATTATCATTAGATGATAACACTCTACACCAGCTTAATAACATCTTTATAGAAAATGATGACACTTCTTCGATGAACTTCTTGATGAAGAAGGTCTTCAGTTAAATGAAATAGAAACCTCTTTTGATTCTGATTATGAAGACTCCTCACCTGACAAACCCATTCCTGAAATAAACATGTTAACTAAAGAAGAAGAATTTCTCCTTAGCACTGCCGATAAAATAACAGATCCAGAGGCTAAAAAAGAATACTTAGATAGACTACATTCCTCCATGAATATTGTCACTAATTCCAATACTTCCTACAATCTCAAAGACATTTTAAATAGGAACAAAAAACAGTTTTTCAAAAAATCTGATTATGTCATAACCACCGAAGAAAGAGATGTTCCTCTTTCTAATTCTTATGAAAAAAATGCATATTCTTAATAAAGAGTCCATCCATAAACATAAACAAAAATACAATTACATTCATATAGGATTAGTCCAAGTAGGAATCAAACCTCTTACAAAAGAAGGTCTTAATACATCCATTCTTTTAGTCTTAAGAGATTCACGTCTCTTGAACTATGATGAATCTATTCTCGGTACTGTAGAGACAAGCCTCTGTAAAGGGTCAATACATTTTGACTGTTACCCCAATTTCTCAGTTTCTCTTAAAGATAAGAATATCCTTAGAGCCCTCACACTTCAAATTAAAACACGCAATTACAAAGTGGCAGATGGATCTATTTCTTTAGCCCTTGTCTATAGGATCCATTACAAAGCCATGGCCTCCGCCTTTGGAGAAAATGCTTTTAAACATAGTCCTAGAGGAGAAACACTTCTTCTCCAAACTGATATTTCTAGAGCAAATACCACAATTCCCAGATCTATTAGTTGGAATCAAGTTACTTTACCAGAACAATGGGAATTAGAAAACCAAATTCCCCAACAAATTGTTCAAAATACATTACTATGATGTATTCAGAATAAGCATTGAAGATTTCATTCATAATTCTTTGGAATTCAGAAGGGGCATTTTTGAGACCGAATGGCATAACATTCCATTCGTATTGGCCAAAAGGGACTGTAAAGGCTGTCTTATATTTATCATTTTCACTGATTTGTATTTGCCAGAATCCTGACTTCATGTCGAATTTAGAAAATATTTTTGACCTACATAATCTATTTAACAAATCTTTTAACTAAATATACAATACAAGCTACCGAAGCTTTAATAATAAAAGATCAAATGTCCTACAAAACATCTTTTCTTTTAGTCAAGAATATGAGACAACGGGTAATTCTTGGAACACCTTTCATACAATTAATTCAACCTTTTTTTCAGTTACTAATGAAGGTATTGAAACTCATGCTTTAAACAGAAAAATCACCTTCAATTTCATAACAAAACCACAAAGAGAAGCTTAAACATTTTACAAGAACATTCTATTTCTGAAATCAATTGCCTTATAAAAGACAAAGAAAACCAGCTTGAATTCTTAAAAGAAGACTTAGAATTCAAAAGAATAGAAGAAAATCTTATAAAACCAAATGTTATTCTCTACAAAAACACATAGAAAAAAACCATATGCTCTACTTTACCCAACGCTTTTTGGGAAAGAAAAAAACATATTGTCGATTTACCTTATGAACATGATTTTTCTGAAAACAAAATACCTACAAAAGCTCGTCCTACACAAATGAACCAAGAAGTTCTAAAATTTTGCCAAGCAGAAATACAAGATCTTTTGAATAAAAACTCATTAGAAAAAGTCAATCACCGTGGAGTGTTTACGCTTTCTATGTCAATAAAAATGCTGAACTAGAAAGAGGAGTTCCCAGATTAGTCATTAATTATAAACCCTTAAATATAGCCCTTAGGTGGATAAGATATCCGATACCCAGCAAAAAAGATTTGTTAAATAGATTATGTAGGTCAAAAATATTTTCTAAATTCGACATGAAGTCAGGATTCTGGCAAATACAAATCAGTGAAAAGGATAAATAAACTAAATATACAATACAAGCTACCAGAAGCTTTAATAATAAAAGATCAAATGTCCTACAAAACATCTTTTCTTTTAGTCAAGAATATGAGACAACGGGTAATTCTTGGAACACCTTTCATACAATTAATTCAACCTTTTTTCAGTTACTAATGAAGGTATTGAAACTCATGCTTTAAACAGAAAAATCACCTTCAATTTCATAACAAAACCACAAAAGAGAAGCTTAAACATTTTACAAGAACATTCTATTTCTGAAATCAATTGCCTTATAAAAGACAAAGAAAACCAGCTTGAATTCTTAAAAGAAGACTTAGAATTCAAAAGAATAGAAGAAAATCTTATAAAACCAAATGTTATTCTCTACAAAAACACATAGAAAAAAACCATATGCTCTACTTTACCCAACGCTTTTGGGAAAGAAAAAAAACATATTGTCGATTTACCTTATGAACATGATTTTTCTGAAAACAAAATACCTACAAAAGCTCGTCCTACACAAATGAACCAAGAAGTTCTAAAATTTTGCCAAGCAGAAATACAAGATCTTTTGAATAAAAACTCATTAGAAAAAGTCAATCACGTGGAGCTCGTTCGCTTTCTATGTCAATAAAAATGCTGAACTAGAAAGAGGAGTTCCCAGATTAGTCATTAATTATAAACCCTTAAATACAGCCCTTAGGTGGATAAGATATCCGATACCCAACAAAAAAGATTTGTTAAATAGATTATGTAGGTCAACAATATTTTCTAAATTCGACATGAAGTCAGGATTCTGGCAAATACAAATCAGTGAAAATGATAAATATAAGACAGCCTTTACAGTCGGATGCCAACGAATGGCTCTCGATCTATGAGTATGTTCTTACAAAGACTATCTATACCTTCCCACTGGCTCTGATACCATAAAGGGGTTAAGATCGGAGTACTATATGAGAGAATAAACAAGTATAAGAGAGATTATCGGACAGATCAGACAAAGGCAAAGACAAAGTCATTGCTGAAACTTCCAATACATCACCAAAGCCAACAGGCTTAACACCCATCAAGACATGGCTCCAAATGGCAGAACTTGTTGGACCAGATTGCAATCAACCCTTTTGGAAAGAAAAATTCTTAGCCGGTTTACCTCAAATTATAGGTGACCAAGTTAGAGATAGAATTAGAGAAGAATACGGTGGCCAAATACCTTATGATCTTCTTTCCTATGGAGAAATAGTCTCTTATGTTTACGAGACAAGGAACACAAATGTGTAATACGATTAAATTACAAAGACAACTCAAAGAAGAACAGTCTCTCACTAATAGAAGTTTAGGAGACTTCTGTGCTCAGTATGATCCCTCTTATAATGAAAAAACAAAATCAAAATGCAAAGGAACTTGCCCCCCTGAAAAAGAGACAAAAAAACATAGTAATAAACCTCAACCTCATAGAAATAAACGTAGACACCAGAATAATGTAAACCATCATCTCTTCCATCTTCATCCTCATCTCTTCCATCCCCAAGCTCTCTTACCTTGTATCCCCTGGTTTCAAAGTAAGTTAGTTTTTCATATACACAGTTTTATACAGGGTTACCAACTTACATCATAGTTGGTTAACTATTTCTTGTAATACAAACATCGATAATCTCTGGAGTGCGGATTACCGCCCTAGTGGATGACTTGATGCTTTAAATTTCTGCATCTTTCAATACATGTAAACTTTCAGTTTATTCAATACAAGTTCATACCACCTTCATGGTTGGTTTTTGTTTATGCATACTCTTACTTTATATTTTATATATATATATATATGGTAAGATAGGGGTTTGGCTTGGAGAACAAGTAACCCAACATGCGACCAAATCCAAAGCTAATTCTAACCCCAAATCTTGGAGCATTTAAGGAAGGCGTGACTTCTCCACTTAGGTGGCAAGATAGAGATATGGTAATGATGATTAGGAGATTCACCTTGGAGAGTAAGTTAGGCCAAGTCATCATCATATGGTGGCTGATTAGCTAAGTGGACCAATAAGAAGAATACACCAAGGACCCTTAGGACTTTAGAGCATCACATAGCCTAGATAGGCATGCCACTTCTTCAAGATAGGCATGCCACCTCAAGAAAGCTAATTAAGCCACGTGTTAAGGTCATTTAATGAGGTTGAGCCTGTAAATAGGGCATTACCCTTCAATTTTCGCTATCCTTAACTCACTTCTTCCTCTCCTCTCCTCTTGCACACTCTCTCTCTCCCTCTCCTCTCTCTCGACGATACTTGCCCGTAGCCCTCACCGTTTAGCCATTCCTTGGCAAACCGACCTTGATTCATCAAAAGTAAGTAGAATTCCTAACCCTTGGCTAGGCAATGTGTTACATTGTTGGGTTTAATCGTCTGCTCACCCATGTGTAGTTGTGTGCATGATGAGGATTGATTTTTGTGTGGTTTGCTCATGTGTTGATGTCTATAAGTTGAATCAAGCTCTGGGTCACAGACAAGTCTTGTTTGGTCTCGAATCGGCATTGAGGTGTGGCAGACCAAACCTCGCTTAGCCTTGGATCAATTTTGAGGCGAATCAATTCTTATCCTCGCTTGGCGTTGAGTTGGCCCTTAGGCATGTTGGTTCGAGCCATGAGTCTTGCATTGCACTCAACATATTAGTAGTTATGATACTACAGGTTATAACACATACACACACACTTGCATGAGCACGCCTTATGGCCTTGTTTGTATAAGCTAAGATAAAAAGATAATAAATCAGATTGTGCGATGCATCATGTGTGGTCACATAAAGGAAAGATAAATGTTGTCGACGCATCTTGGCTACGCTAAGGACAAATCCTTGAGGGGGATGGTCTAGAAGCACGCCCCAAAGAGGTCAATATTGGTTTGGGATGAGGGATGGTCCAAGAGCACCCATGTACCCTAAACAACACATGACATTTCCTCGTTCATGAGAACATGAATGAAAGATAAAAGCCATCGACACGTCTTGGTAGTAGTTTCCGCTATGCCAGGGCAAATCCTTGAGGAGGATGGTCCAAGAGCACATCTTTACCCCAAACAACGCATGACGTTGTCTCGTTCCTGAGAACAGGATGCCCAATGGATTTCGAATGCCCTATAGATTTCGAATGCCCAATGGTTTTTGGATGTCTGATGGATTTCGAATGCCCGTGCATGTTTCTATGTATCAGTTTGATGATTTTGGCAGTGCTTGCATCACAAGTAAGCCGAATTGTTCACATGCACATACTCAAGATATTGCAATGGATTTGCTATTGAGTTGCCATCGATGTCTGAATGAGGTTGAGATTCACATGCTTGATTCAATGATGAGATGTCCTCCTAACCGAGGTTTAGTAATTTTACTTATTGAGTTTTCGACTCACCCCATTGTTTTTCCTCAAATTTGTAGGTATGGAAGTCTCATCCCTTTGGAGTTGAGACTTTGCTAGAGGAGATAGGAATCCCTTGGCCTTCAGTTGATAGAAAATTAATGTAAATAAGAAATGCACCCATAGAAAAGGGCTTTTAAATATACTAACGCTGAATAGAAGTATTGTGTTTCGTGCTGTGTTTTCCTTACTTATCCGCATGCTAATAAGACCAAGATAAAAATCAAAAATAAAAAAGGGTTGGCAACACGCCTGGGACATCGCAACAATAACCCTCATCAAGTCATTACACGTAAGGTGGGGACATTTATGGAATTATGAAAGTTGAGCGAGGGCAAAGTTAAAAGAAGAAAAATGATATACGCACTAGAATTCTTAAAACTTGTTACAAAAATGCAATTGAGTCCTAAAATTTGCAAAAAGTGTAATCAACTCCTTCCATTAACTCCGTTAAACTTCACTGATGAAAAATGCTGATGTGAATTTTTTAATATTTTCTCCTTCCTACATAGCGATGACGTGGCTAAAATACAAAACATAAAGTTGAAACAACCTTATTTTGGTCCAAATATAATTTTTAATACAAATATATAAATTAAATTTAAAAAATAAGCTAAATTTAAATGAGTACAAGTTTTGGCTCACCGCCTAGTTTTTCTTCCTCCTTTTTTTTTATAAAAGAAAAATAGCTTATTTTTTATTTAATTTAAATAAAAATTTATTAAAAAAATCATATTTAGACCAAAATGACGTCGTTTTTTAGCTATGTTATTGTACGTAGGAGAGAAAAATATTAAAAAAAGTTACATGGCATTTTCGTTAGTCAAATTAGACGAAGTTAATAGAAAGATTTGATTGTACCAATTTGACAAGTTTTAGAATTTGATTGCATTTTTTGTAAGTTGTACGACTCAATAATACTTTGTAATAAATTTTAGGAATTTCAGTAAATATATCAAAAAAAAAAAAAAATGCTTTTGGGTTCAGAAAATGCTCAAAGTTCAAAGCACCTTCAGACCTACCTTAAGCCAAAGACCTTTAGGAATGCAATCACATCTTCTCAAAACTCTCCATAAAATTTGCCAAGCGTTACTTACATTTGCCCAAGAGGCTTCAGAGGCCCAAGGGGCTTTGGAAAAGTGTTTCCAAACACACCTGACAATTGCAATGTTTTATGGAAGGTCCAGGCATATGGGCCAAACAATGTAGCAGTTATTTGATGTGGACACTCTACATACAATAAATCTTCGTTTTAAGGAAAATGACTAATGATCTCTAAACTTTGGTTCAATATGCAATATGGTCCCTTAGTTTGTTCAATATAGTTTTGAACTTTACCTTAATGTATAATGTCATCCTTGAAAAGTTCAAGGATGACATTGTAGTCTCTCAACGTTTTATACATGTTCAATATAATCCTTGGATTATATAAAAATGTTCAATATTATCCTTGCATTAATTCAAGTTAGAGAATAAGATTGAACATTTTAATATAGTCTAAAACTAAATTGAACATGTACAAAACATTTAGGGATTGCATTGAACAAATTAAAAGTTCAAGAATCACATTACATATTGGGTTAAAATTTAGAGATCACAGTGAACAAATTAAAAGTTCACATATCACTTAAGTCAAAGTTCACTAATAATTCATGTCATTATGCCTTCATTTTAACAAGTGCCTGCTTGTCCTAAGGTGAATATTTGAGATCACCATATTCCAATTTCCCAGACTGACAAGGGATCAGCTATTAAAAAACAGGTGCCACATGTCCATACCGTCACTTCCCTAAGAAGTTAAAAAGCATCTAGAAATATACTGACGCCTTAGGTATGCTCAAATAATTGTTTGCCTACTCGAGATTAGCCTGGTTTGGTTGGTCGCGCTTCACACGCGATATCTATCAATTAGAGAAATGTCAAATAGAGCCTATTCAAAAAAAATTTAAACTCGTCAAAGAATGGACGGCCAAAATATAAAATAAAAAAAGGTCTCGTTAAATGTTTCTCCTAACTATTCAGGAAAAATATACTCATTGAATAAGATTTCAATACATAAATTTGTCCGTTTAATGTAGAGGATACTCGAGTTATAGGCATTTCGGATTTTCTTATAGTTTATAATCTAGCTAATTTAAAGTAATTTTTACTTTTTACATTTTAGGTTATAATTTTCAAAGAATTGTGGGCTTCCTGAATGGGCAAAAAGGAAATTCCTTGCTTGAGTCAGTCAAGCTATAAAAGAATCGAAAAATCCAAGATGTTGACCGAATCCAACATTGATTCGATTTGTTTTTTTTCACTACACATGCTTTATCTCTAACGATTTCTTGAACTTCTTCATGCCATGCACATACGTGTGTGTATGTATACATAGTGGGTTGCTCCGAAGTGGATCACCCAATTAAATTCTATGAGTTCAAGATTTGTGTGTAATTCCATTGTAAGATTGGGAGATTATATCGTGAGAAATTATAAAGCTAAACATTACGTTCTTTATTAGGTATAATTGGAGCTTGGGAAATACTGAGAATGTTTGAGTGACTGGAGTGTATGATTTCTTGTTTCGGTTAATCTATAGTTGAATTCATTACTGCTCTCCCCGTAGACGTAGGTCACTTCGACTGAACCACGTAAATCTAGTGTCCAATCACTCGCTTTTTGCAACAATTGGTATCAAAACCAGACTTGGTTGAGTTGAAGGGAAACGATGACGAAAAATGAAGAACAAGTGAGATTTGATAGATTTGATGGAAAATATTTTGGTTTTTGAAAGATGCAAACTGAAGATTATCTCTATTAAGTGAAACTGCACTTGCCCCTGTCTGGGGAGAAACTAGAGTCGATGAAGCAAGCTGACTTGAATTTGCTGGACAGATGAGCTATGGGTGTTATTTGGCAGACATTGGCTCGTAACATCACGTTTTACATCATAAAAGAGAAAACCACAACGAATTTGATGAAAGCCTTGTCGAATATGTATGAAAAGTCCTCTACGATCAATAAGATCTATTAAATGCGATGTCTATTTAACTTAAAGATGATTAAAGGTGCGTCAATTGCAAATCATGTCAATGAATTCAATTTAAATTCAATGTGATTGTTAGTCAATTGAATTCAGTTGAGATTGACTTTGAAGATGAGGTCTGAGTTTTAATTCTGTTATCCTCATTACTTGATAGTTGGAATATTACTAGTACTACTGTTAGTATTTTCTCTAGGTCAACAAGTTTGATATTTAATGGGGTTTGAGATTTAATTCTGAATGAGGACATCTATAAAAGAGAACCTAACGAACTTGTATATTCTGCTTTAGTAGGTGAAAACAGAGAAGATCTAGTGCACGTGTTAGCAGGAGTAATATAAATATGAACAGACATAATCAGTCTAGGATTGGCGATATTGTTTGTCGGGGCTATAGCAAGAGAGTGCATCTTAGAAGGAATTGCCTTAAACTGAAGAACGAGAAAAGTAAGGGAATTATAGTTGATTTTGTAGATGATTTTCCAGCTGTAGCAGATGGTAATTTAAATAATGCTGATTTTGTCTTATCTATCATTAATAATTCGTTGTTTAATAGATGGATTATAGATTTTGGTTGTTCTTTTCATACTAAATCAAATAAAAACTAGTTTATTATTTATCAGTGCATGTATAGTAATAAAGTATAGTTGAAAAACAACGTTGAATGCGATGTTGTCGGTGTTGGCAATGTTAGAGTTAGAATGCATGATAATATAATGAGGACATTGACTGGAGTGAGACATATTTCAAAATTGAAGAAGAACTCGATTTCCTTGAATGCCCTAAGTTCAACAAGGTATCAATATATTTCAGAATGTAGAATTTTGAAAATTGTATGAGGTGCATTGGTGATATGAACTTCAAGGTGAAACAATGGCAGATTTCAACATAGAGACATCAAATGCATTTATTCGAGAGTCTGAGTTGCGGGATATGCGTTTGAGGTACATCGACGAGAGAAGTCTGAAGGTTGTAAGTAGAAGAAATCTACTATGTAATTATATTGCTAACGAAATGAATGGCAGGTGTTGTGAATTAGATTAACGGTGGAAAGTTCAAATCAATATGACTGTCAAAGAAATTATGGAAAAAACAAAGTTAATTCACTTGAATGTTTGTAGCTTATCGCAGTTTCCTTCTAGAAAAAGTGTCAAATTTATGCTAATAGTTGTTGATGATTACTCGATGAAGACGTGGGTGTTTGTGCTTAGGCACAAGTTTGATGTTATTGTCAAGATCATGTAGTTGAGAGCTTTGATAATAAATAAATAAAAAATAAAAAAGAGAGAGAGAGACTGGTAAAACAATCAAACATGTGCGGACTTATAGTAGCATAGAATTTTACTTGAAATTGCTAAAGGACTTATACATGAAGGAAGGCATAGTGAAACATTGTACTAATGCTAACAAACCATACGTTATGGAATTGATGAGCAAAACATTACTAAAGACGGCACATCAAATGCTCTCTAATGGTGGTGGATATTCATAGTGAATGTGCTTAGTATGGCGAGCTGTCTTATGAATAGATCCCCATTGACTACGGTTGGATATTGAACTCCCGAAGATGTGTGGTCAAGTAATGTTGTTGATTATTCTATTATTAGAATATTTAGTTGCCCATCTTACGTTCGAGCGAGTGATAGTAAGCTCGATGGAAGGATACAAAAGTGCATGTTCCTAAGTTATGCACAAGGTGAGTGGGGCTATAAGTTATGGTGCTCGGAAATAAATTCACTAGAAGTTACATTTGTTGAGTCTTCAATATTTATGGCTAGGAGTGTTATTGGCAGTATTTATACAGATATGAACAGTGTTCAGCTTGAGATAGAGTTGCAACCAGAAATTTTTGAGGTAATAAGTACTGGTATGGTAATTGACACATATGGTGCTTATAGTGAGATGGAGCCTATAGAATCAACAGTTGCTACAACTGTTGATATTGATAAAGTACGTATTCGATCTCTTGATAGATATGGATGCAAAAATGGGTTTGCTTTATTTGCAATTAAGGAGGTTGGGTCGGAAAATTCTTACAAGGCAGTTAAAAGTGCATGTGAAGTTAGTGCTCTAATAAGATCCTCAATTATGGCAAATTTCAAACGAGGATTGAACTTGAAATATATATGTGGCGGTTGAACCCATTGTTGGCTATAAGAGAGTACCGGCAAAGTTTTTTTTTTTTTTTTAATCAAAGCGATTGTGACTTGGCTAAAATGTCGAGTTAAAGTGGAGATTGTTAAAATATGTTTCGAGTTTGAGCTTGTTAAATGAAACCGTTCGAGATAGATAATAATTTATGGACGTACGAAATTGAGCAAAGCAAAACATGATTAGTTTGTTTTTCAAGATTTGGAGTTGGTCTGTTATTTCTATGTTTAAGTCCAAAAGAGTTTGTTGGACTTTGACCGTGGAAATTGGATTTTCAAAGAAGTAATTTGAGTTGGTCTGTTATTTCTATGTTTAAGTCCAAAAGAGTTTGTTGGACTTTGACCGTGGAAATTGATTTTCAAAGAAGTAATTTGGAGTTGGTCTGTTATTTCTATGTTTAAATCCAGAAGAGTTTGTTGGACTTTGACCGTGGAAATTGGATTTTCAAAGAAGTGTGGGCTTATTGATTGGGCACAAACAAGGAAATTCCTTGCTTGAGTCGGTCAAGCTATGAAAGAATCGAAAAGCCCAAGATTTTAACCAAATCCAACATTAATTCGGTTTGTTTTTTTCGGTACACGTGCCTTATCTCTAAGGATTTCTGGAACTTCTTCATGTCGTGCACATACGTGTGTGTATATATATGGCGGGTTGCTCCGAAATGGATCATAAAGAAATATTGAAGCCCCGTTTTCAGGTGAGTGCTTAATGCGGATTATCTCGTGAATATTATTCATGAATTATATCGAAGAAGATGCAACTGTTCAAGCTAATTAAATCTTGTGAGTTCAAGATTTGTGTGTAATTTCATCATGAGATTGCGAGATTATTTCGTGAGGGATTGCGGGACTAAACACTATGTACATTATTAGGTATAATTAGCACTTGGAAAACACTAATAGTGTTTGAGTGACTCGAATGTATAATTTCCTTGTATCGCTTGATTTATAGTAGAATTCATTACTTGCTCTCTCCATAAACGTAGATTACTTTGATCGAATCACGTAAATTTGTTGTTCGATTTATTTTCTTATTATGTCTATTTTATTATTCGATCGCTTACTTTCCACAACAGTTTATTTTGGGCCCTTTTGTTGATACTGAGTTTGAAGCACTAAAAAATTTAGGAATGTGAAGGTTAAGTGTCGGAACAATACAACGCCAAAAAACACAATTCAAATATATTTGGTATCATTCCCATATTTGAATATTGAATTTTCTTTCACCGCTTGATAACCACCGTAAGTAATTGTTATGATAACAATGAACTTTCTAACAAATGACATGGAATAATGAAATTAATATGGAATTTCATGGTCGTATTTGCATATATCATTAGCAAATTTGAGAGGCATCGGTTATTTATTGAAAAGAAAATTGAAGATCCAAAATCATAAGCCAATTGTTTCATACATAATCAATTGAAATCAATGTTATCAACTGATAAAAGATGTTTCCATCAGCAACATACAAAATACAAGATAAAAATAGTATAAAAATATGACCAAAAGCATTTAGGAGAAGATACTAGCTCCCACTTGTAGAATTTGTTTCACACGTTGGGTGATAAGAGATATGCTCAAATGGCTCACATAGGGCTTTTTTGTTGAAAAACTTCATAGCTTTCATTAAGTAATAGCCTGAGAAAATAGAGAACTAGCTTCAAAACATAACAACTCCGAATGGATAGAGGGGGATAAGAGACTCAATTCAAAGGTAGGGCTTTATTGCGGTGGACTTTGACAATCCAATCTGTAACCCTATTAGACTCTCTTTTGCAGTGGGCTATATTCATAGACTAGAAATTCCTCAAGCGGGCTTGGGCCTCAACGATAAGAGCTCGTGCCTCCTAACCCGGTTGATCTATCAACCTGCTTATCTTCTTCACCAAATCAAAGTAATCTATCTCCAACTTAGAGGTCTTATCGCTGCACTTCAAATCTCCGTAGGGTTTCAACAATCGCCATGGCCTCAGCTTGGAACGCCGAAGCCACTAGCACCGAATAAGCAAATCTATCAATTAGTTTACCAAAGCCGTCTCAGAACACATAGACGACGGCTCCTTCCCCATATTCTTCAACAAAAGATCCATCCATGTTCAGCTTAAGCACATGGAGAGTAAGGGGTTTCCATACTAGAGATATACGCATTCGCTGGTTTGAAATTGCTTACTTTCCACTTACCTATCTGCTGATATGGCAACTTTTTGCCATGGCCGAGTAGATGAGAAGTTGAAGATTTGGCTTTTGAGCTTGGAAAACAAAATCATTAAGAGCCTTTCATATCTGCCAAAACAATAGAGTAAGGAATTAAAAAGAGACTAAGGTATGTTTGAAATTTGCGAGCCAATCTTCCATTTTATTCACTTCATGAACATGATTTTAATTTTTATTGCTGGGTTCTCCCAAATGTACTCCGTCAAAGGGCAAAGCGGGAATAGATATTTCTCACTGACACAGAGCACAAATAGCCTTTGGTAAAATTCTTCTTTTTCATAAATTCTCCTTGGTTACTAGTGCATTCTGTTATATCTAGATCTATCACCTAGAAAGGGGATGAACAGGTGATATTGTAAAAATTGAAAGAATTTAAATAAATATTGCAAAGGTACAATTTCCAGTGATAGAGAGTGCAATGGTCAGATCTTACCAGTGTGCAATTAATTCTATCATAATTAAAATAAAGAGATTAAGAGATAGAAAATTGCACGTAAAGATTATAGTGTTCTACTTTTGCAAGCCTACATCCACTCTCTTACACCGACAATTTATTGGCTGGATCCCACTATACGAACCAATAAGAGGTTATAAGATTTAAGCAATGAATGCTCAAGCTCATGTGAATAACTCTTCACACACTCTAGACCTCTAAATGATTACACAATATTGCTCACAAAGACAAATATATTTGATCGGAAACACTCTTCGGACTTTGAAATCATAAGCTTCGATTTTCTTGTGTTGCATTAATCTTTTCAGCTTCGAGACCTCATTTTATAGTCATCCCTGTCCAAGTTGACCGTTAGACATATTTCCTAGAGGATTATCTAGCCAATCTGTGACATTCTCGTTTCAACCTACAAGAAATGGCTGTAAATCCGGTATGCCGGTGGCAAGGATAAGCCATGGATCATTCCAAGATTCGGCCATATGCTGATTATGGATCGATCAAAGGAACGGTTATGGACCAATCCTATGACCACGATCATGGACTCGAGTGGTTCGGTCAATGGATGACTACCCGACCGTCAAGGTTGATCGAGAAATGGTCACGACCACCATGAATCAGTCGATGATCATGGATTGGTCCAAATGGTCATGTGCCAATCGCAAGTGATTCCGCTCGACCATACATCGATCGTGGACGACCATGGTTTGACTCGATATGACCATGTGTCGAGCATAAATATGACCGATCTTGAACAATCACATGGCAACAAGGAGTCATCTTGAATGAAGCCTACGGCTAATTGAGGATTCGGTCCAACCGACCAGAGTCGATCTAAGGGCCGGTCGTTAAGCCCGCACCTTAGGCCACCGATTTAGCCAAGAAAGGCCACTTGGCCTACGACCACTACACCAAGGGAGACTTAGCCATAAACCTTTGGTGTGTTGAAATGATCATTAGGGAATGTACACAAAAAGCCCTTACCCAGTCCCGGTTGCATTTTCAATGGCTTATTTCTTCACGATTGCCATGTTGCCAAGAAAAGGACAAATGGAATTCTCTAGAACACCCTAACTTCTTCATGAAGGAAGGTGACTCATCATTCCACTTAGATTTTTCTAGATATGGTAATGATTACCGAGAATTCACCTTAGGGATTAAGCAAGGTATCCAAACCAAATGTCCCAATAAAAATAGGACACATTGGAGCTAATTATGGCTATCCTATAGCCTTGATGTCACATTATATTTTAGGGTGCCACTTACGCATGATGACTTGTCCCTTTAATAATGAGCTAAGTGCTCATGTGGCCCAATGAAATGGAGACAAGCAAAGCCTTAAATGATGACACTAGGTCATTAGGTCTCTACATCATGAAACTAGGTGTGCCACCTTTCCAAATAGGTGTGCCACCTTGCAACATAGGCTTGCCACCTCAAGCTCATAGCCATGCCACCTTACAAAATATGATTGGACTGCTTGGATGGGTAATGATAAGCTTGATGCCTACAAATAGGATGAGTTCCAATTCATTTCCACCACTTTAGCCCACTTTACCATTCACGTCTACCCTCCTCCTCCTCCTCCTCCTTTCTCTCGGCCTTGCATCACCAACCCTTCAAGCTATTCAAGTTAGTTCTTAAGGTTTGCCAAGGTAAGTAAGGGCGCGTTTGGTAACGATTCTGTTCCCGGGAATAGATTCTGATCAAAAATGATTCTTTTTTATTCTGTTCCCGGGAACTGATTTTGAGTAAAAGAACGTGTTTGTAACTGTCCAAAATTTCTGATTACGGAATAGAATTACGTTTGTACTGTGCTCATTGATTCTGTTCCAAATCAATTTCTTTTAGTTTTTAAATAATTTTTTCATTTTTTCATTTTTTTTCTTTTCTTTTTTCATTTTTTTCTTTTCATTTTTTCCCTTTTTCTCCTATTCTTCTTCTTCTTCTTCTTGTGGTCGGGCATTTGGACCGGTGATCAGCCAGATGAGGGTCGGCGACCTCACCGGAGCGTCGCCGCCCTCGTCGGCCGAGCCTCGCCGATGGCCGAGGCAAGCCTCGGCTGGGCCGGGCAAGCCTCGCCGGTGGTTGGGCTTGCCTCCAATGAGCTCGTCGAACCTTGCCCTAGCCTGGCGAGACTCCAGCGAGCTCGCCGGACCGGCAAATGGCAATCGGCGGCGGCGAGCGGTCGGCGGCAGGCGGCGGTGGACGGCGATCGCGGGATGGCGGAAGGGAAGAAGAAGAAGAGTTGGTTTTGATTCTCAAATTTGTTCCCGAAACAAGAATCAACTTTTTTTTTATTCTTGATTCCACTCCAAATCTGTTCTCGGGAACAAAAATTTTACCAAACACGATTCTGTTCCCAAACTACTCCCGGGAACAAAGAATCAGAATTTGGCCCTGTTTGGATGGTTACTAAACAGGGCCTAAGATTCCTCTTTTTCCTCTAAAAAAATAGATCCCATTGTTAAGACTAGTTAAGTGTTCACCTATCAAGCCGTGGATAATGTGCAGTGTCTTTTGTTTGATCTTGCTTGTTGTGGGACATAGCCATGTGCTTGAGTCATTTATGTCCGGAATGGAGTCGAGGTTTGTTCGAATTGAGTTCACCACAAGACAAAATCGCCAAATCCATAAAGCCTTGGTTTCGGCATAAATAGGATGCCGAGTCCAAGTCTCGCTTGGTGCGAGAATCACCCAAGACCGCAAGGTCCTAAATCAATATTGAGGTGTTGATTTTATGCCTTGATCGGTAAAGGGATCACTCAAATCCACGAGGTTTTGGTAAGGCACCAAGGCATGCCTATCTCCATAGTTCAAGCGAACGCAGGGACCTTGTGCTTGGCATTGGATCAAACCGCAAGTCGAGGGTCATTCCCGATACATGTGGATTCACATTGAGTCAGAACCGAGGTCCATCAAGTTTGGAATCATCACTAAAGTGAGGTGTGTTAGGACTAGAATTTGCACCTAGAGGGGGGTGAATAGGTGATTAAAGCGATTTTAACAGTCAAATCCGATTATGAGATTAATGAATTAAAAACAACAATCGCAGCAAATGAAAGTAATGAAAGATAAAAGGATTAGGGGAGAGAATCAAGACTCAGATTTATAGTGGTTCGGCTTATATCAAGCCTACGTCCACTCTCCCGCACGGACAGCCCTTCGGCTGGATTTCACTAAGAATCAAAAAGAGTGTTTACGGTCTCACGCTCTTGAGTCCACAATGTAGAACTTCTACTACACTTCCTCAAGGTCTCACCACTCTATGGTCTCTCTTTTGATTACATGTATTGCTCGAAGAATAAGATCACAAACAAAATATGGAGATTCGAGACTTTGGAATTCTTCTATCCAAGACTCTTCAACAACTCGAGCGTCTCTCTTTATACGCTTCTTCATGCCTTCATTACCGTTGCACCTTCCAAAGAAGTTCTTCCAATCAACCCGTTGGACAGAATCAATTTGGAGAGATCTCGAGCTCTTTAAGGTAAGTGTAGATAGCCCATCAATCCCTTTCGCCCATACAATCGGGATCTTGGTTTCCATAAGTAGAACTTTCCAAATAAGTTGTGAATCTTAGAGAATCTATATCAATTCGGATACGAATGTAAGATCTTGTAGTGCTGAATCCGGTCGAAAGATATTCCTTAACCATTGAGATAAAAACTATATAGAATCGAATAGAAGTTTTTATCTTGTCGGTTCGGAATCTGTCCATGAGAGTAGACTTTGAAACTTGAGTCTTGTTGACGTCGGACTTTGATCTTCGGACTTTGCCGGTAGAGTCCGCAAGTCTTGAGACTAGGCGAGAGAAATGTTTTGTCAACTTCAAAATCTCTCGAGGAGAATTTATCCAACAATCTCCCCCTTTTTGATGGTGACAAAACTTTCCCGCAGATTTGAATACTATTGCCCCGCAAAACAACTTTTAAGCTTGCAAAGATATCATTAGAATAAGAATAGTATAAGAGTACACGGATGTCCTGTACATACGTACTTACCCGCATACGCAGATCGCATCCACAAAAACCTCATTAGTCGGTGCGAGACTTTACTATCTATATCTAATTTTAATAGCTTAAGGTAATGCAATAGTAAGCAATCATTCAAAAACCCAAGATAAAGTCAAAATATCAATCACAAACAAACCATTAAATCCAAAAAAAATGTTTAGAAATGAAAGTTTAAGGTTTGGGTTTGGAATGAGAATAGAGTGAAAATCTGCCTGCAAAGTCTTCTCCCCCTTTTTGTCAGCATTAAAAAGTAAGAAAATCAAGGAGCACGAGGAACGCGAACAAGTTGAAAGTCCTCCATAGACTTGAGGTTCCTTCCAGCTTCCTTAAGTCTTCTTGTAGTTCGGCGAGAGCGGTGCCTTTTCTTTGTGTCCCGAACCTTACTTTGAACATCTTTAAGCGATCATGTAAGGAGATGAACATAGCATGATTCTCATTCGAAGAGTCTCGAAAGTCACACCCCATAGCATATATTTGGCCTTTGAGCTCCAATATGATGTCAAGCAACCTTGAAATCTCCCGAATTGTCGGCCCGTGTGCTTGCGTCAACTCGGTCCGATGGTGGAGTTAAGCCGGTGTGAATGTCGGCGGGGAGATCAATGTTTGGAGATGATGCCTCTCCCTCGGGATTATGAGCAGCATAAACATCTTACATCGCATCGTGGCGATCTACTCACACTTGCACTTGTAAATGTCGGGAGAAGAGGAGTACTTTCTCTTTGGATATCTCCCCCTTTGTTTCCATGCCTTACGGAGGGGGAGAAGAACTCTTCTTTCGAGGAGTCTCCTCGGTGACAAAGTTGTCCGATCCTCCTTTTCTTTGGAGAATCGACTTGGCTTGTGAGTCTGCATTTGGTTTATCTTTGTGAGTCTGTCCCGGGCCGACTCTTCCTCTTCATCTTTTTCTTCCTCTTTCTCTTTTTCTTTCTCTTTTTCTTCCTCTTTCTCTTTCTCTTCTTCCTCTTCTTCTTTCTCTTTCTCTTTCTGCAAGGATTCCTTTTCCTGGTTTCCTTTCTCAGTTTCTTCTGCAAATTGTTGTTCTGGAACAGCTGATACAGGAGCAGAAAACTGAGAAACAAAGGCTGAGATAGGCATATCGTCCTCATCATCTTCATCTTCCAAGATGATTGCCCGCCTCTTCTTGATAGGACCAGTCACGAGGTTCCTTTCCTTTCCTTTTGCCGCGAGAAGAGTCGATTTGATCTTCACGGGGTTTTTCTTTGAACTGCTCCAGCTTCTTCTTTGAGTTCTTTCGACGCATCTTTGTTATCATCCTCGGTCCGATGACCATTCGACCAATGGTCTTCACGGAGAGAATGTGGGGAGGCTGGATGTTCAAATGTCTGAAAAGACGTGATGAGAGCAGCATAAGGGAGTTGTCCCTTGTCCTTTGCCATAGACCTGTACATGTGAAACATGATAGTGTGTGGCAGAGAGAAATTAAGACCAATCTTGATTGCATACATCAACTTTGCCTCGGAGATGGATACATCTATCTTTGATGTTGATTTTGGTCTAAGACAGTTGATCACAATCTTGTGAAGCAGAATATTTGTTGCATTCATTCTGGAGTAGGAGAGACGACCTTCGGCAATTCGGTCTCTTGCAAGTTCAAGAGTGGCATGACTTATGGACACGAAATTGATTGGAAAGCACCTCTTTCCACACCAATTACATCCGCGAGTGTCCGTATCAACAACATATTCTCTATCTCGCACGCTAAATGAAAAGCTATTCGCATCAAGGAAACCGAGATTAGAGTAGAAATATGCGGTTAATTCGAGAATAAGCCACATCACATTAGTGCAAAACTTGTGAAGTTGAAGCTTCTCAAACTTCTCTCGAGATTGATGCTCGTAAATCCAGAAAATCAAAGTCCACCGTTCGTGGATTTATCACCCCTCGCTTCGCCAAGTTTCTCATACATCTTCTTGTGTGTCCATCGATCGAAACAGTTCATCCTTCTTTCCTCGAAGGTTTGTAGCCACACCCATCCAAGGTTTAAAATGTAAAAACATTTTCTCATCATCATCCTTTCCCTCGGTTGATTGAAACTACCAAACCTAGGGTCACTGGGAAAGTTTGCAAAAACTTTTTTTGCATTCAGCCAGGAACAACGCCCGATCTTTCCATCACGGTGAGAAAATGTGTTTCATTTCTATAGCCTTTTCTTTCAAGAAATTCATCAATGAAGGTCATTGCGAGAACCACCTTCCTTCAATGCAGTAAAGCCTATAAACAAAAGCGGGCTTGAGTGATCTTACTTGGTTCAACATTTTCAAGCACTTCTTCGCATGTTGAGGGCGACTATCATGAGGTCTAGTTGAGGAGGAGCGCTGTTGAGATCGTTGAGGAGACTGTTCTGTTGGAAAGTCGCTTTCTTCTGTGAGATCGAAGTGTGTAGGCCCCTCTCCCAAGCCCTGTGGTCCCCTGCTTGCAATCCTTGAAGATTTTCTTTGGTAAGACATTGTCACTTTCTTGGAGAAACTTTCACACTTGTGTCGCAAGAAAGTTAAAAACTTGAGAAGTAGAAATCGAGGAGAGAAATTCCAGGAGAGTGAAAAGCTTTTGAACTAGGGTTTTACGGGTAAAGTTTAAAACGAAGATGGAGAAGAAGTATAAAAGGTAATCGAATCGTGGTAACCGAATCGTCGCAAAATAAATTCCTTTTTGAAAAATAACGCCTTAATAAATCGATAACCACCCTTTATAAAATAAACGCCTTAATAAACATGATTATACATAAATAAAGCAGACAAACTTACCTTTTCGAGATAAAAGTTTAAGTAAATGAACTTACAGTCGTGTCGATTGGTATTCTCAAGTCTACACCCTTTTGAGTTCGATACTGTCGAGACTTTAAGATTCCGAGTCCGAGCTTCAACATTCTTCAAGAGATACAATATTGAGTCTTGAGCGAATAGACTCAAATAAGCTTTTCTCAAATGGCTTTGTGAAGATGTCCGCGCGGTTGATTCTTCGAGTCAATAAATTGTATCAAGACTTCTTTGTTCGAACATGATCTCTTATAAAATGATGTCGAATCTCAATATGTTTGGCTCTTGAATGTAGGATAGGATTCTTTGTAAGATTGATTGCTTATTTGGTATTGTCACATCGATCTCTCGTGCAAGAGTCTTCAATACCAAAGTCTCGTAGTTGTTGTTTTATCCAAAGTATTTGAGAACAGCAACTTCCAAGTGCTACGTATTCTCGCTTGTTGAAAGAGCCACGTACTTTGTTTTCTTGAAAACCAAGATACCACCCCGTTACCAAGTAATTGACAAGTTCTGAAGTGCTTTTTCTTTCAACTCTACAACCCGCAAGATCTTCGAATAACCAAGAAGGGTAAAGTCTCCTTCTTTGGGATACCATAGACCAATCTTAGTAGTAGTTGCAACATATTTAATGATACGTTTAGCAGCACTTAAATGAGATTCCTTAGGATCTGATTGAAACCTAGCACATATGCAAACACTAAATAATATGTCAGGTCTAGATGCGGTAAGATAGAGAAGTGAACCAATGATACTCCCGTATAATTTTTGGTCGACTTTCTTCCCCTTTCGTCTTTGTCTATCTTCAAAGAACTTGACATTGGAATGTCGGTCTTTTTGCAATTCTCCAGACCGAACTTTTTAACAAGTTCTTTTGCATATTTTTCTTGATGAATAAAGATTCCTTCTTTAAGTTGTTTCACTTGTAGACCAAGGAAGAAGGATAGTTCACCCATCATGCTCATCTCAAATTCATCCTGCATAGACTTAGAAAATTTCTTGCACAAAGTCTCATTAGATGATCCGAATATAATGTCATCAACATAAATATGAACGAGTAGAAAGCTTTTGCCTTCATTTTTAATAAACAAAGTAGTGTCTACCTTTCCTTTAGAGAAACCACTTTGAATTAAAAAATTACTTAGCCTTTCATACCAAGCTCGAGGAGCTTGTTTTAATCCATATAAAGCTTTCTTCGGCCCGAACACCGAGTCGGGTTTCTTTGAGTCTTCAAATCCAGGAGGTTGTTCCACATAGACTTCTTCTTGAATAAATCCATTCGGGAATGTGCTTTTGACATCCATTTGAAATAACCTGAAATTCTTATAACATGCAAAAGCAAGTAGTCTCGATTGCTTCTAACCTTTACCGGAGCATAAGTCTCATCATAGTCTATCCCTTCTTCTTGCGTGTATCCTTTAGCCACGAGTCTTGCTTTGTTTCTTGTTACTTTGCCTTTTCATCAACTTTGTTCCCGAAAACCCATTTAGTTCCAATAACGATTTACCTTTTGGTTTAGGAGTTAATTCCCAAACGTCGTTAATGCTGAATTGTCTCGAGCTCTTCTTGCATTGCTTCAATCCAGCTTTCATCGGCTAAGGCTTCTTCAATGTTTTTGGGTTCTATTTCATAAATAAGTGCAATGGCACTAGACTCTTCTCGCCTTTTGGATCTTGTACGAATTCCCTCATTAATGTTTCCAATAATGAGTTCTTCGGGATGATTTGGACTTGTGTTTCCGATTCTTGGATGGTTTACGATAGGTTGTTGATCATTTTCTTGAGTTGATTCTTCATCGACAACTTGTTGTACCGCATCTGGATTTTGACCGCTTTATTGGAGATAGATCTAGCGAGTGCGGGAATGCATTTCGATTCTTCGCCCGTATTGGCTGAACTTGTGGAGAGTCTTGAAATTTGACGTTCATTGATTTTCCACGTCCGAGTCTTCTTGTTGAATACTCTATAGGCTTTGCTTGCGGTTGAGTAACCAAGAAAGAATCCTTCATCGATTTTTCTTCAAACTTACCAACTCGATCATTTGCATTCTTGAGAATAAAGCATTTACCACCAAATACTTGAAAATAAGAAACAATTGGTTTCTTTTCTTTAAAAATTTCATAAGGAGTTTTCTCAAGAATTGGTCTTAAAAATACTGTTAATAATATAACAAGCAAATAAAAATGACTTCAGCCCAAAACCTTGAAGAAATATTACTTTCAATTAAAAGAGTTCTTGCCATTTCTTGTAAAGACCTATTCTTCCTTTCCACAACCCCATTTTGTTTTGGTGTGTATGGAGAGGAGAATTTGTGCTGAAAACCAGAGTCATCACGAGAATTTAGTAAAGTCTTGATTTTCAAACTCACCTCCATGGTGCGTACGAATACTTGAGATAGTGTAACATTTCTCATTCGCACCTTCTTAGCAAACTTTGAAAAAGAGAGAAAGTTTCAGACTTACTTGAAAGAAAGTAGACCCAAGTAAATCGTGAATAATCATCCACTATTACTAGGCGAGAACCTTTTTCCACCAATGCTTTGCGTTCTAGTAGGTCCAAATAAATCCATATGCGAAGCTTTGCAAGTACACGATTAGTAGAAACTTTACTTATTGGTTTGTAAGAGTTTCTAACCGTTTACCCAAGCACGCATGGTGTGCATAGATCGACTTTAAGTAATTGAGAATAGGCAATCCTCGAACAAGTTTCTTGGAGGAGATCTTGCTGATTTGCTTCATATTGATATGGCCAAGTTTTATGTGCCATAGATTAGCTTCATCTTGTACTGATATCAAGCACTGAGATCTTTCATGATTTACATCCAGAAGATAGATATTTCCATGTCTTCGTCCAGTAAAGGATTGAGTAAAGTCTTTACTGATTCCTGAGCACTTTCTTTCCTGGAAATTGATCTTGAATCCAGTATCACACAACTGGCTTATGCTAAGCAAGTTGTAATTTAATCCTTCAACTAAGGAAACATTCTTGATTGTGAGACTTCCAATCTTGACTGTTCCACGACCAATGATTCTTCCTTTGTTGTTACCTCCAAAGGAAACTTTTCCTCCGTTTTTCTGGTCAAGTGTTATGAAGCAACTTGAGTCTCCTGTCATATGTCTTGAGCAGCCACTATCTAGATACCATTTAATCTTCTTTTTGATAGTGACCGCAATTAAAAAGAATTCAAGCTTTCTTTGGTACCCACATCATCTTGGGTCCGAAGAGTTAGAGCAATAAAAAGTCTTTGCCCAATTCTTTTAATGGTCTCCAAACCAAAGGACATTCTTTCTCAAAATGTTCTCGAGCTTTGACACTTGGAACATTTCAAAGCATTTCGCCAACGGGTTTTACAAAGACTTTCTGAAAATGATTTTTATAAACAATTCTAGTTGGTCTTTGTTTGATTCTTTCCTTCACCTTTGGAAAATCAATTAGAGGAATAGTTTGAAGTCATACCAAGACCTAACTTATCAAAGTAGGGTCTTTGTATCGAAAGAATCTTATCCAACTTTTCGAGAACCATTTGAAATTTTTTTTGATATATTAGAAATATCATTTTTCAAAAGATTATTTTCTTTGGAAAAGCAGTCCGAGTTTTCTTTCAAGACAGTAAAGTTGTTTTCTAACTTTTCAAATTTCTCTTTCCAAAGTTTTTCCTGTTGCTTCAATGTAGAATTTTCCTTTTTCAATTCGGAGATCCTCTTAAGAGAAGTTTTTAGACTAAGACAAAGTTCATCAATGTATTTGAAACTTTGATAGGAATTCCGAGATTACTAACCTCGAGTTCACTTTGTCTAAGTCGTATCTCGAATCAGTGTCCGAGTCCGAATCGATTTTGCCATTAAACAGATATTGGCATAGTCATCATCACTTTCTTCACATTCGGTATCACCCGGGTCTCTGCTTTGAGTGCTTCCGTATTTCTCGGTCTTTCCTTTTCTCTTCTTCAACGAGAGGACGGTTGGGTCTCGATGTGTCCCTTTTTCTTGCATTCAAAGCAAGTCACTTCTTTGTTAGAGTCATCATCCTCTGTTGATTTGTTCGAAACCTTTGTGAGCTCTGTTTCTTCCAGTTGAATTTTCTTCCTTTTCTCGTTCAACTTTCGAATCTCTTTATCATAAGTGCTAGTTCTTCATCATCTAGATCTTCTTGAGAATGCGTAGCATCGAATAATCATTAGACTTTAAGGCAATTGATTTCTTACCTTTTGAATCTTCCTCTTCGTTGGTTTGCTCTACTTCATAAGATTGAAGAGTCCCAACCAATTCGTCTACGTAGAGTGGAGCAATCCTCTGTGTCTCTCTTATTGAGGTTTTTATGTGATTCCAGTCTTTGGAGAGTCCTCGTAGAAGTTTGTTGACCTTCATATGTCCTAAAATTGGATGTCCCTGATATTCAAGACCATTCACAATTTCAGCAAAGCGACTAAACATGTCGGTTATTGATTCTCGATCTCATCTTAAAGACTTCATATTGTCCCAAAAGAATGTTGATCCTTGTCTCTTTCACTCGATCGGTTCCTTCATAGGTAATGTGAAGCCTATCCCGAACTTCTTTTTTGCTGTACCACAAGAAGATATTCTGTTATACTCGGTAGGGGATAAAGCACAATATAAGAAGTAAATGGCTTTAGCGTCAAGAGTCTCGTCTCTTGGTGATTTCTTCTTGAGTCATTAGAATGGGATCGCAACTTCTTTTCCTCTCTCGATTACGTCTTTGTCGCAGCGGGAATGATTCCTTTGTCTACCACTTCCCATTCCAAAGGATCTTTCGATCTTAGAAATGCTTTCATCTTGTTCTTCCATATCTTTGTAGTCTTTTCCATCAAAGTATGGAGGTGCAGTATTGCTTTGACCTTCAACCAACCCCGTAGGTAACATACTAGCCATAGATCTTTTACTCAGAAGTAAAGACACTTCTTATAAACGAGTACACGAGCTCCGATACCAATTGTTAGGACTAGAATTTGCACCTAGAGGGGGGTGAATAAAGCGATTTTAACAGTCAAATCCGATTATGAGATTAATGAATTAAAAACAACAATCGCAGCAAATGAAAGTAATGAAAGAAAAAAGGATTAGGGAGAGAGAATCAAGACTCCAGATTTATAGTGGTTCGGCTTATATCAAGCCTACGTCCACTCTCCCGCACGGACAGCCCTTTTGGCTGGATTTCACTAAGAATCAAAAAGAGTGTTTACAGTCTCACGCTCTTGAGTCCACAATGTAGAACTTCTACTACACTTCCTCAAGGTCTCACCACTCTATGGTCTCTCTTTTTGATTACATATATTGCTCGAAGAATAAGATCACAAACAAAATATGGAGATTCGACTTTGGAATTCTTATATCCAAAGACTCTTCAACAACTCGAGCGTCTCTCTTTATACACTTCTTCATGCCTTCATTACCGTTGGCACCTTCCAAAGAAGTTCTTCCAATCAACCCGTTGGATAGAATCAATTTGGAGAGATCTCGAGCTCTTTAAGGTAAGTGTAGATAGCCCATCAATCCCGCTCGCCCATACAATCGGGATCTTGGTTTCCATAAGTAGAACTTTCCAAATAAGTTGTGAATCTTAGAGAATCTATATCAATTCGGATACGAATATGAGATCTTGTAGTGCTGAATCCGGTCGAAAGATATTCCTTAACCATTGAGATAAAAACTATATAGAATCAGAATAAAAGTTTTTATCTTGTCGGTCCGGAATCTGTCCATGAGAGTAGACTTTGAAACTTGAGTCTTGTTAGCGTCGACTTTGATCTTCGGACTTTGCCGGTAGAGTCTCGCAAGTCTTCGAGACTAGGCGAGAGAAATGTTTTGTCAACTTCAAAATCTCTCGAGGAGAATTTATCCAACAAGTTCAACTTTGACTTGGATTTGGATTTGTTTAAAATATATAGAGATATGTTTTGGATAAAATTGTTTTAGATAGGAAATTGAATCCTATTAGAAGTTGGCATAATAATAAGGGTTTTACTTATATATAGACTTGTGGCCGTGGGTGGTAGATGTGGATCACAAATTATCTTGAAGCGCCACGTGAGTGCTTGGTGTTCCGCCGTTCATCATGAAGAGTTGGTCTTGAAGCGCCGTCTAGTTGTCGAGTGCTTGGGAGGGATTTTCTTTGTCGTTCTTACTCGTAAATTACATCCAAGAAGTTTAGTGTTTGTAGCCGATTAAATCTTGAGGTAAGATTTACGTGTAATTCCTTCGTGAGATTGAGAGATTATTTTCGAGGAATTTTCGGGGCTAAACACTGTGTGAGTTATTGGTTGTAATTGGGGCTTGGGAAACACCGAGAGAGTGTTTGAGTGACTTGAGTGTGTAATCTCCTTGTATCGCTTGATCTATAGTGAAATTCGCTGATGCTCTCCCCGTGGACGTAAGCCTTTACGACTGAACCACGTAAATCTGGTGTCCGATTTATTTTATTCTTCTGTATATATTATTGTTCGATCGCTCGCCTTTTCACAACAATTGGTATCAGAGCCAGGCTTGGCTGAGTTGAAGCGAATCGATGGCGACAGAAGAGGTAAAAGTGAGAATCGACAGATTTTATGGGAATGATTTTAGTTTCTGGAAGATGCAGATTGAAGATTATATTTACCAGATGAAACCGCACTTGCCCTTATGCGGGAGAAATCGAGACGATGAAGCAAGCTGATTGGGATTTGCTGGATAGACGAGCTATGGGTGTTATTCGGTTGACGTTGGCTCGTAACATCGCGTTTAACATCTTGAAGGAGAAGACAACTGGCTGATTTGATGCAAGCCTGTCGGATATGTATGAGAAGCCCTGCGATCAACAAGGTCTATTTGATGCGACGTCGTTTAATTTGAAAATGAGCGAAGGTGCGTCAGTTGCAGATTATATCAATGAATTCAATGTGATTGTTAGTCAATTGAGTTAAGTTGAGATTGATTTTGAAGATGAGGTACGTGCTTTGATTCTGCTATCCTCATTGCCTAATAGTTGGAATACTACTGTTACTGTTGTTAGTAATTCCTCTGGGTCAACTAGTTTGACGTTTGATGGGGTTCGAGATTTAATTCTGAGCGAGGACATTCGTAGAAGAGAATCTGGCGAACCTGTATCTGCTGCTTTAGTAGGTGAAAATAGAGGAAGATCTATAACACGTGTGGGTAATAGTAGTACTAATATAAATAGGCATAGTCAGTCTAGGACTGCTAATATTTCTGTTGGAGCTGTGGCAAGAGGGGGCATCTTAGAAGGAATTGCCTTAAGCTAAAGAATGAATGTTGCAGCTATAGCAGATAATACTGATTATGTCTTGTCTGTCACTGATTATTCATCGTTTGATGGATGGATTATGGATTCTGGTTGTTCTTTTCATGTTACACCAAATAGAAACTGGTTTATCACTTATCAGTGCACGGGTAGTGGTAAAGTCCAGTTAGGGAACAACGCTGAGTGCGATGTTGTGGGTGTTGGTGATGTTAAAATCAGAATGTATGATGGTATTGTGAGGACATTGACCTGGAGTAAGGCATGTTCCGAGTTGAAAAGAACTTAATTTCCTTGGGTGCCCTAGATTCAGTGGTTTGCGGTATTCTTCAAAATGTGGAGTTTTGAAGGTTGTTCGAGGTGCCCTGGTGATAATGAAAGGAATCAAGCATGGAGGCTTGTATAAACTTCAAGGTGAGACAATGACAGGTTTCGCCCCGGAGACGTCGGATGCATCTGTTCGAGAGTCTTTTGACTGCTCGAGGAAGACCTGGGTGTTTGTGCTAAGGCACAAGTTTAATGCTGATGTCGGGATCACTAGTCAAGAGCTTTGATCGAGATGGAGACCGGTAAGTCGATCAAACATGTGCGGACCGACAATAGCATGGAGTTACGCTCGAGCTGGCAAATAAATTCTGCATGAAAGAAGGCATAGTGAAACACCGCACTAGTGCCAATAAATCACAACAATTTGCAGAATTGACGAGAAGAACATTACTAGAGATGGCCCGTAAAATTATCTCTAGTGCTGGTATTACTAGGAGAATTCTAGCTGATGTGCTAAGTACGGTAAGCTACCCGGTGAATAGATCCCCATCAAGCGCTATTGAATGGCGGGACTCTCGAAGAAGTGTGGTCGTGTAACGTTGCTGATTATTCTATTTTTAGAATGTTTTGTTGCCCGTGTTATTTTCAAGTGAGTGATGGTAAGCTTGATTGGAGGGCAAGGTGCATATTCCATGGCTATGCACAAGGTAAGTGGGGCAACGGTTGTGGTGCCGGATATAAATTCACCTTGTTAACGCAGAGAAGTTACCATCGATGAGTCTCCGGCACTTCGACTAGGAGTGATTATAGCAATATTCAAACGGATCGAACGGTGTTCGGCTTGAGGTGGAGTTGCAAACCGAAACTCCCGAGGTAGCATATACAGGTACTAGTAAAGTAATCGACACAGATGGTGCTCATAGCGAGGTGGAGCTTATAGAGCCAATGGTTGCTGTAACTACTGATATTAATAAGGTACGTATTCGATCTCCTGACAGATATGGATGCAACAATGGTTTTGCTTTATCTGCGGTTAAGGAGGTTGCGTCGGAAAATCCTTGCGGAGCAGTTAAAGGTGCATGTGGAGTTGGTATTCTAATGAGGTCCTCGATTATGGTGAAGTTCAAGCGAAGCTTGGACTTGGATAATATCTGTGGCGGTTGAGCCCATTAAGGGCTATGGGAAAGTAGTAGCAGAGTTTGAATTTTTGCGAAGCAATTGCAACTTGGCTCAAACGTCGAGCCAAGGTGGAGATTGTTAAAATATGTCTCGAGTTTGAGTCCAATATGAAATTCAAAATATTCGAATTGGATATGTTGCGGATGTTCGAAATTGAGCAAAGAAGATCCGAAGATCAACTTCTCAAAGTTTGAATCTACATTGGAGAATTCGGCCGCTAAAATAGGAAAGTTCAACTTTGACTTGGATTTGGATTTTGTTTAAAATATATAGAGATATGTTTTGGATAAAATTGTTTTAGATAGGAAATTGAATCCTATTAGAAGTTGGCATAATAATAAGGGTTTTACTTATATATAGACTTGTGGCCGTGGGTGGTAGATGTGGATCACAAATTATCTTGAAGCGCCACGTGAGTGCTTAGTGTTCCGCCGTTTGGTCTTGAAGCGTCGTCTAGTTGTCGAGTGCTTGGGAGGGATTTTCTTTGTCGTTCTTACTTGTAAATTACATCCAAGAAGTTTAGTGTTTGTAGCCGATTAAATCTTGAGGTAAGATTTGCGTGTAATTCCTTCGTGAGATTGAGAGATTATTTTCGAGGAATTTTCGGGGCTAAACACTGTGTGAGTTATTGGTTGTAATTGGGGCTTGGGAAACACCGAGAAAGTGTTTGAGTGACTTGATTGTGTAATCTCCTTGTATCGCTTGATCTATAGTGAAATTCGCTACTGCTCTCCCCGTGAACGTAAGTCTTTACGACTGAACCACGTAAATCTGGTGTCCGATTTATTTTATTCTTCTGTCTATATTATTGTTCGATCGCTCGCCTTTTCGCAACATATACAACATCAAGATGTATAGGAATAAGAGGCACTGTGAAGTCTAAAAGGAGTGACCCTCTCTAGGATGAGCCATGTGTCGATACGAATACAATACAATGTCGGTTCAGAGTATCCAGCATATTTCTGATTTGCCTTGCATACGTAGGCGACCTATGCGGATGATAAGAAGCCATGGAAGGCTGGAAGCACCACAACCACGAGGCTTCTCTCTCTCTCTCTCTCCCCATCCGTGGAGTGTGGAAGCAAATCCTTCCTAGCATCCATGGACACCATCCTCAGATCAACCTTCCCTGTTTTCACGCCTCGCCCAGCTCTGCGCACGCCCAGAACCGTCGGACCCTTCAGGGCCTCCGTCAGACCGCCTTCGCCCGGTTTCGACTTCCGGCGAGAGCTTCTGGAGGAGTCCAGGGCATCCATCGCCTTGTCGCACCCCGAGCTGCTGGACTAGGCGGGCGACGCGACCCTCGTGCTGGTCCAGAAGGGGCAGTTCGGCCCGGTCCCGGCTTGGAGGTCGGAGTTCGTGGAGCCGGAGGAGATATGGCTGGTGGGCACCACCCACATCTTGCGGCGGTCCGCCGACGACGTGGCGTGGGTTGTCAGGGCCGTGAGGCCCGACAACGTCGTGGTCGAGCTCTGCAGGAGCAGGCACGTTTCCACCTCTTTTGTTGGCATTTTCCCTTTTTGTGCTGTCGCGTTGAATGTGATTACCGAGCTGGTTGAGTGTAGTGGAAGCACACAGGAGTTGATTCACTGTGTTTTTGTTTAACCCAGCATAGTTATACTATGAACATGCTTGATATATATTCTTGACATGTTTCTTAGATGAGTAAGCTTCTTAGATGATAGAATGTAGTGTACGTATTCAACATTTTGTTTTGATCGTCTAGGAAATATTGGCAGGCTGGGGTTAGACCAGAAATCCTGATGAAAGCAGGAGTTGATTTACCAGGTATTGTGCAGCCACTTATAAATGAATCGAGCTAACGAGACGAATGGGGATTAAGTTAGAAAATCTTAGTCGAGTGCAGATATAAGTCGCCCATAATTGGTTAGATATGGGACATAATGAAAGTAACTGGTCGATTTTGCTGGCATGTTTGGCTATCATTGAAAGGTTGAAATTTTGATCGACTGATGCTGCAAGAGTTTAGCATGCATGGTTTCCAATTTGTCGCCCCAAATTCCACAGAAGCATTGGGCGTTTCGAAAATTAATACTGCAATAGTTCATGATGTTAAATCACAGTTACAGGTCAACAACGTGCTCCTTTCTTTTTGCATTTTGCTCTTCCACGTTGGGTATTCAAAAGCAGAGTAATTTTCCATATTTTAACTTCTGAGTTCTGACTGAAACTGGCACTTTGAGATCTCATAAGCACCAAAAAGTTTGATGTCCTATCCATATCTGAACTCCAGTCGTTGCAGAGCTTTTTTTCAGAGCTGGGATCATGTACGCATCTAGTGAAGGAGATCCTAGTCAACAATTACAGTCCAGCATGTTTTCCTGAGTGGTACCGGGTTTTTTGGTGCTGTTGGTCGTAGCATAAACTTGGGTAAGCTCTAGCTTCTTGTTACTTGTTAGTTCTGATCTGCACTTGGAAAATGAAGCTCAATTAGATGATCTTTATCTGGTTTCATGACAGGTGGTCAGACAGCCCTAGCATTACGTCTACTCTTGGCAATTTTCTCTTCAAAAATCTCCTCAGATGTCAACCGCCCATTCGGAGATGAGGTAGTGACCTGAAATTATGATTTCAGCAATCGACTCCTCTAAACTCCTATGACATTCTCTCAACTTGCAATTGTTTTCTTGCCTGCAGTTCCGAGCTGCTCGAAAGGTATCCGAAGAAATCGGTGCTCAAATTGTTTTGGGGGATCGGCCAATTGAAATAACAGTATGTATGCTCGAACATCTGGTCTCATAATGTATGAAGAAAGCTTCTGATCATTTAGCTTCTCTTCGTCCTAATCATTAGATTTGGGACAGGATGATTAAGGTCCTGCGATAGTTGACTGACAGAAGAATTCATTTATGATGTTTCATTGTTCAGCTCGAGAGAGCGTGGAGTAGTTTGAAATGGGATCAGAAAATAAGCCTAGTGGTCTCTGTTTTTCGTGGAATAGCATCCCAATCAGATGCATCAGGGAGTAATCTTCAGGTGCTCTCTCCCTATCAGCTTTTGGTTGATTTGCATTGTATCATGAGAAATTAGCTGTAATATTCTATGCAATAAAACATCGGTGTAAGATCAGAGTCACTTCATGAGATTCTTCTGCATCGTTTCCTCAAACCTAAATTGGGAGTAAATTTTTCTGGTTGATGTTTTCTATGTGATACTCTGTCTCTGAAGTCCTCATCTAGGGCGGAAGCTTATATACGGAAAACCATTTCTTGCACAGAATCATCTAGCTGTGGGCAATTTTGTAAGTCTGATTTGTCTACCAGATAAATGTGGAGCAACATGCTTCTTCACGAATCACATCATTCTTCCTTTTATGCTCATTCTTCAAGATTCACATCCTCCCAGGATGATGATTGAGTTTCTAGAACATCCAACAGTAAACAACTGGTGGTTTCTAAAGCAAAATTCCTGGTTTTGCTCCAGGAAACAAACACTGGGGATAGCACATTTGAGTTGTACAAGCAGCTTGGTTTTTCTTATCCAGCGCTTCTGCAGCCTCTCATACATGAACGAGACACGGTGAGTACACTATCTGTCAGCTGAACCGCTACCCTTCTCCAACATCTTTCAGCTTACGTGCAGCGGATCATGTATTACAGTTCACGTGTAGATAAAGGGAAGTGCAGAACTATTCTGTTAGAGTCGTCATCGCAGGATTGCTTAAGTTGTGAGCAAGATTACTCATCCAATGTTTGTAGTGCTTTCCATCCACCATATACGGCAGCAAAGCATTACTAATTAGACATTTGCCTTTTTATCCGTTTGTGTTCATATATGGAGAAAATTCTTACATATGTAGCTTTGCTCAATCAACGTTGTATGCGATCACAGTATCTCGCATGGTCCCTAAAGCGGAGCAAGGCCGTGAACAACTGCAAGAGGGTGGTGGGAGTGATCGGGAAGGGCCACATGAACGGGGTCGTGTATGCGCTTATCTCGGACCAAGGGAACTTGCGATTCCGTGATGTTGCAGGGAATAAGGCCGGGGGCAATAAAACGGGCGGTTGGGTGGAAGATCTCACGAGGAGCTTGATTAGAGACACTCTGTTGGGGATTCTGCTATGGGCATTGTATGAATGGGTCAAAAGTGCAGTATAAAACTAGACCAAAGGATTAGATAATCGACCTCTTTAAATTGAAGACAATAGGTCAATATGTTTGGGAACTTTTTCTTATTTTTATTGTTCTGGAAATTTTGTAATTTCCAATTATTTGTGCCTGTATATGTGGCTTCAAAAGGAAACAAGCAATAGTTGTTGGATCAGAGTCTCGTGAAAACTCAAGAGATATTTACACAAATGGTTTCTAAATTTCAGCCTAATGTGTAGTATTATTCTTGAATGTTTATTTTATGAAATGTGGTTCGTAAACTCTTGCTAAATGTAAAATGTTGTTCATGAATTTTAATTTGTTCAATGTGATTCTTGAAATTTTGTTTAAATGTCCAATTTAGTCCCCTAGATTATATGAAAATATTTAATGTTGTCCTTCCATTAATTTAAATTAACTGAATTATGATGTTTACATGTAAATTAACCATGTAAGATATTCATTTCAAATTAGGATATAATAATTCATTTCATTAAATAACATGGATAATTATTATCATTATATTCTAAGTTGGATTGAATATCTTACTTGAATAATTTATATATGATGTTTATTTTTATTTTTGGGGATATGTATGACGTTTATTCACCGATCAAATGTACTGGATTGGAAGCCAAATCAACATATATTGCTAACTTAAATTAAAGAATGACAACATTACTTTCTTTTTTTTTAAATATAGGTTATGATTAAATTGAATATATATTAGACGTTTAGGTTGGGCTAAATATGAGGGACCAAATTGAAAAAATTGAAAATGCATGGATGATATTACATATTTGGTCAAAATTATTGCTTAAAATATTGTGGAGAAAGCAACTTATTTGTAATCTGAAGGGCACAACCGTTGGGATTCAATTACCTGAAGATAAATTGGTTGCATTCTTAATGTACAAATTTTTTGTGGAAAGTATAAAAAAAGTCATAAATCTCTTGTATCGGTACTAATTTAATCTTAAATCTGTTAATTAGATTAATTTAGTATTGAATATTTTCATATTTTGTCAATTGAGTTTGTTCGATCAATTTTGGTCGTAAATCGCTGATGTGGACAATTTTTTTTGATTTAAAATTAATTGTTTATTTTTTCTTTGTTGTAGTTGGCAACAGCTATCGCTAGGTGAGAGGGCTTGCAACCTCTTGCCGGCCGCTAGCAAAGGTTACTACCCTTGCTAGCCATGGTCTATGTAGCCAAGGTAGGCCCTTCTTGTAGCCATCAAGAGTGGCCATGTTTAGATAGGACAAGGGTCGCCTCGCCCGGTGAGGGCGGCCTCATCCAAGTAGGGTGACGACCCTCGCCTCAGTGAGGCTGTTCCTTGCTTGTGGTTGTTAGGGTCAGTCCTCTCTAAGCATCATTAGTGGCTAGCTACGGTGAAAAGCAAAAAAGGAAAGGAAAAAAAGATCCAAAAAAATCCAAAATATTATTAAAAATGTCAATGTTAGTACTAGTCATATTACTTATGATGGTCGGTGTTATTGTCAGTAATTTCAAGTTGAAATTAGCTAAATAAACTTAATTAATTGACAAAATATGAAAATGACTAAGACTAAATTGATTCAATTAAAATTTTTATTATTGCAATATTGTTGAATTTATTTTTTTGTAGTTTTCCCCAAAATAGTTATGATGGAGTGAATTCATTAATTAACACGGGCACTATATATGGGTCAACGATAGAAGATCTCTAGTTAAATTAAATAAACGTAATTATGGCATGTAGTAAATCCAGATTTAAAACCAATTTTGCTTTCTTCCTCCTATTAGGGTCAACTCTTTATTCATGCCCGTGCACGGGGCATGCTTACCAAGTGGCAGCCTCAAGTTAGTCCAGGCCTCACCCCCTCAATGCACGTGAACGGTTTTTTTGTTTTTTTTTTTTTTTTTTTCCGTTGATTTTATCATAGCGAGTGTCAATACATGTTAAATAATAAATAAGGAAATTTTATTTCGACAGAATTTTCTTTCAAAGAATTGCTCTAAAAATACTTATTAAGTAATAAATTAATCAGACTTTACAAATTTTCATGCACCACCTATTCTCGTCTTATGTGTAATCCAAGAAATTTTGAAAGAGAGAACATTTTGCACTCTCTTATTGTATTTTCCCCTGATACTCTCACTATTATTGGCAAAGTTCCCGTTACTTATCAACCGAGCAAAAATAATCGAAGCAATATGTTTGATGTATATTATTCTGTTGTCGATTCGTCAATACCCTAAATCTTCTGAAAAAATGTTTTTCCCACTATAAATATGAGTTAGGATTAGAGAACTCATATGCTGATTGCTTGGATTTCAATTAGGCCCACACTATTGGTAAAGAGGTGTCTTTTTTTTTTTTTTTTAAATACAAGTGCACGTAATATTTACGTGACTCATGTCATGTGAAATTTTGCTGGTCTTGTCTAAGCAATATAGTAGCGCATTTGAGAACTTTTTCTCCAATAACTATCGGCTGAATAAAAATTCAAATTTTGTTTATTAAAAGATTTAAGGCTATGGAACTAATTATGATGAGTGATTTTCTTTGAGACCTTTTGCATAGGTAGAAGTATTATTAGAAGTGGAATGCACCAGCTAGACCTCAAATTTGATAAACATCATTGTAGATATATAATAATGTCAATAAATTTATATCTTAGACTATAGTTTGGTAGAAAAGAATTTAGAAAGAATGCAAGTTCGCGTTATTTTCTTATATAAGTTAGGCATTACAAAGAAAACACATAACATGAATGTAATGGACAAAAGATCTCTTCAAGTGCCATAATTTGGCACAAAGGGACACTTAGGGCCTGTTTGGTAACCATCAAACGGTGGCCCGATTCCCGATTTTTGTTCCCAGAATCGGTTTGGGACGAGAATCGCGTTTGGTAAAATTTTTGTTTAGAACAGATTGGGAAGAGAATCAAGAATAAAAAAAAAAGTTGATTCTTGTTCGGAAACAAAATTGAGAATCAAAACTCTTCTTCTCTTTTCTTCTTCTTCATCAACCGCCATCCCGCGAGCGCCGCCCGCCGCCGGTCGCCGGCAAGCGATCCGACGAGCTCGCCGAAGGCTCTCGTTTGGCCTAAAAGAAAAAAAAAAAAAAAAAAAGAAAAGGAGAAAAAAGAAAAAAAGAAGAAGAAGAAGAAAAAAAGAATAAAAAACTAAAAAAAAAAAAAACTAAAAAAGAAGAATAGGAGAAAAAATAAAAAAATTTAAAAAATTTAAAAAAAAAGAAAAGAAAAGGAAAAATAAAAAAAAAAAAAAAAAAAGGAAAAAAAGGAAATAAAAGGAAATAAAGAAAATAAAAGGAAAAGAAAAAAAAAGGAAAAAATTATTTAAAAATTAAAATAAATTGATTTGGAATAGAATCGATGAATACGGTATCAAACGCAATTCTATTCCAAAATCAGAAATTTTGTACGGATTACCAAACATGTTTTTTTACTCGGAATCGGTTTAGGGAACGAATAGAAAATAATCATTTCGATCAGAATTTGTTAGGGAACAGAATCGTTGCAAACGCGCCCTTAAGTGCCACATTTTAATAAAAGTAGGACACTGAGTGCCACCTCGGTGAAGTCGGCCGAAAATCATACGTGGCAATTAAATATTAATATTTCTCGAGGTGGCTCACCGAAGAGTTGAGTTAGCTCTAATTCACCCAAAACAACGTCGTTTTGGAATAAATTGATTTTTAATATAATATAAAAATTAATTAAATTTAATTTAAAACAAAATAATAATATAATTTATATTTATTTAAAAAAAAAACGGAGGAGGAGAAGTAAGGCAATCGGCGGGCTGAGGGCAAAGCCCTCGCCACCGCCGCCTCCTCGCCATCGCCGGAAGGTTGGGGAGGGTTGGCCGGGGCCGCGAGCCCTAGCCGCGGCGGCGGCCCCAACCGAGCGGGTGGCGAGGGCTTGCGTGCCCTCGCCGGGGGCCAAGGGCCACTGCTTGGGGTTGCCTCGGCGAGTGGCAGCCCTTAGCCGGTCGGCGAGGGCCATCGACCCTCGCCCGGATCGGCGAGGGCTCGCGGCCTCGCCGCCGATCGGCGGGGTTGCCGACCCTTGGTCGGGGGCCTAACGACCCTAGCCGACCCACAGTCGAGCTCGACAACCCCGACCGACCCTCCCCCTCCATCGCCGGCCCTTCTCGGCGATGGTGACCGAGGGCCGCCTCCTTTTTTAAAAATTTTTTTAATTTTTTAAAATTTTTAATTTTTTTTTTTTAAAATTTAAAATTTAAAATTTTTTTAATTTTTTTAATTTTTAATTTTTTTAATTTAATTTTTAATTTTTTTAAATAAATTTAGTTTTAAATTTAATTTAATTAATTTTTATATTAAATTTTTACCACATCGGTACCAAAACAACGCCGTTTTACACTCGCTTTGCCGGAAAATTGACACGTCGGCGGTTTGGCCGAATTGGCACTCAAGTGATCTATTTTGCTCCGATTTTGGCATTTAAGTGTAATTTTCGTAAGTTATGGCACTTAAGTTTCCCTTTTACGCAAGTTATGGCACTCTAGGGGTCCGCATGTCGAATGTAATGTGATGAAGTAAGTTTGGGGAACAAAAATTCAATACTGCGAGTAGTTGATAGAACATCAAAGAGGAAGTCCCAAAATTTGAAGACCTTTATGCTAAACTTTACCATAATGTTCAAAGGTTTAATTATTTCTTGAAGCTTAACCCCAAAATTGGAATCCGGTTTATTGAGCATTTCTTAGCGATCGCCATATGATGGGTACCGTTATAAAGATTCGCAATCCCAAAAGTTCCAGTTTGCTAATGAATCCATGGATTAAAAAAAAAAAAAAATCCATCATCTTAACAGAAATTTAAAATGATTTCATATTTTCTGAAAATTAAATCATACCGCGTTTAGTAAAATAAGTAATTCTAGCAAACTTATAGTGATTAATCCTGTCACTATATCCAAATCCTACATGCATAGTGTACATGTCAACAAACTAATGATCCAAAGACGAACTCAAAACTGTCTTATACTTTCTAGTGAATAAATTCCCTAGAATATCATCAACATGGGCATCAACAGCAACATAGATCAAGCCATCACACAAATCCACGAGACGATAATTGCTGGTAGGGTTAATGATTTTCGAACTTTGATTCCGACTAAGAAGCCGGTGTAAGAGATTTTATATGAATATAAAGAGCTTATTTGATGGTGAGGAAAGTATCAATCCATTAAAATGACATATTAATCTGTGCCGAGGGGAGTGCTTCAAGCGTATGGCCATGAAGTCACTATTTTTGAATTTCATGAGGGGTTTTACCGGTAATCTCTTGAAAATGACGAGGACTGTCTTGTGAGGGAGGTGTTGGATAAATTCTCCTCAGAAGTTTTGAAGTTGACAAAACATTTCTCTCGATGCAGTCGAAGACTTGCAAACTCTACCGGCAAAGTCGAAGATCAAAGTCCGACGTCAACAAGACTCAAGTTTCAAAGTCTACTCTCATGGACGGTTTCCGGACCGACAAGATAAATGAACTTCTATTCGATTCTATATATTTTATCTCAATGGCTGAGGAATATCTTTCGACTGGATTCAGCACTACACGATCTTACATTCGTATCCGAATTGATTCAGATTCTCTAAGATTCGCAACTTATTTGGAAAGCTCAACTTATGGAAACCAAGATCCTGATTGTATGGGCGAGCAGGATTGATGGGCTATCTACACTTACCTTAAAGAGCTCGAGATCTCTCTAAATTGATTCTGTCCAACGGGTTGATTGGAAGAACTTCTTTGGAAGGTGCCAACGATAATGAAGGCATGAAGAAGCGTATAAAGAGAGACGTTCGAGTTGTTGAAGGGTCTTTGGATAGAAGAATTCCAAAGTCTCGAATCTCCATATTTCGTTTGTGATCTTATTCTTCGAGCAATACATGTAATCAAAAGAGTGATCATAGAGTTGTGAGACCTTGAGGAAGTGTAGTAGAAGTTCTACATTGTGGACTCAAGAGCGTGAGGCGTAACTCTTTTTGATTCTTAGTGAAATCCAGCCAGAAGGGCTGTGGGTGCGGGAGAGTGGACGTAGGCTTGGTCTAAGCCGAACCACTATAAATCTAGAGTCTTGATTCTCTATCCCTTATCCTTTTATCTTTCATTATTTTCAATTGCTGCGATTGTTGTTTTTAATTCATTAATCTCATATTCGGATTTAATTGTTAAAATCGCTTTAATCACCTATTCACCCCCTCTAGGTGCTAATTCTAGTCCTAACAATTGGTATCGAGCTTGTGTACTCGTTTATAAGAAGTGTCTTTACTTCGAGTAAAAGATCTATGGCTAGTATGTTACCTACGGGGTTGGTCGAAGGTCAAAGCAATACTGAGACCTCCATACTTTGATGGAAAAGACTACAAAGCATATGGAAGAACAAGATGAAAGCATTCCTAAGATCGAAAGATCCTTTGGAATGGGAAGTGGTAGACAAAGGAATCATTCTGCTGCAAAGCATCGGGATCCGAGAGAGGAAAAGAAGTTGATGATCCCACTCCAATGACTCAAGAAGAAATCACCAAGAGACAGACTCTTGACGCTAAAGCCATTTACTCCTTATATTGTGCTTTATCTCCTACCGAGTATAACAGAATATCTTCTTGTGATACAGCAAAAGAAGTGGGATAGGCTTCACATTACCTATGAAGGAACAGATCGAGTGAAAGAGACGAGGATCAACATTCTTTTGGGACAATATGAAGTCTTTAAGATGAGATCGGGAGAATCAATAAGCGACATGTTTAGTCGCTTTTTACTGAAATTGTGAATGGTCTTGAATATCGGGGACATCCAATCTCGGGACATATGAAGGTCAACAAACTCCTACGAGGACTCTCTAAAGACTGGAATCACATAAAAACCTCAATAAGAGAGACACGAGAGGATTGCTCCACTCTCTGTAGACGAATTGGTTGGGACTCTTCAATCTTATGAAGTAGAGCAAACCAACGAAGAGGAAGATTCAAAAGGTAAGAAATCAATTGCCTTAAAGTCTAATGACTATTCGATGCTACGAGATTCTGAAGAAGATCTAGATGATGAAGAGCTGGCACTTATGATAAAGAGATTGAAAGTTGAATAGAAAAGGAAGAAAATTCAATTTGGAAGAAACAGAGCTCACAAAGGTTTGAGAACAAATCAACGAGAGGAAGATGATTCTAACAAAGAAGTGACTTGCTTTGAATGCAAGAAAAAGGGACACATCGACCCAACTGCCCTCTGTTAAAAAGAGAAAAGGAAAGAGGCGAGAAATACGAAAAGCACTCAAAGCGAGAGACCTGGAGTGATACCGAATGTGAAGAAAGTGATGACGATTATGCCAATATCGTCTAATGGCAAAATCTGATTTAGACTCAGACTCGATTGAATACTGAGACTCGAGACAGTGAACTCGAGGTTAGTAATCTCAGAATTCCTATCAAAGTTTCGAAATACATTGATGAACTCTATCTTAGTCTAAAAACTTCTCTTAAGAGGATCTCCGAATTAAAAAAGGAAAATTCTACATTGAAGCAACGGGAAAAACTTTGGAAAGAAAAGTTTGAAAAGTTAGAAAACAACTTTTCTTGTCTTGAAAGAAAACTCGGACTCTGTTTCCAAAGAAAATGATCTTTTGAAAAATGATATTTCTAATATATCAAAAGATTTTCAAATGGTTCTGAAAAGTTGGATAAGATTCTTTCGATACAAAGACCCTACTTTGATAAGTTAGGTCTTGGTATGACTTCGGAAACTATTTCTCTAATTGATTTTCCAAAGGTGAAGGAAAGAATCAAACAAAGACCAACCAGAATTGCTTATAAAAATCATTTTCAGAAAGTCTTTGTAAAACCTGTTGGCAGAAATGCCTTAAAATGTTCTAAGTGTCAAAGCTCAGAACATTTTGAGAAAGAATGTCCTTTGGTTTGGAGACTGTTAAAAGAAATTGGGCAAAGACTGTTTATTGCTCTAACTCTTTTGGACCCAAGATGATGTGGGTATCAAAGAAAGCTTGAATTCTTTTTAATTGCGGGTCACTATCAAAAAGAAGATTAAATGGTATCTAGATAGTGGCTGCTCAAGACATATGACGGGAGACTCAAGTTGCTTCATAACACTTGACCCCGAGAAAGACGGAGGAAAAGTTTCCTTTGGAGGTAACAACAAAGGAAGAATCATTGGTCGTGGAACAGTCAAGATTGGAAGTCTGTCAATCAAGAATGTTTCCTTAGTTGAAGGATTAAATTACAACTTGCTTAGCATAAGCCAGTTGTGTGATACTGGATTCAAGATCAACTTCCAGGAAAGAAAGTGCTCAGGAATCAGTAAAGACTCTACTCAATCCTTCTTTGCGGACGAAGACATGGAAATATCTATCTTACGGATGTAAATCATGAAAGATCACGGTGCTTGATCTCGGTACAAGATGAAGCTAATCTATGGCACGAAAAACTTGGCCATATCAATATGAAGCAAATCAGCAAAATCTCCTCCAAGAAACTTGTTCGAGGATTGCCTATTCTCAATTATTCAAAGTCGATCTATGCACACCATGCGTGCTTGGGTAAAAGGTTAGAAACTCTTACAAACCAATAAGTAAAGTTTCTACTAATCGTGTGTAATGACTTACGCATATGGACTTATTTGGACCTACTAGAACGCGAAGCATTGGTGGAAAAAGGTTACGCCTAGTAATAGTGGATGATTATTCACGATTTACTTGGGTCTACTTTCTTTCAAGTAAGTCGAAACTTTCTCTCTCTTTTCAAAGTTTGCTAAGAAGGTGCGAGAATGAGAAAGGTTACACTATCTCAAGTATTCGTACAGACCATGGAGGTGAGTTTGAAAATCAAGACTTTACTAAATTCTCGTGATGATTACGGTCTCAAAGCACAAATTCTCCTCTCCATACACACCGTAACGAGAATGGGGTTGTGGAAAGGAAGAATAGGTCTTTACAAGAAATGGCAAGAACTCTTTTAATTGAAAGTAATATTTCTTCAAGATTTTGGGCTGAAGCTGTTTCAACTGCTTGTTATATTATTAACAGAGTATTTTTAAGACCAATTCTTGAGAAAACTCCTTATGAAATTTTCAAAGAAAAGAAACCAACTGTTTCTTATTTTCAAGTATTTGGTTGTAAATGCTTTATTCGAAGAATGCAAATGATCGAGTTGGTAAGTTTGAAGAAAAATCGGATGAAGGATTCTTTCTTGGTTACTCATCTGCGAGCAAAGCCTACGAGTATTCAACAAGAAGACTCGGATCGGTGGAAGAATCAATGAACGTCAAATTTCAAGACTCTCCACAAGTTCAGCCAATACGGATCGAAGAATCGAACTGCCCGGACTCTTCTGCGGCAAAAAGAAAAGGAAAGGAACCCTTTGGTCCTATCAAGAAGAGGCGGGCAATCATCTTGGAAGATGAAGATGATGAGGATGATATGCCCATCTCAGCTTTTGTTTCTCAGTTTTCTGCACCTGTTTCAGCTGTTCCAGAACAACAGTTTGCAGAAGAAACTGAGAAAGGAATCCAGGAAGAGGAATCCTTGCAAAAGGAAGAAGAGACAGAGAAAGAAGAAGAGAAAGAAGAGAAAGAAGAAGAAGAGAAAGAGAAAAAGAAAAAGAGGAAGAACGAAAGAGGAAGAGGAAGAGAAAGAGAAAAAGAAGAGAAAGAGGAAGAGAAAGATGAAGAGGAAGAGTCGACGAAACAGACTCTCGCATGAACCGGCAGATCACAAGCAAAGACAGATTCTCCCGAAAAGGAGGATCAGCACAATCTTGTCACTGAGGAGACTCCTCAGAAAGAAGAGTTCTTCTCCCCTCCGAAGGCATGGAAACGAGGGGGAGATATCCAAAGAGAAAGCACTCCTCTTCTCGACATTTACAAGTGCAAGTGTGAGCAGATCGCCACCCGATCGAAGATGTTTATCTTGCTCATCATCTGAGGGAGAGGCTTCATCTCCAAACATCGATCTTCCTTCGACATTCACACCGGCTTGACTCCACCATCGGACCGAGTTGACGCAAGCACCCAGGCCCGACAATTCGGGAGATTTGAAGGTTGCTTGACATCATGTTGGAGCTCAAAGGCCAAATCTATGCTATGGGGTGTGACTTTCGGACTATCGAGAATGAGAATCATGCTATGTTCATCTCCTTACATGATCGGTGAAAGATGTTCAAAGTAAGGTTCAAGACACGACAAAAGGCACCGCTCTCTCGAACTTCAAGAAGACTTAAGGAAGTTTGGAAGGAAGCTGTCAAGTCTATGGAGGACTTTCAACTTGTTCGCGTTCCTCGTGCTCCTTGATTTTCTTACTTTTTAATGCGACAAAAAGGGGAGAAGACTTTGCGGGCAGATTTTCACTCTTGCGAGTGCAGATTTTCACTCTGATTTCACTCTGATTTTCACTCCATTCTCAGACCAAACCCAAACCTTAAACTTTCATTTTTATTTGGTTTATTTGTGATTGATATTTTGACTTTATCTTGAGTTTTTGAATGATTGCTTACTACTGCATTATCTTAAGCTGTTAAAAGTAGATATAGATAGTAAAGTGCATTGACTAATGAGGTTTTGTGGATGCGGATACGTAATACAGGGTAAGTACGTATACGGGACATGCGTACGGGACATCTTATACTATTCTTATTCTAATGATATCTTTGCAAGCTTAAAAGTTGTTTGCGGGGCAATAGTATTCAAATCTGCGGGAAAGTTTTGTCACCATCAAAAAGGGGAGATTGTTGGATAAATTCTCCTCGAAGTTTTGAAGTTGACAAAACATTTCTCTCGATGCAGTCGAAGACTTGCGAGACTCTGCGGCAAAGTCTCGAAGATCAAAGTCGATCGTCAACAAGACTCAAGTTTCAAAGTCTACTCTCATGGACGGTTTCCGGACCGACAAGATAAATGAACTTCTATTCGATTCTATATATTTTATCTCAATGGTGAGGAATATCTTTATTTGGATTCAGCACTACACGATCTTACATTCGTATCCGAATTGATTTAGATTCTCTAAGATTCGCAACTTATTTGGAAAGCTCAACTTATGGAAATCAAGATCCCGATTGTATGGGCGGCGGGATTGATGGGCTATCTACACTTACCTTAAAGAGCTCGAGATCTCTCTAAATTGATTCTGTCCAACGGGTTGATTGGAAGAACTTCTTTGGAAGGTGCCAACGGTAATGAAGGCATGAAGAAGCGTATAAAGAGAGACGTTCGAGTTGTTGAAGGGTCTTGGATAGAAGAATTCCAAAGTACGAATCTCCATATTTCGTTTGTGATCTTATTCTTGAGCAATACATGTAATCAAAAGAGTGATCATAGAGTTGTGAGACCTTGAGGAAGTGTAGTAGAAGTTCTACATTGTGGACTCAAGAGCGTGAGGCTGTAACTCTTTTTGATTCTTAGTGAAATCCAGCCGGAAGGGCTGTCAGGTGCGGGAGAGTGGACGTAGGCTTGGTCTAAGCCGAACCACTATAAATCTAGAGTCTTGATTCTCTATCCCTTATCCTTTTATCTTTCATTATTTTCAATTGCTGCGATTGTTGTTTTTAATTCATTAATCTCATATTCGGATTTAATTGTTAAAATCGCTTTAATCACCTATTCACCCCCCTCTAGGTGCTAATTCTAGTCCTAACAGGAGGCACCTCATCATTAATGGAGTAAGGTTAATCAAGGCAAAAAAGCTTTGAAACCGAGGTTAATTCCATTTGGATGAAGAGTAAATCTTATGAGAGTTGAATGCTTTCAACTCCCAAAAGAGAGGATTAGTGCTGACACCTTCTTGAAAAAAATGCAAAGTCTGGAGGCTTCTCTATGAAATAGTGCACGGGCTATGTACCTTTGGATACTAGACTTGAAGACACTCGTTGCGATACCAAGTTCACAATTTTTTCAGTTCGTTTAGGCCTTCAACCAAGCAGGAGAAAGTGAATCAAAATTACCAAGACCGTGATTGGTCCGGGGGTGGATTTGATAAGTCTGTGAGCTCCAGCACATCTAAAGATCAAAATTACCGACGTTGGACCTAAGATTCTAATCTTATGATGTGTACAATTACTAAATGTAGAAGAGACCTAATGAAATAAATAAATAAATGCAAAATGATGGAATGACAACGTTTTCGATTAAGGGTTGAATTACCTCGTTATTGGCGATTTCGATCCTTAGTCTCCAGGAAATGCATTAGGAGTTTTCTATATGCATAAAGAATTGAGTGAGAAAACGGGATGCAGGGTTAGTAAAGTGATCTTCTTCTTCTTCTTCTTCTTCTTTCTTCTTCTTCTTCGGTCAAGGATCGAATTTAAATTCTCGAAAATTTTTCTGGAAGTGTATAATGGATGCAAACAAAGATTTATGTGTCAACACACTCGAGGAAGAAGCTCACTAACCCTAATGTAGCCTGTAGGTGTTGATTGCTGGATCACCAACCATTGATCCGAGAAACTTGAATAGAGAGAAGCAGGAGTATGATCTACTTTTCACTAACTAGCATCATTGGGTAACAATGCTAAAAAAATGCATTGTAACTAAATAGAAAATAGAACTTAATTTGTGGAAAGGGAAAATTACCAAAACAGTTCTCAACCTATTATAATTTTTTCAATTTAGTCCTAAATCTTTTTTTTTTTTTTTTTTGTCAATTCGGTACTAAACTTTTTATAATTCTCAATTCAATCCATCTGGCCAAATTTAACTAGATGATGCAGATGCAGATGCTAGCCAACAGTGACCGTCTAGCCAACATTGGCATCACAATTTTTTATTTTATTTTATTTTTAATTTTCTCTCTTCTTCTTCTTCTTCTTCTTATGGTCGATCACCAGATTGGCCAAAAGCTATGATTGGCAAGGTCTCGCCCACGATGGCGAGGTCTAGCTAGTGGCCTATGAGGTCAACCTCACTAGCTATAGCCGCTAGCAAGTCCTACGACAAGAATAATAAGAAGAAAGAAAGAAAAATAAATAAAAATATGAATATATATATATATTATTTAAAAAATTACCACGTCGTATTGGTTGGATGCCCACGCATACATGTCAGCGCCACCCGGCCAAATTTAGCTGGACTGAATTGGCCAAAAAAAGGTTTATGATTGAATTGGAAAAATTATAATTAAGTTTAGCACATTTTGACTGAATGGACTGAATTGATACAATTACAAAATATTAAGCACTGAATTAGCTAAAAAAAAGGTTTATGATTGAATTTACATAATTATAAAAAGTTTAGGACTGAATTTTTGTGCATATCATGCGTAGAGCAATGGTTAACGAAAGTAATTGAAATTCTTCGACTGCCGTGGACCAAATATGGAGAGTATTAACTATACACTTTACTTGAAAAGCGACGGATGGAATTCAGTGAATAAACTTTGACTTCTGGTTCACGCAAGCCTCTTCCATAAACATCACCATAGTATAATATCCTAACAACATCCTACTCATTACGCCGTTCATTGAGCCCAATACCATAGGACCACGTGGACATCCTCCATATCGAGAAACCGACATCATTCTCACCGGGTGGCAAGGCATTTCAATAATTTAATTACAGCATGTATGAGTCTAAGTTCAAATAAGTTTTCTCGTGTTGTTCGCTGAATGCATATCTCCAAAATCCATGCCAGATGATGGAATGGTGGGCCTGATGGGGGTGAGATAAAATTGTGTAGGTATGGTCATAACTTCTGCTACAATGCCTTGGTTTCAATCTTCCAATGTTTTACAAGCTTGTAAGCCTTCCCCGTGTTGGAAGATATGCGGGGATTACCCGAAATATCCGATGGGAGATTTGATCTAATTAGAGACGATTACGATTGTTTATATGTCAATCAAAGATTAGATTTAGATTTAGATTGATACATAAGATCATTTACTTCCATTCATTGTATACTCCTTGTATTATATCTACGAGAGATCGTACATTCACAAATCACAGAAGAGAATAGAAAAGCGTATTCCTTCAGTCACAGTTTCCTCAATATCTTTAGCGTCTTTCATGGTATCAGAGCCTCCAGGCTTCTGACTCAAGCTTCCGCCTCAACCTTCTACTAGAAAAATTCTGACCTATAAAACATAATACCATCCGGCATTAAAGTCACTCTCAAATAAGAAATTTCTTTTTACTTACCATGGCCAACCCGCAAGATGAAGCTTCTGCTACCGACAACTAGCCTGCTGGAGAAGTCGTTCCTCAAATCTCGTAGATTTAGAATCCACTTGCGACATTTCCAGCAATAGAACAACAACCGTTCCAAGCCCAACCTGTGCAGTGGCGGCCCACACAAGCTCAGTTCAATATGGGGCAACCCATGACGGGCCAACCTTACTAGTGGATACCTTATCCGCTATACCTTGGGCCAAGCCCAAACTCATCATCGCCTGGATATGTGGGCCACCAGAGCCACGTCCAAACCGATGGGGGCCCGCCAGCCACGAGTGGGGCAAGCCTAACCGACGGATTGGAGTAGACATGTAGGTTGGGTGAACCGGGTATGGGAACAAATCCCTACCCGGGATATTTCAATGCGGGTTATCCGATCGGGTCAAGTGAAATGGGTTTAGGGACGAATCCCTACCCGAACTTCATGCCCGGGTTTTTGCTATTTCCAGCGGCGGCTCTCACCGAACGATCAGAACCTGGCGACCCTCTATTCGTTTCCACCGTCGACGGACCAGAACTGCGACTAATCCGCCAACAGCTGACCGGGCTAGAAAATTATCTCAGATGGTTGCAGGAGTTCCGGCGCACCCTGGCAATGAAAGACAAGGATGGTTTTCTTGACGGAACCATCCCTATTTCTCTCGATGTACGCCTAGCCCGACTCTGGAGGAAGAGCAACCGACTCATTCGAACCTAGATCGGAAATTGCATCTCCCCAGAGGTCGCGGCCGAATTTCCACCAATAGAGGACGCTAAAAGCATGTGGGAAAACATCAAAGAGATGTACGGTAAACTGGATTAAGCAAAAAAATTTACCCTAATGCAGGTACTTAGCGAGTTAAAGCAAGGGAACATGACAGTCACGGCTTGCTTTAATAAGCTATCGTCGCTGTGGAATAACCTCGAAGCGGCCGAAGAAAAGCTTGAGGGCCCAGAATCCACAATCAGACAATACAAGTCCATCAAAGACAGGGAGAAAGCCACACGTTTTTTGCTCATTTTGAACGAGACATTTCTCACCTTTCGCTCACAGATCCTCGCCATGGATCCCATGCCACCAATCGGACAAATCTTTCAACTGGTTGTACAAGAGGAGAGCCAACGGCTTGCGTCAAGCACAGTGAAAGCATAGCCCTTGCAGTTCGCAGAGAACGGCGAGACGGAGCCAACAAAACCCTAGTGCGAGAAAGGGAGAATAGAGGCACACTAGGGTTCGGCGGAGACGTGTGTTTCCTTAAAAGGGAAGGATCGAATAGTCCAGATCGAGCGCGGGGATCCGACAGCTTACAGGGACTCGATGTTTTAAGCGGATCAAACGGTGGAGATGAATTCGCGATTAAAGGAGTGGCAGCCAGATTTTCGCCACGTCATCAAGAAATTTCGAGCAAAATTTCAAAGGAAAGGGTAAATTGTTTTGCGAATATTACAAACATTCTGACCATATGATTGACAGCTATTGGAAATTGCACGGAAAACCAGGAGAAAAAGGAAAAAAAATTTCGGCAGCTTATCAAGTTAGTGGACCCACCGATCCAAATGCTAATCCTCCTATTACTTACAGACAATATCAACAACTGATGCAAGCATTGCAAAAATTGGATAATTCTGACAAATGAAGGAGTTTTTCAGGTATCACACATTGCTTGATTAATTCTATATCAAGGAAAGTATGGATTATTGATTCAGGGGCAAGTGACCATATTATATGTGACAAAGGATTTTTTTCGAGTATAAATGAGGAATTGAATTTTCATATTTCCGTACAATTACCCAATGGAAATATCAATCATGTTAATGTGACAGGAACAGTCAATCTCAGTCCTCAGATTATTCTTCAAAATGTCCTCTATGTCCCAGAATTCCAATTTAATCTAATTTCGTGTCAAAAGTCTACGAGAGAAAATTCATGTCGGGTATTATTCAATGCGATACTCGTTTCTTTCAGGCCCTTTCGACTGGCAAACTGATAGGCTTGGGTAGTCTTTCTGAAGGACTGTTTTTTTGGTCAAGCTTCCCAAGTAATTTTGATTTATTCTACTTCCCTTTAAATAAACCTTCCTTATGTAATTTGAGCATGAATGACAAAAATTTCCTTATGCATTTGAGATTGGGTCATACTGCCTCATTTCCTTGTTCTCAGTGTCCTATATGTCCACTTGCAAAACAATCTCGTATACCCTTTCCATCCAGTAGCTCCCGTACTAGTGAAATTATTTCCTTAATTCATGTGGATATTTGGGGACCTTACCATACAGTTAATCATGATGGATCTCGTTACTTCCTCACCATAGTAGACGATTATTCTCGTGCGACATGGATTTTTTTGATGCAGTTTAAAGATCAGGCTTACTCTCATTTAAAAACATTCATCGTGTTATCCAAGAATCAGTTTGGAAAATCCATTTAGCGGATCCGCACTGACAATGTGGGAGAATTCTTCAGTCATAATTGCTCCTTGCTCTTTTCATCTTATGGCATCCAGCATGAGAGTTCATGCGTTTACACACCACAACAAAATGGAGTGGTTGAACGCAAGCATCGTCATCTATTAGAAGTCGCATGTGCCTTGAAGTTTCAAGCTTCAGTTCCAGAAGATTATTAGGGAGATTGTGTCATCACAGCGGCTTATTTAATCAATCGCATGCCCACTTGGATACTCAATGGGCGAACGCCATTTGAAATGCTCTTCGGCAAAGAACCTAAGCTGAAACACCTCAAGATTTTCGAATGTCTATGCTATGTCGCAACTGTAGGTCCTCGAGACAAGTTCAGTCCACGTGCTCGGCAATGCATTTTCATGGGATATCCCAACCTAAAAAAGGGGTATCGAGTTCTTGAGATTTCCATAAAGGAATTCCTTGTAAGTCGTGATGTCATCTTTCATGAGAACATTTTTCCCTTCTCTAAGAAGACATCTCCAGGTGAAGATTCAGGGCTAATCTCTAATCCTCATGGGCTCTTATCTGATGACATATTACCTCGAGATCCTGATTACATATCACTAGGACAACCAAGGAATATTTCCCCTATTCGCACTTATTCCAGCAACAACACCAACTCTAGGCGAGAATTCGAACTCCTCAGAAAATCTCTTAGCGAACACAGCTGAAGACACCACTAATGAGGAAATCCAGCATCTCTCACCACTACCCTCCAATGAGTCAACCTATTCTCCTACGGCAATTGATCATCCAAGACGTTCTGGTCGGGCTACATGACCTCCAACCTGGACCAAAAATTATATCTATGCCACTCACAATTCTCCAGGTATTCAATATCCAATCTCATCCTATGTTTCTTTTCATAGATTATCACAGGAACATAGATGTTATATTAGTCACCTATCAGAAGACAAAGAACCATCTAGTTATGATGAAGTGTCTATTGATCCAAAATGGCAACAGGCCATGAAGGCAAAACTAAAAGCACTAATTGAAAATCAAACTTGGGATCTTGTCTCACTGCCACCTAATCGTGAACTGATTGGCAACAAATGGGTCTACAAGACTAAATATCGTGTCGATGGCTCCATTGAACGCTACAAGGCACAGTTGGTAGCCAAGGGATTCACCCAAAGAGAAGGCTTTGACTACCACGAGACATTCTCTCCAGTCACCAAAGATGTCACGGTTCGTTCATTCTTAATTGTTACTGCTATTAATGACTGGCCTCTACATCAAATGGACGTGCACAATGCCTTCCTTCACGGTGATCTAGACGAAGAGATTTATATGGATATTCCTCATGGCTTACGGAGATAGGGGGAGAATAAAGTATGTCATCTCCGCAAATCCCTTTATGGGTTAAAACAAGCCTCTAGACAATGGTACGCCAAATTTGCAAATGCTCTTACAACAAAGAGCTTCCAAGCAGTCCAAATATGACTATGCTTTATTCACACGAAGCAAAGGTATGTCATCTATCTACTTGATGATATATGTCGATGACATTCTTCTTATGGGAAATGATAAAGCTGCCATAGAAAGATTCAAGGAATATTTGCATACCACTTTCCACATTAAGGACTTAGGAGCACCTAAATATTTCCTTGGTATCGAAATTGCTCGATCTGACCAAGGGATTTCCCTTAGTCGGTGGAAGTTTATATTGGAGATTGTATCAGAAGCAAGTCTATCAAGATGCAAGCTAGCTGTAATTCCCATCGAGCAGAACACTAATTTGACTACGGCAGATTATGATAAGGGCATATCTAAAAATGATGATCCAATACTCAGAGATCCATCGGGTTATCAAAAGCTTGTTGGGAAACTCATATATCTGACTATGACAAGGCCCAATATCTCCTATGCTGTTCAGATACTTAGTTAGTTCATGCACAATCCAAAGCAATCTCATTGGGATGCTGCCTTGAAGACTATGAAATATTTGAAGAAATGTCTAGGACTTGGGATACTCCTAACCAAGAAATGTGACATGGAAATGACAGCATATTATAATGCAGACTATGCGACATGTCCCGTAAGTCAAAGATCAATCACTAGATATTGCATCAAATTGGGAGAATCACTTCTCTCATGGAAGACTGTTGATACCCGATTTTTTTGTCGACATTTTAAACATTCTTTTTGCAAAAATATTTAAAAAAAAAAGCCGAAAAGATTAAAAAATGAATAAATGAAAACAAAAAAATGAAAAGAAAATGAAAAGAAAACAATAAAAAAAAAATGTAAAGAAAACAATAAAAAAAAAGAAGAAAAAAAAAGCAAAAAGATATAAAAAAAAAAAAAAAAAAAAAAAAAAAAAAACGCTCGTTCATAGGGGGAGCCATTGGACAACATTTTTGCTCTCTCTCTCTCTAAAACGGTTCGCGCGCGAATTCTCTCAGGGGGGCTCTCTCGAAAAATTCTCAAAAGCTCTCTCTCTCTCTCTAAAACGGTTCGCGCGCGAATTCTCTCAGGGGGGCTCTCTCGAAAAATTCTCAAAAGCTCTCTCTCTCTCTCTCTCTCTCTCTCTCTCTCTCGGGGATCGATCTCTCTTTCGAGATTGCTTTTGGGGTTCGAGGGATTTCGATCGATCGGAGCTCGATCCGTTAGGGTTTTCACCGAAGGCTCGATCGTTCTCTCGATCGAGGCGTCGGCGGTCACGGGACGAGGACGCCGGCGGTTCGCTCTCATTCGGGAGATCGAAGACGAACGGTTGTTGGCGAGGATCGGAGGCGCTCGAGATCTCACTCCGGATGGGGATATGGCTAACTCCGGATCGGTGTCTCTCCTTCTCGATCGCTCTCTTGCGCACGGATCGACTGTTGGGACGGTCGGTCGAGGAGCTCGAAGTACAAGGCTCGGATTCGCATCGGTAGTGACGGCGGCGTCAACAACGGCTTCCGATCGTTTCTTTATTCCGTTTGCCCGATTATTCACCGCGGTTCGGTGATCTCCCCTTCCGGCGGTACGGACCTGGTGAGTAAAGCGATCACCCCCTCTAGCTCTACGTGAATCGACGTTTTCGACGGGCTTGATCTGTCCCTTTTCATTTTCGCCGTTAGTTGTCTTCTGTGGTGTATCTAGTTACATATGTCAAGATATATGCAACTTGTGAAACGATCGCTGTTGAGAAGTGCTCTGGCTGATAAGTGACAGAAAAGTCTACGTGAGTGGAGGTTCTGTTTTGAGTATATTTTTGCTCTATTGTAGTTTAATTTCTTTTTCTCTCTATTTCTCTCTCTTGGATTGCTCTCTATGGCTCGATCGCTTTATCTCGTCATGATCTATCGCATTTTTTTCTCTCGGCCCTGTCTTTGGTTCGATTGGATAACATCTTCGCTATTGGCCTATTTGCATCACCTATACCAACATTTAGAAGAATCATCAAAAATCAGTCGACAAAACAATTCTCTGGGCTGCCTCATATATATGCACTCTTGAATTGCTTGCTTTGCACATGGTATGGCACGTCGCTAATATCGAGTAATAACATGCTGATCATGATGGTGAACTCCACGAGTATTTTTTTAGTTAGCAATACGTAGTTCTCTATGTGACATACATAGGTAAACAGAAAAAGGTTTTGGCCCTTTTGCATCCGACCTTTCCTAATGTCGATACTCGGCAGCAGATTTTAATGGTCACAACTTTTGATTTAGTCTGCCATTTATATTGTGTTTGAATGCTTTTAAGCAAATAATGATGTTGGGATTGCCCTCGGCTGTTCTTGGCATTTTTGCAATTGTAGTAGTTACGAGCTTACATATACCGAGATGCTGACCATGTCTTGATATCCCATGATTGGGTGTGCATTTAATTCCAACTTGAGGCTAGTTTGGTTATGGATTGATGCCATTTTGATCAAGTAAACTCATACGTGCTTGTGCTTCAATTTCATGGCAATTTGTCATCAAACAATAACAATTTGCAGTCTCGTGTGCTCTGTTACAATTCTGATTACATGCTGAAATCATGGATTATAGATGCTGCAATGGATAATAGATGATCAATATGTTGATTGTGGTCATTTGCATTCTTTGGAAATTTTGATTTCAATCCTTCGATGATAATTTCTAGCATGACCTATGCCTGTTCTTTAATCATATGTTGTCTTGAATAGATTGTTAAACCTACTGAGGTTAATGAATTTCTGTGTTTTTTTGTGCATTGATCTAAAGATAGATGTTTTCATTACACTTGTCTTTGACATCTATACTTATGACATGCCGAAATATTATGGAATTCATGTATCATTTGAGTAGGCTGAGGGTCCAAATACGCATGATATATTCTGTTTCTTTTTGCTGATCTGACCATATGTGCAAATACCTTTGTTTAAGCATGTAAAAAGCCTTAATTGGGCTGGTCACCTCTTAGGAACTCGTAAAAGACACCTCGAACTTTCCAATAATATCAAGTCTATCCAATTTCCTCACCATTTGCCTTATCTTCCAATTTCAAATCTGGTATTGAAATTTGGATATTGCCTTAGTCTAGAATGCATACTTTGTTTGTGAATTTGGTATGAATTTTTGTGAAGAGTCTAGGATTGAGTCCTTCATGAAAGTTGTCTTTCACATAAAAATTGCAAAAAATGATTGTGTGTTTGCCTTGCTACCCTGTTCTGCTTTTGACTGACCTTGATCTTTTCCAGGATTTTATAAATTCATATGCTTAGAATTTTAGGATGCTTCCTCATGAAGGTTGTTCCTTATATGCGGATTGATGTGCTATAAAGATCATAGGTTGAATAGATCATAGGTCATGCCTCTATTAAACAAACATTAGATGCTCTTTTTTTGTATAGATTGTTTTGGTTGGTTGACATACCTCTGCTCTTGATACATGCTGAATCTGATCATCTTATCTTCTTCGAATTTGATTTGCCTTGATCTGCAATTTCGTATACCTGATATGTCACTTTCTATTTTGGCTGAAATGATGTGCTAGATGAGGCTTTTTGACCTCGAGCCCTTCTAGACATAGAAAATAGACTTCTCAAGCTTCGATTTGATATGTCGCACGCCCTGAACGGATGTCATTCGGTCATCGAAAAACACCTACAAAATCTGTCAATTCTGCAGCAGTTTTAGATTTTTTTTTGCTGTTTCTGTGTAATGATCTTGCTGGTTCTTTGTGTTAAGGGCCAAATCATGCCTCATTGTTTTCTTGACATTTAAAACACATGTTACAAGTTTCGCATCAATGCATGGCATATGATTTTTGAATCTCGTTTGATGTGAATATCATGCATCCATTTGGCTAATTGCAATTAAAATTTGCCAAGCATGACATTCCTAATTCTAAGTCACTTGGCAATGTTAATGACTTGTGGGACTTCTTTGCATTCTGATTTAGGGTTAAATGTTTACCCAAAGCTTTTTCACATTCAACCTTATGTCATGTGCAAGTTTCACATTTTTGTGCATTGTCTAGGTGGTGTTACGAACCATTAAACATGCATTGTATTTTGTCCTGTTCATGACTTGAATTTGCTGGATTCATGTTCATGTCTGATGCCTATGTCTATTCGTTATAATAACGATTTCAATGCGTTGTCTTAGTCATATAAGATGAGGCAAGGAATCCTTTTTTCTTAGATTGGGTTTAGATTAGGATTCCAAAGATGGACTTTGGTGTGAAGACGATGGAAGTCGATGTCCATTCCGACTATTATCTTGTACTATTTGTTTTCCCGACATAAGTCTCGAGTTCCATGCATTGTATAAAACCCGACGAGTTGCGGGTTTCCTTTCTTTCCCGATTGTTTTGTCTTTCATATTCTTTAGGATTGCATGATTAGCTTTACTGCTTTTCTTGATTGTTTACTTCATGTCTTGCACTTTCAATTTCTCGATTGATTTCTTTTATTGTTTTTTTCTTTTAGAAATAGAATAGCATAAAAGTAATCCACCACGCATGATCGCTTAGCTTAGAATTGGTGATCCCGAAAATATAAAAAGAGATGCATGGACATGTTAGGAAAAACACAACATACTGTTAGGTACCGAAAGGGCGCTAATAGCTATATTAGCGTAACCCAAGTCCCCGAATCTAGATATCGGTTGCGTAGGAATCGAGGGGAATTCTCCCAACCCTCAATTGGGTTTTCTAGCCGACCCCAAAAAAATATATATAAGGCTAGTGGCGACTCCTGTATATTCTTAGGTTGTTAAATACCTAGATCGTATAAATAAATTTGTTGTCACGCAGGGTACGAGCTTGGGAGAGCTCGCGATCTTATGATCAAGTACTCCTAAACCCGACCTCCTCCCCTTTGACATGAGGGCGGCGAGATCGGGTCGCTACAAAGACCAAGAAGCAACCCACTGTGTCTTTGTCCTCAGCTGAAGCAAAGTATCGAGCTATGGCCAAAACCACCTGCCCAATAGTGTCGATATGAGGCCTACTCAGGGATCTCGGAGTACAAGTGCAAGGACCAACGAAGTTATACTATGACAATGATGCGGCTCTCAAACTTGCAGCAAATCCTATAGTGCATTAGAGAACCAAGCATATAGAAGTGGATTGTCACTTCACACGGGAGAAAATTCAAGAAGTAATTGAGGCAAAGGGAATTAGGATGACAAAACAGCCTGCAGACATCTTTACCAAACCCTTGTGTCAAAGACAGCACGCATATCTATTGAGCAAGCTGGGTGTCTTGGACATCTACAAGCCACCAACTTGAGGGGGAGTGTTGGAAGATATGTGGGGATTAGCCGGAATATTCGATGGGAGATTTGATTTAATTAGAGACGATTACGATTGTTTATATATCAATCAAAGATTAGATTTAGATTTAGATTGATATATAAGATCATTTACTTCCATTCATTGTATACTCCTTGTATTATATCTACAAAGATCTATACATTCACAAATCACAGAAGAGAATAGAAAAGCGTCTTCCTTCAGTCATCGTTTCCTCAATATCCTTAGCTTCTTTCACCCTATTAGCTATGTGAGGAATACTAGTTATTCGGGGGATAAAACGACATGGAAGCTCCATGCAATTCAAATAGGTGATTCATTAAGGCATTTTTACGGTTTTGGCTTGCAAATACATCGTACTTAATCGATTGATACATGAAAGCTCTAATGAAACATATCATTATTAGCATTTACATCAGCTAAAGATGAAGGGGTGGATTTATTATCGGGATAAATGTATTGGAAGTTATAAAACTTATCACAAACGTGCAATTAACAAAAAAAACTTGATTAAATGAATTTAACAAATTTTAGGACTTGATTGCACTTTTGAAAGTTTTAGAACACAGTTACATTTTCATGACAAGTTTTAGAATTGAATTGCATTTTTTTGAGAGATTTAGGACTTAATTACTTTCATGATATGTTTTTGATGCATTTATCCATTTATTATTTGAGGAAGTGATTAGAGAACTTAGTAAGTGTCGTTGAAAAGGGCTGAATACAGTAAGAACTATCATCCTCAAGGGTTTCATGCTTATAGAAACAATGAAGGAGTAAATCTTCAATACAATGTTTTAATTTACGAGAATTATTTTCTCAAATAGTACAGACTCGGATTTTAACTTTCTATATGGAAGTCTAATAACTATATATGACAATTACTACAACTAGAAATGGGTCATTTGCTTGTCTAGATGGCCCTTGAAGAAAGCATGAAATGTGATTCTTGCCACTAATGGAAGTGAACCAAAGCAAAATGTCTACTTTATGTTGAGAGCGCATAATAGAAGCCTTGATACCTTTTGCCTGGGGAGATCTCTAAGAGGGAGCGCAAGTTCGAGTCCATCAACATATCTAATTGGGCCAACATTCACTCAAAAGCTTAAGCCAATAAGTTATAGGCTAATTAGGATATATTAATTGCTTTACATCATATCAATTATCTAATATGAGATTTATCTAACACAACTCACTCACACATATATCCTAATAATCTCCTCCTCACATGTGAGCTTCCTTAGTTTCGATATCATTTTGCATCAACTTATCTAAAGTTGAATCCTTATTGGCCAGCAACCATGGGCTCTAATACCATTTGTTGGGAGCGCGTAGGAGAATGATACCATTTGTTGGTAGCACGTAGCAAAAACCAATACCTTTTGCCTAGGGAGATCTCAAAGATGATGTCCAAATTCGAGCCCATCAACATATCTAGTTGGACCCACATTTATCCAAAAACTAAAGCCAATGAGTTATGGGTTAATTAGGATGTATTAATTGCTCTACAGTACATCAATTCTCCGATGTGAAATTTCTTTAACATAACTCACTCACACTTATATCCTAACACTTCAAGCGTTACATTAACAGTCAAAGAAGAAACAAAAGATATCAGCAAGCTCAATGCATAAACATCTCAAACAGATGAATTCACAAGATAATAGAAGTACCATGGTTTTTATTCTTCTTTTACGGTTTGGTATGAACATCATCATCTTGCCTACGATAATAAAGCAACTACTAATTTTAGCCGGACTTTCTACCACGTCACTTTATCATATATCCAAAATTTCCAAAAGAGTCGGGTCAGTCCCACACTTGGATTCCGCGAAATCAGCTCATGTTGGTACGCCTATATAAGAAGCTCGCCACTTCTCATGAAGCAATGAAATCTTAGCACTCCTTCACCGAGATATAAGATGTGCAACATGGTCCATAAAACCCGAGCACGCCTTATTCCATTATAGCTCCCACAAAACACACATTGTTCAATTGACCTTTTAGTTCCATCACTAACTAGCAGCACTAGCAATCTCTTCAGCACTGCCAAATGGACACGGTCATTCGTGAGCCCAACGAACAGTCTTGTGGAAGCGCCATGTCGTCGAAGACCTCATCCCCTATCCCAAATGTGATTATCGATCCATACAACTAGCAATGGTCTTCATTGACATTGATTGAGATCCAACATAATTATTTGTTGAAAGAGACCATCTAGCCGTTGCACAGCTCGCACCCAACATCTTATTTGACCTTCCACCACAAATTTTTACAAAGGCTATTAAACGTCGACTTCATTTTCCAATCCACCCAAATATCGCTGATCTTTATCAGGAAAATAACTAATCTAACAAACAATAATCGCCAACTGAGAGTTCACTATTAAAGTGGAGTTTTTATTTGTTTTTGTTTGATAGGCAATATTAAGTCGATCGTTCACTGAAGCTTCAAGTTGAAATTTGAGGCTTAATTGGATTTGTTTTATCATTTGGTTCTAACTAATATATTGATTAGTAAAGTTGACTTTGCGACAAGTATATTTAATGTAATAACAATTAACGACATGAGGCTTTTGTTTTTCAAATTAAAAAAGGTACAAGATATAAATATCCTAACATTCAAAAGTACACAAGTTTGTCATCTTATTACACCTATCAAATAAATAAATAAAAAATTAGAATTCGCTACCTGTGGCTATGACGTACAACTTGCTCTTACTCAAGTTATTACTCAAATACCAAGGAGACGGCAATATTTTTAGGATTTATATCATGAAAAACTTTAAATTTGTATACTTATGACAAATTTACTTCGAGCTAATTTTTTAATTATAAAAATCTCAAACTAGTATACTTGTGACAAATTCACTCCGAACTAATTTTTTGACCACTAAAAGCTCTAAATTTTTACATTTGTTTGATCAATGGATCTATCTAAACTGGTACATTTGTTGCACATGTATAAGCTTAGGATTTTTGGAGATCAAAAAATTAGTTTGAAGAAAATTTGTCACATATGACCAGTTTGGGGTTTTTATGGTATTAATCTATATTTTTATAAAGGAAGGACACGGGCATAGAAGCTCAATTATTTGAAGAGAAAGCGATTAGTTACATTTTGAGGCTCTATTTGTTTCGCGGAAAATGTGACAATTTTGAAAAATATAAAATGACAATATTTTCTGGTACTTGGCTAGGATCTAAAAATGAACTACAAAATGTTTTTACATTGTTGGTAAGGAAATCGGATTTTTGTAAATAGACATTTACTCTTCGAGCGTCAATGACTTGTGTATGAATAGGCAAGGAACCCAGCATGGGCACGGAGGTCTTAAACCCGAATCCCTAACTCTTGAGCACAAGCAAAGGCATTGGTCTTGGGTGCACCGAAACCAAGCCTAAGGATTCGATGCTTGTGCTCAGCTCATTGACGCCCAACTTGGGCCTACAAAGCTCAGAGCTAGGTCCAAGGGCACCCAACCCATGCTCAGCTCCGCTCTCAAGTCCTTGGCCCAACCTTGATGGATTTAAGAGCGAAGGCCGAGGTCTCAGGCGTGGCCTAAGGTGCCGACATAGCCTCATGCATCGGGGTCTTTTGCTCAACCTTGATGCAATTGACCCTACTGCCAAAACAAGCGTTGGGATTGTTATGCCTAAGCGCAAAGTTTTTTATCCAGACGTCAATAACTAGTCATATTTTTTAGATATGTGAGAAATCATTTTCCTGAATTTAAATTTTGGTAGAAAAACTTTTTTCGTTGATTTGGAAAATATTTTCATTGACTCATCTTTTAAATGATTTAAATGCCAAAAAAATGAGAAAAATATTTTCTAAGACAAACACAATGTTTATACGCCAATTTTTTTATGGAGTGAATTCATAAACTAACAAAGTTCACTATGATGAAATTAATAGTCGGTGAACGATAGAAGATCTTCAATTAAATGCACATAAACGTAATTATGACATGCAATAAATCCATATTTACCACAAATTTTGCTTTTTCCTCATTTCAGGGTCAACTCTTTCTTCATGCCCATGCATGGCCGCATGCTTACCATTTGGCAGCCCCAAATTAGTCCAGGCTTTTTCCAGCTTTTTCTCTTTTTTGGATTTTATTGGAGCGAGTCTCTGGACGTGTTAAATAATTAAACAAGGAAATTTTGGAAATTTTCGATAGGATTTTCTTTAAAAAATAGTTGTAAGAGCACTAGTTAAGTAATCGATTAATTAAAATTTTACAATTTTAAGGTGCTGCCTTTTACTGTGTAATCCGAGTAATTTTGAAAGAGAAGGCATTTTGCACTCTCTCTTATTTGACTTTTGCATAGCATTCTTGCTATTATTGTCAAAGTCGCCCGTTACCAATTTGCACTCTCTTATATATGTCTCATGTCATGTGAAATTTCAATGACTATAACAAATATTTGGTGTGTCTTGTACAAGCAATGTAATAACGAGAACTTTTTCTCCAAACACGATCGGCTAAGTAAAAATTCACATTTCGTTTATTAGAAGCTTAAGCCTATAAAATTTGAAATGACGAGTGGTTTTTTTTTTTTTAGAACTTTTGCATTGGTCGAACTATTATTTAAAGTGGAAGGTACTAGATAGACGTCGAATTTGATCAAAATCATTGTGGATAATGTAAACAAATGTTATATCTTGACATAAAAGCTTGGTAAAAAAGAATTTAAAAAAAAATGCGGGTACTCGTTATATTTCATATATAAGTCAAAAATTACATAAAAAATACAGAACGTGAATGTAATGTAATGAAGTAAGTTTGGGGAATAAAAATACTATATCGCGAGTTATAAATGGAATAATAAAAAGAGGAAGTCCCAAAATTCAAAAAGCTATACACAAAACTTTACTATAATATCCAAAGAGTTATGGTGCATTTGGTTCAGCATTTTGAAAGCCCATTGGGAAAATGCAAAGTAGTTTAGCCTAAACGATTTTAGGTAAATGCAAAGGCTGTTTGGTAAATTACGCTTTGAGAAGCAATTTTGAGAGAAATGCTGTTTGGTTAAAAACACATTTCAAAAGCCCTTTGGGTGATTGATATTAGTTTTTTTTTTAATTTCATTTGTTTAAAATTGAAAAAAATAATGTATACAACTTTTTAAATATAAATTTTGACAATAATACTAAAAAAATAAAATACATATAGAATTTTTTTTCCTAAAAAGACCAAACCCTTCATCGGAATTTTTTAATTTTTATTTGCTTAAAATTGAAAAAAATAATGTATGCAACTTTTTAAATATAAATTTTGACAATAATGCTAAAACAAATTAAATACAAAAAAAAAAAAAAAGATCAAATCCTTCGTCAAAATTTTTTAATTTTTATTTGTTTAAAATTGAAAAAATAATGTATGCAAATTTTTAAATATAAATTTGAAAATAATGCTAAAAAATAAAATACATACATACATACATACATACATACATATATATATTTAAAAGGCCAAACCCTTCATTGGAATTTTTTAATTTTTATTTGTTTAAAAATGAAAAAAAAAAAATGTATGCAACTTTTTAAATATAAATTTTGACAATAATGCTAAAAAAATCAAATACATATATATATAATTTAAAAAAAAAAAAAAAGAGAGACCAAATCCTTCATCGAAATTTTTTAATTTTTAATTTTAAAAAAATTTGAAAAAATAATGTATGTAACTTTTTAAATATAAATTTGAAAATAATGCTAAAAAATCAAATACATATATATAATTTTTTTTTTTTTTTTTAAAAAAAAGACCAAACCTTTCGTCGGAATTTTTAAATTTTTATTTGTTTAAAATTGAAAAAAAATGATGTATGCAACTTTTTAAATGTAAATTTTGACAATAATGCTAAAAAAATCAAATATATATGCTAAAAAATCAAATATATAAATATTTTTTTAGCATTTATATAAGTTTGATTTTTTTAGCATTATTTTGGCATTTAAAAAATAATAACGAGGGCAAAATAAGAAATTTGAAGAATGAGTGATGATAGTTTTGGAAAAAAAAAGTTTTAGTATTTGGCCAAATCTTTGAAAGCTCAAAACTAGTCCCTACTAGCATTGAGCTTTCAGCCTTCCCAATGCTAACTTTCGCTTGAAAACTACTTCAAAATGATTACCAAATGATCCAACATTTTCCCAAGGGTCTTTGGAGGCTGAAAGCCCATTGAGAATGCTGAACCAAACGCGCCCTTAATTTCTCGAAGCTTAACCCGCTGAAACTGGGATACTATAGATTGAGCATTCCTTTAACGACCACCATGTCACAGGAGCTGTTACAAAGATTTGCAATCCCAAAAGTTCCCGGTTTGCTAATAAATCTATGCAAAAAAGATGTATCCGTCCTCTAAGCCTGAAACTGAAATGATTTCAACTATTTCGGTAACTCGTATCTACCGACAATTAAATCGCACCACATGTATCTAAAAATATGTTGTTCCTAGGTGCTGATATCTAAAATGGCGATAGATACTTGGGCAGGAGAATCAAAATGAGGCATATCTGCTTCATGAAGAATGCCATGTAAAGAACTCCTTAAGCTCCTTAGCATTAAATGCTGAATATATTCTGGATTTTTTTACATTACAGGCCTGAGGAATTTAACAAACATGCATGCCATTTTTCTTCTTGGTGAGTTTAATCCTCTCTCTCTCTCTCTCTCTCTCTCTCTCTCTCTCTCTCTCTCATTCTCACTAGATGATAAAGGGTATCCTATCCTTTGATTAGACCAATCCCCACTAATCCATCCACAAAACACCCACAGACTCGTTGAAACGGGCACCATAAAAGAAGGCTCTCGTGACCAATGTATCGCCTTCCTTCGCTACACTCCGTATAAAAAGAGCCATCTAGTTCTCTATACCCTTGCAGAGCTGGTTTTTTTTTTTTTCAGATTACTGGCTTGAGACAGATACAGGAGACAAATCCTCAATGACGCAAACCTCACCCATGAATTTTAGCATCTTACTCGTCGATGATTGCTCTACTACGCTCGCCATGGTTACTGCGCTTCTTAGAGGGTGGAACTATCAAGGTGAAATGACCAACGAAAGTTGCTTTTTAGTCATGTATGTTGAGATCGTGTTGTATGTTGTTTGATTTCAAATGGGTGACTCATGATCGGGCCACCTTTACCTCCTTCGTTTCGGCTGAAGCAAGAGAGACGATTTCCATTTTCGTTTGACCAAGCAAGATCTCTCTTTCTCTTTTCCTTTGTTTTTTGAGGGGAAAAGACAAAATTTTGTGTTGGGAGAAATGACAAACATGTATCTTTCTTTTCCACACTATAAACAATCCGACACCCTTGGAATTTTGAGTCTATTTTAGCGTCTGATGGATATTTTTTGGGTAAAAATTTGCTTTTGCTTACATCTAAAATTTTTGAGTGTTTTAAAAATTAACACACAAGCTTTTATGGGTTATTTTCTGATTTTTTTATCCCTAAAATTAATTATAAAATGCGAGAATTTTAGATTGTTGATCAAGATACTCATTTTCCATGTTTTCAAGATTGATCTAGTTGAATGGATCTGTTGATCGAAGTTTTCATGCGGTCTGCATCAACACTTGCGATAAAAAAGTCACCCCTTTATGATATGATCGCAAAGCCGAATTTTAGAATTATCGCGCATGTTCTTTATGCATTATTTGCTTATATCTATCTCTAAAAGTACAAACAAAGCATTAGAATTGTAGATCCTTGATCAAGATACAGACTTTTCGTGCTTTGGTATTGATCTAGCTGAATGAAGTATATCAATCGAAGATTTCATGAGGTCTGTGTCGAAAAGTTGTTTTTTCATTAAAAAAAAATAAATAAAGATCCCTAAAATAAATATTTAAATATTTACCTTCCCTCAACGAGAGCATTAGTCACATACATGCATATAGAAAAAGGGTACTTTAAAGGAGAAAACAAGGCTTCAACCTCGGGGACATTGATTTTTCTAAGAATTGCTATGTCTAATGATGGCTCTGCAATGTTATGGATTTCAGTTGTGACCTCCAAACATCCTCTGCATGCTTTATCCATTCTTCGAGCAAGAAAATGTTCCTTTGACCTTGTCGTGACTGATTTTCACATGCCCGACATGAATGGTCTCGAGCTACAAAGGCATGTCCGAGAAGAATTCAAACTGCCGGTGATCAGTGAGTCCAAAATTCTTGAACTTCAGTCAATTTGATTTGTATAGTTTTTAAACTTACAGCGCAGTATTTGTTTTAGAAGTGCTTGAGTGAACTCTAAAAGATTATCCTTTCGATCCATTTTCTTCATACAGTCATGTCAGCTGACGATCGACAAACAATTATACTAAAGAGTTTAGAGGGAGGAGCTGCCTTCTACATTGTGAAACCGGTGAGGTCAGATGATATGAAAAATGTTTGGCAATATTGCATTGCGAGAAAAAAGGGAAAAGGAGTTCTCATTGAGGAAGAAGCTGTGAGCGCCTCAACTAGTGCACCGGTGTGTGAGAGAATCATACATGAAGATGTCAATATTCCCGTGCAACCCTTGAATTTGGAAAAGGAAGGCTCTTCACAGGAGCCAAATGGGAAGAAAAGGAGCAGGGAAGAGGAGGATGAAAATGATGAAGGGATCGATTACTCCTTGATCCCTCCAAGAAAAACAAAGGTGGTTTGGACAACTGGGCTGCACGATCTTTTTGCATGCCATCAACTACATAGGACTTGACAGTAAGAAAACCTCCGAACTTGCCTTGCCCCATTTGAGAGCTGCCAATCTATATATCTCTTGAGGTTGTATTAACCATTTTCTGAATGTTGTCTTCTGATATTGCAGAAGCTGTTCCCAAAAGGATTCTTGAGTTCATGAACGTCCCTGGATTGACTAGAGAGAACATAGCCAGCCATTTGCAGGTTCGCACTGGTCTAACTGTTTCATTTTCTTTTATTTTCTTTTCCTTATGAGTAGATATATCCTTCGAGGTTGATTGGAGCAGAAATTATGAATCATTTGGACTGGAATATTGTATACATTACCATTTATGTGCAGCGGTTTAGGGTTTTAAGAATAAATAGCTTGAGATGAGATGTTTATGCACGATTAGCTAGTTTGACATGAACTAAAGTATGAGCATAGCTTTTCACTGCAAGTTATGAACCAAGAGAAGAGGTATGTACGTACTCCACATGCTAGCTTCTTTATGTATTCACTAATTTTTTTTTTTTTTTTTTAAAGTAGAGAGTATGTATCCACTCCTTCTGTTGTATGAGTTAAACTATTAATAATCAACGATCAATTCTGTTCTCCATTTGTTCGCTGGCTCTTAGAACCCTCCATGACACACGTGCATGTATTTATATATGAGTGATCTTATGCGCAGGTTCATGTGATGATGTACGAATTTTCATCACTGAAAAAGTGACCAGGGACATAGAGTGTTAATAAGGTCCATTTCAATTTGTCTTGAAGAGGAAAAATTGAACCAACAGTACATTGATAGTTACTAAAAATGAAATTCGAATCCATTACTGCTTGAACACTATTTGCCGCATGTGTACAAAGTATGAGTTCGTAATTCTAATGGTCTATATCTTATTTCTTTCCTTGTTTGTTAAGTATTCACAATCTACAACTTTGGACATATAAGTACCAAATCTAAATAAAATAGTTTCCAATCTTGCTTTCAAGAATATTTAGTGGTTGATAATATATACATGAACTAGATTTTACCATCTGCTCTGGATAGGAAATTCATAAATATCAATTATTGTATGAGAAAAATTTTAAACTCTTAGATAATTATCGACTAATTTTCTTCAGAAGCTTTACAATATATGTAGAGAAAAGGGTTTGGAAGGCTTTCAGACTAGCACTTTCTTTCCCTTTTGTTGCATAGGGGATCATACATAATATGATAATTATCTAAGAGTTTAGAAATTTTTCTCATATGATAATTGATATTAATAAATTTCCTCCAGAGCATATAGTAAAATCCAGTTCATATATATATATATATATATATATATATATATAGTCTGCTTTGGAAATCTCATAAAATGTTTGGAAAATACAAGGAAACACCAAAAGGAATGAAAATGAACAGGATGAGTTTTAATACGTACTTATAGTATGACCATACAATGTCCTTCAAATTTTTTTAGGCTATTTCCGGGACAAATATGGAACTTCACACCTGGCAGACTTCCATATGAATGAGTTCTTCAGTAGCTCTTATCTTAATTGCCTTTAGTTCACCAGAAAATTTCTGTTTACTTTCCTTTTGTTCCCTGTCATCCATGCAAGCTATCTACGCATGAATGCAAGAGAAGTAGGTATAGTCATAAATGTACATATGCACATATATATCCATTACCAATTCCTTCTGCTAATCATCAGCTTTTTAAAAAAAAAAAGGTAAGTATCATTTATAAGATGACAAACAGGAGCTTAGGGGCATTCCCCAGCATTACATAGATAACTAAGAACGTGAAAAAATGGAGTGAAGGAGTCTCCATCTAGTTCACATTTATATTTATATCTCAGCTGCGTGTTATTTTTTCTCATATTCAAGGCTTCTTAATTGTTGAAAAGAATTCTCACGATACTTCTGTTTTCTGACAAAACTTGCAGAAGTATCGCATATTCCTGAAGAAAGTTGCAGTTGTAGACAATGTCGCACCACCAAGTGCAAGGGACCCTCATAGAGAAGCCCCAAGTTCTAACCTGACATTACACCCGCGTTCATCGGCCAGGAATGATGTCCAGCAACAAATGCCTCCTAACAGTTTTCCAAACAGGCATCCCCAGCCACTCCTTCCTGAAATAAGGCCCCGTGTGAGTACCCAGGTACTAAATGACCACAACTACAGTGCTGCACCGGTACGATTTTCTCCTCAAGATGCTTCAGGTGTCGGCCTTTCCATCATTACGGATCCAGTGATTGGTAGTTCCAGTGTCTACAACAACCCCTATCGAACAAATGCTTCGAATTTGCAAGTGATTCGGCCCAACACTGGAGGTCTTTCCATCCCGAATGATTCAATGTTTGCTAACTCCAGTGTCAATAACAATCCTTATCGAACCTATGCCTCAAATGTGCAAGCGATCTTGCCCAACACCGGAGGACCAAGAAACTCACAAATTCCATCTTTGGGCCCTACAAATGTCATATCAGGCCTTACAAATCCGAGGCAAGTGCACCCTCCACAGAATCATTCTTCAAGTTCAGGAACTTTCATGTCTAGCTTGAGCAACATTGCTCCTTACCCTTCTGTCAATTCAAACCCCACCAATACCAATTTCTGGGGCACTCAAATGACTGGAGGTGCTGGAAATATGCTTGATAGTAATAAGGGGTTCATGTCTCCCACTGGCTATGATAATTTTGTGAATTCCTCATCAAATTTTGGGGAAGGAAGCTCAACAGGGCCTTACATTGTTCAAGAAGAGCAAGAGCCTCCCTTTGGATTTAACATCAGTGAGCCATTGCCTCCGCTTGGTTTCCCTGCTGCTAATGAGTCAGAGAGTCCTCTCTTTTCACCGGCACCTATAACACAACCAACTGTTGCAACGATTGAGCCAAGAAATGCTCATGAACAGGATGTGATGGCAAATGCTCCCTTAGTCGTGAATAGTCTGGATCAGCAAAATCATGGAGATGGTGATCTTTTTGACCTCGTTTTCAACCAACCGGCTAACAAGGTACGAAGAATTGCTTATTGCATCCTTTTCATTGGTTAAGCTCAGTTTGCTCCCCCGTGTACTTTTATTTGTATGAAACATTCTGATGATGGAATTTTTGAGCAATGTGTCGACTTGGCATCCTAACAGGGTCAGGAAGGATTACCACATCAGGGAGTCATTAGTTCCTCGCCTGGTACCGACATGAATGGTCCCAGCAACGAACTTGAGATGTTTGAAATTTCTGATTTGGATCATCAACTTGAGGATTTCGCTTTCTGGTTTGAACAGGGCCCTGGCCAGGCATGTTTGAGCACCATTTCTTCTTTGAAATTTACAGTTTTTAGTTAAAAATCAAATTTCTGCAAGTGTAATAGGTTTCATCTGCTGAGCAATCATCTTGTTTTATGTTTTCCTTGCTGCCATCGGATATGAAATTCGATTCAGAACAATAAACAGCTAGTTAATGCAGCTTCTTGCCTGTTTATGTTTATGACCATCAGCCTTTTCTTCAAGTAATCATTGGTCGGTAATCTTTTTTTTTTTTTTTTTTCTTTTCCATTTTTAAGGATATTCAGCTCAACTGCCACGACAACGAGGCCCCAGAAAACAGGTTAAGTCTGCCCTCCAATGAAAGCTCCAATCTGGTGAGTCAATCTTCATGAACACAGGAACATATGCTTATGTCTATTTGTCTAAAACTGAGCACTCACCTCTCTTAATATGTGGTGTGTGCATACATATTCAGCAACAAGGGAACAATGAGAACCGTGCTACACCTCTCCTGGAGCCAACTACTTCGACGAATGATATGTTTGCCGATGAGGAATCCTATCCTAATGTACAACCTTTTCTTCTGCATATATATACAAGCATATACTGTTGAATTTGATATCTCTTTCGAGCTTGTCGGTGGATTAACATAAGGTCTTGGTTGGTTGCAGATATGGGGTGAGGATTTCGTGGACGCCTTGCTTATTGGTAGCCCCTTTCTCTGAAAGAATGAAGAGCTCCAAGTTCAGATCTCCATACATATGGCTATGGACTTGCTTCTTTCTGTTTCTGTCGTTTGAATTGGGACAATCCTGTTATTTCTGACATTAGAATGACCTGGTTATGTATTTGGAGATGATTACATGTTTGGTGTTGGACCTCTTTTCTTTTCTTGCAAGAAGATTGTTGAAAAAGCATATTTTGCAGCTCGGTGTGAGTTGGAAGAGTTCAGTTTTATCTTGAGCTCCATTCTAATTTTACTTTGCAATTATTAGTGCAGCTGGAGTAGTTCTATAGCTGTGTCGTGGTTATACTGTGCCGTGTTGTATCAAAGCACATGTGTTTGGCGACGCATCTTTTATAGTTACTGTGGCTATGAACAACTAATGCATTTGGCAAAAGTTGTGGGGCAATGTATGCGATTATCTATATGACGGTAGCATATCTATAACTTTTTTGTAGAGCTATTAGCTACGTTTATGCATGGATTATTAGAACTTTCGCAATATATCATTTTCGCCAAGCAATAATGATGATGATGATGACAATGATAATGCCGTCTTTGTTATTGTTATTATTTTTATAACCGTAACTATTTGTAAAGTTAACATGATGAGGAATTTCGTTCTTATAAAGTAATTTTTCGAAATTTAAAAGTTGCAACACTTTAAAACTACTGGAGCTTTGGTTCAAGGCTTGAACCAGCGGAATCGACAAGGCTCAAATTTTAAATTTTCTTGGTTCTATACTTCAAAAGTTGAAATCAATGTTTCTAGGTAGGTTCAAATATGTGACCAGTGCTCCATTTTGTCCTGAAACTTGCACGCATGCATAATTTCAGATTAACGATTTTACTAACCTTAGATTATTTGGTTTATCGCCTACATGACCAACTGGACTCATTTGTCTGTTCTCCCGAAAAAAAGTGTATGTATCGACCTAACTTATGTATCGACAATAAGTTCTATTTCTGGATTTGCTTTATTTATCACATAAACAATAAACTAAAGATCACACAAAGCAAATTCATACAACTGAAGCAATCACATATGTTCACTTCGGTTTATTCGGGTTTGATTCCATTACCCCGTCGTGCCGGAATGCTTGTCAAGTTCGGCAAGGCCAGACCTGATCCGATTCCCCACAATAAGGGTAGAGATGGAAGCAGAACGAGTGTTGGGTAAGCTACTAAAAATTTACAAAAGTTGGGACGAGTTTGAGATTTTATAACTCGGAAATTTATAGCCAATAAGTAGAACGATAAAAATGCACTTGGTTTCCTTTTACTGAGTAAATTTACATAATTATTCAATTTATTTAGATTTGCAATGGTTTTGGGATTCTTTTAAGTTGCCCTTATTATGTGAAAGCTGTAGAGATTACTTATGAAATGTGCGAATGAGAAGAAAATTTAGTATAATCTAACATTTATGAACGACAACCCCCATATTATATGATATATCTATCTCTAAATTATTGTTATATTTCATTATTCTGTAGAATTTCAATTGGAGATTTTTAATGCATGAGTTTTGAATATGTAGTTGTGTTTGTTATGTAAAATCTTGTGGAATCATAGCTGACTATTCTAAAAGCTTAAACTGTTAAACAAGAGCGTGGTTTATTATTTAATTACTCTAACACCTCACTTTTAGTTTGGTCTTTTACCTAGTACTAAGTATAGATATTTGATTAGGGAGTCAAATGGTGTCTAGAAAGATTTGAACTTATGGAAAAATTCGAACTCGGGATCTTCAGCTTTGATATCATGTAAAATTTTAAGGGATAACAACTAACTGTTCTAAAAGTTTAAGCTATTAGACAAATGTGCAGTTTATTATTAATTACTCTAACATATTATATGCTCAACAAAAGAATATTGTCTACTAGAAAATATAATATGTTAATTGTTGTGGATAAATGTATTTCTTCATCCATTTTATTATGAAAAATCATGAAGATCAAATATAATCTATTTTGAAATTTCGTATTAAATAATTACATTATTGCTTAGAGCAGGCTGTAGGTCGAACTTTGAAGGATGTGACTCCAGACACACCAAATCCACTCACAAATCGTGATCGACGTGGTAACGAGAAAGCAGTCCACTGGCCAAAAAAATTCATCAAACCATATGGACCTCACGAATGCTTCAGGTTCTGTGGTAACTGGTAATGATGCTGCTTTGTCATATATTCTAGAGATCGTCTGGTACGTGGTTTCATCTCAATTAAGTGACTCATGATCTGCATACCTTTCTTTACCTCTATCTCTTTCTTTTTTCCCTTTTTCCTAGGGGTGTCTCGTGATCTGCGTACCTTTACCTCCGTCGAGCAAGTAGGACGATTTACGATGTCGTTTGACCATGGGCAAGACGTCTATTTCCTCTTTTTCCTTTCTTTTTCTTCTTTTTAGGGGATGGGGTTGGTTTTTTCCGGATATGGAAGAAAATCTGCCTTGCAGATTTAGGGTTTTGAAAATTTTGTGTGTCGAAAAACAAAAACTTTGTATGTGTGGGAGAAATTATAAACATATATATTTCTTTTCCACACTAGAAACAATCTGACGTCCTTAGAATTTTGAGTCTCCTTTAGAGTTTGATAGATATTTTTTGTGTAAAAATTTGTATTTGCTTACATCTAAAAATTTTTAGCATTTTAAAAATTTACACACAAGCTTTTATGCGTTATTTTCTTATTTTTTTCCCTAAAATTAATTATAATAAGCTGGAACTTTAGATTGTTGATCAAGATCCTCATTTTCATGTTTTCAAGTTTGATCTAGTTGAATAGATCTGTCGATCGATGTTTCTGTGAGGTCTGCAGTAACATCTGCAGTGAAGAAAGTCAGCCCTTGATGATATGATCACAAAGTCGAATATTCAGAATTATCATGCATGTTCTTTCTGCATTCTTTGATACAAAGCATCAGAATTGTAGATTCTTGATCAAGATACTGAATTTTCGTACTTTTTTATAAGATAAGATCGTTTAAAAAAATATTTAAATTTTGTCCTCCCCTTAACACTAGCTCTAGTCATATCCACGCATATAAACACATTAATGAAAAATATTTTCAACAATATTGTTATAGATAAAGGTATTTCTTCTTCTTCTTTTTGATGACCCAAGAACCGCCATACTGACCGGCCCGTAGGCAACATAAACCCAAAAAAGGGCACTAGCGCATGGACCCACCTCCCACGGCACTCCACTTAAGTCGCGCAATGGGGGCGAGAAGTTTCGAACCTCTACCCTCCCGGATGAGGGGTCAAAGCGCGAACCAACTCGTCCACTGCGGGGTGGTTGATAAAGGTATTTCTTCATCCTTCTTATTATGAAAAATCATGAAAATCAAAGATTACTTATTTTGACCCACCCCGTGGTGAGCGAGTTGGTTCGGATGTACGATGGCCACTCGACCGGCCAGGGTTTAATTCCCCAACTCGTCACGTTGCGCGACTTAAGTGGGGTGCTATGGGAGGTGGGTCCTCGCGCTAGTGCCCCTGAGTTTACGTCGCCGACTGTCAGCTGTATGGTCCCGGGTACCAAAAAAAAAAAGTTACCTGTTTTGAATTTTTGCGTTAATTAATTACATTATTGCTTAGAGCGGGCTGTTGGTACTCTAGAGCTAAGACAAACCAAATCCACCGACAAATCTTGATTGGCATGGAAACGCTGAAGCGATACACTGGCCAGGTGCTTCACGGTGTCACCCGCAGCTTTTTCCTGTGGAAAATTCGACAACAAATTGACTTGGTTCTCTTTCTTGATCTTTTTGGTGCCTGCGTTGAATTCATGTTTTTGATTCATCTTCTTCCCCATAATGGCTGGCAAGAACAATCAACCTTGCCAATGATACATTGACTTAATTCCGGGATGCGGCATAATGGATGCTTTTTTTGGTCATGTATCCATCGATATGCTGTTTAATTACAATAGGGTGACACGGAAAATCTGGCTAGGGTCCTAGAACGTGGACCACAAATGTACGTAAACGAGTTCATCTTTCACCCGATTTTTCTTTTTTTCTTTTTTTCTTTTTATGTTTTTTTTATTACAAGCTTAAATTAAAAGATAAAACAGTAAGAACACAATCAATTTTCATGAGTATGATGAAAGAAAAAATAATTAGATACCAAAATATAAATAATTACAAGTAAAAAATATTATCACCTACTAAAAAAATCGTCAAAAGATGAAAAAATGATTGAAAAGTTGACTTTGCAACTAATAACAAAATCATTTTACAGTGAAAAGACACTTGAAACATTGGCTTTGCAATCAATTTAAAAGATGTTTTTGTGCAGTCTGCATTAGCATCTACAGTAAAGAAAGTCACCCTTTCATCATATGATCGCAAAGCTGAATAATTAGAATTATCGCGCATGTTCTTTATGCATTTTTGCTTATATTTATCTCTAAAAGTAAATACAAAGCATTAGATGTGACATCCCAAATTTCCAATTCTATTTTCAATAAATTGAGACGGGCATTTCATCTGCACGTATATAGTTCTTTTCCCTAAGTCGGCCACTCATGTGAAAATTAATCTATCAGGTGAAGCCATTAAGAGATTCTAATGCATCGATCTCGAGAATTTGATTAGGATGTGACATTTCGACTGAGCTAATCTGCAAGGATCAGTACGGCACAATTAAAAATCGATTAGAGACCGGAGATAGGTCGACTCGACAGAGGCATGTGATCAAGTGTGGGTGATTCCACCAGATCGCACAATTCTTGTCGGTCGGCACTGGACCGACTTTTCTGTCGATTGAGTCCCCTGTGCCCGTATTTGAAACATTGAGGTTTCCCCGACAACCGAGAATCACCAATGTGTCAAAGATATACATTGTGGCTTGAATTGATCAACCACGGGTCAAATGCATGAAAATTTCTAAAAGCTACCCGGTAGTTCGGGACACGCTAATATCGTGCCAGAGTGAAGTTAACCGTGAAATTGAGATCGAATCCAGAAATTGGAAGTCCTAGTGTGTCACAAATCATTTTAGAAACATCGACTCATCTTCGAAAGATTTTTTCATGCAAACCGAGTTTTCGGCAAATTAACCAAAGTATGGTTAATTTGGCTCGAGAAATTAGTAGGCCTGCCTTTGGTCATGTTTTTGGGACTCAAGTTGGTTCTATGGTCAAGTGATTATGTGGATTTAAGTGTGGTGACATTGGATTCATTTTATGGACTTCAATTTGGTTCAATTAGAAGAGAATCGAAGAATGTGATGTACAAGATTTTATACCACGGCGGAAAATGAAATTCGCACCCATTGGGAAGATTGTGATGGAAGCTTTGAGATAGTGGATTGTGACATCACAGGTGATGTCATGGTGTGGGGCAAGAGTGGCTAGGATGTTAAGTGGAGGGTGAGGATTTGCTCTTGGAAAGTTGGGATTTCACTTCAACCTATCAACATAATCTTCTTCCTTGGTCTTTGTTTTTGAAAATTTGAGGAGAGAGAGGGAGGAACCGTGCGAGACCAGCCCGACTGGACGCCCCTTTCGCCACCCGCTCGGTCGCTCGACGCCGTCGCCAGCACCGCTCGTCCGCGCATGCTGGCCAGCCGTCGCGAGTTGCTCCGCCTTCTTCCACTGCCCAGTGTCGCCGTTCGGAGTCTTCAGCCGCCTACTCGTCTTCATCGGAGTCCTCGTTGCCATCGTCGTCTCCGTCCGGCACCACCCCAAGCCGTAGCTGTTGCCGCCGGTCTTCCTCCGTCCAAGCAGCCGCCGGAGCTCCTCCGATTGGCCTTGGACAACACCGGAATTTTTAGCAAGATCCGGACCTTCAAGGCCCATTTCGGGTGTCTTCTGGTCCCCCTTTGGCCTTGCCCCGAGGAGATTTGTCGTCAGGCTCACCGTCCTCTTCACCGGGAACTCATCGAAACGCGATTCCGGTGAGTTTAGCTCACTAAACCTCGATTAGAGGGTTAATTATGCCTTAAGTGTGCTTAGTCTAAGTTAATTAAGCTTAGGTGGTTAGTTTAGTTTATTCAAGTGTGATTTAGATTAAGAAGTTTAATTAGTCTAAAGTGTGTTTAATTAGGGTTAAGTAGGTTTATGTTAATATAAGCATTGATGTGACTTAAAGGAATTTTTTTATTTAAATAAATGTTTTGAAATTATTGGATTATTTAATAATTTATTATATTACGAAAATTATTAAAATATTATTATTTAATTAATTTCGGAATAAAATTAATTATTTATTAAATTCGAAAAATTTTGTCGGGACCCTAAATTCTCAAAATTTCACGCTGATCACTTTGCTGTATAATCAGATTTGGAAATTGATGATTGGATATTGCAATTGAGTGTTGATTGTGAAAAATATGGATTTATTGGAAAAATCCCAGTGTCGGGTTTGGCACCGAAATTGGATTTTAAGGATTACTATTGTAACGGGAGCATTTGAGTGAAATGCAAAGTGTCCAGGGGCCAATATTGAATTGTCGTGTCTTTGGTTGAAAGACTCGGTCACAATAGTGGCTAGGCCAACTGGACCTGTATTCCTTTAGAAATGCTGTCAACCTAGTGACGAGGCTCGGGTCGCAATAGAGGCTAGGCCAACTGGACCTATACTCCTTCGGGAACGCCGTCGACGTAGTGACGAAGCCGTGCTCCAAGGTGGGGAGGCAATGCTTGGCATTAATGTCAATAGATAGCTGAACTACGAGTAGGCTATGCCCTTGTGTGGCAGGGAATAACAATTGGAACGCATGCTGAGTGTTATTAACGTGTCGGATTATGGGATGAAATCGTGTGGTATGGGACGTGTCATAACGGTTTGGTCTTATAATCCGGACTCCTATGGTCGTTTGAAATGATATTGCTGGCGTTCCGATTATTTAAGTTCATATTGCTGAACATGATTGAGTGATATGAGCATGATTAAGTGATTTGAATTGTGCTAACTTGCAGGAAGGAACTGAGGCGAGGTAAGTCCTCTGTGTGGTGGGGCTAGGCCATCCTTGGGTGTATTTTCTTTCTAATAGGGGTTTAGGGGGTGAACTTGCAGAGACAATGTCTCACCTCGTTGTGGGAAAATTATTACAAGTCCCTAAATGGCGGTCGTGGAGGACCCGAAGCCATGGAGTTTGGAAAGGTGGAGACCGAAGGATCGGTGAACATGTCCAGCTAGTTGGTTTTAGGATAGTTCCCATTTTGTCGAGCCGATCTATTTTGTAGACAGCCCAGTGTTGTATTTAAACCTATGTGTTTATAAGGGAGTGTTTGGTTGTGATTAATTGCCTGCTTTTCTATCCCAAGTTAAATGTTGTAAGGGGATTTGTTTCGCTTCCGCATGCGTAATTAAATGAATGGGTCGGTGACGTATCCTGGGATGTCACATATTTGATCGACCGCAGTGGGATGTGCGCGCGCTCGGGGTTCGAGGCATGACATTAGAATTGTAGATCCTTGATCAAGATACTGAATTTTCGTACTTTTGTATTGATCTAGCTGAATGAAGTGATAAGAATCTCAAAATACAGCCTGCACAAGCATGCTCTGTTGCTGTTTCAACGACAGAAAAGAATGAAGGTGTCGCTGCTGTAACAAAGATAAGAGGAAGTGAAGTATGCAAGTCAGGAAGCAAGTCATCGACCATACCAGACACGTATGGGAGAGGAGTTCAGAATTGATCAATTGGGAAAACTATGAAGTCAGTGATGGAACCTCCAAACTCCACGTGTTCAACTCTAAGTGAAGATCTGTTGTTGAAGAACAGTTATTCCGTTTTGACTTGTATAACAGAATGAGTAACAGTTTTCCTTTTCTATTTTTTGTATCAATCGGTTTCTTCTTTCATTAGCTTTCTTACTTCTTTGTAAGGCGTATGTACTATATATAGAAGAAAAGAACAAGCTGAACACTATGTTCTCAGATGAACAGTTTATCTTCAATACAGAAAGAAGAGAGCAAAAATCTCTTGATTGTTTTTCATCAGCCTTTCTTTCTTTCACTTTGATTCGTCTTCACATGGTATCAGAGCCATCCTGAGAGCACAGATCGTCTTTGTCGATTGCCTTAGCGACTGATCGCTCACAAAATCCAGTTGAAGATGCCAAAGTCGCAGCAGATAGAAGCCGCTTTTGAGCTTCACTGATCATATCTCTGTCTTGCTCTGTACGAAGATCTCGAAGTGTCTTACACTCACTCAATCTCACATCATCAAGGCCCTGAGAGCACGAAAATGGCAACGAGAACATAGAAATATCTGTTTCCAATCCATATTAACATCTCCAACTTCGTTACGATCAAGCTTGCTGAAGATAACTTTCTTCTTTGGCAAGCACAATTCCATAGATTCATGCGAAGTCAAGAGCTTTTTGGCTTCATCAGCGATGAAACTCCATCGCCTTCTCAAACACTGCAAGTTGAAGTTGAAGGTTGTGAATCTGAAGTTGTGAATCCTAATTACACAGATTGGGTAAGAATTGATCAGCTTGTATCATCAGGGATCAGTGGAGTCGTATCTGAAAACATACTGAGTTTGATCATCAGTCTAGAAACGACATATGAGGTATGGCAAACGTTACTCAATCGTTTCACACAAAAATCAGTAGCTAGAGAATTTGAATTAAGAGGAAAACTACAAGCTTGCTAGAAACGAGATCAAGCACTGTCTGTTTATCTCAAAGAATACAAATCAATATGCGATCAGCTAAATGAGATTGGGAAACCTGTAGATGAGATAACCAAAATATTCGGTGTTTTGGAAGGATTAGGTTCTGAATATGAAAGCTTTCGAACCACCATGTATTGCCTGAAACCTCAACCAGAATATGATGAAGTGATATCACAACTCGAAAGATTTGAAACAAGATTGCAAAGCTATTCATCGAATTAGTATAGTCCTAATCTAGCCTACTATGGACAAAGAAAATCTGGAATTCAGCAGAAAGAGGACTTTGATAGAGAATATGTTCATCAGAATTTTGGTTTTAGAGGTCAAAGAGGCAGTAACCATGGGGGGTGTAGCTATGGTCGAGGACGTATAAGTAATAGTAGAGGTCGTGGTTATGGATATCCTGGAAGAAGTCAGAATTACAGGCCAAATAGTTTGAGTCATGATAAACGGATTAACATCGTACCTAGATGCGGGACGAGCTTTAGACCATATGCAAGTTCCTCACAAATGTATCAAGACACCAAATCCTACCCATCTCCAAATCTAACATTTAATAAAAATCTACGGGATGAGAAAACAACATACAATGCTCGTTTGGAATGTCAAATTTGTAAACATCCAGGACATGATGCACTCCATTGTTGGTATCAATTCGATAATTCATATCAGGCTGAAGAGATACCAACAGCATTGGCAGCAATGCATCTTGAGGATTCGAAAGGCACTAAGTGGTATCCAGATACAGGTGCAACAGCTCACATCACTGCTGATTCGGGTATTCTTCATAACCTTTCTAAATACAATGGAACTGATACAATCATGATAGGAAATGGTTCGTGCTTGCCTATTACTTATATTGGCAATACTTTGTTGCATACTGGAAATAATTCATTACATCTCAATGATGTACTAATTGTTCCTGAAATCAAGAAAAATCTTCTATGAATATCAAAACTAACATATGACTATCCCTGCTCATTTGTCTTTCATAAAAATGGGGTTTATATAAAGGACAATCACACCAATACAACAGTGATGCTCGGAAGGAAGGTTAGAGGACTCTATCAAGTGGATTCACAAATTACAGAAGCATTCTTCTCTCAAAGACATAAAGCTGTGGCAGCAGAGGTGTGGCACCAGAGATTAGCTCACATGAGCTTTAAAACACTGAAGTATCTACAAAATCAACAATTGATTCACTGTAATGCAAAAATCCAAACTATGTATAGAAGCTGTCAAGTAGCAAAGAGTATTGCACTACCGTTTCCCTTATCAGAGTCTGCATCTATTGTCCCTTTAGAAAAGATACACTGTAACATTTGGGGTCCACTCACCTATTAATTCCTTTCAGAATTTCAAATACTACGTTGTCTTTGTAGACAACTTTTCTCGTTACAGTTGGTTGTATCCAATGAAGTTGAAGTCAAACTTTTATGACATCTTTATCATGTTTCAAAACAAGTAGAAAATCAGTTCGATCATAGAATTAAAATCTTTCAATGTGATGGTGGAGGAGAGTTCATGAGCAACAAATTTCATACTCATTTACAGAACTGTGGCATAAAACAATATACTTCTTGTCCACATACACTAGAACAAAATGGAATTTCTTAAAGGAAACATCGCCATGTGGTTGAATTGGGTCTAGCTATGCTATATCATGCTAGAGCTCCATTGAAATATTGGGTAGATGCTTTCATGACAGCTAACTACATTATTAATATCCTTCACACGCCAAAGTTACAAATGGATTCACCTTACAATAAACTCTATCAAAAACAGCCACCCTATGAACATCTAAGAGTCTTTGGCTGTGCATGTTATCCTTGTCTCAAACCATATGCACAACATAAATTTGATCCAAGATCCCTTACCTGTGTATTTCTAGGATATAGTGAGCGTCATAAAGGGTATCGTTGTCTTGTGCCTACTGATGGTTGTATATATATCAGTAGACATATACTATTTGATGAAAATTTCTTTCCCTTCACTAAGAAACCGACACCAGAGTACAATCAGTATATTGTTCTATATCAAAGGTGGGCAAGAGAAGTCAATCTTTTGGATTCCACAAGTTCAGAACAAATAAAACATTGCTCAAATGGACACACAGCACATTTACAGAGCAGTGAAGCCTTGGAAGATGATCGCTCTAATGTATCACATCATGTTGTTATGCCACAATTCTCATCTTACTTACAGATGCAGTCTGACTCAGTTTCTGAAGAGCAAGCAACCATTCCTTCCACAACTGAAACACCAGCTGATATCATCATTGACCAAGCACGACAGAGTCCTACCTCTAATCCTCAAGTTTCTGAAGAGTAAGCAATTCTTTCTTCCACAACTGAACCACCAGCTGACATCATCATTGACCAAGCATAGCAAAGTCCTACCTCTAATTCTCAAGGTACTCATTCTATCCATCCTATGCAAACTCGACTTAAATCTAGTATTATAAAGCCAAATCCCAAGTATGCATGTTTGGCTGAATATAAGTCCCTCTAGAACCACGATCAGTTAAATCAACCTTGGCTGATAAAGGTTGGTATAATGCAATGAAGGAGGAAATGGATGCTCTGTATGAAAATCAAACTTGGATACTAGTTCCCCATACTAATCAGATGAATGTCATAGGCTATAAATGGGTGTTTAAAACCAAACTAACACCTGATGGAAGTCTTGATAGACTGAAGGCTCGGTTAGTAGCTAAGGGGTTTCATCAAGAAAAGGGAGTTGATTTTACAGAAACATTTAGTCTAGTTGTCAAAGATACCACCAATCGTATAGTGCTCTCTGTGGCAATGGTGAAGAACTAGCCAATACATCAGCTTGATGTTAAGAATGCGTTTCTACATGGAACATTACATGAGACAATGTATATGGAGCAACCACCTGGCTTTACACATCCTCACAAGTCTCAATGTGTATGCCTTCTTAAGAAGTCGTTATATGGCCTTCGTCAAGCACCACGTGCTTGGTTTGATAAATTTAGTAACTTTCTTCTCGAAAATGGCTTTTTCTGTAGCACAATTGATCCTTCACTTTTTGTACTTCATAGTGGATCAGATATTGTACTATTGTTACTCTATGTAGATGATATTGTGCTAACTAGAAGCTCAGATAAGCTACTAGCCAAATTGATCAAGTTATTGAGTCTTCATTTCTACATGAAAGATCTTGGATATCTCCACTACTTCTTAGGAATTGAAGCTAAACGTCACTCTCAAGATCTCTTTCTGTGTCAAACCAAGTATACTATTGATCTGCTTACCCGAGCCAAAATGACAGCATGTAAACCTATTTCCACTCCTCTGCAACTTAGATCAGTCGCCATGACAAATGATGACATTTTACTTGCCAATCCACTTGAATACAGAAGTCTGGTAGGTGGTCTTCAATACCTGACCATTACTCGCCTTGACCTTGCTTATGCAACGAATCTGCTCTATCAGAAAATGCAGCAGTCGACCATTGGTGATTTTCATAAATTGAAAAGGGTCCTTCGGTATGTTAAAGGAACAACTCATCTTGGGATTTTTATTCACTTCAAGAGCTCAATGACCCTATATGGATTTTCCGATGCTGATTGGGCGGGCTGCACTGCCACCAAACGCTCCACTACTGGCTTCAGCACCTATCTTGGCTCTAACCTTCTTTCATGGTGAGCTAAGAAACAGCCTACTATATCTCGTTCTTCCACAGAAGCTTAATATCGAGCACTTGCATCCACTACTACTGATCTTACATGGATTAGCTTTATTCTACGAGATATTGGTATCTGTCTCACATCACCCACACTTTTATTCTGTGATAATAAGTCTACTATTTCCCTTACTGCTAATCCTATTTTACATGCTCGCACCAAACATATCGAAGTAGATTTCCACTTTGTTCGGGAAAAAGTCTCCTCAGGGTCTCTCTGTCTTCGATATGTTCCTAGTACTCTTCAGCTTGCTGACATTTTTACCAAGTCCTTATCACATTTATCTCACTATACTATTCGAACCAAATTGGGTATGGGATGTCTACCCCTTACCAATTTGCGAGGGGATGATAAGAATCTCAAAACACAGCCTGCACAAGCATGCTTTGTTACACAGCCTACACAAGCATGCTCTATTGCTATTTCAACGAAGGAAAAGAATGAAGGTGTCGCTGTTGTAACAAAGATAAGAGGAAATGAAGTATGCAAGTCAGGAAGCAAGTCATCAACCATACTAGACACGTATGGGAGAGGAGTTCAAAATCGATCAATTGGGAAAACTATGAAGTCGGTGATGGAACCTCCAAACTCCACGTGTTCAACTCTAAGTGAAGATTTGTTGTTGAAGAACAGTTATTCCGTTTTGACTTGTATAACAGAATGAGTAACAGTTTTCCTTTTCTGTATTTTGTATTAGTCGGTTTCTTCTTTCATTAGCTTTCTTACTTCTTTGTAAGGCGTATGTACTATATATAGAAGAAAAGAACAAGCTGAACACTATGCTCTCAGATGAACAGTTTATCTTCAATACAAAAAGAAGAGAGCAAAAATCTCTCGATTGTTTTTCATCGGCCTTTCTTTCTTTCACTTTGATTCGTCTTCACATGAAGCACATTAATGGAAGATTTCTTAGGTTCGTGTCACAAAAAATGTCTTTTTTTTCCTCAAGAAATAAGATCGCTAAAAAAAGCGTTTACGTATCAACCTCCCCTCAACAAAATCTCTAGTCACATTCATGCATATAGAAAGTGGAAGGTTTAATGATGGTTTTGGATTCTGGCTGTTACCTCTAAACGCACTGTGCAGGCTTTATAAATTTGAGAAGATGGATTTTGACTGTGACCTCTAAACGCACTCTGCAAGCTTGTCGTGACTGATTATCACATGCCCAACACGAATAGTCTTGAGCCAGAGAAGAATTCAATCTACCGGTGAGTAGTGAGTCCAAAATTTTCAAGCTTCAGTCAATTTGATTTGTATAGTTTAGACTTACAGCTTAGTATTGTTTGTTTTATAAGTGTTTGAGTGAATTCATTCGATTCATTTTGTTCATACAATCATGTTGGGTGACAATAGACAAACGGTGATACTAAAGGGTTCAGAGGGAGGAGCTGCCTTCTAAATTGTGAAACCGGTGAGGCCAGATGATCTGAAAAATGTCTGCCAATAGTGTTGCAAGAAAAAAGGGAAAAGCAGTTCTCATTAAGGAAGAAACTGCGAGTGCCTCAAGGAATGCATCACTCAGTAGGGGTGTGCATGGTCGGGCGAGTGGTTCCCAACCTAGAACCGGGAACGCCAACTAAGGACCGATTCCGAAAAATTGGAACCGGGATCCACCCGTTTGTTGCATGGATCCACCCGGGAACCGGACCGCCGGTCCGGTCCGGTTCCCGGGTGGATCCATGGAACCGATCTTGATGCGAAACAATTTTGGTTTTCAACATAGAACGACTACATGACATCAAAGCAAGCCAAAGAAAGAAAAACCAAATTTAAGTACATGGAGATGCGGACGGCGGGAGAAGTAAACTGAGGAAGAGACAGAGAGAGAGAGAGAACCGAAGATGAAGGGAGTGACATGAGATCTAGGGTTTCTTTTAGTAATTTTTTTTTTAATATTAAAAAGGTTCCGGTCCGGTCCGGGTGGGCGGGCGGGCAGATCCGCCCATGGAACAGGGAACCGAACCGGTTCCCTCAAGAACCGCCGGTTCGGGCGGTCCGGGCGGTTCCCGGGTATTTTGCACACCCCTATCACTCGGTGAGAGAATAATGCATGAAGATGTCAATATTCCTGTGCAACCCTTGAATTCGGAAAAGGAATTCTCTTCACAGTATCCATATGAGAATAAAAGGAGCAGGGACGAGAAGGATAAAAATGATGAAATGAGGGATAACTCCTCGATCCCTCCAAGAAAATCGAAGGTGTTTTGGGGCCCTGAGCAACATGGGTTTTTGGAAGCCATCAGCTTTATAGGACTTGACAGTAAGCAAACCTCCGAACTTGCCTTGCCCCATTTGAGAGCTGCCAATCTATATATCTCTTGAGGTTGTATTAACCATTTTCCGAATGTTGTTTTCTGATATTGCAGAAGCTGTTCCCAAAAGGATTCTTGAGTTCATGAACGTCCCTGGATTGACTAGAGAGAACGTAGCCAGCGTCTGCAGGTTCGCATTGCTGTAACTGTTTCATTTTCTTTTCCTAGGAGTTGATATATCTTTCGAGGTTGATTGGAAGACGAATTATGAATCACTTGGCCTGGAATATTGTATATATTCCCATTTCTGTGCAGCGGTCTAGGGTTTTAAGAATACATAGTTTGAGATGCGATGTCCATGCATGATTAGTTAGTTTGACATGAACTAAAGTATGAGCATAGCTTTTCACTGCAACTTATGAACCAAAAGATGAGGTTATATATATAAGTAGAGAGTATGGATCCACTCCTTCTGTTGCGTGAGTCAAACTACCAATAATCAACGGTTCAATTCTGTTCTCCAATTGTTTGCTGACTCTAAGAAACTTCCATGACGCACGTGTGTGCGTGCATATATATATAAGTTATCGTGTGCACATGTTCATGTGACGATGTTTGTTGAAATAGTGACCGGGACATAGAGCATTAGCAAGGTCCATTTCCAATTGTCCTGAAGAGGAAAAATTGAACCAACAATACTTGGATAGTTATTAGAAATGAAAAATTCAAATCCATTACTGTTTGAACACTACTTGCCACGTATGCACAAAATAGGAGTTTGTAATTTAAGAAAATTGTCCAAAAAGTCATAAACATGTTTCATTTTTGCCAAATCAATCCTAAACTTTTTAATTTTGCTAATTGAGTTCTAAACCTTTTCACATTTTATCAACTGATTCTATCCAATCAATTTTCACCAAAAATTACTGACATGGATGGCCAGCACTAACATGACAATTTTTAATAATATTGTTTTTATTTTTTTTTTTTTTTTTACTTTTCTTTCTTTTTTAAGTGTTTGGAGAGAAGGTCGGCGAGGGTGGTTGGCCAACCCTCGCCAGCCACAAGCGAGGGCTAGCGACCCTCGCCAGCCAAAGGCGAGGGCCGGCCAACCCTCATCAACTAAAGCGAGGGCACACAAGCCCTCACCGATTATGGGCGAGGGCTCATGCACCCTCGCCCTCACCCTCACCTAGAGCCGGTGAGAGTCAACCAACCACCCTCACCAACCTTCTCTCCAAACCCTACAAAAAAAAAAAAGCATAAAACATTCAAAAAATTATTAAAATATCATTAAATATTATTTAAAAATTGCCACATCGGCACCAGTCATTCATATCAGTAATTTTCTAGCCAAAATTGGCCGAATTGACTCAATTAGGAAAAAGTGAAAATGTTTAGGACTCAATCAATAAAATTAAAAGACTTAGGACTAAATTAGCAAAAGTGCAATAGTTTTAGGATTTTTTGGACAATTTTCCCTTCATAATTCTAATTGTCTATATCTTCTTTCTTTCCTTGTTTGTCAAGTATTCACAATCTACAACTTTGGACATATAAGTAACAAACTTAAGTAAAATAGCTTCCAATCTTGCTTTCAAGAATATTTAGTCAATAATTTATACATGAATTGGATTTTAACATTTGCTCTAGATAGGAAATTTATAAATATCAATTATTGTATGAGAAAAATTTTAAACTCTTGAATAGTTACCAAATAATTTTCTTCAAAAGCTTTCCAATATACTTAGAGAAGAGGGTTTGGAAGGCTTTCTGACAAGAACTTTCTCTTCCTTTAGTTACATAGGCGGATTATACTATAATATAAAATTATCTAAGAGTATAAAATACAATAATTGATATTTATATATTTCCTTCATAGCGATAGTAAAATCTAGTTCATATATTTAGTCTGCTTAAAAAATCTTACAAAATGTTTGTAAAATACAAGGAAACACAAAAAGCAATAAAAATGAACAGGATGAGTTTTAGCGCGTACTTATTCTGTATGATAATTTAATTGAAATTGCAGGGCTTGTTTAGGCTATGTTCTGGGATATTGTAGAGTAAGGGTAGCTCATTGGAAGCTAAGATGGACCTGACCAATGACGATTTTACTAGTTGAGAGAAGTGGTGATTTGATTATCTTTTAGATCATGACCTTTTGGTCCATTTTCAGTCCGGGAAGAGCCCTACTATGATAGGGCCCTCTGTTGCATTCCCACGGCCGTGGGATTCTGGATCCTCTAGAGCTTGTTCATGTGTGCCTCATTCCCGGTCCCACCGAGATTGGGATCGCCAGATGCCCCCCGATGTCGGGTGCTCCCCGATGTCGGATGGCTCCACGGCATCAATTATGGCTCCCGACTAAATCACCGTACTTACTTCGATGCGCATGCATTGGTTGTGGAATCTCTCTTTAGTAGAATTAAGCAGAAATGATGAGGCGCGAGGCTATGAATTGCACATGGTGGAACTTGAGTCCTGCACATCCTTTTGACTCGAAAACCACGCCTAACAGACTTCCATCTGAATGAGTTCTTCAATAGCTCGTATCGTCATTACCTTTAGTTCACCAAAAAAATTTCTGTCTACTTTATTTGTTCCTTGTCATCCATTCGACATGCAAGCGAGTCTACACATGAATGCAAGAGAAGTAGGTGTTGATGCCTAAATTTTATTTATTTATTTAGGATTTAATCACATAGAAAATTATAAATTAATTTCTTACTCCTTAGAAAAAAATAAATTGTATTAAATTGCATCAAGTATGAATATTATGAATATTCGCATTACTAATATTAATTATTAAAAAAATTTAAATATTAATTAATATTAAAAAATTAATTAAAAGAAGAAGAAGAAAGAAAGAGCGGAGTGGGACTGGGCCAAGGCTGGGCTGGCCCAGCCCCCTTTTTCTTTCCCTTCTCTTCTTTCTTCCCCCAGCGTGGCCCATCTCTTTTTCTCCTCCAGCCCGGCCTGCTCACCCACCTCCTCTTCTCCTTTTTCTCTTCCTCCATTCCTCTTTCACGCTAGAGATGATAGGGGGAAGAGAGAAGCACAAACGTTGGTACAGAGACTGAGGATGAACGCTAGGGAATGTGGCGCACGACGCTCGTCCCGAACGATCGGTCGGGGCAGCTGACGTCGTCCTAGAGGAGCAGGGTGAGAGAGGGGCGAATTTAGAATGGGCTCAGGAGGATTCTACCTGGCGAGATTTTTTTTGGAGAGAGGGGTTCTTCAAGGAGAGGAGCGGAGAAGGATCGAAGGCGAGAGAGATTGAGAGAAGGACTGAGAGAGAGAAGGAGTTCTCCGATCGCTTGGCCATGCTAGAGTCCCATTCGGACCCCTAGCCGCTATCCTTGTCGTCCCAATGGCCTAAGCCCACAAAGGATCATATCATAGCCCATATTCGGATAGGGGGCTGAGGCTTAGTGCGGAGCCCTATTTTCGGATTTAAAAAATTAATTAAAAAATATTTGAAAAAAAATCCAAATTTTTACTTTTACCAAAGGCTATGAAAAAGCTAAAAAAAAATTAATTTTTGGAGTAGTATTTTCTTAAAATGTGCAAAAAAAATTTATAAAAATTGTGCTAAAAATTGAACAAACTCTTAAGACTTTATAATGGGATTTGAATGTTCTTTTTGAGATAAATGCTTTTAATTGTGCACTTTCAATATGTTGATTATATTTTCCCTTTAACAGTTAAGAATGTTTTGTTTCTCATTTGTTAGCATTAGATCTTTATTTTTCCCTAAAATTTATTTAATGCTTCATTTATTTCTTATTATTATTTTAATTATTGTACATCTATATGATAACCTTATATGTTAGTGGATAGGTTTAAAATTAATCCAAACTACCTGATAATTTTGGTTCAGATAGTTTCGGTTCGATTTGGTTAACGAATCGTTGAAAATCTCCCATCTTCTTAATATACAATTAACATAATCTCTCTCCTTTTTCCGTAAACATTTTTTTAATATTTCAAAAAGGAAAACCGAAAAATCGAACCAAATTGATCCAATCTAATCCAATTTGAATTGAGTCTACGATTCGGGTTTCATTCAATTCACGATGCAATTCAGTTCAAATTTTATGCACACACAAATGATTTAATTCGGTTTGTATTTCCTTAAAATCCAAACCGAACTAAACTGTTAACATCCTTAGTTATGGGTACCCAACAAGAATCCAACTAATTTATTGATGTTGGTATGTAATGGTTTGGAAAGTAATAAAATGTTAATGGATAAAGTATAGTATAAGTTCTAAAACTTATCACAAAAGTGCAATCGAATCCTAAAACTTGTAAAAAGTGCAATCAAAATCTTTAAACTTGTCAAATTTGTGTAATTGAGTCTCTTGTTAAGTTTTTCCAACTCAGCCAATGAAAAATATTTACATGACTCTTTAAAATGTTTTTTTCTCATACATGGTAATGATGTGGCTAAAATTATTTTATTTTGGTTCAAATATGATTTTTAATACATATTTGATTTTAATTGAATTTACAATCAGCTAAATTTTAAAAAAATAAATAAAAGTTGAGAATCGCCATCGCCACTAGTTAAGGGTCAGCAACCTCGCCAACCATTCCCCACCCATCGTTGCTCGTCGCTGATCAACGATGGTGGGGTGGTGGCGACGAGGGCTATGCAAGCCCCCGCCCGATTCTCAACCCTTTTTTTAGCTTATGTTTAAATATATTTTATATTTAAAAAATAGATTTGGAGAAAAATATTGTTATTTTAGCCTTATATTTCATGTTTTAACTACATCATCACTATGTAAGAGATAGAAAATAATAATAATAATAATAATAATAATAATAATAATAATAATAATAATAATAATAATAATAATAATAATAATAATAAAACTCATGCCAATATTTTTCATTACCTAAATTGGATGTAGTTAATAGAAAGATTTAGTTGCACTAATTTTAGAACTTTTAGTGCATTTATCCCAATGTTAATTGTGCAAAATTTTAGAACTTTTAACTTGCAATGACCTTAGCCACGATACCTATCCCACTTCCATCCCTAGGTACGGGGTTGAATTGCAAAGTGTTACACAAAGAAGGGGCCAATTTGCTAATAGAAGCAAATCCAGGGACTTCCTCTAGTGCCCTACGTCATTCCCTCCCTTTGCTTATACTCACAGCGCGATGACGGTCTGTCTTCATTCGGAGACCATTTGAAAAAATTTTCTCCCTCCACTTAAACTCTAAAATCTAGATTGAGAGAGGATAGTACCCAAATCTACAATTAGATCGATAGAATTTAAATTCTCAAATCGAAAATTAGATCGGGAGAAGAAAATTTCTAAATCTAAATTTGGAGAAAAAAAAAGTAGGAAAAGGATAATAAATTGCAAATAAAATAAACAAAAGAGAGAGGAGGGTTTGAGCCTCCCATGGCTGAAGGTTGATAAAAGATAGATGGGAAAAGAGAGGGAAATTGAGAAAAGAAATTCCGGCTCCCATTGAAGTTGTAGACCCTAGGTCTTCCCTTTTTCATATTTTTTTGTCGTACTTTGAAGAGCCTAACTCTAGCAATTAAAATCCACGGAGAAGCTGTCTTATTCTCGTGATAAAGGTCGCGGCCCTGTCCAGGTGGGACTTGCCTTTTTTAATTACATCGTCTTCCTCACATGATCGACAGAAATATACCCCTTTCTGTTCGGAATGATGCTGTTTTAGTCGGATATCTATAGATTGTCTGATAGGTCGCCTTATTTTAAAATGGGCCAATCATGTCACGATTGCCTACCTCCTCGTTTCCACAGAAAGTCAAAGACCGATTTGCATTGGCGTTTAACTTAGCATGATCTCTCTCTCTCTCTCTCTCTCTCTTCTCTTTTTCTTTCAGGGGGATGTGGTTGGTTTGTTCCGGATGTGGACGAAAATCTACTATGCAAATCTTAGGTTTTGAAAATTTGGCATGTGAATGAAATAAAAAATTATGTGTGGGAGAAATGATAAATATATATTTATTCTCCTCACTAAAATAATCTGACTGTTATAAAATACATGAATCAATGAAATACATGAATGAATATTCATTATATTCATCTTATCTAATGTACTTATTATGGTACATTTGTATCATACATTCTAAGTACATCTCCCTATACAATGAACGTTCATCTCCCCTATCCAGTACATGTATCATTTGATACATTAATATTAATGATAAGTACATTCTTGTTCTCCTATAAATAGGAGTTTAGTTTTGATGTACAAGATGAACAGAGAACAACGATCAGAATAAACAGTCACACCCTCTTCTCTGGCTTTCTCTACTATCTCTGGTGTTCAATTTCTTTCTCTTTGCAATCTCTTCTCTATTATATATTCACCACAACACAATATTTTACAACACGTTATCAGCACGAAGATCTACCGTGAGTAAGTAATTTTTGCAAGGTGGGTATTCATTTTATTAATCAACTTATACTTCATCTTCTTCTATCAATTCTTCATTTTTATTTTTATTGGCCCGAAGCCAAATTTCAAATCTAAAAGTATCCTTCTGCTCCTAAAGTGGCAATGGATATTTGGAAATCCTTTTAATTAATTTAAGGATTTGATTTTGCAAGGATTATATGCAAATTTTATGATACTTGACACCTGAAGTTGTCAATATAAATGCAAATAGAAAATATCGAGAAAAATGGAGATGTTTGTTTGCTTGATAGTGCGACAACACATATTATATTTCGTGGTAGACACTTTTTCTCGAATATGACATTGCGTAAGGCACAAATCCATACAATATCTGGTCCTGTTCCGATTATTGATCGTTTTGGGAATGCCACAATTATTTTGCCAAATGGCACAGTCCTGCATATTGAGAATGCGTTTCTAAGCATTAGATCAAAGAGGAATCTGCTCAGTTTCAAAGATGTATGCCGTAATGGGTACCATATTGAGACTATTTATGAGCAAGATAAGGAATACATTGGCATTTCCTCTTCTAAGATGGGCTTGAAGACCATCCATGAGAAGCTAGAAGCTTCTTCTATGGGTTTGTATTGTGTCTTGATTAAGACTGTTGAAACATACGCCACCATATCCTGGAGATTGGTAAGCCCTGATCGGTTTTGACTGTGGCATGATCGCCTTGGTCATCCCGGGCGCTTCAATGATGCGTAGGATAATTCAAAATACAAAAGGGCACCCTTTAAAAGATATAAAGGTATTGTTGTCTAAGGATTATAATTGTGAGGCTTGCTCACAAGAAAAGCTCATTATCAAACCTTTTATAATAAAGGTTAATCTTGAATCCCCTCTATTCTTACAAAGAATTTAGGGTGATATTTGTGAACCAATACAACCACCAAGTGGACCATTTCGATATTTTATGATATTAGTGGACGCATCCTGTAGATGGTCCCATGTTTGCCTATTATTTACGCGCAATGACACATTTGCATGTTTATTTGCACTATTATCATATTCCAGCTGCAAATGCTCCAGCTTGGATAGCTGTTCTTGAATGACAGGCTAAAATGGATCAAAATCCCCCGCACTTGAAGTGTGGTAGACCGATAGGATCAAAAAATAATGCTCCTCGAAAATGAAGGGGAAAGAATCAAGAATCCGCTCCAGAAGAGCATGGCGTTGTGCTTGCTCCTGAAGAGCTTATTGCCCTTGAAGAGGCGCAAACCCATGAAAGGAACACCAATCCCGGGAATACTGAGAATTCCATTACATATTATAATGAAATTTGGGATCGAAATGAAATCATCATTGATGATGCTTTTGCATTCTCAGTTGCCCATAAAATTATGGATGATGATTGTGAGCCACATCTATTATTGAATGTCGTCAAAGGCAAGATTGGCCTAAGTGGGAGGAAGCAATTAAGGCTGAATTAGCTTCCCTAACTAAACGAGAGGTTTTTGGACCTCGTAACTCGTATCCCGATAATGTAAAGCCCGTTGGATATAAATGGGTATTTATCCGAAAATGAAATGAGAAAAATGAGGTTGTCAAGTATAAAGCCCGACTCGTTGCCCAAGGATTCTCCTAGAGACTGGGATTAATTATAATGAGACATATTATTCGTGATGGATATGATTACATTTCGTTTTCTCATTAGCCTAGCAATCTTTGAAAGATTGGAAATGCGTCTTATGGACGTTGTGACGGCATATTTATATGGCTCATTAGATTCTGATATTTATATAAAAATTCCCGAGGGATTCAAAATGCCTGAAGCATGCACTCCCGCAATTTATTCTCAATAAAATTGCAAAGATCCTTGTACGGGTTAAAGCAATCCGGTCGCATGTGGTATCAACGCCTAAGTAAGTACCTAACTAAGGAAAGGTACAAGAATGATCATATCTGCCCATGCGTGTTTATTAAGAAATCAGAAACCGGATTTGCTATTGTAGCAGTTTATGTCGACGATATAAATTTAATTGGAACTCCAGAAAAGTTAGCTGAAACTGCTGAATATTTGAAAAGGGAGTTTGAAGTTAAAGATTTGGGTAAAACCAAACTTTGTCTTGGTCTAGAGCTTGAGCATAAAGCAAATGGAATAATCGTCCATCAATCAACATACGTTGAAAGATTGTTTAAACGCTTCAACGTGGACAAAGTTCACCCATTGAGCACCCCTATGGTTGTAAGGTCTCTAAATCCCCAAAAGAACCCATTTCGTCCTAGAGAATCAAATAAAGAGATACTTGGTCCTGAAATACCATATCTCAATGCAATTGGGGCTTTGATGTACTTGGCACAATGTACGAGACCAAATATCACTTTTGCGGTAAATTTATTGGCACGATTTAGTTCTGAGCCAACTCGGAGACATTGGAATGGAATTAAACATATTTTCCGTTATCTCCGAGGAACCATAGGTTTGGGATTATATTATTCCAAAGATTCCATTAACTCTGGTTTAGTTGGATATGCTGATGCTGGATATAGATCCGATCCACATAAGGTTCGCTCTCAAACCGGGTATTTATTTTGTTATAACGGCACCGCTATTTCTTGGCGTTCTACTAAGCAATCGCTAGTAGCTACATCTTCTAACCACTCTGAGATTATTGCTTTATATGAAGCTGGAAGAGAGTGTGTTTGGTTAAGATCCGTTATAACGCATATTCATAATTCTTGTTGTTTAATACCGGTTACAAATTCTCCCACTATAATTTATGAAGATAATGCTGCTTGTGTTGCACAAGTCAGGGGAGGATATATCAAAGGTGATAGGACCAAGCATATCTCGCCGAAATTTTTCTATACTCATGAACTCCAAGAAAGTCGACAAATTGATGTTAAACAAATTCGATCTATAAATAATCTTGCAGATTTTTTTACCAAATCATTGCCAATATCAACTTTTGAGAAATTAGTATATGGCATTGGTATGCGGCGAGTTCACAAGATGCAAGATTGATTAGCCCCAGAAGTGGCTAATATGCCTCAATTGAGGGGGAGATATTATGAACTATACATTGCAGCATTGATATGCGGCGAGTTCACAAGATGCAAGATTGATTAGCCCCTGCAGTGGCTGTATATGCATTGCACTCTTTTTTCTTTTTGTCCGGTTTTTTCCCACAGGGTTTTTCCGGCTTAAAGTTTTTAACGAGGTAATTAATGCATCCATAAAAGGGATGGATCATAACATTTGTGCTCTGCACTCTTTTTCCCTTTTGTCCGGTTTTTGTCCCACCGGGTTTTTCCGGCTTAAGGTTTTTAATGAGGCAAAGTATCATTCGATGCATATTCATAATGAATACAATGAATATTCAATGGGAGTATTATGAAATACATGAATGAATGAAATTTATGAATGAATATTCATTATATTCATCTTTTCTAATGTACTTATTATGATACATCTGTATCATACATTCTAAGTACATTTCCCTATACAATGAATGTTCATCTCCCCTATCCAGTACATGTATCATTTGATACATTAATATTAATGATAAGTACATTCTTGTTCTCCTATAAATAGGAGTTTAGTTTTGATGTACAAGATGAGCAGAGAGAACAACGATCGGAATAAATGATCACACCCTCTTCTCTAGCTTTCTCTACTATCTCTGGTGTTCAATTTCTTTCTCTTTGCAATCTCTTTTCTATTATATATTCACCACAACACAATATTTTACAACACTGACATCTTTAGAATTTTAAGTCTCTTTTAAGGTTTGATGGATATTTTTTTGTGTAAAAAATTGCTTTTGCTTACATATGACGGAAACGGTGACGTGCTTCTCTGTCTCACCTGCAGCTTTTCTTTTTGGAAAAGATTCACCAACTACTGTTAAGCCACAAATTGCTTGGCTTTTTTTTTTGTTTTCTTGAGCTTTTTGGACTTTTTAAAGTCGATTTGACGTTTTGGATACATGTTTCCCCACCGATTTACAGTACAGTTATCATTAATCACAAATTGTCGCGCCCTTTTTTCTTGAGCTTTTGGCCTTACTATTATTAAGTCGATTTGACGTTTTAGATATATTCCTCTCCCCCAGGGCGCACGGCGACAAGAACAATCAACCGGCCAATTGCCTCTAATCCTGTAGGTAGTTGATGCTTTTTTCAGTCATGTATTTAGAGATAGGGTTCCATGTGCCGTTTGATCTTGAATGCACGACTGATGTCTGGCTAGGGTCCACAACGAGGACCACAAGGTTCTTTTTTACCCTTTTTTTTTATGTTTTATTACTGCAAACTTAAATTGAGAGATAAAATCATAAAAGAGCTCACACAATCAATTTTCATGAATATGATGAAAGAAAAATAAACTAAATATCAAAATATAAATAATTACAAGTAAAAAATATTATCACATACTAAAAAAAATCATTAATATATTTATATAATCTATTAAATTTAAAAGATGAAAAAACAATTGAAACATTGACTTTGCAACTAATAACAAAATTATTGTGCAATGAAAAAAATACTTGAAACGTTGGAATTGCAATCAATTTAAAAGATGTTTTCATGTGGTCTACATTAGCAAGTGTAGTAAAGAAAGTCACCCCTTCATCATATGATCACAAAGCCAAATATTTAGAATCATCACACATGCTCTTTATGCATTCTTTGCTTATATTTATCTCTAGAAGTAAATACAAAGCGTTAGAATTGTAGATCCTTGATCAAGATACTGAATTTTCGTACTTTAGTATCGATATAGCTGAATGACGTACGTTAATCGAAGATTTCATGAGCTCTGTGTCAAAAAGTTGTTTTTTTATAAATAAAATTGCTAAATTTTTTTTAAAATATTTACCTCCACTCATAGTCGCATCCTTGCACATAAGGTGAAAAGAAAAGGCTTCAACCTAGGGGAAATTGACTTTTCTAAGGTTGAAGCCTTTTCTAAGAATTGCTTTATCTACTGACGGCTCTGGTCATTTCAGTTGTGACCTCTAAACACCCTCAGCATGCTTTATCCATTCCTTTGACCTTGTCGTGACTAATTATCACACGCCGGACATGTATATTAACGACAACCACCATATTATATCCGTAGATTTTCAAATGGAGATTTTTAATGCACGAGTTTCGAATAAGTTGTCGTCTTTAATATATATTCAACAAAGAATATCGTTAACTAGAAAATATAATATGTTAATTGTTATGGATAAATATGTCTTTATCCCTTTTATTATGAAAAATATGAAGATCAAATATCATCTATTTTGAATTTTCACATTAAATAATTATTGTATTGTTTAGAGCGGGATATAGATCGTACTTTGAACGATGTAAATCTAGACAAACTAAATTCACTCACAAATCGATCGGCATGGAAACGCCCGAAGACCGCGTAGTATGTTGATTTCTTTTGTCAGCCACACGAGGGACCATTACAATCCGAAACATCAATCTCAACTAGAAAGAACAAAGCCTAACTCAATCCAGACAAAGAGGATTTGGTGAGGTTGCACCGGGCCCCTCTTTAAAAATATATTAAAAAGTGGGCCCCACCGAACGAACCATGCAATGCATACACAAAGTCGGTACTTTTCAAAGAGAGACAAGCCTTTATATGTATTCGTTCTTCAGCAAGAACTTCAATCAGCTGCGATCTTGTGTTGTTTATAAACTCACAGCTCAGTATCATTTGTTTCAGAAGCGTTTGGGTGGAACTCCTGTCCATTTTCTTCATACACTCGTGTCAGGTTACGATTGACAAATGGTGATAATAAAGAGTTCGAAGGAAGGAGCTGCCAGGCCCAGTGTTTGCAAAGGGTGCGGTGAAACTAAAGAGCGAAAAGCAGTTCTGAGTGAGGAAGAAGCTGTGAGGCCCTTAAGCAGGGCACCTCTGTGTCCAACAAAATCGAAGATGCATTGGACCCATGGGCAACATCATCTATTTTTGGATGCCATCGACTGCTTAGGACACGACAGTAAGGAAACCTCAGAACTTGACTTGTCATATTTAAGAGCTGCCGATGTATATATCTCTTGAGGTAGCAATAGCCACTTTCTGAATATTGTCTTCTGATATTGCAGACGCTACACAGAAAAAGATTCTTCATTACATGGGACTGAAGATTTTAACTCAAGAGCACATTAGCAGCCATTTACAGGTTTCGTTGATGTAACTGTTTCCTTTGCTTTTATTTTCTTTTCCCGTGAGTAGCTATATCTTGCGAGGTTGATTGAGATTTGATGTATGCGTGATCAACTACTTTAAGTATTGGTACGGTCCATTTCCGATTGTCCTGAGTTATAGATCAGCTACGTGTTATTTTTTCTCATATTCAAGGCTTTGTCATTGTTAAAAAGAATTTTCACAATGGTTTTGTTACCTTAAAAAACACGCAGAAGCATCGCAAATTCATGAAGGAATTTGAAGATAAACCCAAGGTCTCCAACAACACCTGTCAAAAAAATGCTTCGAGTTTGCAAGTGATTCTGCCCAATACTGGAGGTCTTTCCATCCCGAATCCGATGTTCGCGAACTCCGGTGTCAATAACAATCCTCATCAAACTGGAGGATCGCGGAACCTACCAATTCCATCTTTAGGCCCTACAAATGTCATGACAGGCCTTACAGATCCAAAGTCTCCACTGCCTGTTTTTACTGCTGCTAATGCGTCAGCGAGTCCTCAATTCTCACCAGCACCTACAACACAACCGCCTGTTGCATGTATAGAGCGAAGAACTCCTCGTGAACCCCATGTGATTAAAAATGCTCCCACAGTTGTGAATAGTCGGGATCAGCGAAATTTTGGACATGGTTTTATAGAAGATATTGTTCACCACCGACCGGCTAAAAAGGTATGATTTATTGCACCCTCGCTATTGGTTAAGGCCAGTTTGCTTCCCTTTGTACTTCTATTTATATGAAACATGTTGACGGAATTTTCGAGCAACTTGTCAACTTGGCATGCTAATAGGGTCAGGAAGGAATACCGCATCAGGGAGTCATTAGTTCCTCATCTGGTACCGACATGAATGGTCCCAGTAATGAACTCCAGAAGATTGTGATTACTGATTCGGGTTATCAACTCAAGGATTTCGAATTCTGTTTTGCACAAGACCCTGGCCAGGCATGTTTGAGCACCCATTTCTTCTCTGAAAATTACCGTTGTCAGTTAAAAATTAAATTTCTGCAAGTGTAATAGGTTTCGACTGCTGAGTAGTCACCTTGTTTTATATTTTCCTTGCTGCCATCGGATATGAAAATTGATTCAGAACAATAAACAGCTAGTTAGTGCAGATTTTTTGCCTGTTTATGTTTATGACCATCGGCCTTGTTCTTGAAGTAATCATTGGTCGGTAATCTTTTTCTCCATTTTTAAGGATATTCAGCTCAACGGCCACGACAACAAGGCCCCAGAAAACAGGTCTCCTCTACCCTCCAATGAAAGCTCCAATCTGGTGAGTCAATCTTCATGAACACAGATAAATAAGCTTATGTCTATGTGTGTAAAACTGAATATTCACCACTCTTACTGTGTGGTGTGTGCATACATATTCAGCGACAAGGGAACAATGAGGAACTGCGTTATGGAGTCAAGTACGTTGTTCATTGATCCGTTGGCTGATGAGGAACCCAATGCTGATGTACAACCTTTTCTTCTACATATAGATAGAAGCATATTCTGTTGAATTTGATATACCTTTCGAGCTTGTCGGTGAGATTAATATAAGGTCTTGGCTGGTTGCAGATATCGGAGGAAGATGTCTTGGCGACCATGCTTGAACTTCGGAGAGAACTTTTAAAAGAGGCCAACCCTGTTATTTCTGACAATAGGGACATGGTTTCTTAATTGGATATTAAGTACATGTTCGGCGTTGGATCTCTTTCCGTTTCTGGCAAGAAGATTGTTAAAAAGCATATTTTGCAGCTCTATATGAGCTGGGTGAGTTCAATTTGATCCTGAGCCATATTCTAATTTTACTTTGCTATTAGACTCTGTTTAGTGCAGCTGGAGTTGTTGCTATGGCTGTGTTTTCATTATACTCTTCCGTGCTGGATTGAAGCACATACATTTGGCCTCTTTTGAAGGTTTTGCATTGTGTTACTACAAACAATTGATGCGATTACCAAAATGCCATAGAATATCTAGGACTTTTTTGTAGAGCTATGTCCAACGTTTATGCATGTATTATTAGAACTATTGTGGTATATCATTTTCGCTGGGTAATAATGATGATGATGATAACGACCAGAATGTATCATCATCCTTATTCTTATTATTTTCATTTACTATGTTTTATGTTAATTTTCATAACAAAGTTAACATAATGAGGAGGCAATTAGAAACTTATTTATGTCGCGAAAAAAATAAATTGTATTGCCATTTTTGTTCTTGTAAAATATATATATTTTTTTCAAAATTTAAAAGTTACAACACTTCAAAACTACTAGAGCTTTGGTTCAAGGCTTGAACCAGCAGGCTCAAATTTTAAATTTGCTGGGTCTTATACTTCAGAAGGTGAAATCAATGTTCGGCTTATCGCCTATGTGACAAATTGGACTCATTTGTCTGTTCTCCCAAAGAAAAATGTATATATCAAACTAACTTATGTTGCATGATTCACTTTATTCATCACATCAACAACAAACTAAAAATATAACAAAGCGATTTTATACCACTGAAGCAATCACATATACACAATTTGGTTCATTTGGGTTTGATTCCATCACTCATCTCTTCGTGATGCTAGTCAAGTTCGGCAAAGCCCCACCTGACCCGACTCCCCACGCCACGGGTAGAGATGGAAGCGGAACGAGTGTTGGGTAAGCTACGAAGAACCTACAAAATTCGGGACGGGTTTGAGATTTTATAATTTGGAAACTATTGGCCAATACATGTAGGACGATGAAAAAAAAATGCTTGTTTTCCTTTACATTGAGTTAAATTACGTTGTTATCAAATATATTTAGATTTGAAATGGTTTTTGGGATTTTTTTCTAAATTACCCTTATTCAATTAAAACTCTCGAGATTACTTATAAAACTTGTGAGAACAAAATTTAAGGTCCATTTATTTCTTGAAAAATGTACCATTTCCAAAAAAATATTTCTCAAGAAGTCTTTTTCGTCGAGGCTAGTGAGCTCGGGCCTCATCAGAAACTATCTTGTAAGGCTTGAGGCCTCACAATTCACTGTGAGGTCAAGCTCGTCTATGGCCAGTCATCACTAGTCACGACAAATTGGCCTCATGATAGGGATTTTTGATGCACAACTATAGAACAAGTAGTCATGTTTATTATATATTCATCAAAATAAAACTTTCTACTAGAATATATAATTTGATGAGTTATGGTAAGTGTATCAAAATCAAATCGAACTGAATCTTCATGCATTTTTAGTTCGATTAGGGTTCAATTCGGATAATGAAAAAAATAATCTTTTTTTTTTTTTGGTTCAACGAATCGAACCAAAAACTTCCCATCTTCTTAATAGACAATTAACACAATCTCTCTCCTTTTCCTCTTAACTTGTTTCTAATATTTCAAAAAAGAAAATCGAAAAACCAAACCAAATCAATCCAATCCGATTCAATCTAAATGGAGTTGTCGATTCGGGTTCTATTAGGTCAGGTGCAATTCGGTGATGCACACCCAAATGATTCCATTCGATTCAACTTTTTAGGAAATTCGAACCGGACCGAACCGTTAACACCCCTAATTATGGGTACCCAACGAGAACCCAACTAGTTTATTGATGTGGGTCCGTAATGGTTTGGAAAGTAATAAAATGTTAAAGGGATAAGTATAGTAGAGATTCTAACATTTGTTACAAAAATACAATTGAATCCTAAAACTTGTAAAATGTGTAATTATATTCGAAACTTATCGAATCGGTGCAATTGAATCTTTTGTTGAGTTTGTCCAACTTAGCCGATGGAAAATACTAACCCGACTTTTTAAAATATTTTCTCTCTCCTATAAGGTTTTTTTTTTTTATCGATCCTACGCTAATCCTACTCTAACACTCACTCTCAAACTTTTGTCCTGCCTCCTTGCAGGGCGTGGGAGTCGAAACCCACTCCTGAAATGAAATCGTCCCTACCCCAATCCCTCCTGAGAATGTGGGGATTTAAACTCCCAACCTCCCCCTTCTAAGATGGAAGGGCGAACCCCCAATGGTTCTCTTCTATAAGGTGATGATGTGATTAAATTACGTCATTTTAAATTTAAAATAAATAAATAAAAAGGTTAAGAATCGCCATTGCCACTAGTTACGGGTCAGCGATTCTGCCAACCATTCCCCACTATCGCTGGTCAGGGATGGTGGGGTGGCGACGATGAGGGCTATGCAAGCCTTCGCTACTTGATTCTCAACCTTCTTCTTCTTCTTCTTTTTCTAAATTTAGCTTATTTTAAAATATAATTTATATAAAAATCAGATTTGGACCAAAATGTCCTCATTTTAGTCTTAGGTTTCGTGTTTTAGTTATGATCGTTAGATAGGAGAGAAATAATAATAATAATAATAATAATAATAATAATAATAATAATAAAACTCATGCCATCATTTTTCATTAGTCAAATTGGATGGAATTAATGAAAAGATTCAGTCACATTAGTTTTACAATTTCTAAGACACGATTTCGCTTTTTGGATTCAATTGCATGCAACAAAGTTTTAAAATTTTGAGTGCACTTATTCTAATGTTAATTGTGGCTGACTTGCGATGAACGTAGTCGTAAAACCTACCCCACTTCCATCCCAAGTACAGGGGTTGAATTGCAAAATATTACACGAAGAGGAGACCGATTCGCTAATAGAAGCAAATCCAGGGACTTCCTCCAGCGCCCTACGTCATTCCCTCCCTCAGCTTATACTCACAGCGCGACGACGTTCCGTCTTCGTTCCGAGACCGTTCGGAAATATCTTCTGCTCCTCCTCCTCCTTCACGAGCTCCGTTAGGTTTCGGGAAAGTTGCAGAGCTCGCGTCGGCCGCCGCCGCCGCTTCGACGAGGCCGGAAAACAAGGTACCGAAATCTCTCCCCCCCACACACCACGATTCCTCTTTCGCGCTCGCGGCATCTGCTTGGCCGGTGCCGATTCGAGCTTCGGCCCCTGCGATGTCGCGGGGCTTCTGGCCGGCGCCGGCTGATCGAGGTCGATTGGAGCCGCGGTTTGGATTCATCGTGCCTCGATCTCTCGGCTCCGGACCGGACAGGTCTCGATCTGCTCGGTGGTTTGTCGGATCTGGTCTTTATGATTTGAACGGTGGGATTTTGGTGATGTTTTTAGCGTGTGTGCCTAGGTTGACCTCGAGCGCATGCGAGTCCCTAGTTGGTTGCGGTGGGTGTGCTGGGTGGAATCGATGAGAGGTGGATGTAAGATGTTTGCCTGGGTTGACCTCTGAGGCGATGTTAGATGTAGAGATTCATGATGGAATGGGATTGGAATCCGGCGTATTAGATGGTTGATGTGGTGATATCGATCTATCTTTTAGGATTTACGGGAAGCTGATTCCAAACTATCTGATTCCAGAAGTTCGATTTAGTTTTTCAATTGGGTCATCCAAGGTCCTTTTGTTATTTTTTTATTTTTCGAGGAGCTTGGGCTATCTTGTTATGTTTCGCTTCTTTATACACTGGGCTTCTCGTTTGAAAAAGTGCCCTGTATCTCTTTGTTTTCCTCTCCATCGTCGATCTTCAGAAGTTCTTTGGAGACTTGGTGAAGCTGTCCTGTTCAAGGAGTTTTCCCAGTTTTTGTGAATGGATCGAGGAAGGACATCAATTTTCCCTCTTCCTCTCCTAGGCATAAGACTTTTTAAATGTCAGAGCTGACCGACTTTAGAAAATTTCTTCTGGGCATGTATTACAAAAGTCATGCTAGCTATGATGTGCAACAACTGTTGCCTCGCAGTAGTTCCACAAGCTTAGCTTATTGTTCATGCAAGTGCCCTTTAATTCTTTTTAATGAGCTTACTGATTTTTTTTCTTCCTGTTTAATAGGGGAATTGCAGAGCTGTGCTAAAAGTTGCTTCTTTGAAGAATGAGGCCTATCTTCTGTGGGAATTTTGAGTATGATGCCAGACCGTCTGAATTGGAAAGACTTTTCCGCAGATATGGGAAAGTCGATAAGGTGGATATGAAGTCTGGTAAGTGCCTTGTCTCCACTGCATGTATGACTACTACTTCAAATATTTTTCCTTGTTTTTGTTGTTTCTATGGTTGTCCACTCTTTCTGGTCACTCAATGAAATTGATGAATCTGGCAAGCCTGAATGCTTTCTGTGATGAATGCATGGCATTTCCAATCAGGTCACCATCTATCAATACATATTTCAATTGGCTTGGTAGATTCTCTTGTATGCCGTTGATTTATTTACTTTATCACATTGGTGAAATCCTTTACGTGGAACTTTATCCATTCCTTTCTCTGGGGTGAGAGATAATCATGGAGGCAGAAGTAGAATCATTTAAGCCTGAATTTGCAGTTGGGTAAACTCTGTTCACAATTTTTACGTAACATTGTCATCTTAGAGGTTCATCATGAAAGGGTTTAACATCTTAAAGAGGTGATATTACCGGTTGAGACAAACTTAATTCGAAGCTGCTGGGCTATCTTCTACTCTAAGAAGCACTTCGGCCCATCTGCATAGTTCAGGGTGAATGCTGTGTACAGAAATATATTTCCCTCCGTGAACCAAGTACGCATTTCACAACGGCGCCTTTGATCTCTACCGTGGAGGTGATTCGTTGGAGCCAAGAGTACCATCTCAAGAGGACTTCTCTTCTGTGCCAGCGTACAGCTGTTTAACTGGATGACTCAACTTGTGCATCTCCTTCTGAAATCTTCCGTGATTGAGTTTTAGATGGGGGTTCAGAGAAAAAAGAATATTTTATGTGGTGTAAACCCCCATACTCAATATTTTCTTTGACGCAGGATTAACTTGGCATAATCATATACCTTCGGCTAATGGATGGCTCTTCAGAATCCTGTTTCATGCCGGGAATGAGCTTCCTCTTCTTGTTATTAAGAAGAGATACTCTGATCCGCAAATGGCACTACCATCCCACACTTTATTCAGATACCATTGCTTTTACCATGTCATCACATTCCTCCAGCCTTGAGTTTCAGACATGTTTCAAGGTCGAAACATTGCCGACTCCACTCGCAGAAGGAGCTGAATAGATGGTGAAGGCTCGCATTTACATTGACCCATTTGAGACATCCACATTTGCGTTGTTGTTCCTTGACATCACTTAGTCCATCTCACAAGGTCTGTTACTTACTTATTGGTCAGTTAGTTTATAGATTAAAGAGGTTAGCAGGATAGGTTTGAGGGGGCGGTCCTTTGTTGCTGGTGGAAGTAATGGACACAACGATATCAAGGATGATATCACATGGGATATCTAACTATGTGTACCTTTCTACTATATTAAAAAATTCTTATTTCCTTAATCTTGTTTGATAGGATTCGCTTTTGTCTACATGGACGATGAGAGAGATGCTGAGGATGCAATCCGTGGACTGGATCGAATAGAATTTGGTCGAAAGGGACGCAGGCTTCGTGTGGAATGGACCAAGGTATTTTCGGAATGGCTGATTGTTTTAAGCATCTCTAGGCTTTTTTCCCTCTGGCAAATTTGGCACGTCTTGTTAGTTTTGCATATGGTTTTGTCAATCAAGTATATGTTCTGATTGTTTGATTCATCATGCAGCACGAGCGTGGCGTCAAAAAGCCTGGTGGTTCAAGGCGATCCTCAACTAACATCAGACCCTCAAAAACCTTGTTTGTTATTAACTTTGATACTTATCAGACCAGAACTAGGGATCTGGAGAGGCATTTTGAGCCATATGGGAAGATCGTCAGTGTTAGGATTAGAAGGAATTTTGCATTTGTCCAGTATGAGTATCAAGAGGATGCTACAAAAGCATTGGATGCTACAAATATGAGGTGCATTCTTGTTTTCCCTTCTCCGCAGTAGAGCTGGACTAACTGTAGGATTCATTTCCAGGAGAAAAGTCCTGTTCAATGTTTGAGCAGTTTCAGATTATTGACTTTTTTGTCACTTTCTTCACTGGTTTGTTTCTCATCGTGTGCAGCAAGCTGATGGATCGAGTGATATCGGTGGAATATGCTGCTCGAGATGACGATGATAAGAAGGATGGGTACAGCCCGGACAGAGGTCGTGGTAGGTCACCTGAAAGAGGTTATGATAGGAAGCGGTCTACTAGTCCCTATAAAAGAGAGAGAGGTAGCCCTGATTACGGTCAAGGTGCTAGTCCTTCTCGAAGAGAAAGGCGAAGTCCTAATTATGGTCGTGAATCTAGCCCCATTGACCGTCAGGCACGGAGAGCAAGCCCAGACTATGGTCGAGGTTCTAGCCGCAGTCCTCGTCGAAGGGAGAGATCTCTTTCTGGGGGCAGGGGCAGCCGCAGCCGCAGCCGCAGCCCCAGCCGCAGCCGAAGCCCATATAGAAGGCAGATGGTCAGCCGAGGCAATGGCCGTGACCGTAGCCCCAGCCCATATGAAAAACCAGTGACGGGACCTAAGAATGGTCCTGATCGCAACAGGAGCCCTGACAGGAGAGAGGAAAGCCCTGAAAATGGTCGTGAGCGTGAGCCCCTTCCAGACGGTAACGGGGATGTTGCTCGTGATGCTGCTGTAGAAAGTCCTGCATCAGGGGGGCGCCACAGGTCTGTAGGGTTTTTGACTTTTGTTTTTGCTGAAGTTTCGATGAACTCGAAGCATGCCTGATTTTTCCCTTATTTTTTGACGTTCAGCTATTCACCTGCAGCGGAGGATTGAAGCTTGTGCTGGCAAGTGAAGAAGGAACTCTTACCTAGTTACATCAATGTCTTTCATTAGCATTCAAGTTTTTAATTTTGTTCTTTCTTTGATGACTACTTTGGATTAAAGTGTTAGTGGGATCCAATTAAGATCTTCATAGTAGCTATTGCGGATAGACCTTGACTGTTGTAAGTTCCTTTCATTTCATGGAGATTCAGTAGTCCTTTCAAATTCTGATGAATTGAATCTCTCTTATGTGATATGGCCATGGAGGGCACATTATCGTAACAAGTGGATCTAATTCAATCATGTGGACCTACATACGCATCCATGGGTGCATTCTTGCTCAGCTATGAGGTGCAATGCACTTATAGCAGTTACTTTTACAGAAGGATCGGTGCATGATTTTTATCTGACCATAATTATGGCACTTGACAAGGGGCAACTAGCGGCAGGATCCGGTTATTGTTGTGACTTATGCATACCAAACTGTCCTGGGCGCTTTAGCACCTTGTTTTTCTTATGCTAATGCTGATGGCAGATTTCAACTTGGTGAATTCGTCGGCGCTCTTTCTCTTGCCCCTTGGTGGAGTGCAAACAATCGCTGGTGACTTCTTGGTGGAGCTGGAGCTATTAGTCATTTCGCTGCTTCACACCTCGACTGCACGGACATTTTCACCATCATGTAGTTCTGTCTCTCGTGGGGAAGTTCACTAGGGAGAGTTGGGAAACATGTGTGTTCTAGACTCACGGGATTTGCTCGAAAGGAGCTGTTTCGCAATCTATAGCGGCATTATCGACTTCTTATTGTCTTATTATAGCTTTTACATGGACGCAGCAACTATTTGGGAAATAGTTGCAGTTTCCATCACGTACGTATAATGTTTGGCAGTTGCGAAGGACCCACGCTTCCTATTTCGCTAGAATCAAATTGGATTGGAGCTTGCGAAACAAATGGTGAAGAAGACAACTCTCGACCGAGGAATCGCGAACGAGGTTTAGCCAGAGCCAAAAATCGGAATGCGAATGATTGGGAGGAGATGCCTCGCCATATTGGTAGTTCGTGGACTGAGACTTTTAAGAATCCTTTTAGGTTACACCAACCTCCATTCTCTGAACTATGCATACGCCAGACGCCTTGGGCTGAACCTTGATAATCCCTCCAATCTTTAGGTATTCAAAACTGAACTTCTAATCGTAGATCAATGCAAGAGATCTAAAAAAGTGGGTTTAGAAAAAATGCCCCTGAATAATGGAGTTATTACCAAAGTATATAAGGCCTCGACATGCCAATTCTTCTACAGATGTGATACTTCTGTCAATACAAGATGCACATTGCGACGCCGCTTGAGCATGCCCCTTAGCTACTTGAAGTCTGGTGCAATTTTTAACAAATATAAAGTATATATGAAATTTCATATAAATAGAACTTGCCCTATAATTCTTTTATAATATCTCATCATTTAATATAGGCTTATGCGTCCATCCCCGCAACTAGATATTATCGAAAACGAAGATAATCCCAACTTGTATGCACTGTTGCACCATGCCCTGTGTGCGTGACCAAAAAGAATGGCTCCTTCGAAACTTTGTTATAGTTCTCCACTTACGCCCAACACTCAAGACAAAATGGATAGTAAGTTTGGCGGAGAGGGCAATCTTTTCAATCCCCGAAGAAAGGAGATTGGACGAAACTTGGTTGTAATTAGAGACGACATGGAAAAGAAAAGGAAATGCTTGGATGCTTCTTGCTACGACTCAAAACCCTATTTATCTGATTCGATCTCATCATGATTGCAATTGGACTGAGACTTTAAGAAACCGTTCCAGATAACATCACGCATTCTTTGGCGCATGCCATGATGTATGCACATCAAGATTCTCAATCAAAATCCTGACTAGAAGAAGAGGGCGCTACTATGCATAGAATATGGATCCTTCTAAATCATCCGAGGGTTTCGAAGTTACTAGAACAATGGGTGACTAATCTGTCATCAAGCTTATCCTGATGTGTCTGTTTGCTCATTGTCAAACACTAGAAGACGAGATTAGAGTTTGGAAGCTAATCCACAAGCGGTTGAAACAAGAGTTCCTATTGCATCGGGAAAGCAATTCTCAACGAGTTCCTAGGTTCCCCTCTTGGACGATCGCACGCATTGGTCTTTATGGTGCCGAAGTTCAAAACATGCCATTTTCCTCATTTTTCACTAATCTTGTCCCCAGAAGATAACAAAAGAGGAGGAGAAGAAAAAGAATAAAGGGATACTAGCTATCAAATTTCCTATTAGCCACATCCAACTGTTTTGAGGGCAGCAAAAGTCGCTACGAGAAGTGGCGATGCTTCCTTCAACCAAGTTCTTTGTTTCTTTCCGGACACATTGTTGTTGAGACTCGAGAGGGAAATTACTTTTACTCATTTCTTGTCGGTGTTCCATTCGACAATAATACAGTGTAGGTTTCAGCATCGGGACGGACATTAGGGTGTATGATCTGGGCTTTTCACCATCCTAAGGGAATCCCCGTCTTGTCGGGCTTTATTTTTTCGCCTCTAATATGATTTCCTTAGAATAGGATTGGCACAGCTTGGTCATCACCATGATGGGGTTCAATTTGGCTGCTTTCCACACATCACATGCGTTGAAAGGGTACACCGAAAGTTAGGTTCTTTGTTTTCTTCCCATCCAGAGTACCGAAAGGTGGATTATAGAGCCTGACAAAATCGATTCAAAGTGGGAGTTCTCACTGAATGACAATTCTGATCAAGCCAGGACAGAGGGAGGGTCTTTTGGCTTTATCTCCAGACTTTCATGAACCGGAATGTTTCAAGAGCGTGCAAGCAAAGCATCTCCTCTGAACATAGAATGGGGGGAAAGAATCATCATTGCATGGACGTTCCAAGGGCACGTTTCATAGAACGGCAAAAGAAAAGGGACGTTGTCTTCATGCATTAAGGTCAAAAGGCTGTACCCTATACTGTGCGCTCTTGGTCGTACTTTGAAGGGTGTAACTCTAAAGCTAAGACAGACCAATCCACTCACAAATCTTGATCCGCGTGGAAACGCTGGAGCCGTCCACTCGCCAGGTGATTCACAGTGTCACTACAGCTTTTTCTTGTGGGAAATTCACCAACAAATTGCTGACTTGGCTTCTCTTCTCTCTGGCTTTTTGGCCTTTTTTGGGTTCTTGAGTTGACGTTTGAGGTGCCCGTTCATCCCCCATATGGCTGACAAGAGCAAGCCAACCGCACAAATTGCCTCTGATTCTGCGGGATAATTGATGCTTTTCTCTTGCGTCAATACTTACGGTGGTCAAGGCACGAAACTTTATACCTCATGGAGCATGCGTCCCCGCAGGAGCATGAGTCAAATTTCGCTTAATAGTCGCGCGCATGACTCAATGGATTGGCAATCAAATAGCTCTATGAGGAAGTCCAGGATTATGCGCATGCTGCCCTACAAATCCATTCATGATGTTCATATAATTTAGAATTAATGTTATGCAGCTAAGTGCTTCAAAAATCTGAGCTCATAAAGGATGGTATTTGTTCATTTCATCGCTCACACTAAATTTGAATGATTGACAAAATTCTACAACATGCGAGCTACCCTACACGTGTACGTGAAAACCAGGATGTGCCGACTTCGATAAAGCCTGAAGCTAATTAAGCTGGCCAATTACTCTAGAATCACCTCTCTGGTCCGGTCAAACATAACACGTCCTCGCCAGGCTTTGCTTCTTGAAAGTACACATTCTTAATCTCACCTACCCTCTAACCATCTCTGGATGTTTTTAAGAGGATTCACCTTCTGTGTACGCCGCACGTGTACAGCATGCCAAGAACAGTGACGAAAGCGACGGAGAACGCTGGCATTCTTAGGATCTCCCGTTTCAGCCGTCCGCCATGAAAGAGAGCGACAAGACAAGGAGAGGGGGGGAGTGGCGAAAATCCATTAGCTCGTACTCATTGCTTCGAACCATCATCTCTTTGTCGTTGGGGAGGGATGCGTGATGGGCCCCGATTGTGCATTTTTTGTCTCCATCCCAGAGGTTAAAAAGAGTTTTACGGAGGAAAAAAACAGAGAAGAAAAAAAATCAAATCCTGCCTGTGTCCCAAGGACACTCCCAACACAAACCCCCTCCACATATTTATGTCCCCACCACCCCCACTTCGACTGTCTTTTATTCTAAAGCTCACAACCTTACTCATGCCGACGGCTGCATCCCCATATTAATTTGGGGTCCCTCTTTCTAATTGTTTCTAAGTTTTCGGATACCATGTCTTTGAGACCTGATCTTCTCATCCCCGTAGCATATCCCAATCCAATTAGAATGATTCTCGGGATCGATTATTTTAGATATGTAATTCGTCATTCGCTCGTTAATATTTAATATTCGAAATTCAGTCGGCGATTTAGATACCACGAGATCGACTACATGGAGCAGTTTCGAGTAATCGCCGCGTCACGGATGATGATCATGTGAATTTCTTTCTCTTGTATTTGGATTCGGGGAGGAGAAGATAAAGAAAAGGCATGAGGCTCCAAATCTTGGTTAACGGCACAATTAGGTTATTTTAGCCGGTCAGAAAAGCGACACGCGCTAAAGTTACCTGGGCATTTTAAAAGTCCACAGCACGGCCTTTGCCTCCCCTATAAATGCCCCGTCTCCTTATCCCTCCTCTCAATCCCTCCCCTCTCTCTCTCTCTCTCTCTCTCTCTCTGTGAAGCTTTTTCGAGAATTTGTGATAAGCCACGCAAACGGCATAATGTGTCAGCAAACGTGTCCTCCTCTGCGCTGCAAATGCGAGAACATCAAGAAATCATCTTACCTTATCTCGGTGGAGGACCGAGAAGTGAACACTCCAGACCAAGAAGTGAACACTCCACTAGTCCTCAAAGCCTCACCAGCTCCTCCGCAACCACCCAACAGCACCTGTTTCCCACTCGCGGAGGCCGTCAAGGAGGCCAGGTCCATCTGCCGCATAGCCCTCCCCATGATCCTCACCGGCCTCCTCCTCTACTCACGCTGCATGATCTCGATGCTCTTCCTTGGCCGCCTCGGCGGACTCGCCCTCGCCGGCGGCTCCCTTGCCATTGGCTTCGCAAACATCACAGGCTACTCAGTCCTCTCCGGCCTCGCAATGGGCATGGAGCCCATCTGCGGCCAGGCCTTTGGTGCCAAGCGGCTTTCCGTCTTGGGCATCACCCTCCAAAGGACCGTCTTCTTGCTCCTCCTGACCTCAATCCCAATCTCTCTCCTCTGGCTCAACATGGAGTCCATCCTGCTGTTCTGCCGCCAGGACGAGTCCATCTCGGCCCAAGCTCAGTCCTATCTTCTCTACTCCGTCCCTGACCTTTTGGCTCAATCTCTGCTTCACCCACTGAGGATCTACCTGAGAAGCCAATCCATCAACCTCCCCCTCACCTTATGTGCCTCTCTCTCCATCCTCCTCCACATACCTATCAACTACTTCCTCGTCGTGCACCTCGGCCTCGGCATCAAAGGTGTTGCACTCAGTGCCGTCTGGACCAACTTCAACCTCGTGGCATCTCTGGTCATCTACATCATCTACTCCGGCGTCTACAGGGACACCTGGGGTGGCTACTCACTAGAGTGCTTCAGGGAATTGAAGCCACTCCTCAGCCTCGCCGTCCCAAGCTGCATCTCGGTGTGCCTCGAGTGGTGGTGGTACGAGATCATGATCCTGCTTTGCGGCCTTTTGCTTAACCCTAGGGCAGCCATTGCATCAATGGGAATACTGATACAGACAACTGCGTTCATCTACATATTCCCGTCGTCACTCAGCTTCAGCGTGTCAACAAGGGTCGGGAATGAGCTCGGCGCAAACCGCCCTGCAAAGGCGCGGCTCGCAGCATCCGTCGGGATCGGGCTCAGCTTTGTCCTAGGTTGTTTGGCACTGCTCTTCGCTGTGACAGTGAGGAACCATTGGGCTAGGATGTTCACTGAGGATCGGGAAATTGTGGCATTGACATTAGCGGTGCTACCAATCATTGGACTGTGCGAGCTTGGGAACTGCCCACAGACGACTGGCTGCGGTGTGCTGCGAGGAAGCGCAAGGCCCAAGATCGGTGCTAACATAAACTTGGGGTGTTTCTACCTGGTCGGGATGCCGGTAGCAGTTGGGCTTGCATTCTATTGCCATTTGGACTTCGGAGGTTTGTGGCTGGGGCTTTTGGCGGCACAAGGATCGTGCATGGCGACTATGTTGGTGGTGCTAAGGCGTACGGACTGGGAACACCAGGCCATGAGAGCTCAAGAGCTGACCACGGCCAAGGCTTGTGTTGCTGTAGATGATGGTGGTGATGAAGAAGAAGGTATAAAGAAGAACAAGATGAAGCACAATAATGGTGAACTTAAGGAAGTTGACGACTCACCCGTTTGAGGGGGAAAAGAAATTTCTTTTGCGGTTCTCACCGCTTCTTCATTTTCCTTTTTCTTTTCCTCGTTTTTCCGGGGATTTCCTGGGTCAACCTTGCATTCTCAAATGTGCAGTTTTGAGTGAGAGAAAAAGAGAGAACGGAAGAAGACGGAAAGAGGGAAAGCTTCTCTGTCTTGAATAATGCTAACATGTCACAAATTAATTTGAAAAAAAATTAATATTGGATGTTTTCATCCGAGGTTTGAATGCAACTCGCACATTTAAGTGCTCGAACACTATACATGTTATCTTACACGATATGTTAATTTTGTCGGTGAATCTTCATATTTTTCTTTTATCTGTTGTTTACGGCTAGGGGCATCAATGGTTGTCTCCAATATGGAATTTTCTGTTTAATGCCATTGGTAGCAAAGCATGACATGACCAAAATCAATGAAATGTATATTCACTAATGTATCCAATAACTGATCTATAATATCCTTGATCTTTCAAGGGTTTGATGGGATTTTCAGTTTTGATGGTTGTGTGGGGATTTGGTAAGTTGGTTTCATACTTAAATCAAGTGTACCTTCTTCCATCCATCTCTTGCATAGTTAAAATCAGATATTAGGGGTAGTACAGGAAAATTGAACATTTCTTATAGTTTAGTGTAGTAATATACAAGGCTCAGTAGATTAACTTTTTAAACAAAAAAATAAAAATAAAAATCTACCTATTTGTTTTAACTTATGAAAAACAAAACACAACTCTTTTGTTCACCCGCAAATTTTTAAAATATTATATAGCTTTTAAGAAATTACGAAAAAATTATATGTGAAATTTTGTATCAACATTTATATATTGCAAAAGTTAGAGTTGTTTAATTTTATTTTTTTTAAAGTCAGAGTGTATGTTGTCGAAGATTTGGAAAAGGCAAAAGAAAAGGAATCTATTTAGTTAAATTGTCCATATTTCTATCACTCAATTGCTAATATTATGCATTTTATCAAGAATATAGCCAATGTTAATGAAAAAATCATGTACACAATTATTGAAATAATGGAAAGATATTTTATAGAGAATTTACATAAGTTTAAGCCCAATCTATTTTGATCACGAAGATTAGTGATGGTTGAAGATGTTAACGTAAATGTGTAAGGGTGTTAGGTGAAATAAGTTCCACATTGGAGATGTCGAGTAATGTGAAGTGGTTAATAAATTTTAGTTTTTCGAATCAATCGAGATCGATACCAGTGAATAATTTCTTATTTTTTTTCCAGTGGATATCAAACCCGTGGGTACCACAAACAACCCTAGGACCACTGCTGGCCCAACGAATGAACACCTGATAATAAAAACGGAAAAGCCGCCAACTCATAAGACAGTGACGTAAACACAGATCGAGTCTGTATCAACTTTTTGTCCTTGAGCTTTAACCGTTTCTGCCATATTTGATTTGCAGGGTTAAACGATGAGTCGGCAGGGCCTTCCAAGTTGGACTCCACACCATCGTTTATAGTCTCATAACTCATTGGCCTAAACTTTTGAATAAATATAATTCAAATAGACACATTGATAGGTTCGAATTTTATCTCCATCTCAGTAATTTCCTCATCGAAAAGTATTGGGTTTCGTCAAACAATCAATAAGTGGTATCAAAGCCAATATGATTGATTAATGGCCTACTCCCAATCTGTATCCATGTTTGGTGAATATCTCATGAAAGGAAAATCTTGGAAGTGCCTTCCTAATCGAGGTGGCAAATGGTGTCTCCCAACTTCCCGTTAATCTTGGCTGGGCCAAGGCAATTGAGTTGGAAGCTGAATAGTAGGTATTGTCCTCCCCAACACTTGCCAAATTTGGCAAGGTGAAGGTGGAGATTCAAGATAATGTTGGTGAGGTAAGATACCTTGATTAAGGGAGTGAGGGCCTAATGCTGGTGGCTTACATGTGAGGGGAGATTTGTTAAGGTCCACATGTAAGAGTTTGAGGTAAAAGAAAATAGTTCATATTTTCCTAGTTAGCTCATATCATTGGTTTAAATTTTTGAGTGAAAATAGTCTAGTTGAATATGCTAATGAATTTAGACTCAAGCTCCCTCTTGTTAATTTTCTCGGGTGAAGACACTGAAACTCTAACAAGTTTATATGAATATAACTTTGAAAACCCATCACTTGAAGATACAAATTAATCACATTTTGTACTCTTTACAAATGCAAAAGATCAAACCTAAAATTTTTTGAGAACTAACCTAAAAGAGACCTCATAGGGGATTTATTTAGATGTAACTTCAAACAAATCTCCGAACATGGGTAAATATAAAGAACTTAGGCGCTATTTGTTTCACAGAAAATGAATGATTTGAAAAATATTTTTTTTTCTAAAAATGATCATTTATATAGGTCGAAATAATTAGCCAATAAAAAAAATCATTATCGGCAACAATTTATATCTAAATATTTTCATTTTTGTAAGTAATACAACCGATCATTTTTAAGAAAATATTTTCCAAATTATTTATTTTCCGCATAAAAACAAACGAAGTCTTAGTCTTTTATTCTTATGAACAAATACTAGCATTACCTAGACAAAATATGAATACCAGCATCGAATATTAACTCAACAAGATTCTAGAAATTGGAAAAAATATATACATGTCTTAGCAAAGACATAGACATACCAAAAGATTTCATTTGGGATGCCCCAGAAATTAGACATAAACTATCCAAGTGCATATCACTTCAACTTACCCGTGACACTCCAGTATCAAGCGTCGGATAAGAACCACTCTTCCTGGAATGATCCTTCGCCAAAATCGAGGCTAGCAGACGGAGATTCTTTTTCTTCCTTACACCTAGTACATGAGTAATATCACCTGGTATTTTGTCTACACATAGCTAGATGAAACAGCAAAATTGTACTAGGATTCTTTACGAGAGAGCAATGCACCGAAAAAAAAAAAAAGCAAAAGCTGTGTGTACGTGTGAATAATTCCGTGTGTGACACACAAGCATTTAACGAAGGATTTCTATAGCTTAATGGAGACACCTTTTAGACTTTCAAAACAAGTGAGCTTCACAATATAAAAGCCGAAGAATATATGTCTCGTCAACAAATCGAACTGGACTTCTTGATTTAGTTGGTGTTATGAGAAAATGCCTAGATGCATGCCCCCAGAAAGGATTCGACATTGATTGACCGAAGAAAGGTTAATCTCAAAGCTATCATTTGACCTCTGAACCCTAGTTAGAGTAGTTACGGTGAGAAAAAGGGATGAAGGGAAAGGAAATTTTGCTAGCGAGACACTGAAAAACTAGGGCATATGCCGAGTCAAAAAGGAACACGTGGAACGAAAGAGACGTGCCATATATGAAACAACGTTCAACAGATGTGTCGTGCGGATGATTCTGTTGTTTTTACAATGAATTCCCGGCTGCCGCATCAGCTGATTTACCCTGGGAAAGAAACAAAGCCCGCCCCACAAACGATAAACAAGTGAACACCCCATCGTCCATTGCTCTTTCGCGGTGAAACCAGATTAACTTTAGCGTACGTCGTGTCGTAAAGTAGGGAAGAGGTTAGTGTCGGTTGGTTGGGCTCCATAAACCATAAAAACTATGTTGTCTTCGCAATCTCGAAGCCGGCATCTGACCGGGTCTCTGTCTAATGATCTCCACGCATCGTGTTCTCCAATACCCTTTTTTACTTCCCCCTTTATTTTCCTTTGCGCCCTTCCTTTTGACAGAACATTAGGATATCAATAAAGAAAGAAAGTCAGAGTTTGGTCCCCACGCCAGTTTTTCTTCACGTTGCATCTTCCTTTGTGGCCCTGTACCCTTTTCCGTCTGTACAGATGTTCTGTATCCGTACTACTTACGCCGCATTAGGATTACAAAAATACAGGAACAGAGGAAGTTCGTGCCCTGAGCGTGCATTTAGCTGCAAAAGAGAAATGGAGAAGAGATAGAGAACCACAACATGCGACACCTGAAACTCGCGTGGCTGAGGAGTTGACATTTTTGTTTTTGGTCAGTAGGAGTTGACATTTTTCGACAGGCCATATTTATGCCCAAAGTCAACCGCCGACCATGAAAAAGTCAAGACTAGACTTGGCAGAGGGATGTGCACTTTGATAGAATCAATGCTTCGGCCCACAATTGGACGCAGTTCACATTGACATTCTTCTGGTGGAATATTCCCCGCGTACCCAACGTAATTCGATACTTAATGAAAATTAATGCTTATGCAAGATATAAAACGCGTCTTCTAAGTATTGGAGCTCAAAATAGTTGAGTTTTTTTTTTTTTTAATGACTCTCGTATAATACATATTATTGCTTACATTATGGATAACCGGCGTAAGCCAAACCTCACGCAAACAGCATCTAAAGCCAATTACCTGTCTTGACCTTTAAACGCTGTAATATAAGCGGCTTCTCCTATCATAGAAACTCCAATCTATTATCAAGATGAAGTTATATTAGTATTAGCAAAATCAACACTGAAACTTGATCTCTCTCAAAGAGTATAACAATAGCACGGTTGATAGATATACAGTCAATCTACAGATCTACTTTTAAGATAATAAACTAATTTAAGATGCATTGATATTAAGTATGCTGCATCAAAGATTCCTGGATCCGGAGCATGATAATGTAGCATTTGCTGAAAGACAAAGGCCAAGCGATTATTACATTTAGTTATTGATGCCACCACATACATACTCCTACAAAACCCTAAATACCGTGGCTCGTACAACAATCCTCCTTTGTGGGCTTCGTTTGTACAGCCCTATTACTCGATATTTTCATCCAGTTTTTCAGAGCTGATCCTCGACTCTCCTAGTATGTTCATCATGGACTTACTATTTTCCTCGGTTCGAGGTAATTATTTAACTCAATCTATATAAAATGAGTCGGTCTCATAGGATGAGTATGTGCTACCTTGTATAATGGCCTTGTCCAATAAATCACATAGCGAAAGGACAAGGAATCATATAGGTTGAACATACACCATGTGAGATTTGACACGCATACTTCTTTCTTTTACTATTACAAAATCCATTTAGTGCAACCCTAAGAAGTAGAAAATCCTTTGCCCTTATCTTAAGATCTTGCCCAAAAGAAAGAACACTTTCTACGATCCGATGTCGTTACAAGTTGCGAGCCTATTGAAGCGAGAGAAAGCATATGATTCCCATCCGCCACATGAGCAACTCTCCCGATCGAAAGAAGAGAAAGGGGGCCCGACCTTCCTTTGCTCCCTAACCCCGAAAATGAGAAGAATGTTCACCTGTCGCTCATCTTTAGGATGAGCTGATATCACAGAGATTGTCCGGTCCCCGCTCAACTTAATGATCAATAATCCATTAAACTACAAATCAAGTACAAGATTTCCGTCGGTTAATATAATCATACGTAATACTATGTGCATGCGGCTTGCTTCACAAACTTTCTGCATCAAAAAGTGGAAGGCGAAGGAGGCCACGGTGGGGGACGAATGGAGCACAGTTTTGATGGATAATCCGGCTCTAGAAAGCGTCGAAAGTGTAACCTTTCACTTTCCAGGGGTATTATTTGATTTCTCGGGATCATGCGCATTACATAGATAACAATATTACACTTCAAATCGGCGTGTATTCTTTTTTTCTTTTTTTTTTCTTTTTTGGTTAAGATACAGAGAGTGATTCCATGAGCTGCACTGAACCAAAAGTTCTAAGGGTTTATCAATTGTCGTTCGGTATCCGATCGAGTATTACCCACTAAGCCAATCAGTGAGCAGCAGCCCTAATTAGGTTCACGAGAGATACACATCTATATATGTTTCTTTATTAGTGATTGGGCATGGCCTATCATATAATAACGGTCAGTGATGCTTGCACCTCTACAGCAGCGATTTCAAGTAAAAATTTACAAAAATGAATATATTGAAATTTTGCTTGAAATTTTACAATTAAATTGATAAAATTAAAAAAAAAATTATTGCTGAACAGGCGTATAATTGATTTTTAATTGGTCACGTAATTTTTCCATTAAAAACTGACAGTGTTATAGGGATCCAAAGTGGTCAAAAAGCACAATCATATCATTTTGGAATCGACGCCATTTGCACTGTAAAAGAGCATTGACCCAGTTGAGCACGTAGACTCCCTCTAGAGCAGGAAAGGTAAACACCAGAACATGTAAACGCTGGGCAAAGCAGGTGGGAGTTTTGGTCTTGTTTCCTGGGTATAGAGAGAGATGTCTCGTGACAGGTGATTGGCTGCGGTATGAGTTGACTTTACGTGTACAACGATACGAGTGCCCACGTACACGTACGAATACGAGGATGGGAAAAGAAAGATTTGTTTCTCTCTTTCTCTCTCTTGTTGCCTGTTTTGCTGGCAGATATAATCTTAATTTTATCATACGAAAGTCCGCGCTGAAGAGGGACAGTTAACAGCATAAGATCAGCATGATTGATGATGCACTCCAAGGGTTTGACAAATTAAAAGTCTTCCCATAAAACTAATTTTCTAATCTCGAACCGATTTTTATAATGTTGACTTTTTGGGGTTGACACTCGACACTTTACTATTAGACATGTAACATCCATTACGAATCATTGCCGTTTCTGTTTAGGCGATGATGATTGGTTTTTGGTTTTTCTTTAAGGTACAGATTGAGGAATATGTAAACGATTTACTTTCATTATTTAATATGTACTTTCTGATTGGGAAACACTCAACCATTCAAGTACGTAAGATCAGAAATATACAGTATCCGGAGAAACAGACTTATTTTGACTTTCGTGGCCAAATTCGATATTCTATAAACTCTTCTTATGTTCTTCTATAATTGGTCCAAAGCTTCAACCATCTAGGGGCTGACATTCTAGCTGTTGTGAAAATGCGGGAGCTAACGAATCTTACAATTTAAGTCTCACGCAAGAAGAAGTGATTCCCCAAGAAATCAACCAGAACGATAAAAACAAAAATATACGGGAGATTTTCATGATTCGATTCAAGTATCAATAATTATTCCATGAAAAGAGTTAACTGCAGAGAATCAACTTAATCAATCAGGCAATTAAAAAGTTATAAATGCTCAACTATTCAAAGGTTTCCCAGTCTTAAATTACACCAAAACCCACAACGTGTTGCCACACGCCATCAATAAGACGATCTCAAATGGATGGGTTGCACATATCACTAAGTGAAATTTGTCGGGGTATGGTTCAGTCGAAGTATATATATGCCATGAAGCAAGAGGTAAGGCGACTTCACCAAGATTATTTGCACATGATTAAGAGGCCTCACTCACTCAAAGACCTTACAGAGAGAAAACCTAGACAATCCTACTATTTGCTCTAGCGTGTAATAACCGAGCTTAATGCCGTTTCTGTATGTCCTGATACGACTTGCCGACCCAAACTTAAAAACCTTGATTTTCTTCTTTTTCATCTTTAATCCAAGATAAAACCCTAGATTGCTCGGAGATAAAGTCTCAGGCAAAAGACATTCAAAATATAGGCAAGACTCCTGTCGAGTCCTATTTGATATCTAGGTTTTAAACTCGATATATAGTTTAACTCAAGGTGATCAAGACGTCACCTAATGAAGCGATCAAAGTCGGCAACTTAACATATAGCCGAAACTTCCGACCAGGGAAAAAAAAAACATATGGCTGAATTTATCATTATATACAAGCACTCACCAAATCCTAATGTCAACGCCTTAAATAACAAAACTAAATTCCTACACATCTTAAGGTGTCATGCAGGTGGAGCATATATGAACAGAACTATAGTTTTGATAGCGAAACTTTTAGGCGTGCTACATATTATTAGGTCGTCTCTTATTATTAATTAACTCGTGGAAATACTTTGATTTCCTTCAACGAGTTGGGCAATTCGAAAACATAACGAGGAAGTCAAATGAAGAATAAACCTTCGACGACTACTAAGTGGAGGGACCATCTGAGGAAGAACTATGCATGGAATTGTCGGATTAATCTTTGTTAATACGATTTCTAAAGATAACTACGGCCGACATATTATCTAGCATTATAGTTTGGGACACTGCCTTTTGATTGATGGCCTGTTCTTTTTTAAAAAGAAAAATCTATACAGCACTTGTTACATCCACCTTGCCTTAACTAAAGTCAAAATGCCCACAATTCCAGAAAATAATACAAGCAACAATCCATGCAAACAAAATATAACAATAAAAAAGAACATAATCGAAAGAACACCCAAAAAAAAATTTATTATCGAAGTTCATCCAAATCCACATAAAGACACCATGTGAATCCACTAAAATTCAAGGAAAGTAATAACATAATACGATATTCTCTCAAGATTATGGCACAAAAAATGGAGAACACTCATCAAGAAAAAACCTACTTTTTCTTCTTACTTTGCTGCACACACTCACGTCTTTCTTCCTTTTTGGTCATCACAACCTCTTTTTCCTTTTCTCTCTATTTTCTTCTCCACAATTCGCACCTAGTCCCTATCAATAACTGATATAAGAGGTGTTGCTTTTAACCTAAAAGTAAAATGAAGGGAAAAGACCAAAAAAAAAAAAAAAAAAAAAACCCTTAATAAAAAAGTTTGGCTTCATCCCCAACACATAGGTACATACGTCTCTGTATACATTTTATCCTATGAATACATAGGAACAATGTTAAAAGTACAGGGACGTAAGATCAATAGTTCTCAAGTTTGATACCGGCGCAGATTTGAGTTTTTCACGTAGATTAGCATGAGGGCATCACCCTCTACAATTGAATCTTTCGATTTTTGGGCCAAAAGGAAAAAAATCTTTCTATTTCACGCCTCCATCCTCACTACATCCATCGGAATCATCCATTATAATCAGGAACTAATAGTTACGAGAATTGTAGTTCTTCTTTGAACAAGTTAGAAATGAAATTGCCTAACCAATTCAACGAGAGATCAATTCAAATTAGGGTTTTAAGTCCCTCTCCTTTTGAGAGGAGCCGCTTTTGCCCAGGTCGTATTTCGCTTCTGTTTTTCTTTGCTTTCCAAAGTGAAAGAGATCGTTAAAGTCCATAAGCCATGGTAAAGTTTGGATCAAAAAGTCAAAAGAGGGATAACAAATGAAAAAGAAGGAAAGAGTCTCTTTAATTTGAAGTCAAGGACGCATGACGCAGCCACCTCCATATCGCTCTGATTGGATAGTTGCTTGATCTTGCAACCGCACCTAAATCTCCCACTCATCTCTTATAACAGTCATGGGATACAAGAATTGTGCTCCTATCTACCATATTTTCAGGAATCCTTTTTAGATGTAAATTCACATCAATAATCATCAATCGATTAAGTGGTCAAGATTCACTCATACACCCTCGTGTAATGTCCCTATACTCTTGGGAAATCACACGTTCACCTACTAAACCTTAGGTAATCAATAGTGTTGGGGTGTGATTCACGCTAACCCTTCAATAGGAAAGCATGGAGGTCCCGCTTTCCAATGAGTAGGCGGCAGTCTGAAGGAGCCCGCGGCAAGTGTTTAAAGGACAGCGCCCCTAGTCGCCAGAGAGCTTTTTATAATTCAAGCTTGTACTTTATTGATCGTTTGGACTTGGGCCCATGAATAGTTATTACTGCCTAATATATAATCTCTTTCTATTGTATTTGAGAAATGTAACAAAAAAAGGTAGGGTGTGTTAATTATAGTTGACTCCTCTATTGGATGTAACCCTAGTTTTAGGGTGAACTAGAATAAATCTTATGTCTCAACTTCTCTTTCTCTTATTTACTCTTCATTCCATTGTATTTGTATGCTGAATCCACACAGATTGGCATGGTAGTAACAACTACCCGAGCCGCGCCAGCCACAATTTGGAGGTTTGCCCGACTTTAGGTGACCTCCTATCAAGGTTGCTTAAGGCCAGCGATCACCTATCCAAGATAACCCCCAACCATGTGTAAATCTCTCAAATCTCATGAAACACTTGATTATATGAAGTAAAACTCACTCATTTCAAGATACGTGATAACCTCAAACATGTAAATGAAAGGATTAATAAAGTGAAAGTTTGACCGCCCTTTTTTGCCATCGGTGCAAGCTAACTCAAATCTGTGTGTACGAATGTAGATCAACCCATTAAGGACCCAAAAAGCCAAATCACGCGGGGTCAAACGTCGAAGAAGAGTTGGAAAACTACGAACCAAGTGCACCGACGAGGCAAACAGAGTACCCTCCGAAGGAGACATATCACTACCTGGGGGAGTGCTGCCGACCTTGGGGGTAAAGTAGTTCGGAAAGGTCGCGTGATGTGTGTGATCTTATCCTTACTTTTGTCTCCCTCGGAAGGTCGAGAGCGGATCGGCCTTCTTTGTCGTCTGGGAGAGCCGATTTCGTGGACTCTGCGTGCGCTAAGCAGTGCATGCGTGCATGCAGGACGCAGCACATTTTGGCGGTAATGGGTTTTGATATGATTTTGAGGACTGAATTGAGGTTTACTTTATTAGTAAATGGGGTAGATGGGATAGACATCAGGCGCCGTCCCTAGGAAATAGCTTTATGTTAATTATATCCGTTCACACGGACAAAATATATATCAAATAGAAAAAAATTAATATTACAAAAAGTCTCAAATTTATACATTTGTGATAATTTTATCCTAAATTAACTTTTAGGTCACAAAAAACTCCAAATTGATACCCTCGCGACATATTTATCCACCATTAAATTCCATCAAATTTTATCATAAAATTACGGAGCGAATAACACCTAAAAATAATTCAATTAACATGGTAAGTTCCGTGAAATTCCATATTAATTTAGGGTAAATTTACTATGGGTGTACTAACTTGAGGTTTATGGTAACCCAAAAATTATTTGGAAGTAAATTTATCGCAAATATGCCAATTTAGGGTTTTTTATGATATTAACTGAAAGAACACTACTATAGGCCAAGGAAATTGTACAAATTCAGTCCTAAATATTTCAAATTTTTAGTCTTAAATCTTTTGATGATTGGTCAATAGAGTTCATCCAACTAAGTTTGATAGGAAATCACTAATGTGGACATCAACCGTCCTATTAATACAATTGGCGCTGACATGGATAATTTTTGAAAAAATTTTAAAATTTTTCTTTATTGTCTTTCTTTCCCTTTCTTTTCTTTCTTTTTTTTTTTTTTTCTAGTGGGCAATGAGCGCTAGCCTTGCCTGGTTGAGGATTAGCCTCACCAAATTTGGCAAGGGGGCCCTTCTTGACACTCACTCTCACCCAAACAAGGCCAACCATTGCCTATGGCTGGCGATTGGCCACTGGCAAAACAAAGGGAAAAACAAAGAAAGAAATGCTTTGTACATCTCAAGAGCATGAGCACGTGGTTGAAACGCAAAATCATTTGCACTTAATGATAAAAGAATACAACGTGTTCTTATTATTCAATCTTAAATCTTTTGTATTTGTATTGATTCAGTTCTAGACTTTTCAATTAAGCCCTTACCGGTCCTCTCCTATTATTGGTCACTGGCCGTCGCCAAGGCTTGACAACCAGCGGAGAAAGAAGGAAAAAGAAACAAAATAATTAAAAAAAAAAAATTGAGTTCTTTTAAATAAAATTGTAATGGTGTCCATGTTAGTAAGTTTTTGTCACAATTGGCCGGAATAACTAAATTGATAAATTTTTCAAGGTTTACAACCTAATTGATATAATTAAAAGTTTCCAACTAAATTGGCTCGAGCACAATAATTTTTAAGATTTTTAGGTAATTTTTCTCGTACGCACATATCTCCATTCTTTGAACTACTTGAGCAAACTCATGATCTTCAATCATACTGACTTAAAACAAAAAAACAAAACAAAACTATTCACAATGTAAGCACTTTAATGGAATTATTTTACATTGGGTCTGTTTTCATTCCACTTCATGACAGTATAATATTTCCCTACTCTGTAGTCAAATTTTTAAAAATAAAATAAAATCAGAATACCATATAGATGACATATCGATTTATGTGTTGGAGTTTGAGCATTCCACGTAAAAAATAAGTAAAATTTTAATAGAAATGCAAGATTCGAAGAGAAACTAATGGTTAAAGTAAAACTCGCTCGAGAATAGAATCGTTATTAGATGGAAAAATTCAATACGAAAGAGGCGTGATGTGATTTTTATACTTCCGTGCATTATATTCTAATCGAGTAATTCTACAATATATCATTAGTGTAAGATTATTTTTGGTAATTTAAATATCCTTCCAAGAGCATGAAAGTGGATGTAAGATTTTGTGGGACCATCGCTGATTGTTCTAAAAGCTTAAACTATGAGATGAAGACATAATTTATTAATTATTCTAACACTCCCCTCATGCTTAGTTTGGTCTTTTGCCTAATACTAAGTATGAAAATTTAATTGGGAGGTAAATGGGCCTTGATAAAAATAATGATATTATGTGAGAATTTGGTAGGACTACCATCAACTATTCTAAAAACTTAGGTTGCTTTTGGTTTAGTTTTGGAAATGGGCCTTGGGGAAATGCAAATATCTTTAGCTCAAAGGACTTTGGGAAATGCAAGTTGCATTTGATAAAAAATCTTTGCAAAAGTTATTTTAGCGTAAAAGTGTTTAGCAAATCTTTTTTTATAAAGGGTTGTTGATTTTTTTTCTTTTATTTAAAAATATTAAACTCTTTGCCAACCCTAGTGAAAGTAAATGTAGTTTTTTGGAACAATGAGAAGTAAAACCGAAAAACTAAAAAAATTTATGATAATAGTTTTGAAAAAAATAATTTCAGTATTTGGCCAAATCTTTGAAAGCAAAGTTGGTCTCTATTAACATTGAACTTTCAGTTTTCTCCAAATAACATTTGACTGAAAGCCCTTTAAAGGCTAAACCCTAACGCATCCTTAAGTTATTAGATAAAGGCATAATTTATTGAATATTTTAATAGTAGATGTGAAGAAGTTACATCATTCATGAGGTCGAAATTCGTTTATTTTTATCTTGGAAGATAAACAGGAAAAGGTAAAAAGAAAGGATATAGGGGGAGGTGGGGAGGGGGGTGGTCAGCAACCACAGCTTTGACTAAGACTTTGAGGCATATAGATTAACCTCCA